>OW443330.2:673333-1334166 GCA_937001555.2 Hypsopygia costalis
CTTTATCTTACTCGTTATGACACAATATTGACTTGACGTAATAAGAAATAATATGTATCTTAGAAAATAAGCAGATAAATATCGCGACAAGCTTTTATATAATTTTAATTGTGTTATAGGTACATAGTACTAAATTGATTAGTTTGATTTAATTAAAAGTTTATTTTCATCTTTTTAGGACACTTAAATAAAAGCTTGTTTTAAAAAGGTTTTTTTTTACAGTTTATTTATTTATGGGTGATTCCACAAAAGTTGGGTAAAATTCGTCCAAATTTTGCCATACGTGTTTTTAGAGACTAAATTAAAAACTTTTTTGTAAATACAGTGCATATAATAATATACTTTTAGTATCTAAAGGGACCAGTCACTTTACTAGGTAATTAAAGAGAAATTTGTGTTTTTCTGAAATCTCTGTTCTAGGGACTGATAGGTTGTGCTAGGGACTGATGCCATACATTTATTATACAATAAAACCATATGTTTGTCTTATATAATTAGTATTTATTTGGTAAATCTCACTTATCTCATTCATACACATATTTATTCCAAAATGCAATCAAATTAGAGACAAATCAGTCTTTAGGTAAATTATCTTAGATAATCTCTCTTACCAACAATAATAACAGTACCATTACTTAAAAATCACTTGAGATCACGTTACTAAACATACCTTGTGGTATGATATCTTACAAAACCTTCTTCCCTGCTGCACATCGGCTATTGCTATCATCTTCATAAAACTTGTGAATAATTGCCATCACTCTGTTCTTGTTGCCTTTCTTTGTTGACTTTGTACGATTAAATCCCATCTTCTTAAATGTTACGCTTTACCTCCTAACCTCCATATTTTATACTTCTTTGCTACAGAACCAGATAAAACCGCTTTCAAATTATTTTTTTCCTGATATGTACTTGATATGTACAGATTTGCGCCTGAATAATCTCACAAAACAGTGCTTTTTTCACTCATTCTGCCTTCTTATTAGAATCATTTGCCATTTCTTCAATTCTGCTTCTGGGCGTAAGTGCCTTTTTCGATTTTTTTATTCTGTGTTTTAGTCTTCTGTTCTTCTGTCTTTCGTTAGCAAGTTTCTTTTTTAATTTAGTAATAATATGGTTCTTCTTCTGTAGTTGCTTCTTTTAGCTTCAGCTTGTCTTTGATCAGCAATACACGGAACTGGGACCTGTAAATCATTTTCTCCGTCAGATTATGGTGGCGTATTTTCGTCCATATATTGATCAGCGTGTTTACCATTTTTTTTATTTTGTCTGTAAGCTGCCGAGTAAGTAATCCAGGTTTTTTTCACTTTTCTATGCTCACAAGGAGTCATATCCTTTACACATTTTCTCTGCCCTTTTTCCTTTTTTCTGAGGTATTTTAATATTTCTTTCTCCTTATACTCTGCTAGCAAAACTGGATCATTTTTTATTTTTTCTAAACGTTTTTCAGACTTTTTTTTTTTGCTTTTTCTTTAGACAACGGTATTTTTCTTCGCGGCGGCATATTCTACAACAAACAAAAGTTTCTGAATAACGAAGAGTGAAAGAGTAGGTATGACTGTCAGTCCCTAGCTTTTGAATCAGTCCCTAGTCACATTAACAGCCAGGGCCTGATGGTCTAGGGACTGACGAATCAGAACAAAATCACTCGTAATTTACTTTTAAAAATAAATACCGAGACTTGTAGATAACAACAACATCAGAACAAACAAATCACATGTACACACAAACAAGAGAGAATAATAACTAATTAATTTTACATAAAATAACTCACCTAGGGCCTGAGAGATTGACTGGCACAACGCGTGTTTCCTCAGCATCGACGCCGATCGCACTAATGTTAAGATGGCCGACGCTAAACGGCCCCCGCTTATGGCTAACTTTACGTTGCCACTTTTGAACGCGTTCATTTTAAAATGGCCACTTATTTCGATTGCCGCGTATTTTTAAATTTACTGAGTGGCTAGGGCCTGACTATAATTATCGATGACGCTACTTTTCTTACAAAATATATGTGAAAAATATTTAATTTTGTTTACTTAATAGATTCAATGAACAAGGTAATGTAATTTTAAGTGTAATTAAGTTAAATAAAGTTCAAATATCATCAAGGCTTACTAAAATCAGTCGAACGAAAACATTATTTTGGAAATATGACATGGCTAGGGACTGATATTGAGGATAGAAAAGGACATTTTTTTTATAAAAAGAAATAAATTATTGTAGCAAAATTGAGTGACATAGTAAAAAATTGATTATTTCATAGGGCAGACATTTTTATTACTGGTTATTTAATAAAAAAAATGTATAAAATAACACTGGAACACAAAGTTACCCAACTTTTATGGAACTACCCTTATAATCTATTCTATTTTTTCATACATTTGGTAAAGCGGAGTACAACGAAACGAGGTGTTAAATGTAAGAAAATACATCTAGTTTTCGCACATCTCTGCTTTGGTGGAATCCGGGCTTTATACACCTCCTAATGCTCGGGTTTCGAGTCATCAGATATTCCGTGACACTGGGCCAAATAATGGCTACGCAACAGACCACAAAACGTTATATTTTTATTATCATCAGGAGTTAGCAGAATGTTCGAGAACATTATGATAATAATCGACATTAAAATTATTGTGAATAGGGAATGGAAAGTTTATTACATAACTTAAACCTAAATTTGAAACTGAATTCATTAGAAACGTTCAAAACAACTTTATAACTAAACTAAAAAAATATATTAAAAATAATAGTTAGAAAAAATTGAAGCAAGCTTTTATTAGTTGTTTGTTATTAAAAAAAGAACTAATAAGTTTTCTTACTGTGTTACGCTCATCAAGCCCATTAATTTGATAAATAAATTACAAGGGTTATTGCGGTTTTGTAATCGCCACTAAAAATAGTAATTTTTGGCGGACGCCATATTGATTTGAAAATGGAACAATTTAGATAATCATGCATTGCCACGCGAACGCAACGAATGTATTCTATTTATAACTCAATCGGACACTGGGAAGTGGTTCAAATTTAACTTGCAATTATTATAGACACCGCGGGCGAACCTAAATTAGGAGTTTGTAAAAAGGCCCCCGTGACATTGTACGGTAGATGCTGGCAGCTTTTCCTCGATTTATGCCAAAACTGATTCGTTGTGCCAGAAAGCTGCCAGGTGACCTGTGGAAGTGTGCAAGTATAGTAATGGAAAGCAAACCCCAACTTGTCGAATTGGATTTCTACAGGACTATCAAATGTTAAAGACGATTAAGACTAAGCCTAGTTTTGCCCATGCAGGGTCATATACCGAAGTACGAGAGCTTTCCAGGGTCAGGACTTAGCCGCATTGTCTTCAGACTGTGGCAATCCGCCTCCCCATCCCGCAATTATCTATTACGGAACCAATTAAAAAAGTTGTTAGATAGTCTGAAAAAAAAAATCCTGCCCCCTTACCACCATCTCTTATTGCGATTCAATAACTGAATAGAATGCTTATTCATACCAATGAATAAGCGACTCTATTTCAAATGGAATAGAGTCGCTTATTCATTGGTAAGCAATCTATTCAATTATTGAATCGCAATAAGAGATGGTGGTAAGGGGGCTGAAAGAAACCGCTGACGACGCCAGGTCGAATATTGACTCGGCGGCAAGCGGCAAACTATCCCAATATAGATGGCTATATTACTTACTGGTTACTGGGTGCAGTAATGGTACTGCACCCAGTAACCCCGTACCATACAATCATTTGTACAATTGAAGTGACTTTCTATATATTCTTTCTATACCTATAGAGCAAAACCTATGGTAACCGCTTTATATCAAGCGGGCCACATGCTAACAGTGTGGTGTAAAAAAAACATGTAGTACATACAACTAGTTCAAGATTGCCCAAAAGAACGGTCCAAATATTGAATCCGAAAAGCAGTATTCCGTGAACCATAAAATCTAGTTTTTCAAGTTTATTAACTCGAGTGTGATGACCGTTAACGCTGTTTACTCTGTGGAAATCGGTGATGTAACGCCATCACACGCCGGTATTAGCATAACACCCGGATTCGTCCACGTCGAGCTCACGCCGCTTATTATTCACTGCTTTCGACGGTATTACGTTTCATGAATAAAATGTATTTCTGTTGAAGATAATGTCATTATTTGTACTTCGTGGTAATCGATGTATTACAATTGTTTACCTTAATTTAAATTCGATTTGTCATCTTCTTTTTTAATTTTGGCAATGAATCCTCACTTAAGCTATTTTTGCTAACATCAAGTGTGTTTTGTTTTTATACCACGTCGTTAGTTTTTATACCACGGAAAGAAACATCCAACCCGCACGATGTCAAGACGCTAACGTAGCCTATAGACGCTTGTATTACAAGATTTTTTTTTTAGAAGATGTTTGTTTCATATTATTCATATTTGTTACTAAAAATATGCATCAAACTACGAAATATCCAAAAATTTGCTAAATTAACCCGATCTGTATTCCCATCAAAATCACATCGGGCACAGCGAGACTACTTGAAATTAAAATTATTTTTATGGAAATTTCTTTCGCTATAAAAGTAAATAAGGCTCATAGAATACATAAAGAAAACACTTTCTACGAGAAAAGTAAGCTATTGCGTTTATTGTTTTTGATTTTTGTACTGTTTTTGATTGTGCTGTATTGTTATGCTTATTTCAGTAACATAACCTTCACTTTACTTAAAAGTGAAAAACTCAAATAATTTAGATATTTTTGACCAGCTCATCTCGACTCAAATTTCCTGAACATCTAAGTGTATATTTCACTTACAAAAATTTGATGACTGGAAGCTGAAGAAGAGACTTCTGTGATCAATTGTAGAAATACTTCTAAAATTAATGGTTTCTAAATGATTACTCTAAATGGTTCCTAATGATAAAAATACCCTAAATAGGTAGGTACCTACTAACAATATTAAGGATGGTCAGAATTAGATTTCTAATATTAAATGAATATGTAAATGTCTTCATTTACATATTCATTTAATATTATGTATTATGTATACATTTATTTTGCCTAAAAGAAGCTTAGTCATTTTAAGAAAACAATCACAAAGTTGATAAAGTGATCATTTCGGGCATTACGAAATCTGCAATTTTGGTTACTTGTCTTTTTGGGAATGTAGGTCGTTGAGGAACACAAGTACCTGTATATTTCAACATTTTATTTTAAAATTAAATTTATGTACAAACGTATGTATAAAAGTAGGGTGTTACACAATATCACATTCACTGCCTTGTACTTGCACAACCAATAAATTAATATTAGTCAAGCGGCGCGCGCCGCATCTTCGATCCGGTTGGCAACCAGTGACGGGCCTCTCTCCAGAACCACTCGTGTATTATGATAATCTTTTATATATACATATTTATCTAAAACCTGATAAAGTACTCCCATGAGCTTATAGATGATGTAACCTTTGAAATATTTGCTTCCGATTTTCGTATTTCTGAGATATTTCCATCATTGTAAAATTTGTAACTTCCAATCCAACATCTTTATCACTAATATCTATTTCTGGTTTTCCAGACACATTATTCCTGCACTGGTTGTCAACAGCGTCGCGTCTTCCCTATAGTTCTATTGTTTGTTGGTCATTAGTTTCGGCCAACCTGGTCGATCTGGCCCTGCAGGTTGTTGATCACTTCTGAGGGCACCTGATCTCCGAGGATCTCGAACAGGTTGATTCTCTGGTTGCCGGGGATGGACTCATACGCCGCCAGCTCAATTCCTTCTTGTACCTGGAGAGAAAATATTCAAATGAAACTACTTGACTTGGAATGCCCGTCTATATTTAAATAGTTAATAAGCTGTCTTTGTTTGGTTATGTACGGATGTTAAATGAATGAAAACCGTGGTAAAGTTTGTTTGTTTTAAAGCCTTTGACATGTTAAGGTAATTGGTTTTTCAGCTTGTAAACATACTATTATACAAATACAATAAAAATATTGTAACGAAACTGAATTTGGTTTATTGTAATTTTAGTTTAATATTCTGCAGTATTTTATTCTGCATTACTATAATTTCAATTAAATTTTAAATTAATATAACATAATTAATTAGTTCATCCCGTGGAACGGTCGTGAGATAAAACTCTAAATAAGCCTAAATTACATATGTAACCAAATTAAACAAACGGTGAACTGTTAAGTTACCTTCTGAATTTCAGCATCTTTCGGAATAAGGAATGTGTTCTGAGCCTGCTTGATGGCTTCCTTGGTGAAGGCTGCTCCTTCGCGTTGGGGAGCTGCGGCCACCGTCGACACCGCGACCAGCAAGCACAGCACGTAGGTCTGCATGGTTCGATCTGGTCACACCGGGGTCACGCGATAAACTGTAGCAAAACAAAATATACAATAAACATAAATGACATTTACACCATTACATATTGTTTGTCACGTTAATTCTCAGATATTCGATAGCAACATGTAAATGACCACCAAGATGTTTCTCAAATCAAACCACCATTTATTAACGCTAAAAGTTGCGTTACGTAAAGACGGATGAGATGCGTATCACTAAGTTATCCGCTCGAACATTGCCTACCGTCCACTATTCGCACTTTTACCACTTGTTTTGCACTTTTTCACTGAATTGTGGTTTTCGACCTATATGATAAGGAGACGTTGGACATAGTCCATGGCTCACCTGATGGGTTTGTGGAGTGCGGCGCGCGCGCACACGTTCGTCTCATATAGGTGTCCCCTCCTGCGCACGCGGCACTTTCACCGCGAGGAGCTCGCCTGCGCAACAGTCCTGACGATCTGTGTGGCCAGGAGAACGGCTCATCCAATTATAATTAATACGGAAACACACAAATATTGACACAAGTTGCATACCCTTACATTAATTGGATACGAACGGCATATACGACTCCTTCCATATATTGTTCAGAGCTGTAGAAATTCTCCACAATCCATAATAGTCGTAATTTCATTAACATCCGCTGTTTATAGACCTTCAAGAAGGAATAAAAATTATTAACTTCTACTTAATATCTTTCTAGAAATTTATCCCTTTAATGAGTCAGTCGATTGACGGCATGAAACTACATGGTGCTACTTTTTCACATTTGTGTTGATACGATTTTCCCGTCAGGATCTTTTTTTAAACAGTTTGTTTTGTTTTTTTTAAACAAACATATTTAAAAATGAAGTGAAATATTTTATCAATGTGTGTTGCCAGTGTATGGTGACACATTGACACTAAAATAATAGTCCCTTATCATGGGCAAAGTAATTATAGGAGACGGCACTTTACGTAACTCAAGAATGAGTATATCCGTGGTACTCGTAGAACTAAAGTTACTGCTGAAATGGCAGCGGACCGGCCTCGTAGCCGACGATTAACACAACAGGTAACATTATACTGGTAAAATTATTTATTTTGATTGGGGAGAATCGCCTAACATAAAACATTATTTACAAGCGAGTGAATGTCAAGTTTATGGTTACCGCTGTTTCCGTGGCCCCACGCTAATGGGAGCCGAATCGGATAAGCAAATTGAAATGACGACGTCAAATCAGTGATCAACATTTAATGTAGCGCCATGATGACTGTGTAAATACTAAGTATAGATAGAACTTAATGTAAATTTACATCGTAATGTGGGTAATGACAGCCAAGGGTGTGTCGGTCGGGATGTGCTCCTTGGGTTCAGTAGGTAGCAAATATTTATTTATTCGAATCATAAATAGCTGACTACCAAATACTTATTAACCTAGGCGGGAGAGGTATTTTTTTCCATTTTTTTTAACTAATTATAATATTCTGGCAAGTTGGCCGAAACAACTATTTAAATAATAATAACCAAATACCTTTCACATTTTTTTTTATAGTACGTCGGGTGGCAGACAAGCGTACGGCCCGCCTGATGTGAAGCTGTTACCGTAGCCATATTAACGCTCGCAACATAAAATATCGCTCGCGCGCCGCCACCCCCGCTGCCAACGCAGCATCTCCTTCATTTCTGGTGACCTAACTCACTCGCAGAAACACAACAATCCTCAAGGGAATTGTTATTTGGCTGCGGTATTCTGTGAGGTAGAGGTACATTCCCCAGTCACCCGACTGGGGAATGTACCTTACAATTACGTTCTAATTAATTAGCTTACAATTACGCTCCCTACCTCTCTTTTCGTCAGAGCTTCGTTTGTCAGTCAGCAGGGTGCACCGCGTGCAGGTGAAGTTGGCTTTGGTTCATAGATGTTGAGGAACCACTTACACCCCAAAAATGTAGTACGTAATTTGATTATTGATCCTACTTGCTTCGAGTGTCTTGAGGCAATGGAACCAAGTGGTTTAAGAGTCAAGCACAAGTTCATTCTACTGCTGCATAGACCCATTCTCGTTCCACTGTTGAGAACAACCCCTTCTTTCTTTCTACCTTTTCTTTCTACACCTCAATGGAATGTGTTTATAGCGTACTCAACTACTAGTGGTTTCAAGCGGCATAAATGCCACTGAGTGGGCTTCATTCTGCTCATTCACGTAGAAAATTTAATATGTACGCTGAAATAAGTGCTGAGCATATTGAAATTTCTTTCCACACATGGGACATTGACATTTATGACTTCTTAACTTGTGCTTTCTTTTAATTCGGACTGGCTTCAGAGCCGAAAGTTTCGTTAATTTTACTGCTGCGTCTCTATCGGTTTGTATTTTTTTTTTGAACTCTCAAAACAGCTTTTCATCGTCTTTCAATAGAATGAAAAGAATACAAAATAACAAACAACCGCCCGTTATAAAGCTGTTAATGTAGCCATATAGTACAAGGATTTTGATTTTCAAGGCACATCCTTGGCTGCGGTATTGTACGAGGTGGGAGTACCTTTATATTCGGGCACGAACTGCCCTAACTCTCTTTCGCCAGAGCCTCGTTTGGGTGCACCATGTGCATGGTTGGCTTTGGCTCTTACGATAATGGTGAACCACTTACACCCCGCGTGTCTGAACACTTGATATTTTTTTGTGGATTTTATTTCTCTCAGTATAAGCACAGTACACCTTTCTTCCAAAATAATCGCTAAAGCACCACAAATAAAACTTGTCTAAAATTATTTTTAGGGGTGAAAGTGGTTCATCAGCATCTTTGTACCAAAGTCAACTTCACATGCACGCGGTGCACCCTGCTGACTGACAGGCGAAGCTCTGTCGAAAAGAGTGGTAGGGAGCGTAATTGTAAGCTACCCGACTGGGGAATGTACCTCCACCTCACAGAATACCGCAGCCAAATAATAATTCCATTGAGGATTGTTGTGTTCCTGCGAGTGAGTGAGGTCACCAGAAAGGATGGAGATGATGGCGGCGCGCGAGCTACATTTTATATTACGAGCGTTAATATGGCTATGGTAACCGCTTCACATCAGGCGGGCTGTATTCTTGTCTGCCACCCGAAGTAGTATAAAAAAAATATTTGCTTTTATAACCCTAAAATAATTATGTCATAAACACGCTAACATTTTCACACAGTTTTATTCTTTAGAAATGGGAAAAGACAGCAACATGTAACCACTACTTCCTGCTTCCGTCGAACCATAGGTTCTGCGACAAGAAAAACAAAACAACTGAGTGTGTATCCGATTTTTTTGACCGTGCGAGCGTAACGAGCGAAGTTTTCAAATTGAAAAATATTTTTTATATGTTTGTGAAACACGTATGATTCATAAGTTCAAACTTGAAAATAAAAATAATATTACATGATGATGATTTTGGGGTGTAAGTGGTTCATCAACATCTTTGAACAAAGCCACTTCACCTGCAAATAACGGTTCCCTTGAGGGCTGTTGTGTTCCTGCGAGTGAGTGAGGTCACCAGAAAGGAAGGAGATGCTGCGATGGCAGCAGGGGGGGGGGGGGGGGGACGGCGGGGTCGCGCGAGCCTTACTTTATGTTGCGAGCGTTAATATGGCTATGGTAACCGTGAAGCGGTTCATCAGGCGGGCCGTATGCTTGTCAGCCTCCCGACGTAGTATAAAAAAATAAAAATAAAACACATGAGGTGTAAGTGATTAATCGTCATCCTGGAGACAAAGCCTCGTGCATGTGGTGCATCTTGCTGACTAACAATCGAGGCTCTGGAAAAAGAGAGGTAGAGCATAGTGTTTTTATAAGCTGCCCGTCTGGGGAAGTACCTCCACCTCACAGAATACCTCAACCACAATTGTTACTTCAATTCCGTTGAGGATTAATGTGTTCCTGCGAGTGAGTGAGGTGGTGAACTCTTGGTGGAGAAGAAAGGATTAGCTGCGTTGGCAGTGGGGGTTGTAGCGTGTGAGCAATTTTTCATGCTTCACACCAGGCAGTTTATATTTTTTATTTTTTATATAAAAAATTGCCAAAAATTTCGTTATTATATTATTGTAATTGTTGAGGCTTGGTTTCTAACGACCACATTCTTGCACACATAAAGGACTTTATCAATGGTGTTAATAAAAGGTATGACCTTAGCTCTCTTGCTGTTAAAGGGACGCCAGTTGGCAAGACAATTTTGCATGGAGAAAGCAACGCGAGTCCCTCCGGCGATGATTGCTCAGTATTATAGATAATTGTTCAACATTATCCACTGAGTTCCGCCTATGGTGCCGCAGATGTCCATAGGCTGCGATGACTACTTACGACTAGCGTAATAAACGTACGTTGTTTGTTACCCAAGTCGTATAAAAAAATAATGTAACAGTCCGATGTGTAAAATTGGATATTCGGTGCTTGCGAGTTAGTTTTATAGAAATCTCATAAAATATTCAAAAGCAGATACTCTAAAGTGTTACCGGAAATGTATGAAATCTAGGAATTTTATACAACTCCTAGGAAATGTATACAATTCCGAAGCTATTTAGGAAATGTATAAAATATTGTTTTAAAAAATTATTAATACCTACATATCCTAGGAAATGTATACATTTCCTAGAAATTGTATATAATTCTTACATCATATTAGGAAATGTACTTGGCACCACATCATCCATGGTCTAGGTTGACGGAGCTCCGCTTCGCGGAGCTCCTATTTCCGATAACAGGACACAAGAAAACCCTAACCTAACCCGGTATGGGGTGTAAGTGGTTCATCACCATCTTTGAACCAAAGCCAACTTCACCTGCACGCGGTGCACCCTGCTAACTGACAAACGAAGCTCTGGCGAAAAGAGAGGTAGGGAGCGTAATTGTAAGCTACCCGACTGGGGAATGTACCTCCACCTCACAGAATACCGCAGCCAAATAACAATTCCGTTGAGGGTTGTTGTGTTCCTGCAAGTGAGTAAGGTCACCAGAAAGATAGGAGATGCTGCGTTGGCAGTGGGGGTGGCGGCGCGTGAGCGATATTTTATGTTGTGAGCGTTAATATGGCTACGGTAACCGTTTCACATCAAGCGGGCCGTATGCTTGTCTGCCGCCCGACGTAGTATAAAAAAAAAAACAAAAATCAATTCAAATCTAACCAAAACATGATTTATTACATTGACCAAGTATTGGTAAGACTCGTCAGTGAATATGACGCCAATTTGACTACGCCCCTGATAGCCATTTTTTCATTAAATTAAGGAGCTGATCTATTTATTAGGTGACAGATCTAGATATTATTTTGATGATCAAATTTTACATTTACGATCATGTTTTACATTTGCGATTGCTATTTAGGAAATGTGTATATAATTTATTTCACACATATCTTAGCGATTTTAGGAATTACATACATTTCCTAGGAATTGTATACAATGACGGATTACATACATTTGAAAAACGGTAACATATATATGAAAAAAAGACAAAAAATTGTGTATCTACTACTTTACGAAAAAAAATAGTTACGAATAAAAGTTTGAAATCGATATTGACTTCTGCGGTCCCCTTAACAAGCAATGCAACTTAAAAACCACTAGATTGAACGCGACCTCGCCTTTTTGCAGGAGGTCATGTTTCTTGTTTGTTTTCACAAAGAATTATCGGTTATACACATACAAGTGATGTATGATGTATCATGTTTTTTTATAAATGAAAAGAAACGCTTGCGAAAGAACTAACTAAAGAGGTTTTATGCACATTCGTTGGAGTCATCATCATTTGGACTCACTAAAATCTTTAGAGTTAAAGTCGACCTCATCTGCACGTGGTGCACCTTGCCGACTAGCAAAAGAGACTCTGACAAAAGAGAGGTAGGGTACAGCGTATATGAAAGCTGCCTAAATGGGGAAGTACCTCGCAGTATATCGCATCCTAATATCAATTCCCTTGACGGTTGTAGTGTTCCTGCGAGTGAGTGAGGCCACCAGAAAGGAAGGAGTTCCTGTATTGGCAGCGGGGGTTGTGGCGCTCAAGCGATCTGCGAATTTTCATGTTGCGAGAGTTAACATGGCTACGGTAATTGCTTCACATCAGGTGGGCCGTACGCTTCTTTGCTATTTTATTACTTCTTTTTCTCCAGAGCATTATTTGCTAATGCAGCGGGGTTGCACCACGTGCATTAGCCTTTAGCTTCGCCTCCAGTAATGGCGATGAACCACTCACACCATACCTCAAAAGCAAAAAGAAATCAACCGGTTAAACTAGAAGTCACGACATATTATTATCATATATTCAACTATTTGTCTAAAAACATTCTGATTTCTATCTCAGAGAGAGTGGTATACGTCAAATCTTTTATAGTTTCTCCATTGCAACCGACAGACAGCAATGTGGACAATGTGGTTATGAAGAGTTACCTAAAAATCACTCAAAATTATAAATGTGTAAGAGCAGCCAAGTACCAACTAAAAATAACAAAAAAAAAATTATATCACGCCGTGCGGATAACATTATCGCCCATGATTAGAGATGGGCAAAATCCGGGCATTTACGATAAATGCCCAAAAAGTATAAATTCCCTACGTGCAGACGAGATTAACTTTGCCACTAAAGATAATGCTGAGTCTCTACATCATCATGATTCATCAGTATTAGTCTGTATCTACCGACCACTGGATATAGGCCTTCCCCATTGCTTTCCACTATATGCGATATCCCGCTTTCCTTAGTCACTTACACTTCAAAATTTTTACCTTCAACGCGTCGCGCTTTCACTTTAAAGCTTTGTATTAAGGCATCTTTTTTATTTGCATTGCTCGAAATTCGATAATAAAAAGTGAAATATATAAAAAGGTTTCATATGCAGTAACATATTTATCGTTTTAATTATGTTGTGTAAACACTTCAGTGTAACGATCAGATTGCAGCACGAACACGACTAAAAAAATGACTATGTATTTTTATACTACATACACGGGTAGGCACGGTAGAATCACATCTGGCTCTGTTAATCATCAGTGTGGTCGAAATCCGACTTGGCCTAAACACTGCCGTACACTGGCAATGACTAGCGATAGATCCCGGTACTTTCCTTGCTCTTTCTCGTTATCAAATATGTTTGAGGTCATGTACGAAACAAATCACGAGAAGCTGTGTCAGCAGCCGAGAAACCGGCGCGCTAGCTACTCCAATACTCCTTTTATTACTAATGTAGAGTAATATCTACGGCACAGAGTTGTTACCGTAGCTTTATATCACGCGATTACGTGATAAAAAAAGAAAAGGTCTAATATCGCAATCTAGTCCCATACTAAACAAAGCTAAAATAGCTTATAAATAAACTAACAGATTTTGCACAGCGACTCACAACTCTTGTTTCAACATTTAATTAAAAATGAGGTTATAAGTTACAATCCGTAGTGACCAGAGACGGCGCTTTAAGTAGTTTGCCCGTGACATGGCATTAATTACTATAGAAAGTAAAAAAGCTTGTGACTGACTGGTTGCTTCGACTGTTCCATAAACAGCAAGAGCAAACGCCATGTTTGTGCCATAAAATATAGACGTTAAAAAACAACAACAACATTGAACAACTTTTATCTACACTTAACTCAAGTGTATCTAGCGTATTTTTTCTCTCGCTGCTACACAGGGTAACCTGGAGCTTTAAGTGTAACAGATAGATAGACGGACTGGCATATACAACACTAACTATGCTGAGTCATCATCAGGTCATTTTAGTCTCCACTACAGCAGCACGACCCTCTCTCGTCCGTCCCAGACAGAAGGAGGATTTGGCCTAAACTCCCCACGCTGGCCAGACGGGTTGGGGAGGCCTGATCCATGTTTTATAATGTATTTCCCTTAGTCGCCTTATACGACATCCACGGGAAGAGACGGAGTGATTCTATTCTAGTCTGTCGGAAACCACATGGCCGGATGTACACACTATGCCGAGTACAATAATGATAGCACATTGTATCCACAAAATGAATACACAACAATTATATTGTGTCACAGAGGAAACGTTGCTTGCGTGTTTCTTATGTTTTGTTGAACTTATGACTTGTTTGTCAGTTCAGTGTTACTTCCTTTTCCCGCAGAAATTACCATGGCACTGATTATGGCATATTTTCTTCCACCCCTACCCTGACCAATCCTTAAAACTAGCCGTCGATGTTAGCAGCTATCAACGGCTTGCTATACGGTAGTAGTATTACTTATTCTATAATTGTTACATACTTCGTTTCAAGAATTAAATGCTTTTTCGTATATTTCATCACCTTCATCACCATCAGTCTAATAAGACCTTCCCTTATGTTTACCTTTCATCCTAGTATCCAAAGTCTTGTTCCCAATCAACAGGGTCTGAGAATGTTTGGAATTTATTCGATAAAATGAAATAATTAGAAATCACTCTTTTACTTACTTGATATCACTCTTTATATTCTTGATATATTAGTCGCTGATACAATAAAGACCGAATTATATAGATCACATTAAATGTCATAGCATTTTGTCCGCATACTTATCGTCGGTAATCTTTATAAAGAAGTAGAAATTAGATTAAGTCAACTCACGACAGAGTGTCTGTCTTATTTCTTATGATTTATTGGTCAAATTACTGTAGCATACATTGCCAAAGGGTAAGTCAAATCCAAACCTTCCTATACCTATTGATTTGTTCCAAAATTTGTAAGTTCCAATCCACGGCAGCCGTAGGCTTACCTCCAGGATTACAATGAACATGTATATTGTCTCGCGTGATTGCTCGTGTTAATCCTGGTCACACAAGACACAGTGTTGGGAATATGTAATGAACTATTCCGTTTTACCAGGCATTATCTCTCGTCATTTTCCTGGCTTTGTTCGTGATTGTAGTATTCCATAAAATCGTTTACACCGTAACCATCG
Source organism: Hypsopygia costalis (assembly GCA_937001555.2). Lineage (NCBI taxonomy): Eukaryota > Metazoa > Arthropoda > Insecta > Lepidoptera > Pyralidae > Hypsopygia > Hypsopygia costalis. The sequence goes on from OW443330.2 coordinate 688,553, forward strand.
GGTTACGTATCTTTCAAATGACCGACATTGTGCTGTCAACTAGTTACCGTGAGAGAAAGGTACATTGTGTTGAAACTGCATTTATGCCTCCATTTGAACCCTTTTCCCGTAACGAGTAAGGAAATTCCAGTGATGGTAAATATGGTACAGTATAACCATTCGGTTAATCATCTGCACTAAGGTATCCATAATATTCAACTTTACGTTAATTTGGAGCAACTGAACTGATAAATTTACTGATATTTATAATTCTAACAAGAGCCCCTCCAGCTCAACTGGAAAATTAAGAACCCTGTCGGGCATGGTTCTTAATTTTATAATTTCTTTTACATTTAAGATAAGATCTATTTTGTACATTAATGTTGCGATGACTAATTAAGTACTGTGTTTTGTAGACTTTCAGAATTTCAAATTCCAGTCGAAGGCAATCTTCCTGACATGACTGGAACTTTGATCCTTTGTCAACTTACAAATTGTCAGAAAATATTATTATTATATTAACTCGAAAGAAGAAAGTTTAAAATTTCTCGTGTGCAACACCCACCAGGTTGTTGCCAAAGATGTCAGATGTGTGTAACTAGGTAAAATAACAGATTTACATACAAAGATATCGATTACCATAAAAGTTACACATTATCGAAATGTGATTTAGTCATACAACAACAGCAAATTTATATTTGCATAAGGAAACTATGGTTTTGTCAATGTATGTTTGTACGTATAAATTATCATCATCAGCCTATATCTAATCCATCTACTGCTGGATATACGTTTTACCTTAGATTATCAATTGGTCTCCGCTCCGCTTCGACTAGATGCCGCGGCGCACTTGTAAAATGCGGCAACAAATACTACGCCGAACTCGGCGTACCCGAGCCTGTTGCAATACAATTCTTCACGCACACTAGCATCTCTGCACATCAGTTACAATACAATTCTTCACGCACACTAGCATCTCTGCACATTGTTTTACGCACACTACAATATTGAGTTGCCGCATTCACGGAGCTGTTGTTTTTAGATAGCGCGGCATCTAGTCGAAGCGGAGCGGCGACCAATTGTTAATCTACGCGTTTTACATTCGATTCCCTAATCTTTTAAAAGTCTCTTAATAACTGAACACATTGCCATACAGTTCAGTATGGCGAAGTAGTCAGTTTTCTTAGGGAACCGTCTGTACCTACCATCACAGCAATTCTTAACTTTTCGCTTCCTGCGCATCTAGCCACTTCCAGCCGCTTTTTATCACCTTCTACTAAACTGATTCTTATGAAATATTGCGCGCACTTTGAGTTCCCGTATAACAGGATACATTTTAGTATAATTTTAACTCGTTGACGTGGGTCTAAGGATAACGAGGTGGACTGTGAAATCTTCAAGGGTTACTAGTAATCTCTTCGCGTTTGGACTCATTTGGTTGGTGTTGACGTGTGCATCATACAATACACTCGGTAACGAGGTTTTATGCATCGTAGGTCATAGCGGCAATGACGTACCAATTATAATATCTTTTATCCATTGCTGTATTCGTTGGCAGAAATATGACACTCGGCATTTTTTACCACCCCGAGCGACGCGACGACACGGAGGAACTACAAGTAACATGCGTGTAGCATAGGAGGTTTTTTTATAAGTGAGCATATAGAGAGGATGGAGTTGCTGCGTTTGCAGCGGCTGCGGCAACCGCTTCACATCTGCCACCAGACGCAGTATAATGGTATATAAATATTCCTGGACAAATTACACACGGCAATCTAGTCCTAAACTAAGCAAAGCTTGTACTATGGCTACTAGATAACTGATGTTATTCTTAAATACACAATCATCATCAACTACCCACTGCTACATATAGACCTTCCGCAATGCTTTTCATCAAATACGATCCTCTATCCACATTGAGATATAATAAAAAAATGTTTAAGTACTTTGAGAGCGAATTCAATATGTATGGCTTTAATGTTTCAATGAAAATCTTTGAAGATTTTGTATAGGCCTGGGTAAGAAAATAATTTCGCGTAATATGAGGTTTGATGCTAGGCATCAACCCTGATTGTGAGTCCCGTATATCCGTCTAATAGAATAGCAGTAACATCGTTTAGTTTGTCTATAATAGGAAGTCCGAGGGCGTATTAGCGGAGTAGTGCTGCCACAGAGGATGCATGTTGCAAGCCGGCCGTGGCGGTTGCGCAGCGCGCCGACCTCTGCCCTGACCCACCGCTATGGGCCGCATAGACGCCATTCAGCTCGACGCATCTTGGCACACTTTTCGCTAACTAGTATTCATAACATATAAAAAAATAATTTATGTGTGTTCGAAGAAATATAACGAGACACCTACATGGCATATACAAGGCGTATAGAAGTGTGGAAATCTTAAAAATCGATTTTTTTCTTTCAAGCTGAATTGAGACCTAGAAAGTTCTTTTTTTGCATCTACAACGGAAAGAATCACTTGTTTCTTTATTTTTTTAAGTACTGATGGTTCTTCAGAACGCCTTATATTTTTTGGCCGCAAAGAAACTTTCTTTCTCAACAATTTCCAACAAGAAATCAACACGAACATAGAATAACGTTCACACTTTAATCCTGTTTACGAGAATTTACCTAGTCAGATTGTAAGCCAAGCGTCGTTTGCAGGTCTCTAAATAAGGAAGTTCTATATATTTTCTCTAAATATTTCCTGCACCATTAGGATTCCGCCGTCGTACGGTAGCTGCTTCTAGGAACTACCACGAAGACAGGGTACAAATGTAGTCATCAGCGCTAATGACTGCTGCATGTACATTTAAATGATGCATTTGTATCTGGTCACGCGTTTGCAGAGCTAATGACTTAACACATAGTCATTAGTAAAACTATGTAGTTATATATCTTGTTATACGTACTGCCGTGGTGCTGTTACTTATACAGTTATTTTTATACATCTAAGGTGGAAACAAGCATACCTATGGACGCTCGCATCACCAGTCAAATTACTCACGCGTTGCCGATCCTGTCAAAACCCCTTCCCACATGCCATATATCCTGATATTAAAATGTAAATGGTCGCAAACTGCGGTTCCATAAAGATGCTTTCCCAACGAGATGGTCGCCCATGCAATATCAGTGACAAGGACAGACGGAATATGCTGGGTCAAAAAATGTAAGTATCTGGTGGGTGAGAGGGAGAGAAGGAGGAAGACCATAGGAAAATAAATACAGGTTTTACTGTGCAGCCCTGATAGCCTAGGTAGTCATGCTCACTAAAGTGTTCAAACTGGTGGCGGGGTCGTGTGGCGGTGTCGCCGCATTCCCAATAAAATGGTTGAATGCGGTGATGGCTGCCCCATGCATCAACTCGTGAACGGGTGCTGCCAGAGAGGACTGATCTGCCCTGGCTGTCATGGTTGCAAGGTAAACAATAGGAGGATTTAGGTTAAGTAGACAATAATAACAATAATAGACAATAATATAACTATTAGCATAATAGCGACGTGCAATTTATTAATTGTAAGTATATGATAAAAATAGAACATTGTTAATAAAAGGTACGGACTCCGGGTCTGTAGACTGTAATAAATATCAATAAAAAAAAAAGATGCTTTCCCGCGTACTAGCATTCATCATTCTTGTGGAATGAACTGCCTGCGGAAGTCTTTCAATGCGACTACGACATTGAGTTTTTCGAAAGAGGCGTTATAATATTTTAACAGGGTAGACAACGCGCAATAGTTACCCCAGGTTCTACAAGCACCCATAGACTGTGATAACTACTTCCTCTCAGATGGATCGTATGCCTTTACCAACTCATTATAAAAACTTATATGTAATGACTTGCGTCTGGAAATTTTACTTTTCATTTATATACAATCATTCTTTTCGCAAATCGTCATCAATATTGTAAACCGGACTTGCATATAGTTTAATACTACAAAGGTACCAAACAAATGTACGTCCCGCTTGATGAGCAGTTACCATAGTCTGTGAAGTGGATACGTGTAACACACTCACGCATTACTGACGCTACCATGTACAACTCCTCACGTTTTTGGAAAAACCCAAGCTGTAGTCTCCTTCGACCATTTCAACAAAGAGATCATTCCACAACTTGTCAGTACCCAGGACAAATAATCCGCGTCACTTTACCCGGATTATTTGTCATAAAAATTTGTTGAAGATGTATCCTGAGTGAAACTGTGGTTATCATGAGTAAAGACTATTTCTTCTTCTGTGCCGGGGCACAATATAAGTAATAGTACTACGTACCGAGAGCCTAAATTCCCGATATTTCGGCGACGTTACAGATACTATAACTATTGTGTGCACTAATTTCTTCCTAAAGTTTTTAGTGTTTGTCCTATATTACTATTAAAATTTCTGTATTTCGGATACCAAATCGATTTGATTCGACCACCTCTAACTATCTCCTCGACCAAACACGCTGACATTAATTACGACTTGACGAGCTCGATGGCGGCGTAGCGGTCAATGACGCGGCTTCGACACCAACGCTCGTGGGTTCGATTCCCACACAGGACAAACATTTGTGTGCATGAACATGTTTGTTTGTCTTGGTCTGGGTGTTTTCTATGTATCATAAGTATGTATTTATATAAAAATATGTATTTATGTATGTTTATCAGTTGTTTATTACCCATAACACAAGCTTCGCTTACTTTGGGGCTAGATGGCGCTGTGTAATTTGTCTGAAAAAAAAAGTTTTTGTCGAGAGATCATCTCCAGGTTTCATCGTCATGTGTGTCGTCATCTTGTCGTACATCTGATGATGTTGTGACTGACTATCCTCAGTAGAATTACATGTTAAATTGAAAGAGTTAAAAGTATGCTCTAGTTAATTCAATAAAAACTATGGATTCTATTCTGGATGAGCACTGCTTCCAGTAATACAATAAATAGGTAACTGACGATGACAATTCTGTAATTAGACCCCTTTCAGAACCAAATATCAAAACAATTTAGAAAACTGAATTGTTATTCTATCATCGACACCAGCCCCCTTATTTTTTTATACTACCTCGGATGGCAGACAAGCATACGGCCCGCCTGATTTGAAGCGGTTACCGTAGCCATATTAACGCTCGCAACATAAAATATCGCTCGCGCGCCGCCACCCCCGCTGCCAACGCAGCATCTCCTTTCTTTCTGGTGACCTCACTCACTCGCAGGAACACAACAACCCTCAAGGGAATTGTTATTTGGCTGCGGTATTCTGTAAGGTGGAGGTACATTCCCCAGTCGGGTAGCTTACAATTACGCTCCCTACCTCTCTTCATCCAACTGAATAGATTGCTTATGCATACCAATGAATAAGCATTGGTATGAATAAGCAATCTATTCAATTATTGAATCGCAATAAGTGTTGGTGGTAAGGGGGCTGCTTGCCCACAAAGAAAAATAGACAAGTCTTTTCATAGGATTTATCAGTTAGTTATACACATAAGGTCTGCTTCGTTTGCGACTAGATGGCTAATCAGTTACTACAGTGGCAGGTAATAATGACGTAAAAAAAACTACAATATTCAGTCTAGATTCTTTTATTTGTAAAAAAAAAACAATAAATTTAAATAATACAGTGAGCACATGCGCTTATTGCCCGGGAAAAGATACAGTCTTCCGGAGCAAGAAGCCGCAGGTTGACGAGACCAACCCAGGGGAGCGCTGCTACAGCTGAGCAACGGAGTGGAAGAACGGAACTGAACCATACAAGACCATAATAAATAGACCTTTACGCTACGATTGAGCCTTCCGACGATCTGAGTCCAGATACACCGCCAACGAGTGCAATAAATAGACATATGTGCGATCACATTCAATACTCTAAAACTAGCACTAAATATATTTTCATAAGGTTGATAATTGTATAATATCAAATTCGATTTGTACCAAATTTTGTCACGTTTCGTACGCGATAGCGAGACGATCGTTGGCAACACTGTCACGAATCACTAAGGATTTGTTCTTATTCAACCTAAAGGGATTAAACCTACATGAATTACGGTAATGTCTGTTTGTCATGTTCTCGTTGAATACGTAGCTAGTAATGGCAACGCGGCATACGGCGCCGCCCGCAGCCCGGCATTCGGCCGAGCCACTGTTGACTAGCTTGGTTGCTTACTTACCGATCACTACTCACGATTCTCTCACTAAACAAATAAATAACTTATCCTCTAACACAAAGAGCTATCGACTAATACTTCTTCTTATAGTTTGACACAATGCGATCGACTCTGCCGCGCCCAGCCCGCTTCTCACGCCCTACCGACTATTTTTGTATTATAAACATTTGTCCAGCTAATACACATATTCAATAAGACCAGTTTACACTGGCCGTCTACTTATAAATAATTACTTAATCCTGACCTCGAAAATTCTTTTCGGGTCCAGAAAATTGACGAATACACTTAACCGTCTGGTGACAGGGTTACGGTATAAGAACTCATAAACCTAATAGTCTCTACGTTAAACTTAGAGTTTCAAGAACGAAACTTATTCACTATAAAATGCTAGTTAGCTGAGGTTCCATCGACGTAAGGTGGACAAGGTTCTCACTGTGCGGAAGTATTTAAAGTACTCTTAGGTAGTTCCTCTATTCTCTCTTCAGGTTCAGGAGAAATGTCAGAGGGTGATGACATCGCCGTCTCGCTTGACACAGCAACATTGTTGTCGGTGGCTGTCTCAGCAGATAATGAAATAGGATTACTATCTCCTGAAATCTCCTCTGAAACTGGCTTCTCATTCTTTTTCATGACAACCTTAGTTGGTCGCCTTTCTACAGTTGGCACGTATTGCTGCTTTATTATCTCAATATCGGTTTTATCAGTTTTGTTGCCTGCCATGTCGTTAGACACGTTGTCTATAATGGGTCTCCGTGTGGTAGGCTCAATTTTGTCGTTCGGTGGTGGCGCATCTGTAATATTATCACCATCGTCATCATCGTCAATTTCTATTAATTTTTGCTTGTTTCCACCAATTTGATTTTTACTCTTCGGTGTAATCTCCGTAATAGAATTCAAGTTATAATTACTATTTTTGCTTTTGTAACCAGCGTTGACTGGAATTAATTCCTCCGAATCAGAAATGCTCGTTGGGCCAGTGACGCGATGAACATCATTGGGTCCATCTGTATGGTCACTAATAGAAGCAACGTCACCAACTAAATTAATTAATTCTCTGAGAACGTTATTCTTTTTCCTTTCAGCCGCTGGTTCAATTATAGCTGCATTTTTTTCTGAATCTGGAGAAATTTGTATCAATTCTACGGCGTCTGTAGCACTTTCAGACGACCCTAAAGGAGTTAAAACAAATTCTGTAGTTTCTACATTTTCCGGAGAATTTTTTTCATCGCCAGTAGGATGTGCTCTGCCAACCGTAATGATTTCTGGTTCCGTAACTATTATTTTAGTTGGTTCTGCTTCTACAATAGATGATTCTGTTGTTGAAATATCAGCTTTATCTTTTACGACGCTATCTGGTGCCTCGTGCGGATTTTGATCACTAGTCTCAACAGGTAATGAGCTGAATTCAGTTTGTGAGGTAACTTCAGTTGGAACATTTGATTTGGCAATCGAACTCGTAGTTTGTTCCTGGATAACTTTAGGATTCTCAATTAATTCTGTTGTTTCAGCTGCCTTGTTCGTAGTAGTGTCAAAATTTGTAATAGCTGTTTCTGTCAGTTGGAATTCTCTTTCTTCTGAAAAAACTGGTTTCTCAGTACTAGAAATTATCGTTGTCTTGTCGTTATTAGTTGTAGTGGCAACTGGAGTAGATTGTGTTGTTGTGGATTCTATTTCATCTAACTGACCTGATATTTCTTCTGGTACGAGAGAAGGGACATTCAATATTTCAGTTGGGATTGCCGATCTTAGATTCAGCATCAAATTCTCTTTTGTTGTAGGTATTTCAGTGCTTGTAATAATAATAGCTTCTGATGATGTAGAACTTATTTCAGACGGAATTTCAGATGCTCTTTCAGTGGTGGTAGTCGTACTTGTATTAATCTCTTCGACGGTGCTTTGCTGAAAATCCTTTGTTGATATCTCGCTCGGGGCAGGCTCTTCGGTTGACATAGTTATACTAGTCACACTTACTACATCATGGCCACTTGACACATGTTCACTTTCCATATTTTGCTCAGGAATAATTTCATCTTCATGATTCCCTAATACTGACAAATCATCTGGCAAAGGAGGAAAAGCCGGGTTATGATCAAAAGGAGCATCCTCCTCTTCAATTATAACTGGAGCCTTGGGAACTGTTGACATTGGTACATCAGGTATTTCAGATGATCCCATAGTAGGTACACTCGGAACATTGGAGGGATAAATTTCGCTGTTTATAGAATCTTGTGTAGAGAAACTAAATTTCGATGGAGTTGAATCTTCATTCTTACTGATAGATATACTTTCACTAGAAGCAGTAGTTTCAGGTGGTGTTAACGAAGCAAGTAATACATCAGCAGATGGTTTACTTATTTCAATTACTACTGGGCGTTCAGTTGATTCAATTTTATTAGTAGCGCTTTTTTCGGACGTCGCTTCCCTCGGTATCAGAGGAGATTTCGACGATGAATATTCGCTAACTTCCATGCTAGGAGAAGGCAAAATTTCCTTTATTTTCACTTCGGTAATAATAGGAATCTCAGACACCGGAGTAATTTCTTTGATTGTAATTTCTTGCTTAATGTTCTCCTTTGGCGCGGTTGGGAGCGCCTGATCGGGCGTGGATGGACTGGACGTTGATGGTGCCATGCCTGGAACGGACGTAACACCTGAAACACAGCAAAGAAAACATTCGTTTCATGTTATAATATTATATGTATTTATATCTATAAAACTATCTAAGTTTAGTAACAAAAGTACAATATTTCTGGTTGTTCCACATTCACAGTAGCAGCATCTCATATCTAAGATTCCGGTGTAACGTGCGTATAAAACCGGTAAGAGGCAACTCTCTTAATGAAATACTGGGCATAAAAATAAGTAACTTTCTCTACTTCTCCTGCTGGCACAATGCGTCTAGATGAAGTCAATGAAACTAATTTGTAAAGCAGACTATTGTATCAAATTCTATCAAATGCTTTTGTCATATGAACAAATACCGCAACAGCCCTCTTGTTAAAGAATATTACATACTTTGTTACTGCCCTTCTGATTCAAGGCCTGGTACATAATGTGCAATTGGCGAGGCGTAGAATATTCCAGGGAAGGATCCTTAGCCATAGCGCTTCTTGGTGTATAGTAAATAGAGAGGGATGCCATATCCCAAGGCGCACAAATACTTTAGAACGTTTAGGGAGCAACGTGATAGGCCAGTAGTTTTAACCATAGTTTTACTGGACTGGCTGCACAATAAAGTTCATCTTGTATATATTAGAAAAGTGACCTGTGCACAGGAAACATTGTATAATCGCCTTCGTTGTACAAATCAGTAGAAAATGCTCCAAAAACGCTTACTGGTTTTGAGCAATGGTGCTCTTTGTTCAGGCCAACATCAAAAGCATCAACCTTCGAGTAATTATACACCGCTTGACGCGGATTTGGGAACGATAACCAATATTTTTTTGGTAGAACCATTTACAGGCAAACGTGGGGACGAGTACCAAAAAACCATTATCATCGTCATCATCTAAGTCTGTATTCGACTACTACTGAACGTAGGCTTTCAGTTCAGAGAGCCATATTCCTTCGACATAATACAATTCCTTGTCCATCGACACCATACAATTTTGGAGGGTCATCCCACAATTCTTCCGTCAGTACAGGATCGTCACTCGAGAACTTCTCCTCCCCAACGGAGTTATCAAAAAATAAAAGACGAGTAATGTGAATTAGTAACCAGGTTTTATATAGTTTAGGGGTTTTAGGTAAGAACACTACACATTCACCCAGCTAATAATAAAATTTATTACCTCTCAGTGGACAGTTGTCGTATTCAGGGCAACAGCGTCCAGGGACGAGCCTAGGCCGACAGTCATCCCGCACAAAGCAAGCAATTCGCCTGCAGACTACTTCTCCACCCTGGCAGTAGCAAACGCGGCATGGGTCCGCTGGGTCGACCAATTTCTCTCCGTTGCCGTACACGCGTCCTTCTTGTTCACATTCTGGAACATTTAATGTTATTATCATAACACACGGTTTTGGCAATTAGCACTCCCACTGCTTAAGTCTTTGGCCACAGGCTTTTTATACTAGTAAGGTGACAAACAAGTATACAGCCTTCATTATAGAAACCAGTCTATAACCACAGCCAACATTGACGCGTAGAACACTAAGCGTATTGCCGGACCCGTAAAACTGTTTACGCAATTTAAAAAAAACCCATGCTGTAATCTCATAGACAAACCTCGACATGACCTACTCCTCAACTTGATAGATTGAAAGAAAAAGAGAAATACTCACTGGAATTGCATTATACGTGACCTTTTGGTCCTAACATGTGAGGATGAATTTCATTTTATAGACCTCACATCTGTGCCATTGTAGAAGGAAGTCATTGCCTTATATACCTATATTTTATAGGTTATACCTATTCCTAAACAACTTCCGTAACCACAGCCTATGTAAATCGGATTTTAGCTTTCAACTTAATAAATCACAATTGTGACACGGAAAGAGTATAAAATATTCAAAGATTCAAAGAGCTAATGAATTCATAGTTAGTACTGTCGGTAGAACCGCCGCCCCACCGTCAGTCCTTGCTACAAATTAGTCGAAGCCTTGACAGGATTTTAGGCAAACCCCTCGTGATATACTTTATGGGGATTAAATATATTTGATATAAAATACTTTTAATCATGTAAACAGCTACTACTACCAATTTTAGCAGCGTTTCTACTCTTTGTGGTCGTACGGTACCTGGGCGACTAAGCTTCGCTCGGTCACGCTCGGCCACTTACTATTATTTTTTTGAAAAAATGGAAAAATTCTACTATTCTGCCCCCCCTAGGTGGGATATGAACCCACGACCTCTCGATGACCGGTCTAGTGCTCTTCCAACTGAGCTACCAGGAAGGTTTGTGTTGCTGACGAATTTTTGCATCTTATATTTCTACTGTGTGAGTCACAGTGTGGCGTCATCAACCTATTAAGTAATTACACTATTAAAGTAGGCATAGCAGTCCATCGTTACTACGAAATTCAGCTATTTTTTGATAAATCCCACCTAGGGGGGGGGCAAGGTGAATTTTTCCATTTTTCTAAAAATATTTATCTGGCAAGTTGGCCAAGACAACTATTTAAATAATAATAATTTATTATAATTTTTTGGATAATAATCATTTCGTAAAAAACATAGATTATAGCAACGACTAATTATAGTTACATTTGTTGTCGTCATTAACCCATAATCATCCCACTATTGGGATACGAGTCTCGCCTCAATCGAAGGGGTTTTGAGCATACTCCACTACGCTGCTCAACTGCTGGTTGGCGGAGGCCAGTGTTTTCAAGCGGCCCTAAGGCCGCCCACTGACTTGGCGTAACGACTGTCCTCTAATGACAACAGCCGGGACCGACGGCTTAACGTGCCCTCTAACGCATGGAGGAGCTCGAGATAAATAAACCCATCCATAGACATGCTGCAGTGGACGTTGCTTAACTTGCCTGATCAGCATTGCATTTGTTGTGTTAATTAAGAGCAGAAATAATGATGTATGGTGAGAATTAACTCACCGCACTGGTAGGTCGGGCAGCAATGGTCAGGCCGGTGAAGCGCCTTGCAACCAGGCCGGTTTTCACAGCGCTGCTTGATGCATTCCACGTGACCGTCTGAGCAGGAACACCTCTCACATAGCGTGGAGCCCGGGAAGTGATCTCCGGGCATGTACACCACGTCACCAACCGCGCAGCTACCTGTAATCATTGTGACAGAAGTATTAGTAAATTATTCTGGTGCATGGAACCACTGCTTCTACATGATAAGCTACTACTACTAAAATAAATTATGTGTAATTGTTTCATTAACATCTTTGAACTAAAGCCTGCATGTGCATCCTGCTGACTGACAAACGAGGCTTGGCGAAAAGAGAGGTAGGGCATAGCGTATTTTTTAAGCTGCCCGACTGAGGAAGTATCTCCACCTCACAAAATACTGCAGCCGAATAAAAATTCCCTTGAGGGATGTTGTGTTCCTGCGAGTGATTGAGGTCACCAGAAAGAAAGAAAGTATAGGCTGTAACGGATCGGCGACCCCTTGCTGTTGCTGATCTCCATGGGCGATGATAATTGCTTTCCATCAGGTGACCCACATGCTCGTATGGCCCCCTCTCATATAAAAAACCGGACAAGTGCGAGTCGGACTCTCCCACCGAGGGTTCCGTAGGTACGTAGTATCCTTATTAAATTTGATATTTTTCATTATAAATAAGAAATAATGCGTCGAAAAAAATAAATAAAATATATTTTGCAATGTGTACATCAAGCCCTTTCATATGATACCCCATTTGAACTAGTAGTTTCAATTTGAAATTTCGACACCCTATAAAAAATATAGACCCCCTATTTTTTAAGATCTATTTACAAATGTATAGTTTTAAGATTTATTCCTGTACTTGTAGTCTATAACGATGTTACTTGCCAAATTTCATAGTTCTAGGTCAACGGGAAGTACCCTATAGGTTTTGATTCCCTTGAGTGTGTCGAAATATGCGTTTTTTGCTGAATAAACGGCCGTAACTTTTTTCTACGTAAACTTAGCAGTTTGATTTTTTTTTAACTTCATGGGACCGTAGACCTGAGTATACAGTTCAAATTTCAGCTCCACGCATTCTCGACATAGAAATTCTTGACAGACAGACAGACAGACAGACAGACAGACGGACAACAAAGTGATCTTATAAGGGTTCCGTTTTTCCTTTTCAGGTTCGGAACCCTAAAAACAAGAAAACCCAGGAATAAATCTGCCCCCTTACCACCATCTCTTATTGCGATTCAATAATTGAATAGATTGCTTATTCATTAGTATGAATAAGCATTCTATTCAGTTATTGAATCACAATAAGAGATGGTGGCAAGGGGGCTGTAGTAGAACTAAAATTACTGAATGCGGACACACTCAACTAGTATAGATCAAATTGCTTATTGAAATTGATGTGTTATGTAATAGCTCATAGTTTTAGGTTCCCAATAATGTTTGACATTATAACTCGAATGCGCAGGCTTGCCTTATTGGCCATATTGCTGTCAATTGGTTCGCTCAGGAATAGTCAAATTCCAAACCTACATACTACTAATAACTTTTAATTAAATTCGTACTGAGTTCCAAGGCAGCCGTCGTATTAGGTAGTACAAGGGCTACAGTAGATTTCAATGTTCATTGCATTTTTGGTGGTTGCTGCTGTTAATCCTGACTGCACAGGAGAGACAGTGGTGGAAATGTTAGATCAAATCGCCAATTTTGATAGATTTTTGGCGAAATACTAACGGTATTAGCGTACTAGCTCAAGAGCTAGCGTTATTAGAGTTACCGACATGACATAGATCAGCGACTCACGAGGTTTAAGTAACACGTTACATAGCCCGCAGAACTGTAGGTCTTTGAAGCTAAAACATTCAAAAGGCCGCAAAACGCGGCAATAAATACTAATTAATAATTTATTTGAAATGATAGCAACGCGACGGCATAGCCTAGAATATTTAAATTTTGGGGTAATTACTTATTAGATTCGCATACATGCTGGGGTCGAAGTTGCTTAACTTCCGTCAGTAGGATGACACGTGCAATAACGGCATCGAGTACCTCGCCTCTACTATCTTGTAGCGATAGCTACTTCGTTTTAAAAATATCTGCAAACTTACCTTCACTTAATCCTAATTCCGAACTCGTCACATTTGGTAGCGGGCCTAAAGGACCTGAAACAAAAAAAAACATTCATTACTTGATGGGCAAAGGAAATGACAAGAGTGTTAGCATCTCATTATACAGGTACATATCATGATGTAAGTATCCGGTAAGAAAGGATTTCTGAAAATTTTCACGCGTTTTTTCAGGAAATTTTCAGGAATTTTTTCAAGAATTTTCCAGGAAACGCGCGTATGAAGTTGCGGGCGCAATCTAATCTAAAATTCGACAAGTTGGAGCTTAAGTCCTTATTTCTCTTTGTTCATCTTAAACCCCTGCTCATAAAGCACTCTATAATGGCACAGTAATTGGAGGGCGAATAGATCCAATATGCTGGCAATTATATTTGATTGCGGCTCATTACCGCTCGCGGGCTTCGAATCGAGCTCAACCCTCGACCGATTCGAGATTTCATAAACAACATAGGATTCAATTTGGGGGAAAGGAAATAACCATTTCACAATTTCATAATATTCAAATCGAAATAACTTGGCGATGTTTTAGCGGGAAGTGTATTTCATTTCATTATAAACTCCAGATATATTTTTAGTACAGTTTTATTGTTATCCACAGTATTGATTGTTATTCATAGTTTTCTAATGTAACTCATGAAAAATTTGTAGAACCCATACAAGATAGAGAGATTGGAACGCAAAACTGTGAGTAAATAACATACATAAATTATGGTATCTACAAACACTACCAGTAGACACAAAAGAATTAGATTCATCATTTTATATGACGAATAACAGATATCCAATTCTATTAATTTAAAAATAGTCAATATTCTGTTCCGATCCAGTCTCAATCTCACTAACATCTTTAGTATTCTCATAATCCTCTATATTACATTACTTTTTGCTCATAAACATGAGGTTACGTTTAACTGTAGTATATAATTAAATAAAACGGAAAGTTAAACAGACTAAAGATGCTATTTAAAATTGTCATTGATTAATTAATGAAACCAAGTATACAATTTTCAGTTCAGTCTGGGATGTAAAATATTTACGAGAATTAGTCTTCAGAACTCCTATGAATTTGAACTGGAATTTTCAGAATTCTTTTCCTTCCTTTCATTGTCATTCACAATCCAGCCCTAGAACAGCTAACGATAAGCGTTCTGCAAATACGCGACTAATTGCCCGCTGGGAAACTTTTGTTTCATTTTTTCGTCCCTTCGGGGACAACTTGTCAGCCCCCTTCACCCCTTCACATAAAACACGAATAAGTAATGACGGTCTGCTCGGGCCCCTCCGCGCCATTATACTCTCGTCAGGCTTTGATTTATGTTCAGAATCTCGCTGAATACACTCCGAGTGCTCGCAAATTTGTTTTTATGTTTCCCATTTCCGTCCCTTTTCCTTTTATGATTTTTCTCCGATGAAAGAAATAAGTATTGTCATCGTTCACAGCGAAAGCATTTGTAATAAGGTCCCCGTTTTCCGTTTCTTATGCACGAAGCAGCTGTTGAGTGATTGGATTAACGGAATATCGTTCATTCTTCATATCGTGTACGAGATTACACCAGCTTCTGAACTTGACATTGTCACGAAATTCAATTTTGCAAACACAAATGCTAAATTGATACTAACGTATCCAACAGAGTTATCAAAATAACTCTGATACGGAACTGGTTTTAAAGTATTTCAAACGGAATGCAGTTTTAAAACTAATAACGTAAGATTTATGCAATTTAACTGATTTTAATATTAGCTATTATGTAATTTATTAGCTAAAACATATTCAGCTTTAAATTTATGAGATCCTTGATCTACAGATATATTTTGATGATTGTGTGATTTAATTTCATGATTTTGCCCGAAGATGTTTTAAGTACTTATGCATTATTCAGTGAGATATTATAATGCTGTCTCTGTTCAGTGAAACATGTAATCCATAAGTCGTTTAATTGGCAAATTAAGCACTAGGTAATAGTTACGGCGAACGGCCGCATAACGAGCGCGTGCGGTGCGGTAAGATGTGTATTCTCGATATTCTCATAATAATTTCTTTCTAATCATCATCATCATCATTATCAGCCTGTATCTACCCACTGTTGGATATAGGCCTTTCCAAATGCTTTCCACCATAGTAATTTCCAAACATAACGTAAAATACTTACGTAACCAATGTTTTTAGGTTACATTTTCATAACTAAACTTAATTTTACGTTAAAAACAAAAAATACGTTCTTATTTAATAAAATCAAATCTTATGGATTTGAAATGAAATTAATATAATTTATTTTCCGCCACCATAAGATAGAAATTATTAATAGTAACATAATGATGATTTACGTGCGAAATAATGACATAAAGTCTCTAAATTCTTTTTGAAAAAAATCTTTTTGTTTATTTTTGAAAGGACGAGCTTTATGAAGTCTGTGGTTGAGACATTTTTAAGTACTAAATCTATATATATAAAAATCTCATGTAACGGTGTTTGTGTGCGCACTCCTCCGAAACGACTCGATCGATTTTCATGATAGGTAATATATAATTGATAGGTAAGAGAAAAAGTACATTTCATTCATTTATATGGCAAAAAACAACAGCTAGTGACTTATATATTTTTGGATAATTTACGCTACTTTTTCTCCGTTTTTCTCTCCAATACCTAGTGTCAAAATGCACATGACACAGAATAAAAATATTTGGCAACGTGAAGATGCATCAATACATCCGTCGCTTATTCGCTATGCTTTTCTACACGGCCGCGAGCGCTTTTCTAAACAATGAGTCCGATTTCAACATCTGTTCAAGTTAAATCTAATTAACCTTGTCGGGCCCTTTCCACCGCCGGCGTCCCAGCAGTTTTGGAACCAAATGGTCTGGTACGCGACGATGGGAAGAGACCAGACGGTATGTCATTGCTGCCATGGAAGATGGGTAGACCTTTGGTGTGGGACGCAACATGCGTCGACACCCTCGCGCCTTCCCATCTTCCATATACGTTGGGTTCTGCGGGGGCTGCTGCTGCATCAGCGGAGACCCTCAAACGGCGCAAATATTCAAACCTCATTGGTAGTTATGTTTTTTGAGCCGTTTGGGGTGGAAACGCTTTTCCCATGGGGTCCGAGCGCAAAAATTTTATTTAAGGACATCTCCAAACGGTTAGTCGACTCTTCCCGCGACCAGAGGGCTGGCCTATTTCTTGCTCAGCGAATAAGCATTGCCATCCAGCGTGGCAATGCTACTAGCCTTCTGGCCACGTTACCCTTAGATGGCGATGCGGAAGAATTTTTTGATGTTGTTTAGATATTATATTTTATTAATTTTAATTAGTTTTTATTAACCTTAAAGAAATAAATAAAATCTAATTCTTCATAACTTTTACATACTGTTGTTACACTTGCATTATTAATGGCATGCGCATCGGAGCCGAGGCGACGCAGGCGCCGGCGTCGGCGGACGGTGACATAACGGCTTATGCAACTTGTTTTACATTTCATGTAAACGCGTGTTCGTGAGGGCGCGATGCAGAATTTTAAACTCTTGGAAAATCATCAGACAGACATTTCTATTTTCAAGGTGAAGAAGAACCAGTTAGCGATCACGTCCTTTAATGAAACTGAAAATGTTTTACATACCTAATGTAGGTACTAAGGAAAACTGAATATTAGTGTTTTTTTTATACAACATCGGGCAGCAGACAAGCATACGGCCCACCTGATGTGAAGCGGTTACCGTAGCCATATTAACGCTCACAACATGAATTATCGCTCGAGCGCCGTCACCCCCGCTGCCAACGCAGCAACTTCTTTCTTTCTGGTGACCTCATTCACTCGCAGGAACACAACAACCCTCAAGGAAATTGTTATTTGGCTACGGCATGCTGTGAGGTGGAGGTACTTCCCCAGTCGGGCAGCTTAAAAACTTTTCGCCAGAGCCTCGTCTGTCAGTCAGCAGGGTGCAACACGTGCAGGTGAGGTTAGGTTGACTTTGGTTCAAAGATGTCGATGAACACCTTACACTCCAAGTGTAGTTGTATATTCTTTGTAAACAAAGATGAGAGCGCAGATTCATGGGAATTAATTTCGAATCTTAACTATGATTTATCCGGAAAGATTGTGATATGACCCATTATCAGTTTATTTAATCAGGTCTAGAATTTGTAGATCTTTGTTGGTGAGATCTTGAGATTCTTGAGCTAACTTCGTAAATTCCATCCGACCTAATGCTAACGTATTTAATTTGTCCGTTACAGATAAAGCTACATTGGTTGTCGAATTAAAAAAAATACAGCTCGTTTAGAGAATTGGCTTCAATTTGAAGTTTAGTCCAATTATTTTTTTAGAATCGAATCCAGCTCGTATCTTTAAAAATTCCTTTTCACTACTCAAATTATCCAAATATTGGAAAGCTGCTTTCCAAAGTATATGTCACATAATCTATGAACAAATAATCTAATAAAATGACGATACATTATATTTAAAGTACATCGTACAAGAGTAATAAATCAAGGCTCAAGTTTCAACGCGGAGGAAGGAAAATATTGACAGGCTCTTATCCTTCAAGTGTCGGTATCATCTCTCATCGCAAGAGGAAAATAGCGTGACTCAATGACGTGTATGTGTTTCTCTCTGGTTTTCACCATAAGGATATAGGCCCACTTCTATTTTAATCTAGCTGACTCAATAAGCGTTGTCCTGTTCAAATCGCATAATAAAAGGACTTTCAATTTTTGCCGACATTTCCAGCAAGTTACAGAAATAGGACCCTCTATAATTAGTTCTGCGTAACTGCGTTTTAGGGTGTAAGTGATTCCTCAACATCTATGAACCAAAGCCAACTTCACCTGCACGCGGTGCACCCTGCTGACTGACAAACGAAGCTCTGGCGAAAAGAGAGGTAGGGAGCGTAATTGTAAGCTACCCGACTGGGGAATGTACCTCCACCTCACAGAATACCGCAGCCAAATAACAACTCCCTTGAGGGTTGTTGTGTTCCTGCGAGTGAGTGAGGTCACCAGAAATGAAAGAGATGCTGCGTTGGCAGCGGGGGTGGCGGCGTGCGAGCGATATTTTATGTTGCGAGCGTTAATATGGCTACGGTAACCGCTTCACATCAGGCGGGCCGTATGCTTGTCTGCCGCCCGTCGTAGTATAAAAAAAAAAAAAAAAAACTAATTATAGAGGGTCCTATTTCTAAATAATGCAGAGGCTTACACTATAATCTATATCTATAAAATTCAAAGTCCTGACTGACTGACTGATATATCAACGCACAGCCCAAACCGCTAGGTCTAGAGATTCCAAATTTGACACGTAGGTTCCTTATGACGTCTAGGGGTGCACTAAGAAAGGATTTTTCAAAATTTATCCCCTAAGGAGGTCCAAAGTTTGTATGGGGAAACAAGATTAGTTAGACTATTTTATCCGAAACTTTACATGAGTACTTCCATAGATAAATGAGTAAACACGTATTTCAGGATTTTTCAATATTCAACCCCTAAATAATAACATAGTAGAAAATATAACATAGTGGACACGAAATTACTTCAAAGGATTTTTCAAATTTTACCTCTAAGAGGGTGAAACGGAGGTCCAAAATTTGTATGGGGCAACGAGATTAGTAAAACTATTTATCCTAAACTTTACACGAGTACTTCTATAGATAAATGAGTAAACACGCGTTTGCCCCGAATTTCACGCGAGCGAAGCCGCGGGCGAAATCTAGTTACTTATATTAGGCAGGGTTCATCCATTATCATGCTCTCTAAAATACGCGACCAACCACCACCGACCCTCTCAGTCTCTCCAAAGAAACTTTGGCCGTCGGACCATCTTGTACCGTATGTAACATGGTAAATATTCTAAAGACCTCTTTAATTTCCAGTCTCTTTGTCCCCTTTCGCTTTAGATCTTCTTTCTTCTCTTTCGATTCTCTTTAGATATTGGAGGCTAAGTGGTCGCGTACTGTGCGGTTCCAGAGAAGTTTTCTCCCGCGTACTGTCAAGTTGTGGAATCAACTGCCTGTCGAGGTGTTCTCAGGAGACTACAGCATGGGGTTCTTCAAGAAGGGCGTGAATAGGTTTTTACAGGGTCCTCAACGCGCGTGTGATGCCCATGGTGTTATAAGCGTGCATAGGCTACGGTAACTGCTTTCCATCAGGCTAACTGTATGCTTGTTTGCCACTTTAGTGGTATAAAAAAAGAAAGATTAACGCGTGGAGATCTATAAACTCATCAACTCAGTACAGGATAGCGCTCGATTCATGTACTAAAAATATAGCCTAAGTATACCGTCCAGCTCACACAAAGGGGAACATGTACTTAGTAGAGGTATGATCGATTTGCTGTTCTCGTATTACATGATATCACGTGTGTCAAGCAAGTCGCAATCGTTTATCTTCGCGTCAATTACTGCTGAAGGCGAAGGTGGTTTCAGTCGAGTGTGAGACTCGAGACTACAGATCATATTCAAGTTAACTCCGGGAATACTTATTTAGTAGCGACTGCACGCGGCTCCTCCTGTATCTTCTAGTTCAATAAAGGAGGTCTCATTATTATAAATCAAACTTTGTAAATAAATTAAACTTATTTATTACTGTACTATAATGTACTATACTCATCTAAATTTGTTGATTGCATTTACAACATTGACAGCTGTGTGCCTCATGTTAAGAGAATAATTAAGATTAATGAAGTATTAACCCATCACACCCCCATAGGGGTGATTTTATGTCACGTCGGCTTCGTTTGATTATAATATAGTTGTTTTTTCGTAACCAGCGACCCGATAAACTATGAAAACAATATCCATGACGATTTTCAGACTTTTTCACCCTTTTAGTCTAAACCACACGGCTAACCTACTGAATATACATTTAAAATTTCATCAAAATCGGTCAAGCCGTTTCGGAGGAGTATGGTAACTAACACTGGTACACGAAAATTTTATATATTAGAGATTCTCGTTGTTATATTGTCGCATTATATTTTATGTATTCTTCTTAAACAGTTCAAGAGACCGTATTAAACTGTCAGTATCCTCGGAAAACTGCCATTGTGGCCCAAAATTATCCCATAGAAAGGACATTGTGTTCCAATAAACTTAGTGAGCTAATAAGGACAAAGGACATCCCCGAAAGGCATACTGGGAACCCGAATAAGATTATTGCTACAATACATAAATACTGTCGAGTGCACATTAATTATACCAATTGTATTGCAAAAGGTGTAATTATTACGAAAATATATCGTATAAGAACTAAAAAGCCACGTGTTATAGTTAATCTATAACAACTGTACCTCTATTGTTAAAGCCACATCAAACTTGACACTGCGACTAGAGTGAAGCATAACAACGGAACAAACCCCAGTGTCACGTTTGACTTGATTAGTCTCCTGCTTGTGTGTGATATTTATACCTATGTACTCACGTCTAAAAGTGCATAGGTACGTATAGAATTTGCAAAAGAAATGGCTTGCAACTGTTAAGCGATAACGAAAATTATTTTATTTATGTTGTTACATAAATAAAATAATTTTCGTTATCGCTTAACAGTTGCAAGCCATTTCTTATTAAAGTTTACGTTCTAGTTCTTATAAGAAGGGTTAAGTGGCTGAGATCTGAGTGGATGAGACTGACTCGCCGTTTTCTTCAAAAGTCCAAAACTATAGCATGTCGTGCATCACTGGGGAAGCACTTCCACTTCCCAGAAGACAAGAAATAAACATAAACACAAGTTATATTCCTTTTTATCGTCGTGAAATACGCAAAAAAACAGCCCTTTACCAGATCTTAAATCAGAGCAGCAGAAACGTCACATCAGTCATCTAAGGGCGAGGTATACTCGTAGTTACCCTCGGCCTCAGCGTACGGCAAGGGCGGGCGGCGGGCGGATGTACCGAAAGTAGGCCGCTGGAATCGGAGAAACAGCACCCACTCAAGAACATTGACCTCTTGAGAGTTCCTCGAAAGTAATGACGTATGAGCCACACTGGGATTCTGTGTTTCAAGTAAAACATACGACTTTGGTAATATTTAGGGACTGAAATGTACCAAACAGTAATATTTTAGAAGTCAGATAAATAAACTCACTAGTATTTATTAGAGACACAATATATTGTCGGTGCCGAGTATTCGAATTGCTAGCAGATGTATTTTTATTTATACTACGTCGGGTGGTAGACAAGTATACGGCCCACCTGATGTGAAGCGGTTATTTTAGCCATATTAACGCTCGCAACATAAAATATCGTTCGCGCGCTGCCACCCCCGCTGCCAATGCAGCATCTCCTCCCTTTCTGGTGACCTCACTCACTCGCAGGAACACAACAACCCTCAAGGAAATTGTTAATTGGACGCGGTATTCTGTGAGGTGGAGGTACATTCCCCAGTTGGGTAGCTTACAATTACACTCCCTACCTCTCTTTTCGCCAGTGCTTCGTTTGTCAGTCACCAGGGTGCACCGCGCGCAGGTGAAGTTGGCTTTAGTTCAAAGATGTTGATGAATCACTTACACCCCAATTATAAATATATTAATCTCTCCATTTTAATACTATATCACACCCTGGCCATTCCATACAAATGTCTCGACATTTACAACTACAAAAATAATAGCGTCGGTGCAGAGCGTAATTTTGCGTGTGTGCGTGTGGCGCTATACACCCTGTTCCTAATTCGTCTCAGAGGGGACGTGAGGTCGTTACGAGAGAGCGGCAGGGAGTGGCCATACTGTACATAGTATTATTAATTACACTGCGACTATATAGTGGGTTCGATTCTCGTCGACGTGATGTGAGGTGTGAGTGTGAGGGGAGGTGGTGAGATTGGATCCAGGCACATGACAAATTTGTGTCCATGAACATGTCTATTTGTCTTGGTCTGGGTGTTTTCTATGTATTATGTTTATAAGTATGTATGTATTGTCTAGTACCCATAGTACAAACTTTGCTTAACTTGGGACTAGGTGGCGCTATGTAAATTGTCCAGAAATATTTAATTATTTATTTTCATTCATTCATTTAATGTTCGCGTAAATGTGCAGAATCTTTAGTGTAAATATAGAATACAATACACGTGTCCAGTGGATAAAATATGTAATTATATAAATATTAGTATCAGAAATTGTAACCCGTTACAGAGTGTATTATTCTGTGCCGTTACCTTGATTTAATGGCGCGTGCATTTTTTTCTACAATTTCCTTATGATTGTAATTATTTGCTTAATTAATCGTATTACGTCACGTGAACATTGATTGTTTACTAGTACGCGCATACTATCGATCCGCCCGACTTCGCTCATTGTGGTTCAACATAATATGTTATGTATCCTTGATTTTCCTTTTCCTTTTTGATTCCTTGAAATATTTGTCTTGTGCGGGAATCGAATCCGCGACCTCCGAGTCAAAGTGGCCATTGCTAGCCATTCGACCACCGAGTTCGACTGCAGTAGTATGAATGTGGACTTGCCCTAGAAAAAATCAAAATAACCTGTGAAACTACGAGTATGTTTGTTTGTTTATTCTTCTTTCAGGTCGAAAGGAACCAATGGAAAACACGATTTTTTTGACGGGGCTAGGTCAACACAGCATATATTTTATCCCAGAAAAACTACTTCTTCAAACGTGAAATAATGTTTAATGACCATGCGGACGAAGTCGCTGGTAACAGTTAGTAAATAAAAAATAGTATAAATTTCCTTATGTTCTAGCTGTCGCTCTACCAAACAAAAAATCATTGCGCCCTACATACCATGTCGCGTAGTGTCCCAAAAACTTGACAGAAACTAATAGGTCGCTGCTGAAAATTTATTGGCGTTGTGAAGGCATTGGATGTGTAAGGTCAGATTTTATTGGGCGATAACCGCCGGCTCCATTGACAAATAGAGGAAAAGTTTGAGGTCGATAGGTATACGCTGGTCCACCGGCCAACGACCTACTATTGGATACCTCAGCGAACAATTTTATTGGATTAGATTTTCGTCCTTAAATTATTTTTTATAATAAGATGTGTATCAAAAAATATTAAATTGGGCTATGAAATTTGTGTCGAGGTTCGAAGACTGACTAGCTTGCATTTCTTCATTTCATCAGTTCATAAAAGGTGTGTAGTACATACTGACGAATTTTCGATGTATTTGTATAGATATGGAAGAGCGGAGTCCTCTAACACGAGCAAATCTTGCTCAAAGGAGGACTCCCACCACGAAATTGTATTAGCATAAATAAGAAAATGAAATAAATTATTAAGCTATTGCATAGCTTCTATCGCGGGCCTTGAGCGCGGGGACCGAATCCAGAAATTCCGTAACGAAAAAACCTCACGCTCCCCACTCCGACGGGCAAGGAGGTGTGGCTTGAAGGCCGTGCATCGTCTAACGTCGTTTCAGTTCGGCAGTCTTCGACACGGCGTTGTGTGCGTGCGATTAGACGTATTATACGACTCTACGAAACTCGTTTTATTTATTTAATAATAGAAAAAATTGTTTTCTTATCGGTCACCTCGCTCAAAAAGTGTAACTTGAATTAATATCAAAGAAAAAGCAATACTGCATGAATAAAATAAATAAATAAAATTATAATTGCATAAGTTGATACAAAATGCTATGCAATAGCTTTACCGCGGCAGTCCCCGAGTGCCACACGTCTTTTTATTATTCTACGGGGTCAGCAACTCGCGAGTCATACCTCTAGTGTTGTACGCGTGTATAGGCTGCGGTACTTACATCAAACGAGCCGTATGCTTGTTTGCCACGTTACTGGTATAAAAAAACATACGGTCCAATTGATGCACAGCGTAACTACTGCTAATGAACGCTTACAATATTAGCAGCTCCTTACATCTGGTGACCTCAGCCACTCGCCGCTGGCTGCGGCCTTCTATAAGATGGAGGTACCTACTTCATCATCCGTGTACGACAGGCTCTATCTACTTGGCCAGGGCCTTGTTAGATAATCGACAGAGTGCACCACATGCATAACTGTAACAGACCCATAGCACAGACCATTTGTCCATATACTTTTTTAACGACAACTTATGACGAGCTCGATGGTCGAATTGCTACTTTGGCTCCGAGATTGCGAGTTCGATTCCCGCACTAAACAAACATTTGTGTGCATGGACATGTCTGTTTGTCTTGGTGTGAGTGTTTTCTAATATTAAACGTATGTATTTATAAAAAAAAAACAATATTTTAAGTACAGCCCCCTTACCACCATCTCTTATTGCGATTCAATAACTGAATAGATTGCTTATTCATACTAATGAATAAGCGACTCTATTTCAAATGAAATAGAGTCGCTTATTCATTAGTATGAATAAGCAATCTATTTCAAATGAAATAGAGTCGCTTATTCATTAGTATGAATAAGCATTCTATTCAGTTATTGAATCGCAATAAGAGATGGTGGTAAGGGGGCAGTTATCATTTGTCTAGTAGCCATAGTACAAGCTGTGCTTGCGCTTAATTTCGGACTGGATGGCGCTGTGTAAATCGTCCAGAAATATTAATTTATTATTTATTTATAAAATAGACAAGAGCGGATGATCTTCAAACGGCTGGATAGATTTCCTTCAATCACAGCAAAGAATACTTCCGATCAAGTCCGCTTTTAAACAAAAAAAGGCTATATCGGGAAATCCTTTTGACAACTACAGACACAAGTCAAACTTATATCACCTCTCTTTGGAATCGAGGGTAGACACGCAATGCCCCGCCACATATTATCGCCGGTGCCTATTAGCCAGGTAGGGCGGAGACACCCAACATTGCAGTCGAATTACATCCACCGAAAAAAGTTATTTGACAATACCGTTATGCACGCCATGTGTTTGCGTGCTAATCGCTTGTTTCTGTGTAAATGCGTGTACATGGCAAGCGAAGGCTTGCGGAAACCCGTGTATGTATGTAATATTTGGACTTGAACTGTGCATATATAATTTTATCATGGAGTAAATATTTAGGAAGTTATTATCAGTTAACATGCTTGGAAATGTTTTCATTTTAAATGTTTTTTTTTTACTAGAAAGGTGGTTTATAAGTAAACAGCGTCGTTTCGCGTGGCAATCTAAATAGAACGTGCAGGTTATCCAAGACATGGTCTGTCTGTGGATGTATTAATTAATCTTCATTCAATTTTCAATTCAATCAAAGCGCTCATCAGTGCTTTTTTAAATAGGGATGTGAAAAAAAAACATTTTTTTTAAAGTACCTAATAATCGATTTTAAAAGCGATTTTAATATTACAAACAATCGATTAATAAATCGATTTTTTTTCATAATCATAATCGATTTTTCATCTGCTACCTCCCGATATTGAGTCTGGTCTTCTAGAGCCCGGAGCGCGAATTACTATAAAATCGATTAATATTATAATAACGCCACTAAAACAGTTTTACTTATTCAAACCTAGATGGTGTTACTCTACGAACAGTAGGTACTATTTTACCGACATTCGGCTGTTTTATGTCATTCGATATTCGTTGAAAATTGGAGAAGCTTTTATTCTTGAACTCATTGCCTACGGATTTCTAGTTTTTTTATTTTATTTCAATAGTTTAATTTTGTTAACTAATACCACTCACTAGCGCTGGTCTTCCGACAGTACCTACAACCTATTAGAATGTTGATTATTACTAAAACTGTAATTTGTGTCGATTATTTAAAAAATGATATATCTGTTGTTTATTTTTAATTAATAAAACTTATTTAATTAATAAATAATAAATTAATATAGTATTTATGGCGTTTATTTTTAAATTTATTGACAATTAGGAAAAAATCGATTAATATAACAAAATCGATTATTTTCCAAAGAAATATCGATTTGTTAATCGATTTTTCATGTTAAAAAAAAGAATCGATTAATTAAAAATCTATTTTTATGTAGAATCGCAGTGGAATACCTATTCGGAAGGTTGCTAAGCTGTGGGTCCTGGCTTGTCGTTAGATATACACAGACCTAGGATTTCGCTCTAGATCTGTGGTTTAATGTCAACTAAAATTGTGAAAAATGATAATATTATTGGTTTCGATAAAAAATATTGTTGTACAGAAACATACATGCTATGTTTAGATAATTAGTAGACATTTTTTTAGGTTTTTGAAGGATTGGAACTTCAAAACTAAATACGTTCTCAATTCCTAGTGGAACTGCGCAATCGTGTTACTCTGCACTCCCAATGGTTGACTGGTAGAGCATGCAGTAGCATTAAGTCCGCCTTTTGTACCCTTTTACTGTGGTCAATAATTTTTTAAATAAATAAAACTGCGCATAGTAATTATTTCCCCATAATTAAATATCTAAAATGCCAGGTCGCTGATTTGTTTTCGATAATATTTATAAATTGCTCATATAATTTATAACAAAAAATTAACATAGCTAAAATGATTGTACTATGTTTATACTCTACGATTAGCAGAAAGCACCTAAGTATTACTTGGAGGTCTTTTAATTTTGCACATAATAGTTGCATAACAGCGGCCTAGCTGTGGACCGCTAAAACGTCGCGTGAAAACATGTTAGTTTAACTTTGACTTTGTTTATATTGATCAAGGTGGGGCCTTGAACCTCACCGCATACATAATGTACACTAAAACTAGCTGTATCCCGCGGTTTCACCCGCTCTTTACGTTCATAACGGTCGTGTAGTGATATTAAATAGCCTATATTTTTTATTGGATTTATGCTTAGATGTTTTACCTATAGATGCGTTTTAAATGCCTCCGTTGTGGCAACATGAAAGCAAGGTAATTGCCCGATGCAGCAAGACGTTAGCGCTAATCAAAAACAGTTATTAAAAAGTTGTTGATGTCTTCCTCTGTGTTCAAGATTTTTTTTTGCTTTCTTAGCTTACTGCATGTATATAGGTATAGTATTGATTGAGTAAGCGTTTTGTAGCCAATATTTACTGCGGTGATGTTTGTCTCATCGTGAACCCTTATTCATCAAACGGGGATGGTATAAGGACCTTCCCTCAATCGATGGGGTTTAGAGCTGTACCACCACGCTGCTGAACTGCGGGTTGGGGGAGGCCAGTGTTTTCAAGCAGCCTAAAGGCCACTTGGCTTAACAACTGACATCTATTGATAACAACCGGGGCCGACGTCTTAACGTGGCCTCAGAAGCACGAAGGATAAATAAACTTATCCATGGACAGGCTACGGTCGACGTTGTTTAACTCGCGTGTTCGATTAGAATAACACGGGGAACGACGCCATCGTGCTCCTCAAGATGTTATAGCCCTAAATATGAAATGTCATATAATTTATCTAATAGACAGTAAAGCAAATTAACGCGGAAGCAAATGGTGACTTTCGTCCAAAACATTTTACGTTTAAATTTTAAAGCCCTTTAAAACCACTTTGAGGAACGTGTGTTATTCTTGTAACATTTCCGCATCTATCTTGCAACTTATCCTGCCCTTTCACGTACACTTCTCGCGTTATTGCGTTTGTTGCAACTACAATAACTCTAAATTGCATCTTCCACGTATAACCACCCTGGATTTCACCTCCTTACTTGCTATCAATTTATTTCCTCTATATTTTGCGCATCATAATTTTACACAATTTCTATATCTCTTTTAATTACATGACTTCATGTATCCGAATGCCGCGTTATTAACTATGTAATACGTAACTTAACTGAATAAACTGTACCGGGTTCGACTCGAGTGTAGGCAATTACTTATACTGTGGTGCAGATGAGGTTGGTTCGAGAAAACATCAAGGAGTGTCCATACTGTACTTAAGTACTTATTACTTATATCGTGCTCCTCACGTATGGTGGCTTCATTCGCAAGAGGACAAGAACCAAAGGTATTGTGACGTGGAAATAATTTTAATTCGGTATACTCTCCCTCCCCTCTACTTCGCTAGAGCCTCGTTGGCTAATCGCATGCTACACCACATACATGTCAAGTAACCTACTTACATCCTCGTCAACTTGTCTCGTAAATACCTACCAAATCATACTCTAGTAAATATTGCACATTTAATTTTTACCTGATATCATTGTTCCGAAGAGTATATTGATCATAACATCTGTATCGATTTATTTTACAACTATTCATGTACAGGTGCGCGAAACTGCGACTTATCTTTTTAGGCTTTAAATGCCTTATTTGGCATATATTGCTATCCCTCACATTGCCAAGAAGGAAGGTCAAAGCCTACTATGTAGTAATAATTTCTTCTGATTAAATTATTTATAAGTTCCAAGGCAGTCGTAGGTTTCAGGTTGGTTTCAGTGAACTTCACTGTTCATTGCCTTTTTTGCGACGAAGAATGGTCGCCGTTTTGAATTCTTGCTACACAGGAGAACTAACAAAAATAAATTTAACATTTTTAATAAATGGTTTATATCCTAAAATGTGACAGATAGATAAACTATCGAAGACAAACTTATTTAGATTAGACCGACTTACTAGCCAAAACTGGGAACATTTTTTAACTTTAAACCTGGATTTTTTTATCTTTTGCCAATTGGTACTTTGGTATCAGTCGAATTGAAAGTTTGAGATAAATGAAAGTTGTGGATTTTCAAAAGTAAAATCAATATTTGCATTATGTATTTTCACCGAACAGTAGTAATATTTTCCTAACAATAAAAAAAATATTTATGTAAATAAGCTAAGAACAGTGAATAGGTAACAAGCCTGTTTACACAAGTCCTTGTGAAATGTGAAAGTAT
Organism: Hypsopygia costalis; assembly: GCA_937001555.2. Classification (NCBI taxonomy): domain Eukaryota; kingdom Metazoa; phylum Arthropoda; class Insecta; order Lepidoptera; family Pyralidae; genus Hypsopygia; species Hypsopygia costalis. Next base: position 718,035 of record OW443330.2, read on the forward strand.
AATACGGGACGAGGGCCTACCACACATTCCCACAACTGTGTCTCCTGTGTGTGTGTCTGTCCAGGATTAACAGCGGCGACCGCCAAAAAAGACAATGAACAGTGAAGTCCATTGCAGTCCCGGGGGTACAACTACGGCTGCCTTGGAACTCACAACGAATTTAATCAGAAGAAATTAGTAGGAGCATAAAGCTTTTGGAATATGACTTACCCTCTTAGCAATGTGAGAGACAGCAATATGGCAAATAAGGCATTAAAAGCCTAAAGAGATGGCTAGTCAAGTGAAGCTCATTTGCCGTGCACCACGGATTTTATTTATCTAACACTATTGGGGACCTAAAACCTTGAGTTATTACCTAACACATCGATTTCAATAATATGAATGCAAAATCGTCTGAACGCTTGGTAATTCTCCCTTGCATTATTTATATAGCAAGTATAGGTATATAAAAACCTCAAATCAATACGCAATATTAACATTTCATTAAATCCGTATAATAAGCCATGAAAAAATTTGGAAGATTCTGCTGCCATTAAACGTTAAAGCTGTTTAGCTTCTTTTATAGGTAGTAATTCTATAGCAAATAATAGAGCACTTCGAAGCCCTCGTAATAAACTTACTTTGAAGGTCTTTGTTAGCCTATTTTGTTTTACGGTCAGCTGTATTGTTGTTCTCTTCGACGTTGATAGGCTTTTGTGATCGCCCCACGGTCGTCATTCTAGACCCGTCCAATACCTAAATGTAAGTTAGCAATTGTTTTTATTAAGCCCACTGTATCGTCGAGGAATCAGCTGCTATTTTCTTATGTACTTATACATCTTTCCTTTATGTCTGTATGGGAAAGTAATTGTACTTATCCCATCCCACTGATGTTATAGTGCGATGTAGACAGCTATGCTCGGAGTATCTCTACGTGATAAACTCAGGAATGAGTAAATCCGTAGCAGAACTAAAGTTACCGACATAGCCATAAGAACCAGCAGGCTGAAGTGGCTATCGGCAAGCCACATAGCACGTACAACTGATGGCCGGTGGGGCAGAAGGATTCTCAAATGCGACCGTGGACCGGAAGACGCAGCAGTAGTCGGCCACCACTCGATGGACCGACGATGTCATAAAGCGGCACTCATACTAATTTCTTCTGATTAAATTCGTTGTGAGTTTTATGGCAGCCGTAGTTTTACCCCGGGGACTGCAATGGACTTCATTGTTCATTGCCTTTTTGGTGGTCGCCGCTATTAATCCCGGCTACACAGATGGTACAGTGGTGTGATAATGTCATCATCATCATCATCATCAGGTCCATTTTAGTCTCCACTACAGGAGAACGACCCTCTCTCGTCCGTCCTAGACGGAAGGAGGATTTGGCCTACACTCCCCACGCTGGCCAAACGGGTTGGAGAGGCCTGATCGATATTTGGTAGGTAATGTATTTCCCTTAGTCGCCTTGTACGACATCCACGGGAAGAAACGGAGTGATTCTATTCTAGTCTGCCGGAAACCACACAGCCAACGGAAACAGCGACCGGTGTGAAAATGTGGTGGGTCAAAAAAATACAAACGGCATAGAACCGATGATTGTGGAAGCCTAAGGGGGAGGCCTATGTTCAGTAGTGGACGTCCTTCGGCTGAAATGATGATGATGAATGCTAATGAAACGTGGAAATCTGAGATGATATTTTGATATTTATGACTCAATTATGTCTAAATTGCTCAACGAATTTGGATGAATTTTGCTATGCAAATAGTTTATAAGTATATCGGATATTTTATGTCCCAGTGAAGTATGGGCAAAACCGCGAACAAGAGGTTTTAATATATATATATAACATTCAAAGATACATACTCGTACTAAGCTGCCTTGCTCTAGGGCGGGGATCACATCTCGTTAGTAAATTTTAGCAGATTTGGACTTGCACTTCAGAAAATAAAGCTTCTATTCGGCATATCAAGAGAAAACATACACCAAATATCCAGTATAATCACCAAATCTGTGCAAACAGCAACCAATTGCGTATAGTAGTTTTTGCGTTATACGTGTACAAACATACAGACAAACAGAGACAAGATATATTATTATTTTAGCTTCTATCCACAGAACTAATACCTCTTTATTATTAGTTCTGTGCTTCTATCTAATGCTGCTATAACCTTACATATATTTTTTCTGAATATATTCTATACAGAACTCGGCAAGTTACAATTTTATTATATGTATAGATAATAAAAAAGTGGAAAGCATTGGGGAAGGCCTATGTGTCCAACAGTGGGTAAACACAGAGTCGACTAACCATTATTTAAATTCCATGGAAATGGTGGCAATTTAGTTCATGGTCCCTGCAAGCACAGTTTATGGATGATTAGGATAGGTAGGTACTCGGCCAGGTTACGATCGGTGCCGTGGGCTCAAGTCAAGGCAGGTTACATGATAAAAATGATAATATTCCAAGAAACAATAATATGCGTGTCTTATGCAACAAGGAACATGCAACTGTGTTCCTCATAAGTGCAAACTTTGTAAATCAGTACATAACTGTACTCTTAGGAAATTAATGTATAATTTACGTGTTATATACCCAGATTTTATCGTCACATGTTCTCCTAGGAATTGAGTGATACTCGTACTTTCGGTTTTATTCGTCGTCAACCCTTATTAATCCCACTGCTGGGATACGGGCCTCCCCTCAATCAAAGGGGTTTAGATCATACTCCAGCACGCTGCTCAACTGCGGGTTAGCGTAGGCCAGTGTTTTCAAGCCGCCTAAAGGCCACTGACTTGGCTTGACAACAGTCATCTAATGACAACAGCCGGAACCGACGGCTTAAAGTGCCCTCCGCAGCACGGAGGAACTCGAGATAAATAAACCCACCCATAGACAGGCTACCGTCAACGTTGCTTAACTTGCGTGTTCGATTATAGACGGACACGCGCAATGACGCCAACGAGCTCTTCCAGATAGGTAGGTTTTATTGGAAGATGTAGAAATAAATTTCAAACTGGCGTTAGAAAAATCAAACGTAAAGTACGAGGCCAAATGGAATTTTAGTTACTGTAGTTTATATAATTGCAACTCTTTACTCTGGTTCGATCTCTGATCTCCGAGCTGATATTAAAACTAAGTTATCCTGGCTCTATATAAGAATACTACATACAAAAACAGTCAACATGACTGTTGCTAAAAAAATCTTGACACCATTAAACATTTGAATGGTAAACAGAATGCCTATGTAGTAGACGCGAGGAAATATATTTTGTTGTTTACGACTATATATCAGGGACTAGCGAAATATCTTTACTGTATGCTATATATAAGTCAAACTCAAACATCGTCCTGCACCTTGGATGTCAAATGACATTCGAGTGGCTATGAGGAATAGAGATCGTGCGTTTCGTCGGTATAAAAAGGTTCGATCCGAGGATAGCTGGACAGCGTATAAAATTGCAAGAAATCGGTGTAGCCAGCTGATACGAAATGCTAAGCGCCGCCATATCCATGACAATGTATCAAGCGGATCTTCTGCGGACGTATGGAAGTTTCTACATTCACTTGGGATTGGTAAATCTTCCAGCACAGAGGTTCCTTCTTGTTTCAGTTTAGATGATTTAAATAAACATTTTTCCACCATTGACATATTAAATCCCCTCACCAAACAGCAGACAGTCGACTTCATTGCTGATCTTCCATCTATCAATGTAGACTCTTTCGAATTTACTCCAGTGAGTTCTGGTGAAATCAGGAAGATTATCATGTCCATCAAGTCCAAAGCTGTCGGTTGTGATGGTATTAGTCGTTTTATGATTATTACAATCCTAGATCAATTACTTCCAGCCATTGCTCATATTGTTCACTTTTCCCTTTCCTCTGGTCAATTCCCTACGTTGTGGCGTAATGCTATTGTAATTCCCCTGTCCAAAATTTCTAGCCCCACTCTCCCTAAGCATTTACGACCAATTTCAATACTCCCTTTTCTCTCCAAAGTACTGGAAGCCTGTGTTCACAGAGATCTGTCCCGTTTCGTGTTTAGTAACAACTTGCTCAGTGAATTTCAGTCTGGTTTTCGACCAGGACATAGCACTGTCACTGCACTTCTTAAAGTGACCCAAGACATTCGTGACAATATGGGGGATTCAAGGCTTAGTGTGTTGGCACTGGTAGATTTTTCAAATGCCTTTAATACTGTTGATCATGACATCCTGCTTGCTATCCTTTCCCATCTTAAGGTTTCATCATTGGCTCTAGAATGGTTTTCCAGTTACCTTCGTGGTCGCCGCCAGTCTGTCCGGTTCGGTGAGACCTCGTCTAGCTGGTCTGTACTTGCTGCTGGTGTACCACAAGGCGGCATTCTTTCCCCTCTTCTCTTCTCTATTTTCATCAACCAGCTTGTTTCTAATCTTCAGTGCTCGTTTCATTTGTATGCCGACGACTTGCAGCTTTATTGTCATGCTGATTTGAGTAGTCTCCCGGCAGCAATCAGCAACATCAATCGTGATCTGTCTCGTATTAGAGATTGGTCTGCGCAGTTCGGGATTGCTGTTAATGTAGCAAAATGTCAAGCAATAGTTTTAGGTAGTTCTCGGATGCTTGACAGGCTTGATATATCTTCTTTACCACCTATTACTTACGACAATGCGGCTATCCCTTATTCCCCTAGTGTAAAGAACTTAGGACTGCATATCGACTCCGCTCTGAGCTGGCAAGTGCAGGTCTCCAGCATATGTCAGAAGGTTATAGGTACTTTGCGTAGTCTTTTTCGCTATAAAAACTTTCTCCCTTTTAAGACAAAGATCTTGCTTGTGCAAAGTCTGATCCTTCCTATAATCGACTATGCCGATGTGTGCTATACCGATTTGAACGCAGACCTTCTCAACAAGCTTGAACGACTTCTCAACAGCTGCATACGTTTCACGTTTGGGCTTCGGAAGTATGATCACGTTTCAGCTTATAGATCTCAACTGAAATGGTTGCCTATTCGTCAGCGTAGAAGTGTGCGCATCCTCACTACCCTCTTCTCTATCCTTAATGACAAAGCTTCTCCGGTTTATCTAAAAACCAGATTCCAACCCCTCTGTTCTATTCACTCTAAGAACCTCCGCTCTGAAAACAATCTTCTCCTTTTTTGCCCTCCCCATCACTCTGGTTTTGTAGACCAATCTTTCCAGATTCAGTCCATCCGTCTCTGGAATACGCTACCTGTTGAAATCAGAAGAGCTTTAACTCGGAACTCATTTAAATCTATGACGCGTACCTATTTCTTCAAGATAACAAAGGATCTACAGACATAATATGTTTCTAAATGGATATGTATGTAGATGTATATATGTGTGTATGTATGTATGTATATGTGTATTTGTATGTATATATATGTGTATGTATGTATAAAGTTATGGATATGTATTTATGTATTTAAGTACTGATACGTATGTTATGTATTTTATCTGTTATGTATTTATATTCTAAATTACAATTTATTGATAATGCTTCTTATTATTATACCATTATTTAATATGTCAGTAATTTTAATATCAATATTCGCCTTGTGCACCTACCATGTCTTATCTCTGCATCACCCTAAGGTTGACTGGTAGAGAATGCTTGTATAGCATTAAGTCCGCCTTTGTACATTGTTTGTATGTGCATAAAGATTAAATAAATAAATAAATAAATAAAATATATATGTAGGTAATAATGGAAATGGAGTACTCGGAAGATCTTAATAGAAAATAAATACCGGGCAAGTGCGAGTCGGAGTCGCGGCTTTTCCTTAACTCTGAGTAACTCTGAATAATGTGAAAAAAATTCAGGCTTTACTTTGCTGATATTTAGGAAATAAAAGTGATCAGATAAAAATTTTAAAAGCGACCGGTCCAACACTTAAGAAGTTCAAAATGGTGACTACACATAAATAACACACAAAACACATAAGGCCGTCTCTGCTGCAAATGTAGGACCACTCTTATTACTATTAAAAAGTATTCGATACACGAAGAATCGAAGTGTTTAAAATGTTTTAACAACTTTATGCGTTACTAATATAATCAGTACTTGCTGAAGTTGGACCAAAGATACGGCCCACATATTGGTAAGCAGTTACGCTTGTTATTATACCAAAGGCAATTTTAACTCTTTGGCGAACCTGCAAAAACCTCATCGCGCCCTTTTTAATGAACCCTATCCGACATTGTAAATATTTAATCTCAGCCATTTGAAGAAACACTGCTTTGTCTTATGGCATGGCCATTTATTCGTGTATAAATGCTATGCAATTCGCCAGACAACAAGTCAATAATGACAATTGTATTTTAAGTCATACAAGCAAGAGCAATGTTTGATAAGGGAATACAAAGCTTTTGCAAGATAAAGTCGTAACAAGGGCGTAGGCCCTATCGATCGAGACCGTGACAGCCAGTGTCTGTACCGCGACCCTCACCACGTGCGCCCCGTCAGCTGCGGCACTGCCATCCATCGGCGCTTCCCCGCCGCGGCCGCGGATCGCGGTGAAGGTCGCGCACCGATGGGCAGAGTTCAGGGATTCCGTTCGCAATGTCATTGTTCACGTGGTACCGGCTCGTCAGCTAATAGAATTTTGGTAACAAAAATATTGTTGTTATCTCAATAAACAGCATTGTTAGGGCGATTTGCATTATTAAAATTTGTCACGTTTTGCGGAACATAAACATTGACCGTTACTTTAAGGGTGCTCCCACACTGCTGTTAAAATTTTTTACAAACATTTTCTTACATTAATACCACAGATTTTATGAAATCTGTGACTAAACATTCATTTTTTACTTTTACGCGATAGAATTCACGATCTTTGTTATGTAAAAAATATGAATGTATTATATGTGTTTGAAAATGTATGTCAACATTTTAAGAGCAGTGTCGGAACGCTCTTATATGCTTTTAATCTTATTTCACTTTCTCGGAACATTTAAGCTCTTTCTTAAAAGAGCTGAGGGGCAATTCTCGTAATTAAAATATAGTCAAAATTCGATCCAGTTTCGATCCAGTCTCGATCTCATAAATGTCACATTTGGTATTCTCGTAACATAATATGTAACTTCAAAATTAAATTTAAGCGGGATTATATCGAAATATGAGTGAAATATAACAAATTAAGAATGTTACTTTGCGAACAACAAGAATTGATAATAATTAATTAATGAAATCAAATATATAATTTTAGTCAATTCACAATTCAATCTCGATTCGGTCAACTTTCAATCTGCGTTCGCAGAAAAATTACGAGAATTGGCCTTCTGGAGCCACCGAGTTCACAGAGACTACCGCGATTGCTATCTCAACTTCTGATAGATTTAATTATTTATATATATAATATTATAAACAGGTAAAGTGTGAGGTTGTAGGGGGTAATCTATTGAACAGTATTCAATGAAATTATTTTACCAATAGAAAGTCACAGTCATAAGCTTCGGATTCATATATATTAATTCGGATTAATATATATTAATCCGAAAAATTTAAAGCCTTTTTGTAAACGCGGGCGAAGCTGTGGGCGAAGGCTACAGATAAGTTGATACATATAAGTGCATTATTTATGTAGGTAGGCTACCAAGCTTTATGAATAGATTGTTGACAGAATTAAGGTCCTCGTCATAATTTGACATCAAAATAAAATTCATATATTTTTTTATGTGAACACGTCTTTAAAATTGATTCCACAGGGAGGCAATTCAAAAAAACGGCCGACTACAAAATCGGGGGATACAGTTTGGTGTTGCAGCTACAAATCTTTCATATCCATCCAAAATTCAAACGCATCACAGGATAGATTACGGATCAAAGAATTTATTACGCTAAGTAATATGGAGCATCGCGTGCGGCGAGGGGGAAGCGCTGCCATTTTGAGATAATTTTAGTGCATTTTTTTATTTAATTATTGATTCGTAAACTCAACCTAAACAAGGTTGCGTTTACGAATTAGCATGTGAAGTATAATTATTTATATTTATATCTAATAATGAAGATTTTTAATTAACATATAGATGCTATTGTAGTACCTTATATTAAGTTGTTGTAGTAAATCTTTGATAAATAAATAAATGAAAAAGCTAAGCTAAAGATATCTGACAGTCAGGTACACACAAACACTGTCACTGTCATACCACACCCCGGCCACTCCATACAAATGTCGAGTCATGATCAACTACATAAACAATGACGTCTGTGCAGAGCGCAAATGAGCGTGTGTGCGTGCGGCGCCATACAAACTGTTCCAGATCTGTCTCAGAGGGGAGGTGAGGCCGACACGAGAGAGCGGTAGGGAGAGGCCATACTGTACGTAGTACTAATACTTATACTGTGGTCATACTGTACGTACAATCGCTAAATGACAAAAGTGGTGCCGAAGACGAATAGTTTGAATCTTTGATCTTGTCACTTATTTTTGTAATTTACTGAGTTAGGTGTTAGATATGTATCTACATTTACGGATAAAGTTCAGTAGAATAGTGGTGGGTGTATAACTATGAACAAAATAAAGTCTAATGTGATCAAGGCTTAATAAAAACAGCAAAAAAGAAGCCATCAGCAAAACTATCTTGTATCAAAACAACACATTTACTCAAGAAAACGTACAATAATAGTCCATAAAACTCTAACAAAACGTAATAGAGAGCGATAACATAAAGCTAGGAAAAACACGTCTTCACCATTACGGCATAACATTGGCTTCGAGTAGAGCAGCCTCTACCCGCATTTGCTCTGACGAATGGACGCCGTGCCCGGGCGGCGGGCCCTCGATAAACTTCACCCGTTTTATTGGTAAAATTCAATTGGGATCGACATCTTTGTGGCTGTTGGTTCGCCAACATGTAACATACCGAATGAGCCCAGAGAATTGAAATATAACTCGATCTTTGCCTTTTTATATTGAGCTGGTAACCTTTAACTTGACATTTATGTAGAAAGAAGACTGTCCTCACAATAGCATTAAGAACTTAATAATCCTCATTATTCTTTTACTGTTACGTCTAAATATAGATTGATAACCATTAAGAGTCTACGTTGTCTTATTACGTCTAACGCACAGGTTCCCAAAGTGTGAGCCCTGGTGCGCCGTAGAAAGTAAAAAGTGCGCCATAAGTCGATCCTCTATCATAATCTGAATCTACAAATATTCCCGTTGGCGTTCAATTCTTTTATAATAGAAAAATTCAATTTCAAATGGTATATGTTTTAATTGTTGTTCCTATCTTCCTAACCTAACTACTACTATTTTTTGATACCTATTTCATTCGACTGTATATTTTTAAATAGCTAGCTAGGGTAGGGCGCCGCCGTGACAAAATACTTTTGTAACAGCGCCACGGCTGAAAAAGATCGGGAACCCCTGCTCTAACGTATAATTGGACCCTGTTACAGAATAGATCCAACCGACAAACTGTGACAAATTGGGAGATATACATAACGAGAAACTTCAAATCGAGTTTTATATAATTCGCAACAGATTCTAGTAGTTTGATGGCATGTGCTGATGGCTTCTAAAACATATACTGCGTGATATTTTTATTCCTATTAAACTTTAAATACCTTTAACTTAAAAGTAACTAAATCTTGGTCGGATCTATTCTGCATTACATAATTAATATAAAATTATTAATGATCCAATTAATAAAGTAAAGATGGAAGAAGATACATCGAAGATCTAAATACTCGTGCAAAAGCTTCAAAGAAGGCTTGAACTTTCAAAAAACTCATTTTTCAACTCGTTAATTACTTACTTAAGGCTCTCTTATACTAAGCATATACATACTTATTACTGAAGATAGTATGAAATAGCAGAGGAGCAAGCAGAAGAGGATTTTAAAACGAAAATATTAATATGAATGAGTAAAAATTATTTAATGAGCGACTGGAATACATACTAGGTTAAGTTAGGTATGGTTATGTCATCTTTAGTCGCCAAGTTAGCTGCCCAGTTTTATAATTTTTTAAGTTCGGTTTAATATTATCCATTTCAAAGTACTGGCCAAGACTTCTATGTGTGTAGTATACGCATAGAAGTTTATTGGTCGGCGCCCATTTCTCGATGAATTAACACTTTAATCAAAATCTAATCATGAAACTACTCTTGCACTGATTGTATTAATTCTCGATTTACTTGTACTATTCTACTTAATTAAATTTATTTTTACAGACTGTTTCACTTTTACAGCAAACGTATTTAGATGGTTTTCTCGTTTCTGCAATACATATAGAGCGCTAAGTACGAGATTTTGGGTCATACGTTTACGTTTATGATCGAACGCGAATAATAAACTCGCACTGCACTCAGATACTGTCCAATCAATGACAACTGCTTATCACTACATAGTATAAAACAAAGTCGCTTTCTCTGTCCCTATGTCCCTTTGTATGCTTAAATCTTTGAAACTACGCAACGGATTATGATGCGGTTTTTTTTAATAGATAGAGTGATTCAACTGGAAAGTTTATATGTATAATATTTATTTATTTATTTATTATTCATTACATTATTATTACAGGTTACCCCAATGCAACAATGTAGGTAGTTAATATTACATATTATTTTCTAAACCATAACATAAGTTAAATAAAGTAGCCCTTGTGAACTCGGTCAATGAGCAACAGAATACATCCACGGTAGTAGCAATCGCGTTAAGTGACCTCAGGGCTCTCACAAATGGTGCCTGGTTCATGACGTTAGTTCGCGCGCGTGGAACTGCGAACAACGGAGGCCTACGGCGCCGAAACACATATCGGTCCGGTACGCACAGCGCCATCTCGTGCAACACGCCCGGGTTAAACACCCTACCCCGTAATAACTTGACCAAATATGTAGCAAGACTAAGGCCACGTCTCACCTCCAGCGTGTTGTACCCCACCATTCCTAGTACGAACAGCGTGGGATACATTAACGGGTAAAACGGGTACACACCATATAATTTTAGATACATGAATCTAATGTATTTATTCTGTATCCGTTCTAGCATCAACTTATATTTGGTCTCATGGGGTGCCCAAATGAACGCGTTACACTCCAGGTGACTTTTAACAAGCGCTTCGTACAGGGCTCGCACCGCATTCAAATTTGTAAACCCACAGGATTGGCGCAACATAAATCCCAAGTTCCGATATGCCTTCTTGCAAACTCTGCTTATGTGTTCCCGGAAATTGAGGTCAGGAGTAAAAATAACTCCGAGGTCTTTTATTTCCCTCACTCGCTGTATTGGGGTGCCTTCTAAGCAATATTGGTGATTGAGTGGCTGTCGCGCTAGTGTGAAAGACATTACCGAACACTTATTGACATTGAAATATAAATGGTTCTCATGGCTCCACTGTACCACCCTATCAATGTCTGCCTGCAGTCTATCGCAGTCCGACTGGTTTCTAATTTCCAGTACCAACTTCAAGTCGTCAGCGAAAAGGAGGCAAGTTGATTCCAAAACAGTGTTGGGTAAGTCGTTTATCATCAGATTAAAAGCTAGGGGGCCGAGATTACTCCCCTGACTCACACCTGATCTGGTATAATAAGGACTTGATTTTTGTCCAGCCCAGTCTACGTATTGACGTCTATCCCTCAAGTAACTTGTGAAGAAAGACAGCGTTTTCGGCGTAAAGCCCGCGATTGCTAGTTTCATGAGTAAGACGTCGTTGTCGACGGTGTCGAATGCCTTCTGGAAGTCAAAGTATGCGACATCCACCTGGGCCCCCGAATCAACCGCAGGCACTAGTTGAGTCATCAATTTCAGCAGATTGCTGGCAGTGCTGCGTGCAGGTCGAAACCCATGCTGTGCATCCGATAACTGAGCACTGACCTGCGAGTAAACGGCGTCATATATAGCCGACTCGAACACCTTAGCAGGTGTGCACAGAATGGCCACCGGTCTGTAATCACATGCACTAATTCCACCCGAACCTTTGGGCACTGGCACCACCCTTGTCAATTTCCATCGGTCGGGACTCGTTTCTTCCTCAAGGCATGTGTTATATAGGTGCAAAAGTGGCGCCGCCAGTACATCGGCGCAGTCCTTAAAAATAAAAGGTGGAATACCATCGGGGCCAATTGAGTGCTTGGGCTTTAATTTCCGCAACGCACGACCCACGTCAGTCAGCAGCAGTGCATGTACCTGGACACGCGCTGCGCTAGCCGGCGCCGAGGCGCACGCTGTAGCCACATCCAGCGACGCAGGTTCCCGACGATATACAGAACAGAAGAAGTTAGCGAGTTCATTTGCAGATTCTGTATCGGAAAGAACGTTACCATTTTTTATTAATTTCCGTTTGTTAGTACTGCCTCTCTTAGTCTTGATGAAATGCCAAAATGCCTTCGGATCTTTCATTAGATTATTCTGTACTCCATCCTTATATTGATTATGAGCAAGTTCTACGGCTTTTTTTACTCTCGCTCGACAGCGCGAGAATTCTTCATAGTCTATGTTCGATTTGCTTTTTTTATATCGCTTATGTAACTTATGTTTTAACTTAATATCGAATATTATATCTGCCGTATACCACACTGGGTAAAGAGGCCCTACCTCAGAATTGTTGGACCTTTTATTGGGAACACACTCGTTAACAATCGTATTAACCTCGTTATAAAAATAATCTAATGCCTCGTCAGGGTTTTTTATGGTATACAAACCACTCCAATCTATCTCTGCCAAAGACGAATATAAAAGATGGAAGTTAGCTTTTCTAAAATTCCATTGGTTTACGACTGGAGTAGGACGCACATGGACGCTTCTGTATGCTTGTGTGCTGGTTTCGACTGACGAGACACTTACCGCGAGAGGTGGATGATGATCATCTATCGGCTGTAAACCGTCTGCTACACAGACGGACACCGTGCCACGTACCCCGTTCCCGCTTAATACGAGATCTAGTTGCCTATTATTACTATTAGGTACGCTGTTGCTTTGACCGAATTCACAAAAAGACATAAAATATTCGTAATAATTACAGACATCCTTACTGGCAGAATACAAGTTAAAATCTCCCAACACAATCACATTATTTTTGTATTTTATACACAGTTTCTCGATTAGACTAAACATAATCATATATTCTTTATCATCTGCCCGTGGTGGAATATATACAACGCAACAAGCAAATAAAAAATTTGATCTTAAAAATACAGACGCACAGATCATCTCGAAAGAATGGTCGCTCAAGTCCACATTGTCTGGTGTTGGCACTTGCCGTAATTCATACCGAGGAGAGGCTACCAAGCACACACCACCTTGTTTGCGACCATCTGTTCTATCGCAACGTAGTATATGATATCCGGGCTGTACCAGCTCAGCATCTTGAATTGATGTATTACATCCAGTTTCCGTTATGGCAAATAAATCCGACCCCGATGCCTGAATGAATGATTGGAAATTAGATATTTTTGTTCGCAAACCTCTGACATTCTGGTAGTGTATTTCCGTGACCCGATTTACCCTCCTTTGGGTCACTTGAATGTCATCGCCACCAAAGTCGTTCGTTAAGTCCAGCATATTATGATTGAGTTTGCAGAGTTTTCTCTCCATGTTTGTCCCTACGAAAGTTCTGCCTCCATGGCTTAATGCATATGTCAGCCGCCCAGTTTGCGGGTTTTAGGATGCTTTCTACCAATCTAGACGGAGTTCCAATTTTAAATGACGCGTAGTTGCCTCGTGGCTTTAACACTTCCACTGTACAGATTGCCTCTTCACAGATACTGTTAAGATGTTGGAGCACCTGGTCTGGTCCTGTTCCCTGCTTCACATAAAATAAGTGTAAATAGTTCCATCGCTCTGATGCTTGAAGCGTTGTTATCCCTGGGGCTGCAGTTCCGCGCAAAACCGAATTCACTGATCTTCTCTGGTGTTTTCTTTTCACTTCCGTCCATTCGCATCCATTCTCAGTAACATGTAGATTTTCAACAGTGGCAGAGATGTTTTGTTGCGACTGTTTGACATGAGATTTGGTATTCCTTTCCTCGGGCCCAGATTTTGATATAGTGCTAATTCGGTTTTTATCGCGGACCTTCTCCAATGGTTTCGAAGAAGTAGCGGGAGGTCGCATAGGAGGGGCCACTGAGGTTTGACCAGAGATTAGGTTCTCAGATGAGGTTGTAATTTTGACCAATTTGTCAGCTGAGTATGTCTTACTAAGATGTGTCATAGCATCAACTTTCTTTTCAATAGCTACAATTTTTGTGGTTAAATCACTGACTTTGCTACATATTTCAGATTTAAACGCTATAAAATGCTCATTAAATAATTTACTCAGTTTCGCCATCATTCGACATTCAAATTCATCGTGTAATTTTTTTAGTTCTTGGGACATAGACGTGCGAATTGCGCTGAGCGCCCTATCCTTTGTATCATCGTCTGGGCTCGTTGCCTGCGCGTAGCGCGTTCCAGTGCGCACCGTTACGTTATCAATACTACATATCGACACATTGGGACAATCGCTTACGGCACTTATGTCGTGCGCTTGGTATGTTTGTCGCACTGGTGTTCCCGAATTATCCCCTTTAGGTGTTTTGCAACGACATTCCATGCATATCCAGGAGTTTTTGAACTCCGTCGATAAAGTGGCATAATTTTCGATACTAAAATTAGCACAAAAAATATCAAAAGTTTGCTTACATTTATTGCACCGCATAATATCGTCGCCCTCAATCATTGCACTGCGACATCCCGCGCAGATAATCGTCTTCGTAGCCATAGTTGCACTCGGACTCTCAATCTCAAGCGCGCTGTGGGTAGTCGGTGTTCGTGGACCGGCCGGTGTTAGCGAGCGTAGGTAAACACGGTGATCGCCGCGCCGCTGCGGGTGAGTCACGCCGCTAGTGAGTGCGTCGTCGCTGCCCGATGTGACGTTTTGACCGTTGAATATTTTTGTGAACTGTTTTCACTAGTAACTCCACCGAATCTTCTTTGATTTAAAATCTGATTTCACCACTAGTTAACTTGTTTCATTAGCAATAAAACAAGTATAAAATTAACTATGGATATCCAAGTTTAACCGAAAAATAACTTAATCAATGACGAAGTATTCAAATTTAGATGTTGCCTCGGCGGAGGTGCGCGGGGAATATATTCATAACATAGTAGAAAAACACTGATAATTTAGAGGTTTCTAATGTGATGTTGTAAATAAACACATTTTTTTGCTCTTTCATTGCAAACGCTGGCTGAACCCAACGAGATAGATCAAAATAATGTAGTACAGTATTGTTCACCTTAAAATGGTCTACAAAAAAGTTCGCGATGGTATATGTCTATCTCTTAGTGGTAACACACAATAACCGTTATTTTATCCTTTGCTTTTTACAAGAAATAATGCCTTATTTACGAAGCGATTTTAAGCAATATAGAATTAATCCTTATCCAATTAAGTACCTTAAATACATTGCGCATTTAATATAGATCAATATGGCCCTTCACAGCATGTAATTTAAATGAATAGTTTAGAAGATATTACACATTTAAAATGCAGGGACATAACGGCTGTGGCGGTACCGGCCGCGGAGCCGGCGGCGTGTGCCTATAACTGGGGAAGGACTGGATAGGACAAAGCGCAAAGACCTTCTGTAGTACATTTAGTATCAGCATTGCACCCGTGCGAAGCCGGGGCGGGTCGCTAGTGACAAATAAAACAAAAATAAATAACATATTTTTTTACTTCTTATTGGCTTCATATTGGCGGGAAATAATTTGTCAATTGTTTTTTATCACACATCAAAGTTCTACATAGGCAACGAAAATACAATATATCGAATAGATTTTAGAGCGATGATTTTTTATGATTTTAAAAGTTCTCTCTCTCCGCATTATAAATTACTCTTCATTTTGTTGCTTCTGACACTTATAATATCTCCAGACAGTTCTTTACTCCTGTAAACACACGGACATAGTGAGGTATATGCTGGGCAATTTATAAACTGCCTAGGCAATGTTATAAATTGGTTTATTATATCTGATCTGATATTTTAAATATTTAGGTAATTTATAGAATACCCAGGTATTCCATACCTGTTTTATATAATATATAATCTTATTCTGTAGAATATGTCATCGCGAAATAAGACATAGGCAAGATAACGGCAGGCAGTTCCAAACACGTATTTTATTCAAAGCAATTTTATATCTGAATTCAGTTTATCGGTGCCGTAAATACTTTTATGAGCCTTCTTTACAGCGGCAATAAAAGGATTTGGCCGTTAAGTACAATCGTTAAACTAACATCGGGGAACAAACAACTAAGCAACTGATCGCTAACTTTCCGATTAACTACGATCCTAACACAAAGAAAGATTTCCACGTATGTTTGACGAGCTCGGTGGTCGAATAGTTAGCAATGGCCACTTTGACTCCGAGGTCGCGTGTTCGATTCCCGCTTATCCTTCTCCGCACTTCGCCCCACGTCGTCGCAGCCGTCATCCAAGCCAGTGGCTTGCGTTCTAAGCACCAAAAGTCAATTGGGTTTATTTCCAAACCTATTGATTGACTTAATTTTCCACACCAATCAGCGACTTATTTTCGACATGTATGTATTTACAATAATATATATATTTAAGTATAATAATCAGTTTTCTAGTACCCATAGTACAAGCTTTGCTCAGTTTGCGACAGATGGCAGAGCGTCATTTAAAAAAAATGTTCGACGTCTATATCACCACAAATTGCAGAACAACGTGAATAAAAAATAAATACCTATATTTCCTTAAAAGAATAAGGGTAAATCTAATTAGCACTAAAAATCCAGTTGTAGTTAACCATACGATTTGTAGTAGTTTTTTTTTTATATATTGGATGTTGCGAAATAGATGTATTGTATTCAATAACAATAATTATCTAAGGAGCCCACTGTCCATATTTTTTTAATTCGCTAAAATTTACGAATTGTGACACAATTCGGGCTAATCACGCAGGCGACTCGCGTCGCGTTCCCCATTTTGCATGTTGGCAAAATAATATGGCATCCCCTTAACCTTCCACAGAAATAGTAATAGAGGTATGGAAACTGTAAAATGATATTTGGTGTAAGTGGCTCACCACGATCTTTCGAGCCAGGTAGGGAATATTGCCCGACTGGGGAAGTACCTCAACCTAAAATAATACCGCAAATAACAATTACTTTGAGGGTTGTTGTGGTCGCCAGAAAGAAAGGAATTGCTGCGTTGCCAGCGGGAATAGCGGAAAGGGAGCGATATGTCAAGTTGCGATACCGCTCCACATCAGGCGGGCCGTAGGCTTGTCTGCCACACGGCGTAGTATAAAAAAACCGCAATGAAGTCTTTCTTGTTATCTTATTACTAATAGATAGGTACCTACTACAAATAAATGTTTAGTTAACTTTTATGTGGTTATTTATGTACACAAACTGTTACCTATAAAACTTATACCGGTGTTACCGATACTCGTGATGTCCCATTAACTTGAGAAATGGCACATTGGATAGACATGCAATTCCCATGTGCCGATAGACACCGGGGGGTGCGGGGCGGGCGGCGGGGGCAACGCCGACCGAACGGCATTCCGCGCGTGACTCAGCCGGACGCCCCGAGGTATGTAGCCGGACAATGATGACCAGCAAAATTATTAATGATATATTATTATTACTAAAAGTCACGTATGCCATTATGGTAAATTAATTAAATTAAATAGGTCACTCACGTATTATTGTCCGCAACTTTGACTAGTTTCGATTTCAAGTGGAGATCTTCATCAAGGCGAAAACCCAGACCACCCTCCACCATATTCCGTCCACCCCTCTCTCTATCGCTACGAACATTGTTTTCGAACACTGTAGCTGTGTTAAACCTAATTTCTGATCATTTAAAAATTATCTCCCATTAACCCTACTTGCCTACTATTATAAATGTGAATGTGAGTTTGTTTGTTGCGCTTTCACGCTGAAATTACTCAACCGATCATCATGAAACTTTGTACACATACACCTTTACACGGGCGAAGCCGCGGGTGGAAACCAGTTTTATATATATATTTGCTAGCTATAATAATAGTATATGTAATGATAACTATGTGATATTAGAATATAGAAAATAAGACGAACATTTGCTCTAATTACAACTGTGACCTATTAATTTATTTTCTGTGTCTGTGACTAGCTAAAACAAAGGACCAATGTCTAAAACAAATAAATAATTATTAATATTTATATTTCTAAAAGGTTAAGAAGTTAAATGGCTACGCCAACGGCTAAAAAAACAAATGAAAATTTTAAAAATAATAACATGGAAGTAGTCGCGAGAAACAACTAGTTTTATTCTATGTTAAAGTGATTTTGAATATCGAGTTCTGAAAGGGAAATACGTCACTTTTTTATTTATTTTGATATGACACACAAAGATAAAATTTATAGAGATGCTTTTTGTAAGCAATGAAATCAACATGGAACAACAACAACAACAACATAATATTATTAATTTTCTTATTTTTCGCTTCTTTTGGTTGATAATTATAAACTAGTAATGTCCAAATAAGTACTTTATTGGGTAATAAAGTACTTATTTTGACATTACTAGCCAACGCTCTGAATTGAGAAACCATCTAAAAAGTTGGAAAATAAATCTCTCAGAACGTTTCATATTACGTTTAGCTCGGAGGTCGGAGAATTACCGGTAATGGTCGAGAGTAACGAGTATTAATTAAAACCTACCCGTAATTAAGCCCCCGCCCGCCTTCGCTGTAATTTCGTCGAAATTCGCTTTCATCATTTTCCTGATAATAAAAGTGAACTCGCAGATTCTTGTAACTTAGAAAATCACAGTAATTTTTCTCACCTCTTAAAAGTCGCGGTAATTTATTTAGATGAGAGATCAAGTTCTCGTTAGGCACAGCATTAATCTCTTGTTATTTATTTAAGAAAATCATAATATTTTAATTATTTCAAGACAATACTTATTTATATTACCATAAAACGAATAACAGAATGGAACAAAATAGTATACGATTTTAGAAAATTCTGAATAATAGCTTTAAATTTTCCATAATCCTAAATTGTATTTGGTGTATATGTCGTGGTCCGATCGTTTAATTGGGCCGATCGCGATAAGCCTGGCCAGATCGACATGTGCCGCCATATTCTGATTTGACCAATTATTTCATGATGTACCCAATGTAAAGTTGGGCAGATCGACGAGAGCAGACTATTTGTCGATTTTCCCATTCAGTTACTTGGCCGCATCGAGATAAGGCTGGGCATATCGGGATATGCCTGGGCGCATCGTGATGTAGTTCCACTTTCTGACGCTTTGGCGCAGTTGCGCTCCTTCGTTCATGTGACTGTGTGTGTGATAATAGTGAGTTGGTGGACGATATGGATAAATAAATAAATAAAATAATTTAGGCTAGATTAGAACTGCAAGAAAAGTGGGTTAGGTTAGGTTAGAACTGTGACCCCAACAGAGCGCGAGCCGAGCGAGCGCAGCGAGCGTGCCGCGGCAGCGGCCGGCGAAGCGCCGGAATTGATTTTATTTACTTTTTAAACGTCTTTTTATCGAGTGAAATACTTAAACTTGATTTTATTTGCTTGTAAGTATGATGGACACCCTACAAACTCGATTTGGCCAAGTATGGACGGCCAAATCGTCAAACGTTATGCTTTGAACGATATGGCGGTGATTAGGCAGCCAAATCAAAATATGGCGGCACATGTCGATCTGCCCAGGCTTATCGCGATCGGCCCACTTAAACGATCAGCCCACGACATATATAATATATAATAATTTAAATTGTATTTGCTATGAAGGGCAGGTCCTCTAATACAAGTACATATTACGCTTAGAAGAAGGCCCCTCATCATAAATTTATGTAAAGAAACGTCAAAAAGGGAAGTAAATTATTATTATTATTTTAATTCTGTTTCCAATTTCTGTTTCCAATATGATACAAAGTAAGAAGTTGGTTAAATTAGTTTAAAATTATAATGCTGCGTCACCTCACTCGCAGGAACACAAAAATAATATTTATGATGTGGAAAGATAAATTAGGTTGTATTTTAGGTTATGCAATAAAATATTGCACATCGAACTCACAGGATAACATTTAAATACATAATCAACATCGTTACAGTAATGGAACCGCCAGTTATTAAGTACCAACTTATAAACTGTGGTTACTTCCCGGTTCTAGAAGCGCCATGAAAGTGTGGTCTATGCTTTTTACGCTAAGACTTTGTCTTTTGTGACTGTATAAAACAACCAGCTCCTAACCGCCGGTTCATCCCGCGTGAATACAGTACATAGAATAAAAGATATCCTACATATTCATCCAGAATATAAATAAATAAATATTCCAGGACAAGTTACACACGGCCATTTAGTCCCAAACTAAGCAAAGATTGTACTATGGGTACTAGATAACTGATACAATACTTAAATACATATTTTTTTTGTAAATACATACATATAATACATAGAAAATACCCAGACCAAGACAAACAGACATGTTCATGCACACAAATATTTGTCTTGTGCGGGGATCGAACCCGCGACCTCGGAGTCAAAGTGGCCATTACTAACCATTCGACCACCACCGGGCTCGTCAAATATATTCGAAATGTATGCCAAGTTTAGATCAAATCCGCCCGAGAAGAGTAACAAACATCGATACATCTACACATGCTCACAATTTTTCACGTTTATAATAATAAGTAGGAAATAAAATATCATAAAGTTATTTAGTCTTTTAAGAGAGTGTGTAAATAAATACACGAACGCATCACAGACTATAACAGTACAAAACAATGTACATTGTTTATTCGAGACGGTTACATACAAAACCGCAGGCGCGGATAGCCGCCATCACTGGACATCTCGCTATCTCCGCACCGGAATGTTATCGCCGCGCCGCCGCGGTCAGCAATTATGTCATGTAATGAACTAACCCGATCAGGCGGTTATCTTACTGGACATTGATATTCTGTGGTCACTTATCTGTGGTAGATTATTTAGATAGCGTCTGGTGGAAAGTGCTTTCTAATGTTTTCTTGCTGTAGGTATAACTTTAACGAATTATGGCTACTGCAGAAAAAAAAGTACACGGAAAGGCTAACTGGTGGGTATCATAATGTTGTGCCACGAGCCGGTGTGGGCGCGTACGTCAGGGAGAATATCTGTTGTCGACGTCTTGGCAGTCTTTAAGAGAGGGTCTGTCTGGCATACGGTCAATTAGGTGCCTGCGCGCAGATTTCGAGGGCCACATTCGTATCTACGCGTGCCTCTAGAGGTCCCACAATGTTAACGCCGAAAAGGCGTAAATTGTAGAGCACATCCAAACGACCACTGGCAGCCAACCCAGCAAATGCCTTCTGCCGAGATTGTGGTTATGGGGCATTTTCATGCCCGCAGACATTTCAGGTCAGCAGATTGGGATGGGCTTCAAGATTTCCTGGTTTTCTACCTCTGGGAGCCAGTTTGCTTCTCGCTGGTTGATCCCAGTGTATGTGCCAACTGCCAATGCTGTCGCTGATGTGGTTCTGCAGGGCATGGAACGTTTATTCCCAATTCTTTGGTGCCCAATGATAGCAAATCTCGATCATGGTTACCTTGGATTTAGATGGACAAGTGCATATTGTTAAGGTTGGCTGCTGTACGAAAACTGCTATTCTATAACAATTAATATTATTTATTTATTAAGTGTGGTTTAGCCATTTTCCTGGGAGAACATTTTGTTTGGAAAATAAGCCAAGTTTTCGCTTAAAGTCCATGGTTATTTGGAAAAAACACTCTTTTTAGGGTTCCGAACCTCAAAAGGAAAAACGGAACCCTTATAAGATCACTTTGTTGTCCGTCTGTCTGTCTGTCTGTCTGTCTGTCTGTCTGTCTGTCTGTCTGTCTGTCTGTCTGTCTGTCTGTCTGTCTGTCTGTCAAACATTTCTATGTCGAGAATGCGTGGAGGTATCAAGCTGAAATTTGAACTGTATACACAGGTCTACGGTCCCATGAAGTTAAAAAAAAATCAAACTGCTAAGTTTACGTAGAAAAAAGTTACGGCCGTTTATTCAGCAAAAAACGCATATTTCGACACACTCAAAGGAATCAAAACCTATAGGGTACTTCCCGTTGACCTAGAACTATGAAATTTGGCAAGTAACATCGTTATAGACTACAAGTACAGGAATAAATCTCAAAACTATACATTTGTAAATAGATCTAAAAAAATAGGGGGTCTATATTTTTTATAGGGTGTCGAAATTTCAAATTGAAACTACTAGTTCAAATGGGGTATCATATGAAAGGGCTTGATGTACACATTGCAGAATATATTTTATTTATTTTTTTCGACGCATTATTTCTTATTTATAATGAAAAATATCAAATTTAATAATGATACTACGTACCTACGGAACCCTCGGTGGGCGAGTCCGACTCGCACTTGTCCGGTTTTTTTTATTTACCGTAGGTAATCGAAACGAAACCTCTAATAACATAAAAACGTATCAAGTAACATAATTTACGAAGAGCGCCGCGGCGGAGTTGCAGATAAATTAACATTGGCACGTGAACTGTTTAAACTAGTTATTAGTTAATTAAAATTTATGAAACAAATGAGTCATCGATGCGATAAAATAATAAGACGCATCAAAAGTCGTTGATTATTTCCGCGACGAAATATTCAAGTTTCGGACAAAACATTCCGCTGGCCTATGATTCATAGAACTGATGGTTCGTTTACACTAGATCCACCACTAGTCGTAATCACTTTGCCGTTCAAGACTGAGCAACTAATTCGAAAATTCCAAGTCATTTGAACGGTTAATTGTTGAAGTTGACCGAGTAAGTGATTTGATCTTAATATCATTGGCGAAGGCAGCAGTTGTCGTACTCTTTGTATTTTGTGGCCACAGCCTCAAAGCAGATTCTGCAGTCACAGACAGCAACATCAAAATTTGATTCTGAGACTTAAAGAGGTAATCTACTACTACTTAGATTTGATTTAAGTATACAAACGTTCAAATCTAAACTACAAAATAGTTTCTCAGTGCACCGCGTATACATATAGCCCGAAATCGAGGCGTTTAAAGACGTAAGCTTAAACGCACGTTTTGAGAAGAATTTTAGTTGCATTGAGTTACTGATCTATTTCTAGTTCTAGGGATAGGACACGTGAAGCATCGCTTCAAGCAAACCAGAGTCTCCGAACCGAATGCCGTCAGTCAGCCTGTGTAAATGGGCCATATCTTTGTAAAATACACACAAATGCTTTTAGCATTCAGATCGCTTTTTGTGCCCCTATTATTTCACTAATGATTTCAACGTAACGCGTTTAGATTAAAA
Source organism: Hypsopygia costalis (assembly GCA_937001555.2). Classification (NCBI taxonomy): domain Eukaryota; kingdom Metazoa; phylum Arthropoda; class Insecta; order Lepidoptera; family Pyralidae; genus Hypsopygia; species Hypsopygia costalis. Next base: position 741,303 of record OW443330.2, read on the forward strand.
AAAAAAGAAATCTCAGAGGCAGGAACAGGTAGAAACGACACTTGAAGAGTTGTGAGCAAGATTTTTTTAGCTATTCTCAACGAAGTAACTAGACGCTAAGAGTTACTAGACATATAGTTACGGGGATGGTCATTACTACATGATTGTTTTATGTCAATCTCGACCTAAGCACACTAAGCTAAATTGCACAAAAATACGCTCCATTATCGCATGCCACAGATTAGTTGAAATATTTAATTTGTCTCAGTCGGTTTTTCCACAAGTTACCGAATAAATACCAGTTTAGGTAATGGATCCGAGACGTCAATCTGACCTCGAAGTATCTTAAAATCTTGAACCGTGAGTCACCCGGTAGTTTTGGTGTAACCGTATGCAACGTTTCATCTTAGATCTTATTGTTTACTTAACTGTGTGCATATAAATGACATCATTTTACGAAGAGGATGTTAATACAGTATACGTAACTTCCAAAACATTTTTCAATTTATAAAATAACATTGACTCAGTCACGAGTTTTGAATCTTGAAATCGAACAGGAATCTTGTTGATATTCAATTTAGCGAAACGTGTGAATACAAAGAGTATACCACTAGGCATTTAATTAGGTCCTTTCTTTACATCTGCTTAAATTGACAAAAAATTAAAATGGTTTGTAATTTAAATTATGAATGAGTTCCCAAATTCTCAAAAGTGTAATTAAACTTTAGCTCAAAGACACAGAATAGCGCAGATGCCCTACTTGTATAATGTTACCTTCGGAATTGCAGTAGGCTTCATCGTTCATTGCCTTTTCCGTAGTCGCCGCTGTAAATTCTGGCAACACAGGAGACACAATGGTGGGAATGTGTGGTAGGTCTGTCTCAAATCGATAACTTCCGACAATTTACTCCAATCCTATCCAATTTTTATCGTTCAATAAATGCCAGATAAACTAAATTAGACAACTCACCGGCCGAAACAGCAGCAATGAGTGTGCACACCGCTAGAGCAATGTGGCACGTTCGCGACATTATGTCGCTTCTCCACCTGCAACAAGACATAAACGACATATTACAAACATTATTATATACAAGGCGGATATATAGACATTGGCTAAATCATAGCACAGGTTTAGGGACAAAGTTACAGGATATGTTGTTGGTTAAAGACGACCAGCTCCTCAATTCCATCGATTGACAATACTGAAGGCGTTTTTAAAGTACAGCTATTTTATATGGGCGCTTATTAATTTCTATGTTTTTTCAAGGCATTAAACATTTTCTTCGCTAACAACCCAGTCAGTAGATCTTTCAGGCTCTTTACTACATTATGTTGGTATGTTTCAGTATCCTTATTTCGCTTAATAGTTATGCGGCAATAAATGGTTTCTTCTTCGTCTACTTCATTACTAAGCCGGCTGCCCTTCTTTTAATATTACCAAATATTGGAAATTCCAGATAGATAGCTTAGGATGAAAGCTACACCAGTACATTATAGACATCTTGATCACGGGCGGTATCATCTCTACCATCACCAATTCAGCTCAAAGATTTTAAGAATCAAATATTAATACTTAGTACGATGATAATCTATCATTGTTTCTATAGGAACCGGTTGATAACGAAATACAATTGAATCTAAGTTCAAATATCTTTATGGCTAACGCTTTCGGCTCACGGCCACGGACATACTAAGCAATTAATTGACATAATTCGTGAAATCACCCCGCAAAATTACAAAATCCTAACCAGATATATTTTATATATCAATAAAAAAAAAATTGTGCCTTGGGAAACTATGATTCAATGCAAAAAAAGCATTGCACAAGCGCATCGCGGTCCTCGACCTCTTCATCCCATAGCGATGCATCTCGATGTGACTGTCCTGCACCGCTGACACCCTGCTACGTTTACTCAATTAACAGCCTTATTACCTCGACAATTCGCCTTACATATTTCGTAAACTTTTTGTAATGTCTTATAAACCTTAAGTAACGTTTTATGACATAAAGATCGTCAACCTCATGATGTGATAATCTTTTCAGCCAAAGGATCCGGTCTGACTTTACAACAATTTGCAAAAATAGACGAGCAATTTTCAACATTTATGCGCTACCTCAATTGATTCTAACAGATGGAGCCATAATAGTGTGTCAAAGTAATCAACACCCGTCCACTTCTTCATTTGTCAACGGAAACGAGCACACGAGCATGGAGCTAGTCAGGCTCCCGTCGGAAACGAATTCGTTTCAATGCGGGAACGGTGTCACAATAACTCATCATTTGACATTGAGGGAGACCCGCCGGCCGGCAGTCATTTTTCAATCGCTACTCGAACGACCCAAATTGGATGATCACTCGACTGGTCTGCCATTGTCTGCTAGCTTCCGTGTGAAAGTATGTCTTGTACTGCCCATTGGCGATCCAATCATAAAGTAATTGAGACGATATAAGTGGGTTCATGCTCATATTTTTATTTTTGGAAACTGTTTCAGTTCAGCTGGTCTGCCAATGTTACTTACTGCCTTGGTTATCATGTCTTAAATTTCACTTTCACAATTTAATTTCAAAAGTATTCCGTATGTTATAACCACACTTTTGGTATAGCTTACTTATATATACTTAGTCTTTCTAAATAATTCAGAAATATGTATTCGCTATATACTCGTATGTAAACGATCACCCTGATCTGAAAATTATTTCGTATTTCAAAGGCTTTCGCTGTTGCGGTTTGTGATGACCCAAAAATATTATATTTTCATGTGGAATTAAATGGACGAAAATGCAGGTCTGCTGGAATGTGGGGTTGCCTTCAATCAAAAAAGGCGAACTTCGTCACGATTTTTGTTTTCATACATAGTTTTCATACCACCCAACGGCCACTTAACGACTATCATCTAATGACAGCATTCAGAACCTTCTTAACGAGTCCACCAAAGCAAGGCATGTTAAACCGTCGTTAAGTTAAGGGTATTTTACAATATAATCAGTCAATAATTCGCACGTAATGTACAAGTGGTCCTGACCGCTGGCTTAAATGACTGCGGCATTACCAGCTAAGCAAACACTCATTAGCGAGGGTCAAAGGATGAAACGGCTTAAAACGATTGGTTATCGAGTCATTGTTTCACGAATATTTACTTAATTAACAGCGTATCAATACAAACACGGAAAATTTTCGACAATGATTATCTCCTACGGGATGAGACATGTAAATTCAGATATAGAGCATATAATATTTATAATAGAATATTTTTACGAGATGGTGGTGTTATAAAAATGTTGGAAAACTGGAATATCAGAGAGAAAAAAAGTAGGTAGTTAATTGTCATTAACGAACCTCTTATCGTCGTAGTATATCGTCTTCGTAGGGTCGCTTCAACTGCTGCAGCACTGGACCCATTTCAAGCTAAGATAAGCAATTATCGAGACTATTTTTTATATTTAAAAATCTTTTTAATGTTCTCATATTATATAAAAAAAAACAATTCTGTCTGGTCCTAATTTTTCTGAATTTTTACAAATCATTATCAAGACACCATTACAAGGGATAATTTAAAAAACAATAACAATGAGATAAAAAATACTAAAAAAATACTTAGCGAAATCCGATAACATATGTTACATTTTTATATAAATATAATAGTGGAGCACATTAAATATTTGTTTAATGACGAAGATAAACCTGTAAACCGTGCGTCATTAAATATTTTAAGAAGCAATAACATTTCTCAAATGCGTAAAATTGGAAACACTCCTATATATTGGAATTCGGCATATAAGACCGGATTTTATAGTATGTAAGCATTGTGCGATCCGTTAATGGAATTCTGTCGTCGCATTGAGCGCCCTCTCGTGTTGACAACTGGAAATTATTTCCATTACTGTATCGAGTGCCGGGCCTCGCTGGAGGCACTCCGGCCGTCACTCACTGACACGAGCCATTGTTTGAATATTGACTACTCTTTCCTTTTGAAAATATATAATTTATTAGAATGAATTTTTTTGGACATTTGATTTTCTTTTCTGGCTAAAAGAAGAAATATGAAAATTATAATTTATTTTGAATCCATGTTTGTGGGGTGTAAGTGGTTCATCAACATCTTTAAACCAAAGCCAACTTCACCTGCACGCGGTGCACCCTGCTGACTGACAAACGAAGCTCTGGCGAAAATAGAGGTAGGGAGGGAGCGTAATTGTTAGCTACTGGCTGAATGAAATGGGGAAACGTACCTCCACCTCACAGAATACCGCAGCCAAATAACGGTTCCTTGAGGGCTGTTGTGTTCCTGCGAGTGAGTGAGGTCACCAGAAAGGAAGGAGATGCTGCGATGGCAGCTGGGGAGGCGGCGCGCGAGTGCTATTTTATGTTGCGAGCGTTTATATGGCTACGGTAACCGCTTTACATCAGGCGGGCCGTATGCTTGTCTGTCACCCGACGTAGTATAGAAAAAAAAATGTAAGAGCTGAGAACAAATCATGAAGTTTATGGATTTGTAACAAATTCGATTTCGAAATCGACACTAATGGAAATAAGAATACACGGAAATAATTTTTGAGGTAAGACGTTATTAGTTAGAAATAAAAAAAATAACTAAAAAGTTTTAATTAAAATTTCGCTCCTCAAGCCCTTTTATTTGACTAAGGCTAAGAAACATCCGATATTTACCAGAATACCAGCTAAGGACAGGAAGAAATTTAACAAGCTGATCGGTAACCTTCACTACTTGGAGAGGCGCCTAAAGAAGAAGTACATAGTAGCAAAGTTCATGTGTGTGAAAGTATGACCAATCATCACATCCGCCAGCAATTGCCCAAACCGTTATGACCCGGTGACGAGACAATAACAAACATTCACGTATACATCATACTACGTCACATGACATGCTTATGTTGTGACATGTTTACTATTAGGATGGTGGATAAAACCACCTTGATTACTATTCACTTGCGACTAGTTGCGAGCTTTTTTTTATATGAAAGGGGGGTAAAGGAGCATGTAAGTCACCTGATGGAAAGCAATCCCACCGCCCATGGAGATCAGCAACTCCAAGAGGTCGCCGATCCGTTGTCAGCCTATACTCCTTCCTTTCTTTCTTTATATTCTGTGGGTTCAGCAGGGTGCACCACGTGCAGGTGAGGTTGGTTTTGGGTCAAAGATGTTGATAAACCCTTTACACCACAATACTCCCAGGATCTGTACTGTAGCCAAAATGTGTGTCCATACTTACATATCACATAATGCCGGTGATCTTCGAAAGTTACAGTTTGATCTTCAGAACTGTCCCAATCTATTTGGACTATGAAAGTTCAAGATATACATATCTGATCATCATTTTCTTCATAATCAGCATCAAATTTAATTACATTTAAAACAATCTGGCAGTACATCTACATTAAATGTTGCGTTCGATCTGATACCTTGGCATCTCAATTACGAGTTTACAAATCTGGGACATTCTCGAGTCCTCTTGGTTCTTTTTGTCCTCGAAACGGACCGTCGTCAACTCGATCGTCAAACATGCCAAATTACCAATCGCCCAATCCGACAGCTGCAGCGTACATTGACCCAATAATTAAAGGCTTAATGCTGCGAGAGTAGCGGTCCTCGGGGTGTGGCGCCACCGCAGCGGCACTAACCTCCCGCCCAGACAACGGCCTGGAATGCGGTCCCAATCAGTTTTTTTACGATTTCACAATCCGATCTAAATTAGAATTGCGGTTTGCAATGCCTTTTTTGTTGGTCATCGGTTGTTATGTTAACTGGCGCCTCGGAATTCTAGTAGGTTTGTTCACCTGGCGCCTAGTGCCGGTGCAAAATACACGAACCGGCCGAACAAAGGCGTAACCGGTCATAATAATTACCAGCGCAATTAATACCGTATATTCTGATTCGGTAAAGAACTTGTTATGGCCATCACTGTTTTTTGCACATATTTTGCTGCAGGTTTATAAATTAAGATCATATAGCATGTGACAGGGCTGTACAGCATTTTATTTATAGAAACATGTAAGCATAATTTGTGTATAATTGGCACATTATCATATTTAGGGTCATAGCCTCCAATGTAGACTGTCCTGCTCGTTTGCAAAAGAAACTCTGGCAAAAGACAGGTAAGGCATGTCCAGCTCGACTGGGAAAGTACTTGTACCACAAGTCCATCTATACTTCTAACACAAAGGCCGCGCCAAAATAGCTTTTCGATTTAAAATTTACATATGTAGTTGTACATGCAAATTAACAATAGAGAATATTTGTAGAACAAAGAACAAACCGGGTTTGTCGCGATCTGACCCCAAATGTGCTAAATATTGTCACAGTGTACAGACGGCGCCGGTGTGTACAAACACGCGAACATGCGCGCTCTCATTACAATACAGCGACAATAGCTTAGTGAAAATAGTGAATAGCATACAATATTGCCGACTTATGATGTCGGTCATAAAAACTGAAAGTTTCAAAACGTGACTAACTAAAAGTAACCAAAACGGCAAATATATACCTATATTTGATACATTAATCATTGTAATTCATCATGAATCATTTATTTATTATTATTTAATGTATGGAATTCAACAAACAATCAACAAAAACTGGTTATTGAAAAAAAGTTGTAATATATAAATTGAAATCATACAGTCAACAAAAATATTTTTTATTCGTCATGAGTGAAAAGTCACATTAAATTAAATAATAGAGGCCACTTGTACGGTCCTTGTACAGCCGAGCGAGTGTTAAGTATACAATGACAGTTTTACCCAACTTTCGTCTTTACATTTTTAATTTTAAAAATAGCTCCATTTTAGCATTAAATAATGCATACAATAGCATAATTTTTATGTACATTAGATTAGGTTCATACCAGATTTGGCAGGGCAGGGAGAGAAACACAAGTAGTGAAGGTGAGTGTTGATGTACGTCGGAAAGGGGCCCCTTAAACCTACACCCGTGTCACAAGTCTCGGGATCTGCTTGGGTTTCTCTCTCTGCCACACGATGGACCCGGCACCCGCCGGACCCGGTGAATCCATGGAAGCTAAGAAGTTCGTCTCTTCCAACTTTCCTTTCTTTTGTCAATGTTATAAATTATATCGCATAATGCAAAATAACATTTAAAATAAATATCGTCAATGGCGACTGATTACTTAATCTTAAAGTGACTGATTACTTAATCTTAAAATTTTTAATGCACCTTTTCCCCGCTACAAGTTATTTAATTATTTCCTACTTTTGCTGGAATCTTTCTTAGAGTCCATCAACTGGTCTGTTGAGGAGAATCGATTAAACAAATAATTCGACGTGAGATTGAATCTCGAATTTTATAAGATGAAAATGTTGAAAAAGTGTAATAACAAATTACCCGGATTATGAAATGATCTAACGCCCATGAAATTACTGAATTTCCTTGCAAAATTATTCAGTATTGCAAATAACAATTTTTTTAAATTTATCATAAGCGCCGTCGGAAATGTACATAAAGTTATGTCCATATGTTAAGAAGACAAATAAGCCACAGATATATAAGGAATTATCCTTGTAAAAATAAACAAATAGATCCAAACTTACAAACAAAGTTTGTAAGTTTGGATGTTTACATGGAGTTCCGGAGTTCATTCCGCGGTTCTGTTTGTCACGTGAGTCACAAACAATGCTAGCTTGTAAACTATTTTAGTCTTGCAAGGATGAGAAATAAATATATACATATATTTTTTGGTAAATGGTACTAAGATTCGTTGTTGTTATGTACAGGCTTAATACATGGCTTCAAAAAATACTGAAAAATGAAAACGATTTACAAAGATCATATTAGAGATCGCTCCAAGTTCAATAAGTTTTTTTTATTATCGCCATCGGGCCTCCTATCCATCTCCATCGGGCTTCTACTGTGGGATGCCGAAGATGCTGAACTTTAGAATAGCCATAGGCATCATATCAACCAAATCCTCCAAACACAGTCCAGTGTATGATCTCCATTGACTTAAAAAAACCGGCCAAGTGCGAGTCGGACTCGCGCACGAAGGGTTCCGTACCATTATCTATAAAAACAGCAAAAAAAAAAAAAACACGTTTGTTGTATGGGAGCCCCCTATAAATACTTGTTTTATTTTTGTTTAACTATTTATTTTTTAAGAGTATATATAACTAAATATTATGTGAGTATTTCAAGCGTCTACCTATTGCCGTTATCAAGTGCGAGCAAAAACGAGCAAAAAAATCACGTTTGTTGTATGGGAGCCCCCTTGAAATATTTGTTTTATTTTTGTTTAACTATTTATTTTTATAGTGAATATATAACTAAATATTATGTGAGTATTTCAAGCGTCTACCTATTGCCATTATCAATTGCGAGCAAAAACGAGCAAAAAAAATGACGTTTGTTGTATGGGAGCCCCCTTAAATATTTATTCTGTGTTATTGAGTATTTGTTGTTATAGCGGCAACAGAAATACATCATCTATGAAAATTTCAACTGTCTAACTATCACGGTTCATGAGATACGGCCTGGTGACAGACGGACGGACGGACGGACAGCGGAGCCTTAGTAATAGGGTTCCTTTGTACCCTTTGGGTACGGAACCCTAAAAAAATCGACACCGTAAGCTTAGAGTCTTCAACAATACTCGCAGCTCTTGGCACGATAGACGTAATTTTAACGTAATACAAACAATACGTAACAGGTATATTTATTTTGACGCAATAAAATACGTCATTCCTAAACAAATACGCTGTATTAATTGTACCTACATATTATGAATACATAAAAGAACGCGTGCCATAAATTGGTATATTTTCTGGTCGTAAATCAGAGGTCTTGACGGCCGTTGTCTGCACAGACGTACACACAGGCCGTGATACATAGCACATTGTTGTCTACAGGTAACATATTGTATGTCATACTGTAATATATCAACTAGTACACGCATTGCCGTACGGCGCTGGCTCGCAAATTGATGTCTTTATACAATACTAGCGACCCGCCCCGGCTTCGCACGGGTGCAATGCTGATACTAAATTTACTACAGAAGGTCTTTGCGCTTTGTCCTACCTATCCAGTCCTTCCCCAGTTATAGGCACACGCCGCCGCCGGCTCCGCGGCCGGTACCGCCACACCCGTTATGTCCCTGCATTTTAAATGTGTAATATCTACTAAACTATTCATTTAAATTACATGCTGTGACGGGCCATATTGATCAATATTAAATGCGCAATGTATTTAAGGTACTTAATTGGATAAGGATTAATTCTGTATTGCTTAAAATCGCTTCGTAAATAAGGCATTATTTCTTTTAAAAAGCAAAGGATAAAATAACGGTTATTGTGTGTTACCACTAAGAGATAGACATATACCATCGCGAACTTTTTTGTAGACCATTTTAAGGTGAACAATACTGTACTACATTATTTTGATCTATCTCGTTGGGTTCAGCCAGCGTTTGCATTGAAAGAGCAAAAAAATGTGTTTATTTACGACATCACATTAGAAACCTCTAAATTATCAGTGTTTTTCTACTATGTTATGCATATATTATACATATAAACTTTCCAGTTGAATCACTCTATCTATTAAAAAAAACCGCATCATAATCCGTTGCGTAGTTTCAAAGATTTAAGCATACAAAGGGACATAGGGACAGAGAAAGCGACTTTGTTTTATACTATGTAGTGATACTCACTTTGATCGGTACAAGTTACCTGAGACTCTTTTTTGTAGAACCCATGCGGTGTATGTTAGTTTGTGAATACCTCAGATCACAGCAAACAACTTGTTTCTGTGTTCTGTGGTGAATACGCTGATTCGAAACACATTTTAAAAATAAAACAGCAAAATCTGCACGTCCAGTACTGACATTACCCAATGTATAAAAAAATAGTGTGGATTACAATAAGAAAAGAGTAAAAGGACCAAAAAAGATTATTTTATTTTTTTCATTTGTCTGTCTGCATATCTGTATGTACACGCTATTCTTCAAAACTACTGAATATTTTATTTTGCGGTTTCCACAAATAGTTTAAGCTCAGCTATGTGGAACAAACGGTTCGATTTGTTTCATTAGAATCTGATCTTACTGCACTATGTTTTACACATATTATACAGCCAATGTTGTATAAAATGGAATCATACCGTATTATACAATTCTTATCATATAATACAGCCTTTACATATTACAATTACTAATTTAATTCAATTCACGTCTGTCTGAAAGTTATAAACTCAAAAAGTACTTACTAAGCGGATTTTTGTACGATATTCACCAATGAACTTCATAAAGAAATTCATAAGGAAGGTTAGGTAGGTATATAATTGATTAAAATTTTGTGGAAATTGTGTAGATAATTGTTGAAAATGTGAGAAAGAAACATGTCGACTAAGAGCTCTAATAGCATGCACCGCATAAAACTATGTAGTTCTATCCACGTTCCATCCGTGCGAAGACGGGCCGGCGCGCTAGTTGCAAATATTTTTTTAAAAAACTATATCTACTCACTACATCAAACTTATTTGTTTTCTTAACATTACTATAACTTACGGTAGCTTATTCCAACATGACGTATTACGAACTAAATAATAAGTAAACCTCACCAAAGTATGCCAGGTTTCATCAATCATACACCGGAGGACGTCAAGAGAAAAATGTATTGACGCGGACGTCGAGCTCGATCCATCATATTGAACGAGTCTGACAAATTGATCGAACTCGGTAATAGAAAACGGATCGTGTGTCGACAATGTCGAGATTCTATTAAAATTTATGTTCAACGACTCAAACAGTTTGTTTTTATTTAGCTGTACCTCGTATACCTTCTTTATCATTATCAGCCTGTATCTACCCACTGCTGGATAAGCCTTGCTAAGCTTTCCACCAAATACGATATTTTATACGGCTTTCATATCGAGCCACATCCAGGCGCATTTTTGAGGTTATCGGATCATTTTGAATTCAATAGAGGGCATCTAACGTTTCGTCACCCCACATCCGCATTCCTATAACCTACCGTAATTTCGAAAAATCTGCACCCATTCCTTGCGTACATCATAAAGGGAGACTGCGAATTCAACATTTTAAGCTGGTCTAAGCTTGGCGCTGTTTTCTTGTTATTAAGCGAGCGAAGTGATCGATATCATCAAAAGTTAGTCTTACGTCAACGAAAGACGTAAGTAAATGGCTTAAATTAGTGATGCTATTACAACACTATTAGCTAGTGGCATACCACTACAACTTAAAAAAGACCCACCGTACCACCAGATCAGATATACTGCCAAAGGTACGGTGGGTGTGAAGAGAGACTCAACTGCAGTGAAGACAAAATGGAAAGTTATTGAATATATATACGTTCAATGTAAAAACACATTTTACAGTTTTATAATAGCGTAGTAATGATTGACGTCAATCCGACGTATCGCGATTGTTCCATGGAAGCCTATTTATAACACTTGTACAGCCACGGCAGAATCAGTATACCACCTATTACTTGATGAAGTGATGCAAAATTATGAATTTGTTTGCGTTCATATTGACCAAAGGTGGGAACTACTGCGTGTGGCAATGCTAATTTATTTTAGTATTTTCGTTAAGGTATAAGGAAGGTTCTCATGAAGAGAAAAGATATAAAAATTGCGAGGAAAAGAAAACAACACTTTCTACCCGTGCGAAGCCGGGGCGGGCAGCTAGTTAAACTATAAAAGCACCGCATTATGCATTGCATTATTTTATCCAAACTTAAACCTTGGAAACCGAGCAGTGAGCTTCAAAGTTTGTGTAAATAAAAAGCAAATGGTGTCTGTTCTTGAGCTCTATGAATGCTGAGTACGAGTTTTCTTACTAATTACATCTTGGCGACGTTAAAGAGCCACGTATACTAATATGATACTGCTCAAAAGTTTATTTGAACATACTAATCTCAGGAACTACCGTTCGAATTGAAAATTCTTTTAGTATTGGATAGAGAGGAAGCATTTACCCAGGAAGACTATAGGCTATATCATGGTAGAAAAATCAGACTATAAACATAGTGGGATTCCCGTATGTTGCCAAGACTAGGTCACGAATTTGGTTATCATTTTCCATATAAAATACAGCTGATAACATAGACATTTTGTCGCTAAAGACACCTTATATTTGTGTACCATGGCCTATAAAACATCACGCTCTCGACCAATTGGAGCGGAGCATCAATGAAAAATGTAGCAAGAACGGGAAAAATCACACGGGCGAAGCCGAGACTGACTCGATAGTCTTTGATAAATTTGTGTTCTATCTATTTTAGAGCCATCTAATCATTCGTCATTATCAGCCTGTATCTACCCACTGCTGGATATAAGCCTTCCCCAATGCTTTCTACTAAATTGATAATATCCGCCTTCCGCATCCAGCCGCTTTCTTAAGGTCATCGGACCATCTAAATTCTAGAAGGAGGGCGTCCAACTGCCATCACTTACTCTGCAGATGTGACCGGTCCAGTGCCACTTCAGCTTGCAGACTCTGAAGGCTATGTCGACAACTTTGGTTCATTCAACATTCTCTCATTAATAACTAAATTATATACGTTTTATATTCCAATGCATATCGTAAATACGAGGATGAAGTTTTGGATGAAATAGCTTTTGTCTTTGAAGTCTAATTATAATCATAACATAGTATAATTAATTTATGCAAAACTTAAGCTGAGTCTCGTAAACTATGTGCGCAAGAAATTTGGAGCATCTCCCGGTGTTTATGTCTCAAAGGCATTCTTAGATCTTGGTTGTCTCAACCTGTGTGAGTGAAAGCATTTCTCTTGTCAAATTAACCTTACCGCATTATTATTACTTTCAGCCTCGTCCTCGTCCTTCCAACAATTTGTGCTACTCATTTGGTGGTACGGTCGAACTTAGAACCTAATCCGGTCCCCGGTTAGTGGCATAATACCAGTGTAAATAAATAATAAATAAATAAATATTTCTGGACAATTGGCTATTTGACTAACATTTTTTTCTGTTTGATATGTAGGGACGTCTCCATAATATAACCATAGGTGAAAGAATTACTTCGATAGCACAAAAATCTCTCGAGATATTTGAAAATCACAATTTTTAGACTGCCCCAAAACGCTCCATACAAAAGACTACCGAATTATGACGTCACAGTTTTGTATTTTATATGCATCAAATCAGAAATTTGTACGACAGCTATGTTAAATATTACGTTTATGTAATTATTATCATAATAAAAGTTATAGCATTTTTTATTGCTACTCCAATGGAAATATTATTTTTTAATAATTTCATACTTTTAAAATGGACTTTCCCGCCAAACTTTGATCGACGCTAAAAAAAGTCTGACTGAAGATATTAGAATGAAAGTTTATAGTTTTGTGTATTTTACGATATTGTTAATTTATTTGTACAATTTTTAAACATTGGAAACAACCCAATTTACACAGCGCCATCTAGTCCTAATTTAAGCGCAAAGCTTGTGTTATGGGTATTACTAGACAACTGATAAATGAACAAAAAATACATTTTTTTTGTAAATACATACTTATAATACATAGAAAAGTACACAGAAAAGTGTACTCATGTATTCTAGAAGTAACGCTACCTACTGAGTCTGGTTTGCATTACTGCAGCACACACGTGCGCAAATCTCTGCATAATATGTCTTTAATTTGTATATATGTATAACATTTTTATGTGTCGTACGCCTGTATGTATGTAAAATGCAAATAAACATTACATCTGACAAATGTCACGGGACGGGGGCAAACCACACATTCCCACCACCGTGTCTCCAAAAAAGGCAATGTACAAGAAGTCCACTGCAGTGCCGGGGGTAAAACTACGGCTGCCTTAGAACTCAGAACGAGTTTTTTTTTTATACTACGTCGGGTGGCAGACAAGCATACGGCCCGCCTGATGTGAAGCGGTTACCGTAGCCATATTAACGCTCGCAACATAAAATATCGCTCGCGCGCCGCCACCCCCGCTGCATATGCAACATCTCCTTCCTTCTGGTGACCTCACTCACTCGCAGGAACACAACAATCCTCAAGGGAATTGTTATTTGGCAGCGGTATTCTGTGAGGTGGAGGTACATTCCCCAGTCGGGTAGCTTACAATTACGCTCCCTACCTCTCTTTTCGCCAGAGCTTCGTTTGTCAGTCAGCAGGGTGCACCGCATCCAGGTGAAGTTGGCTTTGGTTCAAAGATGTTGATGAACCACTTACACCCCAAATTATTCAGAAGAATTTAGTAGGAGAGAGAGAGAGAGGAGAAGGCCTTTAGAATTTAACTATAATAAATGTTCTCAACTTCTAAATATTTACTTGATTAATATTCACGCGACTCGACATAATTATATTAATATGCAATTATACAGCAAGAAGTTTGGTCTGCGTATAATCGGCTATAATTTTTCGCCGCATTCTATTCGTATGTTGGCAGAATGTATTCGAACGAAGCACCTAGGAAACCTATTATTACTCTAGTCTTAATGCTAGAGGCGCAGTAGCTGTGACATTACACAACACAATCTTCGTATAAATATTTCACATGATAATCGTTTCCATTGTCCAGACCCGAAAGAAGGTCACTTTAAATCGGAGCTAGCGCATACACGAATATAAAAAAAAAATAGTATCACCACAGCCTACCGACTAGAAAGATCAAAGGCAAGGGTTACGCTTTGATTCGAGCGAATTCTATACGCCTTAGGCAACCCTTCCGATGACGGTCTGTTATCGTCAGGGAATTAAGATCTTCGGCATCGAGAAAGCGATGCGCAAAAACAAAGTAGTAAATATTATATATATTATAAATATTATAATAAATAAGACATAATATTGTTTTGAGTACCTTATTAATAATTGAATAAGAGCACCGCTTATTTTTCTCAAATTTCCTAGACAAAAACTTACAAAGTATTGAAGTAATTATAATACAGTTTTTAATGTGGTACGAGTACAATTAACCAATAATAAAATGGTATGGATAACGGAGAATGATCAAATCCGGGCAAGGATATATTCCAAAATGCTGTTTCGAATTTATTATTACACAATAGAACTTGGGTCTTAGAACATTTAGAAAAGAAGGCGAAATATTTATAAAACAATAATATATGTATAACCTAAAAATGCTTGAATGTCCTTTAAATAGCTTCATAATATTTGTTTTTAGTCGAGTGCAGATTTTGTTCCCATTTTTTTTTCGAAACGCCAGACTGATGCCAGAGTGACGCAGCTCCCTAGATTTTAATCAGAATAGACTACTTGAACCAGTACCTTTTATACATATTTGATTAACGTATTAATTGATACGATACCTCTAAAAGCTCATGGTGCAACTAAACCTGAACGGTAATTCGTGGGCGATGCAAATTTTATTAGTTTTTTACTATAGCATAAATCACATTAGCAGTAACATAAATCATATTATTTTAACCTTAAGAACCTAAATAAAGATATCAATAAAACTATGTTACAGATTGGGTTACATACTTAAAGTCAAATATAAATTGGTTTACTGTTTCCGTTTCTAAGAAAAGTTATTTAACCTTAAATATACACGAATAATATTAAATAAACACGAACGTAGAAATCCTTGCCTGAATAATTAAGTATAATCACATTATAAACATTATTCATACAGTATCTATTGCATACAGCATGGCTACTCCCTGCCAATCTCTCGAACCACCTCACCTCCCCTCTGAAACTAAAATGGTACCGTCTGTACGGCGGCGCACGCACACATGTTCATTCACACTCTGCACAGACGTAATTGTTTATGTAATAGTCACCGACGCGACATACGTTCAGTGTGACAGCGGTGTGGTTAAATGCTTTAGGTAATTAATTTGCTTGTATTATGTGGTTGGCTTTCAATAGTACATCAGCATTATCCAACAGAGCGACATAACGGTACGATGACGGCGCAAATCAAAATAGCATCATGACAATGTTCAGCAACATTTCTACCAGGAAGACTACCTCACACAATCTCCGGTCTAACTTCCGAAGTCTGATGTTTAGTCTTCATTTTATACAAACACATTTTGAAGTGATTGTTGATTTACTAATTTGTTTTATCGACTTCCAACACGAAGTAACTATTAAGTAATCAGTAGAGGTAGGTACATAATCCTAGTTTTTCAAATAAATTCGTATTATCGAAATATTTTGGCGAAGTATAAAATGACATAAAATGTGAATAAATATAAACAATAGATTTATACCCAAGTAATAGAGTTCTGCAAACATACAAGAAAGCCTTTTTTATAACTCAAATTTTGGGGGAAACAAAATATTATAATTAAATATTTTCTTTGTGAACTTTAAAATAAACATTAAAATATCTTATAACTTAGTACTTAAAACGTCATTTAAAATATCAATTTTGACTTGGTTATATCTCAACGAGTGAGCTTACTATTTTAATCCACCTATAAAAAAGTCATCTACAATATCTACATAATAGGATACAACATCATCTAAAAGCAGCAAGTTACGCCATTACCAGGGCAGCACATTGAACGCGAGCCTCCTCCATGCAAAAACAAATAAATGTCCTGAGCTCTTGAGTCATCAGGCCGGAGACGATGAGCGCATGCACTTCTTTTGCTACTTTTTTCCCCAGTATCGAGTCAAACTAGTTTCGTACTACTCAGGGCTGTCGCGATCTATCTAATTGTTCGTCATTAACGACATAAAAAATATAATAGATAGGTCGTAATTATCAAAACCGAAACTGATTTCTAGTATTGTACAATAAAGAACTGGTTTTTATTCTTGAATCGTCACAAGGACATGCATTGAATGTAATATCATCTTGCAAAATTACGCAACATTTTTTAAACATCGCTTTTAGTAAATGGTTTCATTGAGGTTTCATTTATTTTAATGAAAACTGTAGTAAATATAAAAAAAGTTATTATCTACAAGTTTGGACGATAATCTGTGTAAAATTTTCTGTACTAACAGATTTTTTATATTTTTTTTTTTTTTTTTTTTGTAATGTTATGGCTCTATGTATATCAGCATAGACATGAATATGTCAGATTTGACGTCGAACGGAGAATGATATATATAATGATATGGAGGAAAAATGCAGCCGGCATTCTCGGGGTCTTGTCACAAGGCTTCTAACTTTAAATTATTTTTATCACTCTATGTATCAAAAAGGCATAAGGCCCGCCTGATGTAATGTAAGAAGTAACTTAATAAGTGATTGCTCACGGACTCCTCTCGTCTGAACAACTTTTTCACTCTCATGAACACAAGGTGTTGCTGGCTAAGGTTTCTGTTAAGTTAGGTTATATAAGGTACAGTTGCATCGGGATATACATCCCCAGTCGAACTCGATTTTCTCTATCCATTTGTTTATTCTCGGAAATAGCAGCCCTGGCCCTGGGTAAGATGTAACGTTTGCACGTACGTACATAATCCTTAGTGGAAACAATTTATACGAAGCAAGATAATGGCGAGCGCATCGCACTGCAGGGTCGACGGGTCGGGGGCTGCGAGCAAAAACGGGCGTAATGAAGTCACGCACCGGCGGCGCGGGCATGGAGGCATTTTGTTAAAACACTCATTACATTAGCCCTTTTAATAAATAACTCCGCATCGGGACGGAATGGATGAAGACGGTAC
The DNA here is from genome assembly GCA_937001555.2 of Hypsopygia costalis. Classification (NCBI taxonomy): domain Eukaryota; kingdom Metazoa; phylum Arthropoda; class Insecta; order Lepidoptera; family Pyralidae; genus Hypsopygia; species Hypsopygia costalis. The sequence continues at coordinate 758,909 of OW443330.2, forward strand.
ACTCCCGAGAGACGTGTTTCATAATACACGAGCGTGAGCTATTTGTTTTATCTTCAAGTTTCTACGAAAATATCGTACGGATCAGCCACTCAAACCGAAGACATGTGTAGTATAACGATTCATCCCGGCTTCGCACGGGTGGCATTGGTTTACGCAGCGCGTAAAGTTCTCAATCGGCATGACTTTTTCTGACATCTTCAATAATCATCGCCATGTTTCAGCTAATTCACTTTAGATTTAAAATATTAGTAGGTATGAACAAAGATAATTGTTTGTATATTTTATCCACGAGGACGAAGTCGCGGGTGGCCACTAGTTTTGTATATAGATAGATTATAATTTCTTACTTATTATAAACTTAGCTAATTTGATTGTGGTGTTATTTTACGGAATTCAAATTTACAGACAATTAGATCTACTCAACATTGCGAGCTTCCACCACCAGTTAGTTCATACTACTGCCGGCCGGCACCCAGCCGCTACCATAAGAGTAAAATTCTAGTGGTATCTTATTACTTTCAGAAAAAAGCTGCCAAGTTAGTTCGTCCATGTGATATTGTGTATGTGCATATGTGTATACCGCCTTAGTCATAATAACGGGCAGACAGGATAACGTTAGGCAAGTCGATCCACAGGTGACAGTGACGCTCCGGCGACGTTGTCAATGACCCACTTATGGCCAGCAATTACAGCAGCCTATGCGGCGAGCCGATTATGCGGGTATTGTTAACCGTACCCATTAATTACTTTGCCTCGCAAATACACCGACCATTGTCAACAATGCACCTTTGAAGTGTAAGTGCACATCAGCCATCCTTAGAGGTTGAGTTAGTCTCACTTGCGCCCTGGTGCAGCAGCGAAAGCGGCTCTAGCGAAATAGAGGTAGGGCGAACGTAATTAAGATGCCCGACTGGGGAAGTACCTCTAACCTCACAGGTCTTCTGTATAACGAAATAATTCCCTTGAGGGTCGTTGTGTTCCTACGAGTGAGTGAGGTCACCAGGAAGGAAGGAGTCACTGTATAGGCAGCGGGGGTCGCAGCGCGCGAGCGATATTTGCAAATAGTTTATGTTGCGAGTTGCGATATTTTTATTTAATTAATTTTGATTTAAATAGTAATTATTTTAATTTTTAATGAATTAGAAAAAAATGCCATAAAACAACGTATTGGTGTACCTATGCTGTAATAAATGTTTTAAGAATAAATAAATAAAATAAATAATAAATAAATAAATTTTATATGGCTACAGTAACCTCTTGACATAAGAACGGTGGTATGCATGTGTGCCATCCCACGTAGTATAAAAAAAAGTAAAACCCGACAATAAATTATAAAACAAGTAAAAAAATTAAAGCTGACAATGTAGAGTTCAAAGTAGTCCTAACTATGTTTATATAATTATTTATTTAATCCTAGCCTCCACGAACAATCCACGAACCGAGAAGTACCTTCAAATCACAGAAGAACGCAGTCAAGTAATACTCTTGGAAATTGTTGCACGCCAGCGAGTGCGGGAGAGTCAGGAAATTTTGAGGCTACAGCAAGGATATCAGGGCCGAGTTTTTTTTAACACAAAGTAATGGTATAAAAGGACTTAATCCTAAGCATTCTCTACCATTCACCCTTTGTAAACATCTGAAGACTACAGTAACCAGTTTATAGGAATTGAAATGTATTTATTTCAAGTTCACACATACAATGATACACAAATACAAGACATATAATATACGAAGTGATGTTTATATCAAACGGACCGTATGCTTGTCTGGTACCTGCCATGATATGCCGTGACTAAACAAAAAAACACTGCGTTTTCCTCTATAAAAGTAAATTGTCCCAAATATACGTACTTCCTTATTCATTTCCGGTGCCTTCACTGAAGTAAATTCGTGAAATTAGAGCCGTGGCCTTGTGACAGCAAAGGAGGTGACATATTGTATTGTAGTGATTGAATTACTTTGGGTATCATATCACGAAGCTAAATTCACTTTTCCATATGTGATAAGACGAAAAGCTAAAGTTCAAGTACAAAGGAATAAGAAAGGCAAATTCACCTGACATTTTCACAAACGTTGAGACCTTTTACAAAGAGATGTTACGTAAACATCGCGATGATATCTCGCTAAGAGATTCAAGCACTCTCGCAACGTATATATCTCTAAATCTAACGTGCTAAAACACTGTATCTGGCTATCCTACTAATATATATATATATATAATGTGAAAGTTTGTATGTTTAAACGTTTAGATGTTTGTTACTTAATCAAAATGGCTAAACGGTGTAACGGATTTGATTGAAATTCGACAGTTTATCATCTGATATACGGATAATACTTTTAACCCCTTTAATGTGTTCATGCGAATGAAGCCACACATAGGAGATAGTTTTGTTCAACTTACTTACTTTTTTATATTGTATATGTAAGTGTTTCAAATGAATATCAACCCTTATTCATTGACGAGCCCAGCGCTCGCATAGCTAGCAATGGACACTTTGACTCCGAGATCACGAGTTCGATACCCGCACAAGACATATATTTGTGTACATGAAGACGTCTGTTTATCTTGGTCTGGGTGTTTTCTATATATTATATGTGTTAATTTACAAAAAAAATGTATATATATATCAGTTATCTAGTACCCACATTTGTCAAGGAATATTTATATGAATATTTATTTATTATTCACATCCTACAACTGGCATACGAGTCTGCTCTTTGGCGTTGGCGGAGGCCAGTGTTCAAGTGATTAAGCCGCCCAAAGGCTCATCAAAAAAAACATCACTGCCTTGGCTTAACGGTTGTCAGTGTCATCTAATAACAACAGGCAGGATCGAGGGCTTAACATGCTCTTCGAAGCACTGAACAGCTGGAAGTAAATAAACCCTTTCGTAGACAGGTTACAGGGACTTTCCTTAACTTCCTTCGATTACACTGACACGCGCAGGGTACCACCGAGCTCTTATATGACAGACAAAAAAATTCTATTTTATGAAGCTGTCACTTCTAATAAAAATATACCTATGCTAACACAAAAATACTACAAATGTTTTTTCCTCCAAAAGCCTTCTTATTTAAGTAGCTTACACATCACTCTCGTTCTCTTTGACTACAGAATACATTTGGGACCGGTTACTTTAGATTCACACCTACTTTTTTATTTTTATATAATAATGCGACTATAAAATTAAATATTAGACGAGGACTATATATTTTTATATAAAATAATATAATATAAGCCGTAAACTTGCCTGAAAAGAGTATTTTACTCGTTCTTTTTTTTAAATATTTTTTTATGTAAGAGGAGGCAAACAAGCATGTGGGTCACCTGATGTAAATCAATCACCACCGCCCATGGAGATCAGAAACACCAAGGAGCCGTCGATCCCTTGCCTGCCTATACTCCATCCTTTCTTTCTTTCTGGTGACCTCACCCACTCGCATGAACACAACAATCCTCAAGAGAACTGTTAATTGACAGCGGTATTCCGTGAGTTTCTGTTCTTAAACTCTACCTATACCTTGCAAATTGCTTTATCTTATAACATTACAAAATAATATGTCAATATGTACAGTATTCTAACTTCTGGAAGCTCCTTTCGAGTCGGAGACTTCCATAGCAACAAGTGTAATTATTTCAAGATGCTTAGATTTCGCAAAAGAAAGTCTAAACAGGTTCTCGTACATACAAAACTAATACTTGAACTAGCAAAAAATAATTTTAATGACTAGTGCTCGATGTCTGCCACGCGCGACCTACTTCACTCGATACTCGGTCAAAATGTAGTAAAAGTAAGTGATTTAACTCTTTTCACTTATGCTGAATAAGCGCTAGATATTTTTAACATGAAATAGAGTTGCTCGTCATGCAATTATTTTATAGATAAACAATATTCATAGTAGCTTCTGCCCGCGACTTCACTCCGCGTGATCACCACACATTCACACCACTGTGTCTCCTGTGTAGCCAATGTTAACAGCGGCGACCCAATTGACCAAAAAGGCGAAGGACAATGAAGTCCACTGCAGTCCCGGGAGTAAATCTACGGATGCCTTGGAACTCAATGAATTCAATCAGAAGAAAATGGTAGCATGTGTGAGACAGCAATATGGCGAATAACAAGTGAATAACAGCATCCATACGGGGTTTTTTTTTACTCGAGCGCTCAGGTTATAGACTCCCTGCCATGGTTCTCCCAGGAAACTATACTATGGTGTCTTCAAGAAAAGCGTAAAGGAATTATTACAGAGTTGACAACGAATGAGTAATCAATCAGTTGTTTCTCCGAAACAAGCAAAACTAAATAAGGAATTGAATCAAAATCTGGTAAACTTGTTCATTATAAGTTTCGCCAAGTTAGACTGTAATAATATAGCAATTCGTAACAAAACGGGAAGAGCATTAAAGAGTTGGTTGTATTGTGTGGGAGCTGTAATGGATAAGAAAGGGGGTAACTGTAGATATGCCGGCTGATAGGGGCGAATGCAATAAAAAGAAATACTGCGCGGAACGTAAATAATGGGAAAATTACCAGCTAATGATGAATACAGCAATTCGTAGACGCACACAAAACATTGGGTACTATACGATAGGTATTAAAGACGCGTAATGCGATTGCAACACTCAGTGTAGAAGGTTGCAGCATATAATAAACACTAAATACACTATAATATATACTATATAGACAATAAACAAACTTTGACAAAACAACTGATTCATATTTCACGAGTGTTCAAATACAGTTGTTTATACAGAACTAGTACGATTAGTACGGTTCATGATGACTGATGCAGAACTGACGATACATCAGTATCAACCCATAATCATCCCGCTGTTGGAAAATGGGTCTCCCCTCAATCGAAGGGGTTTAGAGCGTATTCCACCACGCTCAGCTGCGGGTAAGCGGAAGCCAGTGTTTTCAAGCCGTCCTAAGGCCACTGACTTGGCTTAACGGCTGTCATCTAATGACAACAGCCAAAATAGAGCTAATTAAACATAAATTAAAGGTATCCGCTTATCTATATACAGAATAAAGAAAAAAAAGGATCTATTGTGACCATTCTGTGACAAAACAGTTACAAGTTACTATTTATATTAGGTATTCAAAATAACTACATCTACCACTAATAACCACTTTCGAACACGTCTTACAATATACTATGTCATCCATCATGAAGTGCAACGAACTACCTCGTCAACAACCGCCTCGCCGACCGCCACTTGAATTAAACAAGCCAAGATTAAGCTCCGAACAAACTACATTAAATTGCTTACTTGCGCGCCATACTTAATGATCAACTCAACAAGCCTAGATTATGTTGGGACAAATCCATATCATCCATAATTTTGAAACTGAATTTCCAAAAATCTATTTTAGTAGTCACGTCATTTTAGAAACTTTAGTGGAAAACTTCATGTTTCTAAATCTCGAGACATGATGAGATGCAGCGTTAGCAGCGAGAGTTCCAACGCGATATTCCTTATATTGCAGGCTTACAACAGGCGGGATGTAAGCTAGTTTAGCACCCAGCATGGTAAACTAAAATCTATATCAACTTGGTTGTACAGTCAATCGTTTATACTCCTCAATACTTCCAGTATGAGATTGTCCCGCATAGCCAACATTCATAGCACTACAGGGGTTCCTCTTATACTGGAAGTATTAAACAACAAGTTTATAGAGGGTTATTTATACAAGGTATGGCAAACCTTGTATATTGTTGCACCTAACCAGCCTATGCTGATGTTTAGTTACTGCGAGGTATGTTTCCAAGCCAATGTTATTGTCATAACATCCGGCGAGGCTCCGAAGCACCGATGCGGCCCGTGCGTGTTACATCAGTAATTAAAATTGTAATGCCTTGTACGTCCATTATTACTTAGAATGGGCTCATCTAAATTATGTCACTTATTAGGGTGTAACATTGTAAACAAACGCATGATGCCTTTCTCGTTGCTTTGGTACGCTCAGTGGCATGGCATGGCGCACATTATATTTATTAAGATTTTTTTTTTGTGGATTGTGGGCTGTATACAGTGGCTTACAAAATGAACAATTCTTATAATGTCTTTCCAAACAAGAGTAAATAAAAAAAATGCTTTTATTGGTTGTTAATAAAAAAGAATAACTAAAAAGTTTAATTATTTTTTTAATTACTTTGCTAATCAAGCCCTTTGATTTGATACTTATAACATTAGGGGTTAATGTGGAATTATAAAACGCCATTGATTTTATGCGGGCCGCCATATTGGATTAAAAAGGGTGCTATTTATGTATACGTACATTATTGCGATAACAAGTGTGCAAGATTTTAACTCAATCGGATAAGTGGGTCCATTTTAACTTGCAAGATTTGTAAAAAAAAGACAGTCCACGCAAGCACTGCTATCATCTATGCACCTAACAAAACAGTAACTGTTTTAATCCGACTGCAGAAAAAGGAAGGATAATGTTTTTCGAGATTACGTATGGAAGTATGTGTGTCTAATTGTTTGGCACACTCCACAACCTACACCGTTTGAGATTCGTCTCAATGTGGTGTAAGTTCATTATTTCAATAAGGCCTCTGGGAAAAAAGGGATAATTACTAAATCCCTATTAATATTGACTAAAAACTAAAATACTTTTTAAGTTTTTAGTCAATGTTTTGGAACCCAATTGGGTTTTTTATTCCATTAAATCTTAGTTTTTTATCTCTTAGTCCGAACAACCATTGTGGGCCAACATGAAACAATCTCGGGAGAAATGTGAAAGGCTTGAAGAAAGTGGCCATTTCCAAAACCGCTTAACTCTGAAACCTCTCTTGATGGCTTTATAAATCTTCGAGAAGGGCCCTTAAAGCTGACGTAGACCTTTCACGGGTCACGGCAATTCTTATATTCATTCTTTTATATTTGCTGCTACTTTAAATATTTAAAATAATACTTACTTGTGATTTTAGGGGAGAGTTGAGGAGATCGCAGGAGGAAACGAACAGTAAAAAAACGATGATTGAGCAAATCTAATCTAATGTGTAATTTTGGACGTTACTCGACTGAATTCTTTTTATACTACATCGGGTGGTAAACAAACAATGCAAAGCGATGACCGTAGCCTATACACGCTTGCATGGTGCAACATTAATACCACTCGCGCACTAAATGGTTCACCATTCTGCCTATCGGAAGGAGCCACAAAAATTGGATACGCTTCTACGTCCCTCCATGGTTTGAATCATTTATTTATTTCGTATCATAAATACTTCAATAGAAAGCAATCTTTAATAAAATAAATAAATATTTTTTTGGGAAATTACAGCTCACTTCGGTCGTGCCTGCCGCGGCTTATTGTTATTGGCGCGGAAGTAGGAAGCGCAGAGATGTTTTTCGGAGATGGCTGTCGAATAAAAATAAATAATACAAACGTAGGTGGAGCGACAGTGGCCGAATATTCGCGACCTTCGGCCGATGGTCGTAGAATTTAAAATAGTGTTGACGATTTTCCTCAACAAACACATATTTAACAGTAACGTAACTTATTATGAGGCAATTGAATTTTATGATAATATCATCTGTTTTTTTTATATAGTTATTAATTGATTAAGGTGTTATTTTGCGAAGTCAAATTTACAGGCAATTTGATCTACACTGACTGTTTGATCTACACTACATGTTTCGCCTCTACGCGAGGCATCACCAGGCGATCTGTAGTGTTGATCATTAGAACAATAACCTACAATTTTTTTTTTTTTTGTAGATAGGATAGCAATGTGTGAAAAAAACGCCTCTATAGTAGTGGTATTTTTAATTGAAAAATATGGTAAAATGCACTTATGAACGTAAATATGAATCCCAATAACGACAAATATGCCCAAATAATTCGCTACTTCATGTAAATTGGCCGAGTCAGCACTCATCGGTATATTTACTTACTGTTATTGCATACATTTACCGTTCGGCAAACTCACCTCGATTTATGAGCTCCTGTCAATTGAGTCACATTACAGTTCTGTTGCACACCGGCGATGTTTTTGAATAATACCAATTTATATGTCGCCTTTACCTTTAGAGAGCCATGTAAGTTTAATTTATTAACAGCAATATTCCTTAAATGTGCTCAGTGGTACTTTTTTCGTAGCTCGTGGTGCTGTCGATGGAAATAACGTCAATACAAATGCAAGTGTTAGCTGCGATAGTAAAAGATAATAAACTATTTTTTTTTATACCACTAAAGTGGCAAACAGCATACGGCCCGCCTGGTGGAAGCCAGTTACCGTAGCCTATGAACTCCTTTAACACCAGGGGCATCAGACGCGCGCTGTAAAAACCTCTTCACACCCTTTTTGAAGAACCCCATGCTGTAGTCTCCTGAGAAAACCTCGACAGGCAGTTCATTCCACAGTTTGACAGTACGCGGGAGAAAACCGCACAGTACGCGACCAAAGTCTCCAATGTGTGAGGATGGATTCCCGGATTAAGCGAGCGGTACGACTTAGGGGAAAAGTATCACTACACCACTGTTATCTAATTTATTCAGAATTATATACATAAATATTTATAACGCGATATACATATATTTACTTATTCAATAACTGCATTACGGAACTACATAATGTATACACAGCAAAAACACAATCCTCGTATAGCCAGAGTCTATATGACTACAGTAACCGCTTCACAACAGATGGACCATATGCTTCTTTGACTTTTAGTACTATTACTTATTCTGTAGCTTGGCGCCAGGCATTGTATAAGAGTAACAATCTGGAAATTTTGTAAATTTATTACCTATTTAAGAACACTTTAAACTCACTTTAAATCGCTTTAAACTGTCTTTCACATTGCCAAGAGGGGAAGACAAATACCAAAAGCTTCCTACTCTTACTAATTTCTTCTGATTAAATTCGTTGAGTTCCAAGGCAGCCGTAGTTTTACCCCCAGGACTGTAAATTGTTTATTGCCATTTTTGGCGGTCGCCGCTGTTAATCGTGGCTACACAGGAGATACAATGATGGGCCCCCGTCCTATTAAAAACACTTTAAACTGTCTGAATAAACAGGCCATAGATAATGTTCTCTAACCAATATTGAACTCCAAACATTTTAAAGGCCAAACGAGCACACTTTATCGATCCCGCATTGGCCATAAATCACTGATGATTAGATAGTCAATGAAATGCAGTAGGAGTCGACAACCGACACGTCGCCTCTCGTTCGCATTCTCCACAGCGCGCGCACCGCAGAAACAAAGGTTGTATTATGTAACCGAAGCAGTTTACACTTGATTCATTGCACGTCGGCGATCCCCAGTCTCGTCTCGTGAATTTGTAGACAAATCTTGGGCAATAACTTTTTATATGTCCTCTTTAATCATATGCTATCATCTCAAATCACCCTTATGTTTGGCATATACGGATAGAGTAAATTCGGACGAGTAGGACTGCATTACGGGATAACCAGCACGCTCAGAATAGTAACAGTAAAAGCACTAGTCAATGTATAGCTATCGAGTTTACTCTACCTGTATTCAACACACTTCTCAATTGCAATCACTGGTAAAATATGACAAATACTCGGTCTCACAGAATTCCGCAGCCAAGTAAGCAGTTTCTTTCGTGACAAACAAATAGATTGACAAAGTCATAAACGGCCATATAGATCTGAGATGATGTACTGTCAACCTCCCGTCAGCCCGCATGGACCTGCATAAGGCCAGTGCTAATGAGCCGTAGGAAAACCCTGGCTTAGTCACAGGCTTCCGCGGACGTGACACATTCTCGGCGTCATCTAAAGTGGTAATTGGACGTGGGTTGACTGGTCCAGCATACATTAATCACGGTCGTGACTTAAATTAACTACACATTCTACTGAGATGGCTCAGCCACCCGAGTCTCGGCCTCCGATACTAAAAGATGCTACTGATACCAGGAATGTGCCACTCGCCGCCAATCCAAGCCCCAATTGGCCTTTAACCACTCAAAGCTAGTCTGACTGCCCGATCTTCACCCATTTTCTCTACATAGCCACGGCATCTGAGAAGGTTCCCTTTCATTTCGCCAAATATATTGCTTATCCCGATAAGTTTCTCTCTAAGCTCTACATTTTTTGGACTTTCTTTCTCTAAGTAGCCACAACATCTCAGAAGGTTCCCTGTTATTTCGCCAATTAAAATGCTTATCCTGATAAATTTCTCTAGCTCTAGATTTTTTCCAACTTTCCAGTCGCCATCAGGGTGGTCTTTAGGGCCTAGCATTTTCCTTCATATTTTCTTTTCTGTAACCCTACATTTGTTTCAGTGTTCAGTTTTTATTAATTCCATCTGTATCGTTATTCTAGTTCGTATTACTTTTTCTTCTCAAGCGTCCAAATTTCACTTCCCTTACACATACCTTTTCTTCATTTAGTTCCCGCTCTTCCTGCCTTATGCACATACAAATATAGTTATTCCCCTATTCTATACATACTCTTTGCCTTCTACCCCAATTTTCATTATCTGTGCTATAAGAACTTTATGAACTTCTTTCTACTTCTTACCTTCACCCTGTCTATACTTTTACCTACTCCTATCCAAAGTTCGTCCTTTCAACTGAAGAAGTTACGATTTTGCATTTATTTTTAACTTAGAAATTGATTATCTAAAATTTATATACCCATTAAGTACTCATAATTTTATTAGTCACAAAAACTAACAAAACGATTTTATTGCCCATAAAGCTTAAAAAATATGTTAATTATTTTTGAAAGAAAAAAATGTCTTATAACATCGTATTGGTGTACCTATACTATAATAGTGTTATAAATGTTTTAAGAATAAATAAATAAAAAAATAAATTTTATATGCCTACAGTAACCTCTTGACATCAGACCGGTCGTATGCTTGTGTGCCATCCCACGTAGTATAAAAACAATTAAAAAAGTAAAAACTGACAATGTAGAGTTCAAAGTAGTCTGAACTATGTTTATATAATTACTTATTTAATCCACGAACCGAGAAGTACCTTCAAATCACAGAAGAACGCAGTCAAGTAATACTCTTGGAAATTGTTGCACGCCAGCGAGTGCGGGAGAGTCAGGAAATTTTGAGGCTACAGCAAGGATATCAGGGCCGAGTTTTTTTACCACAAAGTAATGGTATAAAAGGACTTAATCCTAAGCATTCTCTACCATTCACCCTTTGTAAACATCTGAAGACTACAGTAACCAGTTTATAGGAATTGAAATGTATTTATTTCAACTTCACACATACAATGGTACACAAATACAACAAGACATATAATATAAGATGTGATGTTTATATCAAACGGACCGTATGCTTGTCTGGTACCTACCATGATATGCCGTGACTAAACAAAAAAACACTGCGTTTTCCTCTATAAACGTAAATTGTCCCAAATATACGTACTTCCTCATTCATTTCCGGTGCCTTCACTGAAGTAAATTCTTGAAATTAGAGCCGTGGCCTTGTGACAGCAAAGGAGGTGACATATTTGTATTGTAGTGATTGAATTACATTGGATATCATATCACAAAGCTAAATTCACTTTTCCATATGTGATAAGACGAAAAGCTAAAGTTCAAGTACAAAGGAATAAGAAAGGCAAATTCTCCTGACATTTTCACAAACGCTGAGACCTTTTACAAAGAGATGTTACGTAAACATCGCGATGATATCTCGCTAAGAGATTCAAGCACTCTCGCAACGTATATATCTCTAAATCTAACGTGCTAAAACACTATATCTGGCTATCCTACTAATATATATATAATGTGAAAGTTTGTATGTTTAAACGTTTAGATGTTTGTTACTTAATCAAAATGGCTAAACGGTGTAACGGATTTGGTTGAAATTCGACACACAAGTAGTTTATCATCTGATATACAGATAATACTTTTAACCCCTTTAATGTGTTCATGCGAATGAAGCCACAGATAGAAGATAGTTTTATTAAACTTACTTAGTTTTTTACATTTTATATGTAAGTATTTCAAATTAATATCAACCCTTATTCATTGACGAGCCCAGCAGTCGCCTATCTAGGAATGGACACTTTGACTCCGAGATCACGAGTTCGATACCCGCACAAGACATATACTTGTGTGCATGAAGATGTCTGTTTGTCTTGGTCTGGGTGTTTTCTATATATTACATGTGTTAATTTACAAAAAACTGTATTTATGTACATATATATCAGTTACCTAGTACCCACATTTGTCAAGGAATATTTATATGAATATTTATTTATTATTCACATCCTACAACTGGGATACGAGTCTGCTCTTTGGCGTTGGCGGAGGCCAGTGTTCAAGTGATTAAGCCGCCCTAAGGCTCATAAAAAAAAACATCACTGCCTTGGCTTAACGGTTGTCAGTGTCATCTAATAACAACAGGCAGGATCGAGGGCTTAACATGCTCTTCGAAGCACTGAACAGCTGGAAGTAAATAAACCCTTTCGTAGACAGGTTACAGGGACTTTCCTTAACTTCCTTCGATTACATTGACACGCGCAGGGTACCACCGAGCTCTTATATGATAGACAAAAAAAAACTATTTTATGAAGCTGTCACTTCTAATAAAAATTTACCTATGCTAACACAAAAATACTACAAATGTTTTTTCCTCCAAAAGCCTTCTTATTTAAGTAGCTTACACATCACTCTCGTTCTCTTTGACTACAGAATACATTTGGGACCGGTTACTTTAGATTCACACCTACTTTTTTATTTTTATATAATAATGCGACTATAAAATTAAATATTAGACGAGGACTATATATTTTTATATAAAATAATATAATAGGTAGGGGAAAAAGTCTTTTCGTATTATAGTATGTATGAACTTGTAATGAAATCTCTTTGGTTATACCATTTGTATCTGGCAGGTTTTGATATCTTTAAAAAGTTTAAATTTTAAAAAGATAATTCCAAATTCAAATTAGGTAAATGTGTGATTTTCATTTGTTTTTTTTACTGTCAAGATGAGTGAATCTAATGAAGAAATTCGATTCAATTTAAAATTTTACTACAAAAAAGGTAAAGATGCAACGCAAGCTGCGAAAAAAATTTATGTTACGACGTTTATGGACCTAGTGCAGTGTCTGTGAGAGTAGCACAAATTTGGTTTAAGCGTTTTCAATCAGGAAATTTTGATGTGAAAGTTGCACGTCGCTCTGGTCGCCCTGTTACGGATAAAATGGATGCCATTTTTGAAAAAGTGGAGCAAGATCGGCATATCAGTAGTTACGACGTAGCTGAAGAATTAGGAATTGACTACAAAACAGTTTTGGCGCATTTGAAAAAAGCTGGGTACACTAAAAAGCTCGATATTTGGGTGCCTCACGATCTCACTGAAAGAAACTTAATGAACCGTGTACTCATTTGCGATTCTTTACTACGACGTAATGAAAGCGAACCGTTTTTGAAGAAGCTTATAACTGGTGATGAAAAGTGGATCACGTACGACAAGAACGTGCGAAAAAGGTCGTGGTCAAAGGCCGGTCAGGCTTCACAGACTCTGGCAAAACCCGGGTTAACCCGCAACAAGGTGATGCTGTGTGTATGGTGGGATTGGAAGGGCATTATTCATTATGAGCTCTTACCGCCAGGCAGGACTATCGATTCTGAACTCTACTGTGAACAACTGATGAGATTAAAGCAAAAAGTTGAGAGAAAGCGGCCGGAATTAATTAACAGAAGGGGTGTGATTTTTCATCATGATAACGCTAGACCTCACACATCTTTAGCCACTCAGCAAAAATTAAGAGAGTTTGACTGGGAGGTGTTAATGCATCCGCCGTATAGTCCTGACCTTGCACCTTCTGATTTCCACCTGTTTCGGTCTCTTCAGAATTATTTAGGCAATGTCAGGTTAACATCACGAGAAGACTGCCAAAACCACTTATCGCAGTTTTTTGAACAGAAGTCCCAAAATTTCTATAGTAATGGGATCATGTCTATACCTACAAGATGGCAAAAAGTTATCGAACAAAATGGCACCTACATACTTTAGTTAAATGTAAATAAACTTTATTAAAAAATGTTTTGAATTTTCATATAAAATACGAAAAGACTTTTTCCCCAACCTAATAATATAAGCCGTAATCATGCCTGAAAAGAGTCTTTTACTCGTTCTTTTTTTTTAAATATTTTTTTATGTAAGAGGAGGCAAACAAGCATGTGGGTCACCTGATGAAAATCAATCACCACCGCCCATGGAGATCAGAAACACCAAGGAGCCGTCGATCCCTTGCCTGCCTATACTCCATCCTTTCTTTCTTTCTGGTGACCTCACCCACTCGCATGAACACAACAATCCTCAAGAGAACTGTTAATTGACAGCGGTATTCCGTGAGTTTCTGTTCTTAAACTCTACCTATACCTTGCAAATTGCTTTATCTTATAACATTACAAAATAATATGTCAATATGTACAGTATTCTAACTTCTGGAAGCTCCTTTCGAGTCGGAGACTTCCATAGCAACAAGTGTAATTATTTCAAGATGCTTAGATTTCGCAAAAGAAAGTCTAAACAGGTTCTCGTACATACAAAACTAATACTTGAACTAGCAAAAAATAATTTTAATGACTAGTGCTCGATGTCTGCCACGCGCGACCTACTTCACTCGATACTCGGTCAAAATGTAGTAAAAGTAAGTGATTTAACTCTTTTCACTTATGCTGAATAAGCGCTAGATATTTTTAACATGAAATAGAGTTGCTCGTCATGCAATTATTTTATAGATAAACAATATTCATAGTAGCTTCTGCCCGCGACTTCACTCCGCGTGATCACCACACATTCACACCACTGTGTCTCCTGTGTAGCCAATGTTAACAGCGGCGACCCAATTGACCAAAAAGGCGAAGGACAATGAAGTCCACTGCAGTCCCGGGAGTAAATCTACGGATGTCTTGGAACTCAATGAATTCAATCAGAAGAAAATGGTAGCATGTGTGAGACAGCAATATGGCGAATAACAAGTGAATAACAGCATCCATACGGGGTTTTTTTTTACTCGAGCGCTCAGGTTATAGACTCCCTGCCATGGTTTTCCCAGGAAACTATATTATGGTGTCTTCAAGAAAAGCGTAAAGGAATTATTACAGAGTTGACAACGAATGAGTAATCAATCAGTTGTTTCTCCGAAACAAGCAAAACTAAATAAGGAATTGAATCAAAATCTGGTAAACTTGTTCATTATAAGTTTCGCCAGACTGACTTTAGACTGTAATAATATAGCAATTCGTAACAAAACGGGAAGAGCATTAAAGAGTTGGTTGTATTGTGTGGGAGCTGTAATGGATAAGAAAGGGGGTAACTGTAGATATGCTGGCTGATAGGGGCGAATGCAATAAAAAGAAATACTGCGCGGAACGTAAATAATGGGAAAATTACCAGCTAATGATGAATACAGCAATTCGTAGACGCACACAAAACATTGGGTACTATACGATAGGTAATAAAGACGCGTAATGCGATTGCAACACTCAGTGTAGAAGGTTGCAGCATATAATAAACACTAAATACACTATAATTTATACTATATAGACAATAAACAAACTTTGACAAAACAACTGATTCATATTTCACGAGTGTTCAAATACAGTTGTTTATACAGAACTAGTACGATTAGTACGGTTCATGATGACTGATGCAGAACTGACGATACATCAGTATTAACCCATAATAATCCCGCTGTTGGAATATGGGTCCCCCCTCAATCGAAGGGGTTTAGAGCATATTCCACCACGCTCAGCTGCGGGTTAGTGGAAGCCAGTGTTTTCAAGCCGTCCTAGGGCTTGGCTTAACGGCTGTCATCTCATGACAACAGCCAAAATAGAAAGCTAATTAAACATAAATTAAAGGTATCCGCTTATCTATATACAGAATAAAGAAAAAAAAGGATCTATTGTGACCATTCTGTGACAAAACAGTTACAAGTTACTATTTATATTAGGTATTCAAAATAACTACATCTACCACAAATAACCGCTTTCGAACACGTCTTACAATTTATCCATCATGAAGTGCAACGAACTACCTCGTCAACAACCGCCTCGCCGACCGCCACTTGAATTAAACAAGCCAAGATTAAGCTCCGAACAAACTACATTAAGTTGCTTACTTGCGCGCCATACTTAATGATCAACTCAACAAGCCTAGATTATGTTGGGACAAATCCATATCATCAATAATTTTGAAACTGAATTTCCAAAAATCTATTTTAGTAGTCACATCATTTTAGAAACTTTAGTGGAAAACTTCATGTTTCTAGGTCTCGAGACATGATGAGATGCAGCGTTAGCAGCGAGAGTTCCAACGCGATATTCCTAATATTGCAGGCTTACAACAGGCGGGATGTATGCTAGTTTAGCACCCAGCATGGTAAACTAAAATCTATATCAACTTGCTTGTACAGCCAATCGTTTATACTCCTCAATACTTCCAGTATGAAATTGTCCCGCGTAGCCAACATTCATAGCACTACAGGGGATCCTCTTATACTGGAAGTATTAAACAACAAGTTTATAGAGGGTTATTTGTACAAGGTATGGCAAACCTTGTATATTGTTGCATCTAACCAGCCTATGCTGATGTTTAGTTACTGCGAGGTATGTTTCCAAGCCAATGTTATTGTCATAACATCCGGCGAGGCTCCGAAGCACCGATGCGGCCCGTGCGTGTTACATCAGTAATTAAAATTGTAATGCCTTGTACGTCCATTATTACTTAGAATGGGCTCATCTAAATTATGTCACTTATTAGGGTGTAACATTGTAAACAAACGCATGATGCCTTTCTCGTTGCTTCGGTACGCTCAGTGGCATGGCATGGCGGACATTATATTTATTAAGATTTTTTTTTTTTGTGGATTGTGGGCTGTATAAAGTGGCTTACAAAATGAACAGTTTACAGAATGTCTTTCCAAACAAGAGTAAATTTAAAAAAATGTTTTTATTAGTTGTTAATAAAAAAGAATAACTAAAAAGTTTAATTATTTTTTTAATTACTTTGCTAATCAAGCCCTTTGATTTCATACTTATAACATTAGGGGTAATGTGGAATTATAAAACGCCATTTTATGCGGGCCGCCATATTGGATTAAAAAGGGTGGTATTTATGTATACGTACATTGTTGCGATAACAAGTGTGCAAGATTTTAACTCAATCGGATAAGTGGGTCCATTTCAACTTGCAAGATTTGTAAAAAAAAGACAGTCCACGCAAGCTCTGCTATCATCTATGCACCTAACAAAACAGTAACTGTTTTAATCCGACTGCAGAAAAAGGAAGGATAATGTTTTTCGAGATTACGTATGGAAGTATGTGTGTCTAATTGTTTGGCACACTCCACAACCTACACCGTTTGAGATTCGTCTCAATATGGTGTAAGTTCATTATTTCAATAAGGCCTCTGGGAAAAAATGGATAATTACTAAATCCCTATTAATATTGACTAAAAACTAAAATACTTTTTAAGTTTTTAGTCAATGTTTTGGAACCCAATTGGGTTTTTTATTCCATTAAATCTTAGTTTTTTATAAATTATCGCTCATTTTTTATAGCATCACGAAGTCCGAACAACCATTGTGGGCCAACATGAAACAATCTCGGGAGAAATGTGAAAGGCTTGAAGAAAGTGGCCATTTCCAAAACCGCTTAACTATGAAACCTCTCTTGATGGCTTTATAAATCTTCGAGAAGGGCCCTTAATGCTGACGTAGACCTTTCACGGGTCACGGCAATTCTTATATTCATTCTTTTATATTTGCTGCTACTTTAAATATTTAAAATAATACTTACTTGTGATTTTGGTGGAGAGTTGAGGAGATCGCAGGAGGAAACGAACAGTTAAAAAAACGATGATTGAGCAAATCTAATCTTATGTGCAGTGGACGTTACTTGACTGAATTCTTTTTATACTACATCGGATGGCAAACAAACAATGCAAAGCGGTGACCGTAGCCTATACACGCTTGCATGGTGCAACATTAATACCACCCGCGCACTAAATAGTTCACCATTCTGCACTATTGGAAGGAGCCACAAAAATTGGATACGCTTCTACGTCCCGCCAGGGTTTGAATCATTTATTTATTTTCGTATCATAAATACTTCAAAAGAAAGCAATTTTTAATAAAATAAATAAATATTTTTTGGGAAATTACAGCTCACATCGGTCGTGCCTGCCGCGGCTTATTGTTATTGGCGCGGAAGTAGGAAGCGCAGAGATGATTTTCGGAGATATCTGTCGAATAAAAATAAATAATACAAACGTAGGTGGAGCGACAGTGGCCGAATATTCGCGACCTTCGGCCGATGGTCGTAGAATTTAAAATAGTGTTGACGATTTTCCTCAACAAACACATATTTAACAGTAACGTAACTTATTATAATATTAATACTAAGTCAATTGAATTTTATGATATCATCTGTTTTTATGTCGTTATTAATTTATTCAGTCATGTGTAAAAAAAACGTCTCTGGTGTATTGGTTTTTTTAATTGAAAAATATGGTACAATGCACTTATGAACACAAATATGAATCCCAATAACGACAAATATGCCCAAATAATCCGCTACTTCATGTAAATTGGCCGAGTCAGCATTCATCGGTATATTTACTTACTGTTATTGCATACATTTACCGTTCGGCAAACTCACCTCGATTTATGAGCTCCTGTCAATTGAGTCACATTACAGTTCTGTTGCACACCGGCGATGATTTTGTATAATACCATTTTATATGTCGCCTTTACCTTTAGAGAGCCATGTAAGTTTAATTTATTAACAGCAATATTCCTTCAATGTGCTCAGTGGTACTTTTTTCGTAGCTCGTGGTGCTGTCGATGGAAATAACGTCAATACAAATGCAAGTGTTTTGTAACTCTTAATAGCTGCGATAGTAAAAGATAATAAACTAAATATTTTTTTATATACCACTAAAGTGGCAAACAGCATACGGCCCGCCTGGTGGAAGCCAGTTACCGTAGCCTATGAACTCCTTTAACACCAGGGGCATCAGACGCGCGCTGTAAAAACCTCTTCACACCCTTTTTGAAGAACCCCATGCTGTAGTCTCCTGAGAAAACCTCGACAGGCAGTTCATTCCACAGTTTGACAGTACGCGGGAGAAAACCGCACAGTACGCGACCACTAAGGCTCCAATGTGTGAAGATGAATTCCCTGTCGATGGCGAGCGGTACGACTTAGGGGAAAAGTATCACTACACCACTGTTATCTAATTTATTCAGAATTATATACATAAATATTTATAACGCGATATACATATATTTACTTATTCAATAACTGCATTACGGAACTACATAATGTATACACAGCAAAAACACAATCCTCGTATAGCCAGAGTCTATATGACTACAGTAACCGCTTCACAACAAATGGACCATATGCTTCTTTGACCTTAAGTACTATTACTTATTCTGTAGCTTGGCGCCAGGCATTGTATAAGAGTAACAATCTGGAAATTTTGTAAATTTATTAACTATTTAAGAACACTTTAAACTCACTTTAAATCGCTTTAAACTGTCTTTCACATTGCCAAGAGGGGAAGACAAATACCAAAAGCTTCCTACTCTTACTAATTTCTTCTGATTAAATTCGTTGAGTTCCAAGGCAGCCGTAGGCTTACCCCAGGACTGTAAATTGTTTATTGCCATTTTTGGCGGTCGCCGCTGTTAATCCTGGTGAGCCCCCGTCCTGTTAAAATCACTTTAAACTGTCTGAATAAACAGGCCATAGATAATGTTCTCTAACCAATATTGAACTCCAAACATTTTAAAGGCCAAACGAGCCCACTTTATCGATCCCGCATTGGCCATAAATCACTGATGATTAGATAGTCAATGAAATGCAGTAGGAGTCGACAACCGGCACGTCGCCTCTCGTTCGCATTCTCCACAGCGCGCGCACCGCAGAAACAAAGGTTGTATTATGTAACCGAAGCAGTTTACACTTGATTCATTGCACGTCGGCGATCCCCAGTCTCGTCTCGTGAATTTGTAGACAAATCTTGGGCAATAACTTTTTATATGTCCTCTTTAATCATATGCTATCATCTCAAATCACCCTTAAGTTTGGCGTATACGGATAGAGTAAATTCGGACGAGTAGGACTGCATTACGGGATAACCAGCACGCTCAGAATAGTAACAGTAAAAGCACTAGTCAATGTATAGCTATCGAGTTTACTCTACCTGTATTCAACACACTTCTCAATTGCAATCACTGGTAAAATATGACAAATACTCGGTCTCACAGAATTCCGCAGCCAAGTAAGCAGTTTCTTTCGTGACAAACAAATAGATTGACAAAGTCATAAACGGCCATATAGATCTGAGATGATGTACTGTCAACCTCCCGTCAGCCCGCATGGACCTGCATAAGGCCAGTGCTAATGAGCCGCAGGAAAACCCTGGCTTAGTCACAGGCTTCCGCGGACGTGACACATTCTCGGCGTCATCTAAAGTGGTAATTGGACGTGGGTTGACTGGTCCAGCATACATTAATCACGGTCGTGACTTAAATTAACTACACATTCTACTGAGATGGCTCAGCCACCCGAGTCTCGGCCTCCGATACTAAAAGATGCTACTGATACCAGGAATGTGCCACTCGCCGCCAATCCAAGCCCCAATTGGCCTTTAACCACTCAAAGCTAGTCTGACTGCCCGATCTTCACCCATTTTCTCTACATAGCCACGGCATCTGAGAAGGTTCCCTTTCATTTCGCCAAATATATTGCTTATCCCGATAAGTTTCTCTCTAAGCTCTACATTTTTTGGACTTTCTTTCTCTAAGTAGCCACAACATCTCAGAAGGTTCCCTGTTATTTCGCCAATTAAAATGCTTATCCTGATAAATTTCTCTAGCTCTAGATTTTTTCCAACTTTCCAGTCGCCATCAGGGTGGTCTTTAGGGCCTAGCATTTTCCTTCATATTTTCTTTTCTGTAACCCTACATTTGTTTCAGTGTTCAGTTTTTATTAATTCCATCTGTATCGTTATTCTAGTTCGTATTACTTTTTCTTCTCAAGCGTCCAAATTTCACTTCCCTTACACATACCTTTTCTTCATTTAGTTCCCGCTCTTCCTGCATTATGCACATACATATATAGTTATTCCCCTATTCTATACATACTCTTTGCCTTCTACCCCAATTTTCATTATCTGTGCTATAAGAACTTTATGAACTTCTTTCTACTTCTTACCTTCACCCTGTCTATACTTTTACCTACTCCTATCCAAAGTTCGTCCTTTCAACTGAAGAAGTTACGATTTTGCATTTATTTTTAACTTAGAAATTGATTATCTAAAATTTATATACCCATTAAGTACTCATAATTTTATTAGTCACAAAAACTAACAAAACGATTTTATTACCCATAAAGCTTAAAAAATATGTTAATTATTTTTTCGTAACTATAAAATTGTATAAATATGTGAGT
Organism: Hypsopygia costalis; assembly: GCA_937001555.2. NCBI lineage: Eukaryota > Metazoa > Arthropoda > Insecta > Lepidoptera > Pyralidae > Hypsopygia > Hypsopygia costalis. Next base: position 780,351 of record OW443330.2, read on the forward strand.
ATCGGTAAGAGAGATATCGCTACACAAACAAACAATGATTGATTCATCAGGGACTCTAAAAAAGCAGATGTAATTTTACACGAAGTTGAAAACTGTACTCGATTTGAAAATCCGGGAATAGAAACGTTTTTGTCTAATCATCAGAGAAATTCTACGTGTTTTTAATACAATAATACGTATTCAAAGGACGCCCACACATCGACACATTATATGACGAGAAAACTCACTTGTCCGTTTATGTTAACTTTCCAATTGGTTCTTACCCTACGAAACAATTGGAAAGTCCTAGACAAGGCAAGGAATGAGATAGGAATTTTCAAAATTCCCACAAAATAGAGGAATTTTGCGCACACGAAGTGGCAAGATTGAAAATTAAAATATTTCAAATAATTCGTTTTAACATAAAACATGGCCAGGATTCCTTTTAAATATTTGTAATATATAAATTTTATAATATAACTTCTTTAAAATACTTGTGTGAACTTTGCTATTCTAAAATTTATAGTAATTCAAAGCAGTGCTACACAAACAATTACGAACGAACATATTAATATTCGATCAAAATTCATATTGTTATTCTGGGAGTCTGACCAAGCGACCGAGATTGTTAACCGCTTTTAAACCACTCGTTAACTAATATAATTTATGTTAATATCTGACCATAAGGCTATTCAAGGCATCGTAACGTCGTAAACTCGTAACTGATTGTATAATTCAATAAATCTGTCGGCTATCAGACATTGTAAAAATTTTATAACACAAACAATTCTACGGACAATACTGGATGCAAAAATCGGGACAATATTACAAGAAATCATAGGTAAATTAGACATTAAAAATTAGATACTAGTACAAAATATATGCCAAAAATAAAGTTATTTCATTAATCAGCACGCTGCGCTGTGAATATTTAATTTTTTTAGAATTCAATTGTAAAAAAAACCGTACAGAAAACTAAAACGCTCGCAATAATCATATCAGGAGACTGTTACTTTAAAATTGTCATTTTCCATATAAAGTACAATACTATTTCGCTGATTCGTGACTTTGTCAGATACACTACTATTCGCGTCGAATATGAAAACCGTTCAATCACCGGTGTAATACAGGTACGAGTATATTTGGGGAAGCAGATGCCGGTGGAGGCAACGCGCGTCGCGTCGCGGCGTGGCGTCGCGTCGCGCGTGAGAGTAACTAAGTGGGAAAGTCCTACACTTTCTCCGGCATATAGACCGCCAACCGCCAGTGGCGCAGTGGCAATCGACCACCATCATGCTTTTGTTAACGACACTTAACGATCGAGATATGATAGCATTCCTATATGCATGGTAACTTATAAGTAGTGTTTCTGAAAACGACAAAATTGTTACGAATATTAAGGTTTCTGTTCCATTGTTTGTTACGTCACCTTTTTACTATCACATCTCAATTCATATGCATGTGACTCGGATACGGGTCTCGTTTCAATAGAAGGGGGTTTAGTGCATGCTCTACCACGCTGCTCGACTACGGTTTGGCGGCGTAGAGAATGTCGGTTAAAACATGAGAAACGCCCGTATACGAGTATGTATATGAAAGCAACAAACAAACATAAACCATGTTGAATAATGTAAACTTAACATCATATGCATAATTATTACATTGGTTTAACTGCAAAGGAAGTGCAACGGTATTTTTCGGATAATTAACTTGTAGAATCTCAAAATAAACATATAACCTGAACCTCAATTGTCACCAGTCTACTAAGACATAACAAGTACCTATAAGTAGTGATTGCAAGTACAAGTCGTAAAGAGAGCCAAATGTTTGAATGTAAATTAACTAAGAACTAGCCTAACACAAAAAGACACCAGGCACACCAGGCACACCAGATACTGACAGCTAAATTGACGAGGATTGAAATGATTTCATAGAACTCACAACACTAATAAATGAGAAGCACAAAGATGACAGAGGAAGGCCACTAGCCAACAAATCAAAAACAGAGCATCAACACTCAGCCACATTATATTACTTTTCCAGAATTCCTTATCCAGAATCCTATAAACTTGTTCTATGCGCCACTAGATGCACTGATTTGACCAGGACAGTCTTAGCTACTAACTGAAGAAGGTGTTTAATCAGCATCATCATCATCTTTCAATGATAAAAAGCATAGGTACGTAGTCGCATCGGCAAGAGAAAATTCTGCGAATTTATAACAATACGTCAGTCAATGCATCGAGATGCCTTTTTCTACTCTTCGCGAGTGCAACAGATCACGTGCCGACGCACGTTCACTGCCTGGTTCTTGTACATACACTCGCACATAATGGAGTTGACTATATAAAAAAAATATCAGTTACAACTCATAAATTTTTTGGACAAACCTTCTTTTGTTGCGGTTGTTACTTGACAATTTGTCTGTGCCATTTTCCCGTTAAAGCCCCGATTATGGGTACCAATTGTAGATATAATAATTGTTATGATTTATATAATAATAATATAGTTGTGGCACCGAATAATACTATATTTTTTTGCTCAGGTCCTACGAAGTTTATTGACAAAAAAAAAACAACAAATACAAACAACACATTTGCCTGATATACTCGTACATGTGAACGTTTCAAATAATGTTTAAATATATACAAAAGCGTCTACAAGGCAAAAAAAAATTAGGTCTTTGTTGTGCAAATATTAATGAAATCATTAATTTACTTTCCAGCAAATACAAGCTTTGATTATGTAATACATGTAACTATTTATTCTCAATCTTCAAAGCAATCATTTTTTCTAACAATGGATTTTCAATTTTATAAGACATTCCAGTACTCGTGTATTAGTATAAATAGTTGAATGGCATTCTTAAACGTGCAGAAAATTATTGTATCAGTTTGTAATTATCGCAAACACGCCACAACGTTTAGCGTTACGACTGCAGTGATAGGTTTATTAGTGTGGCCAATAAGTGTGGCAGATAGTCATGGTATTGACTGTATTGATTAATCTATCAACGCTCAAACCACTGGACGGATCGGCTTGAAATTTATTATACAGGTATCATATTGTGACGTAGGCATTCGCTAAAAAATATTTTTGAAAATTCCTACAGGATACCAGGATACGCGCGTACGAAGTCGCGGGCGCGAGATATTTTTTTTAATAATTAGTGAGGGTAAACGAGCTTGGGTCACCTGATGGAAAGCAATCATCACCGCCCATGGATATCAACAAAACCAAGAGGTCGCCGATCCGCTGCTAGCCTATTCCTATTTCTTTCTTTCTCACCTGCGAGTGAGCGCAGGAACACAACAACTCTCAAGGGAATATTTGGCTGCAAAATACCGCAGCTAAATAACAATTCCCTTCAGGAGTATCACAGAATGCTGTGAGGTGAAAAAATACCCTATCTCTATATCTACCTCTCTTACCTAGTGGTTGTTACTAATTGCTAAAAAGCATTTATCAATACAATCCAAGGACACAATTTGCTAACTGTTGCAGGTACTAATCCATTAAATGCCGATTACTTAGTAGTTCCAGCCTAAAACATCTTAGGTACCCAAATACAATTTTAAAATTGATTTTGTATATCGGTATAAATAGCTTATGAAATTGACATATTGTTTTTTTGTTTTACATTTACGTCTAGTTTTACTTTCACTGCAGTAAAATTACTGTATACATAATTCTATCGCTCGACGAAGACAATGTAGATAAAGTTCTCTAGTTTCAGTGCCTAAGTAATGATCGGGATTAAGTAATATTATGTAGTTAAATTAATTTGACAAGTAAAACAGATTTTAGCTGTTAATATATTGAAGTCCAATAGCTGTTAATATTTACCGTGGAGTAAGTACGAACTCGATAAAGAGGCAAGTGTGTCGAGAGGTCACAGGTGCGAGCGACGACGACGGTGCGACGCGACGGTGCGACGGTGCGGCCACGCGACTGGCCGCTCTGTTGCATCCGCCGGACACCGCGAGATGTGCGCTCTCGCTTCGCTGTATGCGCTGCCATTGTCACAGAGTAAATTAAAAGGAACTGTCTAAAATACTGCCTCTTTTTTATATGATTTAATTTCAATTGGTTTGTAAATGAAAATAAATGAGGAATTATCTCTAAGACTTGGCGTTTCTCTAAGGGCTCGAATTCGGATCGCAAAATTTAGTCAGAAAACCAAATTCAGCAAGCTGAAGTGTCAGTGGGCCTGGCCACATAATGCCGAGTCAGCAATGGCAGATGAAGGAGGACAGTTCTACAGTGGACGACGCGTAGATGGACCTACGACCTCAAACAAAAAAGAGGCTGGCAGCGGTTGGATTCGGAAAGCAAAGGATCGCATATGATGGAAAGCATGAGGAAAGGCCTATATCCCCTACAGTGGGTAGATATAGGCTGATAATAATGATGATAGCAATTATCGCAATTTGGGTAAAATAAATATGGGTAGTAACAGTAAAACATAAACAGAAATATTCTTGCAAATTCTCTTAAATAAAATTTTAGTTGAGTAGGTTTTTTTTTTCATAGGATCCACTTTATCAAGAACTGTATTTTTAATTAAATCAATTATATTTGGGCAACCTGGCTTCATTTCCGGACACTGGATAAACTTGGAAACTAAAACTATAAAACAAAGAACTTATCTGATAAAAATTCACACGAATTGTTGCAAACGTTATTAGACTAGAACTTAGCCAATGCACGTTATTTGAAACTACGTAATAGGTGATTTCGCTCTTCGTGAATTTTGAGTATCATGTTACAGTCCGACAAAATCATATTAATTTATGTATTAATAGTTATAAGACAATCATCGTCTCAAATTTCATTAGAGAATGTGAATACGTTTGATATGTGAGAGAGGAAAGTACCCAGTCTGTGTATTGGCACAGTATACATGGTTAGTATGACAAGTAAAAGTGTGTCAGTGGTGATTCAGAGGATGGTGGCGGCCGGTGGTACGGTGGTACGGTGGCAGCGGCCGCCGGCGGCTGACTCACGGCTAACGGCTCCAACCACCGCGACACCGCCGCCGCCGTAGACAAACACACATTTGATTAACAAGCAAGCAGTGTATAAGTAAACCTCGTCTCTGCAATTGATAAACTGACAACAAACGACGAGTTTAACGAGTATTGACACAAATGCTGCGAATATTGTCTAGTTCGATATACGACAAGATATAAGGGAAAGTTAAAAAGACCCAAGAATGTCAACACGTCATTGTGTAGGATCATACTACGGTATCGGATTCAATATAATATAACGGACTATATACGTTGACAGACAAAATTAAGGAGAAGCACAATCGATCCAAGTAGGTCGTAGTAGGTCGACCGGCACTGTGTTGGATCATATATAATCCAATATAATATAACGGACCCGAATGCGCTTAATGCAACTCGCTTGCATCATGTGGATTTCCATGAGATGACATAACGTGAGATTAGCATACAACATCAAGCATCCGAGTTATATTAAAGTAAGTAAAAATCAGTAAAAAATATAAAAGAATCAGCTTTAGAGACGAAAATCTCTTTATCCAATCACTTAGTGTAACGAGTTTGTAAAACCCTTAATATCCAACTGGCTCTACCAAGACCTTAGTGAGGCGTCAATTTTAAACAAATAGTTACCTAATGCTTTATCCTTTTAAACAATTGAAAAAATATTATTACCTCGCTTCTGAGCCACGTCTGTAAGAAGTTTTCTAGAATCATGTAGGCTAGACGACTTTCAACAACCGAACGAAGTTAAGGAAAATTAAGTGAAATATCCAAGTTATACCCACCTGAATCTGTTTATAAGACCACAGAGTTGTTGCATTGAGACTAACAGTCCAACTAGGTAGCTTCGAGAAGTAAGGTGGGATAACTTACGGCATAAGGATGTAGTAGTGAACGTGATCTCGTAAAAACGTTTCTTTATTTACCTACATACCTAGTTGTATTTACCTGTTGTTAGTTTCTCGTTTAGTATAAAGATATAATTATAATAACTATTTAATAAGTTTGGTGTTATCGAAAAATAGCCGAAATTCATCCGCCACGATAGACTGCTATGCCTTGATTAGTAGTGTAATTCTTAATAGGTAGATGGCGCCACAATGCAGATGAATGGATCCGGTATTTACCGGTAAAGGGGTCCGATGGATGCTAGCAGTACAAAACTGGGGCCCTACTGTGGCCCTACCGCCGAAGCTGGAGCCGATTACCATCGAATATTTTGATTCCAAAAATAGGTCTTAGTTATTGATAACCATCTCCAGCTTAGTCGGGAGAGCTTCAGTGTTTCTATCAGCTAAGATAAACACAAGTACCATAAATTTAAGCTGAACTTTGATTTTCGCAATCAGTTAATCCGACGGTAATCGGTTTCAGCTTCGACGTGAGGGCCTCTGATCTGAATAAAAACGAAGTTGGCTCATTTCGAATTCAGCAATTGTGTACAGGTCACCTAAGAATTGCTTATTATACCCAATAAATATTATGTTGATGATTCCTGCGCATATTGCTAATCACAAAACATTAAATCATAATTGTATTATTAAATTCTCTACCTATTGAAATAACACTATAATCCCCCAATTTTAATAGTATGTCGCTGGGTGCGATTTATGGTGACGAAGTTTTTTTATTATGACAGAATCTAGCCATCGCAGTCACTAGAAGCATCTCTCACGATCCTGCAGAATCCTTTATGCCTTTATTAAAGAACTTCATAATATAGCCTTCCAAGTAAAGCTAGCTTGGCGAGAATATACTGTATTTAATAGTATCATCTATTTACGTATGTACTAACTACTATGCACTATTATGTGTAGTGTCCGCACTGACGCACAGTGGTCCGGATTTTGGATATGGTGGACTTAGAACCCAAGATCAGTATTTCTGGCTGAAAAAAATCATACGGACAATTAAGTGAATGCTCATCAACGTTTGTTCTAGCGGTTTTCATGAAATTGTTTAATTTAGCGAAAAAAAATTATTGAAAAAAAAAATGTATGGAGCAAATTGGAAATTATTCTTTTTCTCAAAACGTTTAAAAGTGTTAGCAATGAAACCTATTGTAAACTATTGTATTACATTTATTTGTTAAATTTACAAAGAAATTTTTTGCTTGTACTTGCAGTCTTGGCGTTTATACAGGGTTTAACTTAAAATATTTACTTTAAAAAAATAACATGAAATATATATTGTTTTAGTCTGTTAAGTGGTTTCGGGAAAGTAAAATACTAAGAAAAAATTTATTATATGCACACAAACATCAATTATGAAAAATATATATAACTTAATTTCATAATGATATTTTACGTCTTGGTTATTAGCATTGTTACTGAAAGCGCAGTTAGTGACGGAATGACGCATTACCTGCTAATATTCCCCTCCCCCATTCCCAAATATTGCTATCTCTCTCTCTCTTTCACTCCTTTAATCCCTTGCTAGTTGCGCGCTTATGAATCAAATAAAACAGACGGGAGCTCATGTTGACGCGTCATTAGACATTCAACCCTTGAAGAGTCAACATACCTGACAATTGTAAAGTGAAGAATTTACCTACTCAATCATGGCTGGATTTGGTACTAACCTGGACATTTACTTGTTTCTGCGAAAAGGGGACCTCAAGGACTACAAACTTCATCAAGTAATTTTGGATTGCGTTATGCTTGAAGAAGTTGCACAAGAAGATTCTGAAAAAATATTGAATTTTGCAAGATCTTTCACTGTGAACTTAAATCGTCGATGGGTCGAAGCACGTAGGATACAAAAAACATTCATGAAGAAGCATATGAACTGGTTAGAAACAAGAATTAAGTGGCCAGAATGTGAATCTGTAAATCTCACCGAAGTTTTTGAAGGGATCGAGAATTTGGACCCTCGTTCTACAGAAGAAGAAGCAGCTGTTCTACCCTTTGCATCTACTTCGAAGGCGACTAGTGACGTGAGTACTTCTACAGACATTGCATCAAGGAAGCCATTTGAGGACTTGGGGAATAAGCAAAAGAAAAGGCGAAAAGGTACATTACTCGACTACCCGGAAGAGGAACTGACTTTTTCTTTTGTCACAAAGTTAAAGTCTAATGGGAAAGAAGGTCTTGCTCGCATCATCGATCATCTCATGAAGAAACCTGAAAAGAAGCTGTCGAATCACTTTTATCAACAGACGAAAAGAAGAAGACTATGCAGGAAGATCAAGCGTTGGCCTTAACTACTTCATTGGCTCTGTCAAAGTGGAAGTATCTCACTTTACAGTCTGCATTATCACAGCAATTGAAGTTTCCGTCTTACCACAAGTTGTTAGAGGCTAAGAAAAGGTGTTATCCAGATCCCACAGATATGGAAATGTCAGAAGATACAGTGAAAGTGAAACTACAAACACTTTTAGACGTGACAACTCGAAGAATCCTGCAAGTCGTTGGTAATGATGTAAATATATGCAGTGGAAACTTGAAGCTAACCTCCAAATGGGGATTCGATGGATCTTCAGCTCAGAATAACTACAAGCAAAGAAGTGAACTGGCAGAATTCAACGACTCCACTGTCTTCATGACGAGCCTCGTTCCTCTGAAGCTAGCGAGTGGAAATGTTGTTATTTGGAGCAATCCAAACCCATCTTCAACATCTTATTGCAGACCTATTAAATTTCAGTTTGCGAAAGAAACGACTGACTTTGTTAAGCAAGAACAAGCGGAAATGGAGGAAGAAATACGAAATTTGACTATTTCAAGTTGCGGAAACTTGGAAGTTACTCATGAGTTGCACATGACAATGATTGATGGGAAGGTGACTACAATTGTTACAGATACTCCATCTGCAGCTACGTGCAATGTTTGTCTTGCAAAACCTAGTGAGATGAATGATCTTTCACAAATGTTTTCAAGACCTGTACGAGAAGATGTATATCAATATGGATTATCAACACTTCATATGTGGATTCGAAGCATGGAGTGTCTTTTACATATTTCGTATAATTTGGATTTCAAAATGTGGAGTGCACGAGGGGACAGCAAGAACCTTAAGAAGTTAAGGTAGGATATGGTACAATCGGAGTTCAAACAACAAATGGGACTTTTGATTGATGTTGTCAAGCAGGGCTTTGGAACTACGAATGATGGAAACACGGCCAGAATATTTTTTCGGGAATACGAAAAAAGTGCTCAAATAACGAAGATTGATGCTGATTTGATAAAACACTTCGCAGTCATATTGCAAGTGTTATCTTGTGGGAAGGCTGTCAATATCGATGGATTCCGTGAATACTGCAAGAGGACCGCAGAGATCTTTGTACATCACTACCCCTGGTACAATATGCCTTCCAGTGTACACAAAATGTTGATACAAGGCGCTGACATATGCAAACATTTCTCTTGTCTTCCTATCGGAATTTTGTCAGAAGAAGCAGGAGAAGCAAGGAATAAGGACTTCCGAAATACCAGAGAGCGCCACACGAGGAAAACGGGAAGAATCCAGAATAATGAAGACATTATGCACAATTTTTTGATATCTTCAGATCCTTATATATCTCATCTGAAACCTAAATACACCAATTTTAAATCATCAAGAATGTTTCCAGAAGCTATGTAGTTATTAATACCAGACGAAATAATAGAAGTTGAAGAAGAAATAGACATTGATGAAGAAGCTCCAGAAAATGCGCCAGATCCTTTGGAATAATTTTTAAATTTTTATTTATATTAATGTGTATGTTATTTTTAGTTTTTTAATTTAGTTACTTTTTTAATTGTATAATTAAAATTTTGTTTAGTTGAATTGTTATAATTTATTTTATTGTTAAATAGTTTATGTAGTTAAATGATGTATAATTAGAATTGTTTTTTTTTTGTGTTATAACATTTATATGATGTATTGTGTATTAGTAATTGACTGTATTATGTTGGATTTTAGAATATATTAGTTTTTAGTATTTTATTGTAATTTTGTTCAATTAATGACTATTTAGTTGTAAATTGTATAATTAATTGTATTTGTTGAGATTGAAATGTTAAATTTGCTTATATAATTTTATTATATGTTTTATGTTACCTACTTGTTTTCTTGAACCGAATTGTAATTTTTAAAAATTAATAATTTAATTAAAATGAAAACGACCTTCAATTATTATACAACCTGTCCCTTTTGATGTCCCATAACTTATTGCACGTAGGTGCTCTACATCACTTATAAAAAATCATAGAACAAACATTGTTCGGGGCGCTATGTAGAGTACGTCCTTTAAATTATAGGACATCGAATATTTTTAACAATTATGTTATTAAATGCTATAAATATGTTTTCTTAGTATTTTATTTTCCCGAAACCACATAACAGGCCAAAAAAATATATATCTCATGTTATTTTTTTAAATTAAATATTTTAAGTTAAACCCTGTATAAACGCCAAGACTGCAAGTACAAGCAAAAAATTTCTTTGTAAATTTAACAAATAAATGTAATACAATAGTTTACAATAGGTTTCATTGCTAACACTTTTAAACGTTTTGAGAAAAAGAATAATTTCCGATTTGCTCCATACATTTTTTTTTTCAATAATTTTTTTTCGCTAAATTAAACAATTTCATGAAAACCGCTAGAACAAACGTTGATGAGCGTTCACTTAATTGTCCGTATGAATTTTTTCAGCCAGAAATACTGATCTTGGGTTCTAAGTCCACCATATTCAAAATCCGGACCACTGTGTGACGCACGCATGTCCGGGACGCGTGCGCATGCATACATTACATTCATTCAGTTTCGATATTCAAATCGGGTGTGCGTGGAAAGTGGCGACCACTGGTGGTCATCATCAGTGACAGACTTATTAGACCCATTGAAATGTCAGTGATACATTTCAATTCGATGAAATTATATGATAACAAATTACAACTGAAATGGTCGCATACTAAGTATGAAACATTCTCTTCCAGCAAATATGATGAGAGAATCTAATCTTCCAAAAGACTTACAGGAACCACCACATATTCCCACCACTGAGTCTGTGTAGCCAGGATTAATAGCGGCGACCACCAAAAAAGCCAATGAACGTTAAGGTTAATTTGGGGTGTAAGTGGTTCATCAACACCTTTGAACCAAAGCCAACTTCACCTGCACGCGGTGCACCCTGCTGACTGACAAACGAAGCTCTGGCGAAAAGAGAGGTAGGGATTCCATTGTAAGCTACCCGACTGGGGAATGTACCTCCACCTCACAGAATACCGCAGCCAAATAACAATTCCCTTGAGGGTTGTTGTGTTCCTGCGAGTGAGTGAGGTCACCAGAAAGGAAGGAGATGCAGCGGGGGTGGCGGCGCGCGAGCTATATATTATGTTGCGAGCGTTAATAGGGCTACGGTAACCGCTTCACATCAGGCGGGCTGTATGCTTGTCTGCCACCCGACGTAGTAAAAAAAAAAAAATTAAGCCCACTATAGGCCCGGGGGTAAAACTAACTTGGAACTCACAACGAATTTAATCATAGATAAATATAAAAAAACTATTTTTGTAGGCAAGTTTATAAATTATTGAAAATTTTACTTCGTATAAGAGTTCTCACAAATAATCACACGATCATTACTATCGATCTAGCGAGGCACTCTATAATTATAAAACTGCAAAAATACCCGCTTAGTTTCTGTTTCTTGTAGGTTATTCTCACTATAATCTGTACCAGTCATTAAAAAAAAAGAAAGTGTTTAGATGCGTATCTATTCTCAGTAAAGAGCCATTTAAAAGAATCCAATTGTTCAGACAATCCAATGAACCCATACAAAATCGAAACGATTCCCTCTATCTTCAAGGAGCTATCTAACAGTATTCCGAGGCCCAAACATCTTAGTACTCAACATCGTGATTCGTGACACACTACCAAAAAAGTGAACAAGCATCACTGATTGGTTTTCTAACACAATCGTAGACACACTGTAAAAAATCTAAGTAAATTTGAGAACGAAACACAGTCTTTATTACAAAAAAAGTATTTTCTCGACCGTTAAGGTTAAGCCTATCTTAAACGAAGTTATAAGTACTGAAACAACACGTGACCAATCTCTAGCACTGAGAGAAGTAATGCAGGAATGATGTTTTAATTGAACGCGACTCGCCGCTGACTCACCGCGCCATTGTTGACAGACGGAAAGAACTTGACCTGATTTTTAAATATTTGAACATAGTTTGTGTAAAGATGAATAACTTAGCTCTTTGCGATGTTCAAATACATCCAAATAAGAAAAGATAACAAATATTTGATGATTTAAAACTAACTATATGCACTGGAATTCTTAAGGCATATATATTTTTATGCATTAAGAACACAGTCACACATAGCAGACAGTGTCCGGAAAGAACTAAAAGAATCATTAAAATTTGACTCGAAATATATATTATTCTGGATAATCTAATAGATGACGAAGAACTAGGCGTAGTCAGAGTATATGTTACTTTTATTGAGAAACTTATATTGGAGTTCCAAGCTGTGGATTAGGCACAAAAAAACAGATACATACTACAAGTACTGACGTAACAAGCCAACAGTTGCCATCTTATTATTATAATTGATTTGAAGTATATCAAATTAAATTTGCCTCAAACATAACATAATAGAATGAAATATCTAAATATATCGAATACATATAATAATATATCAAATGTAGAACACAATAAAACAGCAAAATGAAATATCAGATTATTCCGTGATGCAACCTAGTCTGCGGCGCTTTCACTCGTCACACCGCTCACAACAATGGCTCTAGATTTTTATAACGCCTAAATATTATTAAATAGTAATCCTAATTTCCTAACGGACAATGGCCGGATGAGAACAGCTTCGCCATCGTAAATAGTAAACACGCCCCGGATCGGATGGCTCAAAAAATAACGGCCGAACTACTAAAGTGGCATTCCTCGACCAATTCTAAACAAATGTTATAGGAAACAAAGCCAGTTTTTTTATGGGTACAGTTGAAAAGATACGTGAACAATTTGCAGCGAGAAAGCTAAATTGTTAAATTCCGTATTTTTTTTTTTGCAAATGAATTATTACACTTTCAAATGCTATGGTCAAGGAATGAATGAAATCTTAGTTTGTGTTTACACAACAACACTCCTCAACCTCATTTAAAGTCAATCTCAATCTTTTGGCAAATAGTTTCTTTTTCAGTCAGTAGCTTAAATAGAATGCAGTGTTTCATATACCTTGTAGTTAGCAGCCGCGTTATCTCTATGAACAAAAGGCGGTGTGTCTGCAATCTCAGCTAGATACCCATCTGAGACGCTATCTGAACAGGTAACAGTTTCAGGCTGTGTAATTGCGCGGCAACACACCGTGACATCCAAGTGGAACAAAATCTAAATGTCCTCAATTCTAATTGTATGCTTGAAATATTACTTAACTGAAATAAACTAGCCTTCATTCGAGATAGCTACATAAGGCCTCGTTAGCGAAGCAAGTAAACATGGCTAATCGACGCGAGTTTCCGCGATGGTGTCGATTGAGGCAGCGACAATGTTTGCATTGCGATGGTGTCCGATGCATCGTGTTGCCGGGGGCTCCCAACTGCTAATTGCTATTCTGTGCAAGGCAACGAACCGACCATATAGTTAATTTTACCGAGTAACTCAACCTCAACATAAGACTGTCGACACGGACATGGCCACACAAAGCAATCGCAACTCTGCCAAAGTACGTAAAGCATACTCTGCTAAAGTCGCTACGTGGTTTAGTTTGGCACTGTGGGATTGACATGCGACGAATTTGTCGGATAAACGAAGCGCGTGTCGGTCGGTCAATGCTTTAACTATTGTATTTAACTAGTTTTAAAACAGTGACCGAACGAGACGCATTTCTTACGACACTGCACTGCTCCCAATCAAAATACCAAGTGAATATATTTACGTGGATAATTCGCGATTCGCTCGACGCACTAACAATTAAGTTGCGCAAGTATCCGCGTCCAGCGTACCTTCATATTGCCAATTGAGTTAGTATGCACCCCGCGAACCTTCCACGCTAATTTTACCATTTTAATTGCATAACCGTACGCATTCGACGACTTGGTGTAAACGTGTAATATTGTAATTATTTGTAGCGAGTTTGTTGCTCTGTCGAAGTATTGCTCATCTGCATACAATAAAAGATTAGCGCATTGGTCTGCGGTCTGCCCGTGAGCGGATGCTCAGTGAGGCAATTATCGAGAGTATGTAGGTCGTCTGGACTCGGCAATTCCATCAGGTAAAGCCGTCATCGAGTCGCACTGTATTTACTGATAATAAACCATTGACAAATATAATAGGTGTCAAGCAATCAAATAAATCCAATAATGATGTTATTAGTTCAAATGGCTGTCCATTAGATTTCAATGCTCAATACGTTATTTCTGTTGTAAATGAAGTGTGTGATCATTGTTGATATGTTCGTGTAGACAATCAACGAGCAAAATAAACAGTGCCAGGACAAAGCCATTGTTTAATATGTCTTGATAATGGTATGTTATATACATATGTATAACCAAACAAAAAAAAACAGACGCATTGCGCACTAATTCCTATTTTAAGTTGAAATATTTTATGTTCCGTAATATATTTTTCTTATCTGTTCTGTCGCAGAAATGCAACGAAAATTTGAGCAGCGCAATATCATTGCAAATTTAACGGCATCGACGGAAGCACGAAGGTATCGAAACTGTGACTAATAATATAAACATTTCATGATCGTGCCGCACGGACGTAGCGTCATTCCTAGTCTGTTACTTTTATGATACAACACAGTATACAATACGCGATGCGACTATGTGAACGGGTACAGTTCAATGCGAATGCATCCAGGAGTAAAAATATCAAGCAGAACCACTTGAAATTGTCCGCCTACGTTAACGTAAGCGCACGCCATCGAGGCCGTTTGGTTGACTGAAGCTGTATACGCCGAGAATATGCTTCACCGACAATTTTTTTTCATATCTTAACAATCATGCATAATACTTAAAACAATGTTCTAATCCAACCCGAAAAACATTTTTTTATTCTAGACTGAAGGGTTATTGAGCCGTGAAGAAAAATTTCGCCGCAATATTCTCTCGGCAAACGAAGTATCGGTCAACTCTTTATCATCGTCGTCATTAACGGTCTGTATCTATCTCTGCTGGATATAGGCCATCCCTAATGCTTGCTCGTTTATGCGATTATCCGCTTTAATCATCCACCCGCTTCCAGCCGCTTTTTTTGAGGTCATCGAGGTGGGGGGTTAAAGTTATGATATATACGGGGCCTCCACTCCATTACTTTCCTCCCACATCTGCCATCGCTGACTCTTCAAATGTGGCCAGCCCAGTGCCACTTCAGTCTGCTGACTCTGAGAGCTATGTCTACAACTTTGGTTCTTCGTCTGATTTCCTCGTTCAGAATTCGATCCCTTAGAGAAAATCCGAGCATAGCTCTCTTCATAGCTCGCTGTACGACTTTTAACTTGTGACCCAGCCCGACGATCAGTGTCCGAGTTTCTGCGCCGTAGGTTATAGCGTAGAGGACGCACTGGTTGAAGACTTTAGTTTTCATGCATTGGGGTATCCGTGCTATGAAGATGTACCGAAGCTTTCCGAAAGGTGCCTAGCCCAGTAAAATGCGTCTATCGATCTCTTTATTGATCGGCCAACTATTCGATACTAATTGCCATCAAACGGTTTGAACGTTTGATATTTTTGAGTATAGTCGTAATTTCTTGTTAAGGTTCTGACCTTGAATGTTAGAAAAGATCAAAATTTTGATGTGTCCACTACTATTATTTTACCGATCGTTTAGCCTTATTATATAGCATTATCAAGGTAAACAAACAAATGTCATCATTTTCGCGAAACATTCTGGTAGATTCCGTGCATTCTATGACACAATAATTTGTTAAAAATAACCATAAAATTAAAAAATTACTAATACAAAATGTCTACAAAGTTCCACCAAGTGCTAGTAATCACCTATATAGCAAATTTGCTGTTTTTAAAATACGTTTTACTTATAAAATCGTTTAATTGTTATTTTGCGACAACAATTCATTTATAAAACAGATAAATTCATTTGCATATAAGCCAAAAATGTTTGTACGATACTAGGAGCAATTACCGATTATAACTTTTCAAAACATTTTACGAACTCCCTTATTGATTTAAATTCAACAATATGTCACTGACTGGGATAAAAAAGTGAGATAGTTTTAAGTGTAGTGCACTAGCGCAAGTTGAGCGCATACGATGCGATGATCGGCGAGTTCAAGTGTGATGGTGGGTGCATCGCACCCTCACGGCCGCCCGCGCTCCGGCCGCGGCCGCACGGCCCAGTCACGACATGCGGTAATGATTGCGATTTGCGGTGCATCCGGCGATCAGTGGACAGTGCATTGACTAGCCGGCTAGTCGACAACTAGAAATATAACATCCCGTTATCTCATTGTAAAATATTAAGACTGAGCAGGACGTATGATCTTTAATCTAACTTCTACACTATCATCTATATTCCATAATGAACGTAGCTCTATAGTGATTTTTAAACCGACGAAAGAAAGTACGCTCTCAAGATATATACGTGTCGACTATTTAAATAATTTGAAGTTGTCAATTATTTTATCATTATTTACTTAAAAAATATAATTTTATTAACCGACGATAAAACGGAGGAGGTTCTCAATTCGACGCGTATATATATATTTTTTTAATGAAAGCGTGTCGTTTTGTTAACATATAATACAATGAATATGCAATTATGTATAAAGATATAATTATAAATATGAGGAGCTCGATCGCGTCGTTGTGCGTGTCAGGTCTAATCGAATGGGAAAAAAATTACCAGTAGTTCTGCCAACAGAACTACTCAACAGAACAGGTGGGAATAGAAGCTTCGGAGGGCATGTTAAGTCGTCGTCCCGGCTGTTGTCACTGGATGACAGTCGTTCAGCCCTGTCAGTGGAATTTAGGCGGCTTAGTAACACTGGCCTCCGCCAACCCGCGGTTGAGCAGGATAGCGGAGTAAGGCCCGTATCCCAGCAATGGGAAGAATAAGGGTTGTCGACGACAACTATAATGTAAAAATGTGATGCTTCGCTTATCATTAATTGTGCATTCATTTTTGGTAGGGACCGACTGGGGAATGTACAGAATACCGCAGTTAAATAACAATTCCCTTGAGGGTTGTTGTGTTCCTGTGAGTGAGTGAGATCACCAGAAAGGAAGGAGATGCTGCGTTTGCAGTGGGGGTGGCGGCGCGCGAGCGATATATTATGCTGCGAGCGTTAATATGGCTACCGTAACCACTTCACATCAGGCCGTATGCTGGTCTGCCACCCGTCGTATATAAAAAAAAACAGCTTTCAAATGATATGTATTTTATTGTTTCACGTTTCAATTGTTGGCGAGCTTATAAAATAAATAAATAATTATATATTAAATTTAAATAATTGATTTTTTTTTCTTAGAATTTCATACCTACAGATGTATTCCAATTAGAGCTCGTCTATCATGTATTGACGAGTTCAATGATTACATTTGCTGTAATGGCTTGGCACCCTCGCTGCTAATGAAACATTTGCTGTATCATACATGGTATTGTTATTTGGCTGTGTTCGTCTGTGAAGTGGAAGTACTTCCACAGTCTAGTTTGGCATACTCTACTAAGAGCCCCGTTAGCCAGTCGGCAGGGTGCACCACGTGCATTTGATGTGGCTTAGGCTCTAAGTCACTACCATCTGACTACTTTCACCCAAAAATCTCACCTACACGTGGCTGACCCCGCTGATTAGCAGCCGAATTTCCAATGAAAAAGACGTAGAGCATAATGATATTGAGGAGCAGCTCAACTAAGAATTACAGAACAACAATTCCGTAGAGTTTTATGGGGTGTAAGTGGTTTAGCAACATCTTTGAACCAAATCCAACTTCACCTGCACGTGGTGCACCCTGCTGACTGACAAACGAAGCTCTGGCGAAAAGAGGGGTAGGGAGCGTAATTGTAAGCTACCCGACTGGGGAATGTACCTCCACCTCACAGAATACCGCAGTTAGATAACAATTCCCTTGAGGGTTGTTGTATTCCTGCGAGTGAGTGAGGTCACCAGAAAAGATGGAGATGCTGCGTTGGCAGCGGGGGTGGCGGCGCGCAAATGATATATTATGTTGCGAGCGTTAATATGGTTACGGTAACCGCTTCACATCAGGCGGGCTCTATTCTTGTCTGACACCACAAGTAGTGAAAAAAAAAGTTTTGTTGTATTCCTGCGAGTGAGGTCACCAGAGAGTTCTTGAAGAGTGCTACTGCAATAGCTGCTGCAGCTTTTTTCATAATGAACTAATTATTAAGCGATAATTGTCTTGTACCTAAGCGTTCATACGCTACGGCAATGATTTTTATCCGCGGTGTATAAAAAAGCACATAAAGACAAAAGAGACATAAAAAGCACTTTAGACAGGTGACAAAAGTAAATAATTTTATCAATATAATGCCAGAGATGTAACGCAAGACACGAAAGATGTATGAAACGAAGCACGAAAGGATGATGTATACAGTTAGCTGATGCAGGAGTCAACGAAGCAGCATTGTACGTAATTAGGTTCAACTTTACAGATAAGACAATTTTTAAATCTTTTTTATCTTATTATTAATATTAATTTTTAAATCTTATCTTACTAATTCAACGGCTAAATGGTTCAAATAGTGGATAAAATTCCACACGGACGAAGTTGCGGGCGTACGCTAATATACAATAAATATGATTTAATAAAATACTGAACATTATAGACAACGACAATATAGAACAACTATAATTATAAACACATTAAATAAACACGTATCATTACGCCACATTGTAAAAAATAGCCTGTTATTGTGTTTTGTCAACAAGTTAATTTTAAAGTTTACAAAAAACATATAAGATATAACCACATTGACATAGCTCTAGCTCCAACTGCTATGTCTGGCAAGTAGAAACAAATAGACACGCAGATAAAGGCTTCTTACACATCGTTTATACACTCGTCTTATATGTCGGGTCGGAAGTTGAAAACTGCAGAAGAAATTCTATACAAATTTTCACCGGTAGTGTAATTTACAATATACAATTCTGTTCATAATTCGTCAAAAAAATTGTTCAAAATTAACGAAACATTTTTGAAGTACTCGTTGCTTGCAATTGTACTGAAAGTGAGTGTTTAATTACTGTATATTTCATAACAATAATGTTAAAGTGCTTCAAAATCAAGGCCTGCTTCTTGTGTATAAACACAGCTCCAAGTAATAAATTAAAAACAATCCGTCCAGGAATATTTATTAAACCTTACTGTGATACTGGTAAACAGTAGTCTGAAGGATGTCGCAGAATTCAACAATTATACATACGGTGCCATCAAGATTCCCGTAATTTTTTCCGGAGTGAAAACACCGTTTCGGAAAATGGCAATGAGCGCTTCCTCGCGAACTAAATATTGAACTTACCGGTACATGTCTGGTGGTCGATGATCCGCGTCGAGTACTCGTACTAATATCACAGCACTTCACGTATCTATCGTCGGTTAGAGGTGCGTTAACGCGCGGCCGCCATGTCCGTGCGCGGCGAGGGTGAGGACGCGAGTGTGCGGCGTGCCCAGCCCGCTACGCCAGCCAGCTCCGGGCGGAGCGTCCGCGACTCACGCCGCCGCCCGCCCGCCCGCTGACATGCGCACGCATCACTCGTGCAATGCACACGATGCATATTTTTCAAGTTCTTGTCACCAAGCAAAACCAAAATTAGACTTAAGTCAGACAGCTCTACATAAATAAAAATTATAAACTTTTCTAATACAAAATGTATTTATATAACCGCCTGTACAGGTTTCATCCCTGAGCAAAGTTGCCTATAGTCACGTATTTGTCGTATCGGTCGCATGATTTGCCCTAACCAATAATGATAGTCTCTGCAAATCCACAATTGAAGCAGCATAGCAGTGTGTTATGTCTTCCCATGGTACGAAGGCATAAGGTATGTTTTTATCCACAAATGTGATCACATGAGCAGACTTACCTACGTCATCAGAAGTAATTTCCAAAGGCAAATGACAGATTTTGACAACCAAATTCTTGACGTAGTCTTGGTAACATACAGGAAGAACTTACCTTGTGTTTTACTACTATGCGTCTTCTATTAAAGACCCCCGGCAGCAGGATATATGTATATGCATTGTTTGCGGCGGAAGTCGCCTTCGTGTACTTAGTAAAAAAAATTTAAATCAAAATGAGATCCAGGTTGTCACCGCCTGAGAAATTAATAATTCACGTGTAGGCAATCAACGATATAATTGGCATATTACCGTAATTGCCGACAGCCGCCTCCATAAACACATTATCGAACAACAATCAACAGTTAACGGGCTGGTCAATCGACATGTGAATACCAATGGTTAATATGACGTTTGTTAAACAAGCATCAATCTTTCGGGTCGAATCAATCCCTTGAGCAAATCTAAAATAGAAGATACACGCTTATTATTACTGCTTGGTAGACCGTTTAGTACTTTTTTTCTGTATTTAATGCAATTACGTACTTTAGTGTGCATTCTTTCAATATGTACTGTCAACTACTGTCCCGACAAACTTTGATCGACCATAAAATAAATCGAACGTAAGCAAAGATGTTTTCGAACTTTAAAAAAAGGATATTGATTTTTTTTTTAAATATGTCGAAGGTGAAGCCGATTCCCATCTTTTCAGGATTTTTTCATCGTGAAAATAGGTCTTAGGTTTCAGTTAATAATAAACATCTTCAGCTTAGTCTGTAGAGTTCTGTGGTTTGTACCAGCTAAACACTAAACACTCCACTCCACTAAACACAATTAGCTCTTTGGTTAAAGTTTGATTTTCGTAATCAAAAAATCCTATAGAAATCAGATTCAGCTTCGGCGGTAGGGCCCCAGATCTGAAGAAACTGGAAGGAAGGTGTGGTTCCTGGATCTGGCTCGTGAAAGCAGCCTTTTGAGTTTGTACGTGCTTTTATCTTCATAGATTATATAAAGAGCACCTGAAATTAATTATTTAAAGCATTTACCTAACAGACGTATCGATTTTTGATTGTAGGAAAATATCACATTGGTGGAGGTCTACTCCGAAATAAGAACCTAAAGTTAGGTAGAAAGGTCAGCCATAACAAGTATGTATTGATTGTAGATTACTCATTTTCCGGTAGAGTCGTAACATAACAGCGTTAACGGAAAACCGATGTCGTCTGGTTTACCAAATATCGAAAATTCCGATAACCATTGACTTAATAATTACTTGCATAATTAATTTCATTAACCGACGTTACTCTTAAATTATTAATAAGTACATAATTAAATTTTCCCACTGTTTTTGCCACTAAGCACGAGCTCTGTGCCGAGTCGTTGCTCCTGCAGTGACCCATGAAGTAACTAGCGTCAATTATATAACAAAAAGAACGCGAAATCTACGTAGCCTTGTCAACTGCATGGAGTGACTCGTCTTATACCTACAATCAGTTATTTTTCTGAGCTTGGAAAATTAAACAAAAATGTACATAAAATAAAATGAAATTATTTATTCTGTCATTGGGCCCTTGTGGACACTTAGACACGTCTTCCACTTTTTTATTAATAATATTCTTGTTTTTAGGGTTCCGTACCCAAAGGGTACAAAGGAACCCTATTACTAAGGCTCCGACACCGTCCGTCCGCCCGTCCGTCCGTCCGTCCGTCCGTCTGTCACTAGGATGTATCTCATGAACCGTGATAGTTAGACAGTTGAAATTTTCACAGATGATGTATTTCTGTTGCCGCTATAAAACAAATACTAAAACTCAGAATAAAATAAATACTTAAGGGGGCTTCATACAAAAAAAGGTGATTTTATTGCTCGCAATTGATAACGGCAACAAGTAGACGCTTGAAATACTTACATAATATTTAGCTATATATTCACTTTAAAAATAAATAGATAAACAAAAATAAAACAAATATTTAAAGGGGCTACCATAAAACAAACGAGATTTTTTTTGCCATTTTTATAGATAATGGTACGGACCCTTCGTGCGCGAGTCCGACTCGTACTTTGCCGGTTTTTTTTATCATTATTTTTATCTACTAGCATTATTAGAAGAAATGCTTGAAATAAACTTGCCAATATGGGCCTTTTTTTTTAAATAATCATATAATACAACAGTTACAGTTTACAGTCAAATAATTACATGTCATATTATATTTTTATATATGTATATGTACACACGGTACTACGCATGCTACACAGAATACATTATGTGTGTATTATGTACTTGTAAACACAAATCGACGCACATGTATTTCAAAGATGTCAAACTGTCTCCATAACAGATACCAATAACAGTTCATAGGGTCTCTTTCTTTTCTAATTACTGAATAGGGGCCACTTTTATTCCGAACATATAATAATTCATATTTGCTACTGCCTGTAAGATAAAAATTCTTGTCATCATTCAATATATCCTCATCCCACTTTGGGACTTATTCCCATCTTCCACCCTAAACTTCCACCCTGGGTTGGAATTTGGGAATTGTTTTTCCCATCTTCCAACCCATCGCAGGGTGGAAGATGGGAATATATTATCTGAATTATTTTTTAACAGATATGTAATTATTATGGTCTATAATAATTCTCACATTCATAAAAGAAAGTTCAATCTAAACCCAAATGCCATTGCACACGACTGTGCATAAATGTCAGGTTGGAATATGGGAACAAAAATAATTCAGATAATATATTCCCATCTTCCACCCTGCGATGGGTTGGAAGATGGGACAAACAATTCCCAACTTCCAACCCAGGTTGGAAGTTTAGGGTGGAAGATGGGAATAAGTCCACTTTGGCTTTATCAACCGGGCGTTGGGGTTGTAAGGTTAGCCGTGAAACAAATTTTTTTTTTTTTTTTTTTATACTACTAAAGTGGCAAACAAGCATACGGCCCGCCTGATGGAAAGCAGTTACCGTAGCCTATGAACGCCTGTAACACCAGGGGCATCACACGCGCGTTGCCATCGATTACCAAATCGATTACCTCTGTGTCAATAGCTATGTGTACTTTAATCCAAGCGAAAAAATCAATATATTAAAATATAAACGGTGAGTCAGAGCAATCCGCCATGGTGATTGGCGATCATGGACGCTTCACGGCTACGCGATAACACATGGTAAGCGGACGAGTTCTGGTCTACTGTGTTTATGTCGCATGAAAATGAGGATACTAGGGAACTCACGGTAGATGTCGACCGACCGACCGACGGCTGTTTATTACGTGTTCTTATTAAAAACCGGCCAAGTGCGAGTCGGACTCGTGCACGAAGGGTTCCGTACCATTATCTATAAAAACGGCAAAAAATCACGTTTGTTGTAAGGGAGCCCCCTTTAAATATTTGGTTTATTTTTGTTTAACTAAATATTATGTGAGTATTTCAAGCGTCTACCTATTGCCGTTATCAATTGCGAGCAAAAACAACCAAAAAAATCGCGTTTGTTGTATGGGAGCCCCCTTAAATATTTATTTTATTCTGTGTTTTAGTATTTGTTGTTATAGCGGCAATAGAAATACATCATCTGTGAAAATTTCAACTGTCTAACTATCACGGTTCATGAGATACAGCCTGGTGACGGACGGACGGACGGACGGACGGAGCCTTAGTAATTAAATGACGAATCCCTTAGTAAATCGTAAATAAATAAATAGTAATAGTAAATAAATAAATCCCTTAGTAAATATTCAGGCATTTCACTTAGTTAAGTAGTTTAGTGAAATGCCTGAATACCTACTATTTATTGTCTAGTCTGTAGTCAGTTGCCGCTATAAGAAGCCCAAAAGCTTCTCTTTTCGCTCACCAATGTAAAATAAAATTGTCTCCGCTGGATGAAAATCCACATTCGTTGAGCCTATCGAATGAAATTCATATTTGAAAAATTCCGAACTTTCGGCCGAAACATCGAATTTTTACTTCGGATTAGGAAAATTAACCGTATGATTTAGTCGATACAGACACCCCAACTTTCTGTGTCGATGTGTGTACGGTAAATTTTCCGTATCCAACGGCCGCGCATCTTTCACGGCTGTTATTTTTTCCGCGATTATGTTTGTGTACTTACTTTTTTGTTAGTTCTGCGGCCATGATGGTTTTTGTTGATTCTCAGTGTCGATTGTGATTTCTGTCGTCTCCGAAAGTTAATTGAATTTAATATCCGATAGAATTTCCTTAATTACCGGTGTTTAATTTATTTTAATTCCTAAGTTTATTGTGTTCTATTGATAAACGACTGAACAGATTTGAATAAAATTTATCATATATTTAAAATGTCAAAGTCATCTAGATTGACACAGAGGGTTATAAGTGAATCACCGCCATCTTAAGAGTCAAAGCCAACCTCACCTGTACACGAGGTGCTCCCGTCGACTAGCTAGCGAGGCAAGTATTTCCACCTCACAGAAGATCGCAGCAAAATGAAAATACCCTTGAGGATTATTGTGTCCCTGTGAGTGAGTGAGGTTGCCAGAAGTGAGGAGATGCAGCGTTAGTACTAGGGTACCGGCCGCGGCGCGCGAACGATACTCCTTTACGGAGTATATTGCAATATATTGCAAGCATCTATACAGTTACGGTAACCGCTTTACATCGAGCAGGCCGTATGCTTTTTTGTCACCTAGCATAGCATAAGAGGAGGGTACTTTTAATCTCAAGCGGAGCCGCGGTCTGAAACTAGTAAACAATATATCAATAAAGTTATTTTTGCCTGCCTTCCGCTCAAGCGAGTGGCGAGGTAGCGCTCCACTGCGCAAATTTCACACGTCGCTTGCAGTGCGACCCCGCAATTAACCACATTATACGCTATTCTTCAAATGACAGCTAAAACCATAAAATTGGGTCGTATTTTAAATACTTAGTGCTATTTATAAAATAGTACAGATATTTTGCCATAGGCGGCGTATTTCAATTAGATACTTTAAATGAACTTTACATCTCTCATATTCGGTAAGTAGGTCCTTATTACCCTCAAATGGGGCTTGTAGGTGACCAATTAGCGCTCTAGGGTAATAATGTAGCTATAAAAGGCTCTAGGGCGGTAAGTAATTAAAAAAAAAACACTACACTCTTTCAAAAAGTTCGCGTACATCTAACCATCATACTGGCAATAGACATCATGCATTCAGCCCAATGACAAAAGAGGTCGCTTCGCTATTCAGCATTGTCTTCGTATGAGTATAATAGTCATCAATATAAATATCGAACGACGAAGTTCAATTTCCTTCTAGAAAAAAAAATAAATAAAAAAAAAGAGATGAAAAAAGGCGGGAATGGGATTTTTTTATAATTACGTGCTAATTAGGAAAAAAACATGAGTTCTGCAAGTGATGAAGATATAAGCTGCACTCCCGATTCAATGAAAATGGAAGCTGAAGCAGCAATTAACAATATTTTGCCTGAAAGTTCTAAAGAGAGATATTTGAAAACTTACGACGAGTTCATGAAGTGGCGAAAAGAAAAACAAGTAAAGTCTTTTATTCTTGTAATCCCGGTTTTTTTCTACTTACCTCACAATCGAGATGTAAAGCAGAGTAGTTAGCTCGGGTGTAAGCATCAATTGCACCCTCGAACTATAGGCGCCCTCGCTGCGCTCGTGCGCCTAAATATCTCGGGCTGCAATTGATGCCTTACAGCCCTTGGCTACTAATCTACTATTTATATTGTTGATAATTGTTGTCATTTGCTGGAACTTTCAACTAGACATTTTTAATTGTAATTTATTAAATTAAGTGGAACAGTAAGAGTGACTTTACTAATAAGTAAATACCAGAGGCAAGTGGTAGTCGGACACACACACCGAGGGTGCCGGTCTTTCATCAACTCTGAAAAATTTACTGAAAATTTTTCAGGCTTTATTCTACAGATATTTAGCAAATAAAACTGATCAGGGTCAGGATCTACCGCCGAAGCTGAGGCCGATTACCATCGGTTTTTTTGATTACAATAATTGGTCTCAGGGTAAAGTTATTGACAAACATCTTCAGCCTAGTCGGTAGAGCTCCAGGGTTTCTGCCAGCTGAGCTAAACATAATTAGCAACAATCTAAGCAGTACTTTCATTTTCTCATTCAAAAATTCCGATGGTAATCGGCTTCAGCTTCAGCGGTAAGGCCCCAGGTAACAATTTGAAAGCGATCGGTCCAACAACTAAGAAATACAAAATGGTCACTATATACCCTAATACCTAAATAACACACCATCGGGTGACTCACATGCTCGTTTGCCCCCCTCTAATAAGACGGGGGCCCACCACACATTCCCACCACTGTGTCTCCTGTGTAGCCACGATTAACAGCGGCGACTGCCAAAAAAGACAATGTATCCATTGCAGTCCCGGGAGTACAACTATGGCTGCCTTGGAACTCACAACGAATTTAATCAGAAGAAATTAGTAGGAGTAGGAAGCTTTTGGAATTGCCCCCCTCTATTATAAAGAAAGATTGAGAAACTAGACACAGTGTCATGTTGCAGCGTCAGGTGCACCGTGCAGTAGGTGGCGCATGGCGTGATCGCCACTGGTCGGTGCTGACGGTGCGTTGGACTCAATCAAACTGCATGCGCAGGTATGCATCCATCGCTCGACGTACACACTATATATTTATTTTACAGTATTTCAACTGCATAAAGATAAATGATTAAGATAGTACAAATTGATAGACTTTTCATATTTTTTTACTTAGTTTCATCACAGTGTTTGTAATGAAGTTCATTTAATTTCCAGTTAAATATGACACACTTCCCATTCCATTGTCCGATTCATCTGAAACTTGATACACTCATTGGAGTCTCGCAACAATACATGATTACCTAAATGGCCGCAACAAAATGGCGATTTGTAACTACCTAAATAAAAATATAAAGAGTAGAAAAAGTATTAAAAGTAGTTTAGAAATGTAGCCGTATAAGAGTGTCAAATGAAATTGCTTGATGAGCGAGTACAGTAAATAAACTTTTTAGTTCTTATTTTATTAACAAGTAACTAAAGCTTGTTTTCTTTTTTGTTATTTACAGTGTAAAATGAACATGAATGAACGCGATGGCCTCTCTACTATACAAGTTTTTAAAGAGCAACGTTGGCAGCGGGGAAAGCAAAATGAGTTGTATTATTAGTGTGACAAGTGTCTCTAGACTAAAATACTCGTCATGTAGTATATAAGATAGTCTCTACCTTAGTGCTTCGCAATTTTGTACGCCGCGGATTTTGCGTCCATTACATCATTCATAGCCTAAGATACAAGATATAGGATTGTATCCTCTACTGTTAGGACAGGGCCTGAAACACTGACGTTTAGTTGTTTGATTTAGAGATACTGTTTGAATTTGTTGTACAA
Organism: Hypsopygia costalis; assembly: GCA_937001555.2. NCBI lineage: Eukaryota > Metazoa > Arthropoda > Insecta > Lepidoptera > Pyralidae > Hypsopygia > Hypsopygia costalis. The sequence goes on from OW443330.2 coordinate 807,711, forward strand.
TTAGTTGTACTTCGGCGTGCGCGTGCCACAATTTGCGATCGATTCGATTTTACCTTATATGACGATCATTCTATGCGCTGATGACAACTTTTGCATATGTTGCCAAGATACTGCATAAAGTAGGTTTAATAATTCACCTCTCCCGCCTAGGTGGGAGTTGAACCCACGGCCTCTCGATAAGCAGGCGAGTGATGTTTCCAAATGAGCTAGCTATCAGGAAAGTTTATTATGGGGAGGAATATTTCCATTTATATTTACTGCTGTATACCTACCTATTAAGTCTAATATGCTAGATCTAAGTTTTGCTCATTCATACATAATGTCAAGTCAAAACATACATTATGTAGTTACCTAGGTGTAGGGTAGGATTTTCTCTAAAAATTTACTGTGCTTAAATACCAAATTTTCAGTAAAAGGTCTGTCTGTTTCTGTAGAAGTTAATCGTTGATCCAGCTTAATCTTATCGCACGTAGTTTGTAAAAATATTGTTTATTTAAAAATAATATGTAACAATTTGCTGTCCATCTCGTCTACAACTACAATCCAATAAGAAAATTTGTCATGCTTCACGGCATCGATCACTTTACCAGCCGTTACATAATGTGGCGTTAGGAAGATGAAACATTTTTTTTTTAATATATCATCATCATCAGCCTGTATCTACCAACCGCTGGATATAAGCCTTCTTAAAAGCTGTTGTAATTTCTGACTAACTAACGAGGCTATAGCGCAAGAGAAGCATGTCGCTCCCGACTAGGCGACTGGGGAAATACTTCCCTCTCACAGAAGCCGCATAACAATATACTTGAGAATTATTATGTTCCTGCCGGTGAGTGAGGAGATGCTTCATTAGCAGCGGAGGTGCCAGCTCGCGAGCCCCTTCACCTTTTCTTGAATAACTCCGTACTGTAGTCTCTAGGGAAAACCTCGACATGGAGTTTATTCCACAACTTGAGAATCCACGGAAGAAAACCTCTTTGGAACAGCATAGTGACCATTTTGGCTTGAATGTCAATGATGAATTCCCTGTCGATGGTAAGCCGGGTGACTGCAGAAGGTAAGCCGTAGACATGGTAGATGAGATTTGACCCGTTTATAGAACATAGCACAAGAAGGTGTGAGTAAATACTATATTTAGCACACATTTTTTATAGATGACGAGGCGCCGCGCGTCTCCTGGGTGTGACGCACAAATCACAACAATGAGAGGATGTGCCGCGTGCGCACACGTAATGCACTCAATGTTTAACAGGTTAAATGAACAGACAGATAAACAGGTAATAACATTTTTATCCATTTTTAATGTGTAAATTTCACCGAAATTCGTTTTGGTGTGTAAGTGGTTCATCAAGATCTTTGAACCAAAGCCAACTTCACCTGCACGTGGTGCACCCTGCTTACTGACAAACGAAGCTCTGCCAAAAAGAGAGGTAGGGAGCGTAATTGTAAGCTACCCGACTGGAGAATGTACCTCCACCTCACGGAGTGCCGCAGACAAATGGCAATTCCATTGAGAGTTGTTGTGTTCCTGCGAGTGAGTGAGGTCACCAGACAGGAAGGAGATGCTGCGTTGGCGGCGGGGGTAGTGGCGCGCGAGCGATATTTTATGTTGCGAGCGTTAATATGTCTACGGGATCCACTTCCCATCAGGCGGAATGCTTGTCTACAGTCAATCTCTTTACAACGTGTCTTCAAAAATTTTTGAAATAATTTGGCCACATCGTCAGGAGAAAAGGAGGCAAGAAAACCCAGTGATAAAGATGATTCGACCAGGGGCCCACCGCCGAAGCTGAACCTTCGGATTTTCTTACTGTCTCTACATCTAAAGCTCTACCCTGAAGATAACTGAAGATGTTTGTCAATGACTTTAACCTAAGACCTATTTTGGAACCAAAAAATCAAAAAAGCAATCGGCTTCAGCTTCGGCGGTAGGGCCCCGGACTCGCACCGCGTTGGAAACGTTGATTGACAAAATTTTCCACATCACCCTGACAGAACAGAGACCAATGAACCATCTAAGTACGCCAAATTGTGGAATTTGTCAGATCAGGACCTTCAGCATTAGGGTTCTTCTGTCAGTCCAGGATAAATAAATAAATAAATATTTCTGGACAATTTACACAGCGCCATCTAGTCTCAAATTAAGCGCAAAGCTTATGTTATGGGTACTAGGCAACTGATAAATGTACTTAAATACATTTTTTTTTTGTAAATACTTATAATACATAGAAAACAAAGTCAAAGTGGCCATTGCTAAACATTCGACCACCGAGCTCGTCAAGCTCGATAGTCTTGAAATTGATTTTACCAATTTTAATGTTTTGTATGGAGATCCCTTCGATAGCTTGCACTTACAAGTTACTTTCACAAGCGAACGCAACCGCGAGTACTTGTTATAATAGAGCATGCAACAAAATAGTAAATCAATGATCATATCACACAAGAGCTCACACCGAATAACAGTTTTCTAAACCCGCTGAGCTGAGCGTGGGTAGCCCGGGTGACTTGTGGGGGTAGTAGAGGGAGATGGCGGGGGATGGCGGGGATGGCCATTTAGTATTCTCACCTCGAGTCTCAGCTCGTCGAACAAACAAGATCACTTACGACACGTCTGCACTTACGCGTGAACTGACTATCTTATGTTAAACTTGGTAACGTATACTTGTACAAAGAGGGTGTATATATCTATTATTTTTAAAAAAAACCAAAAAGTTTTTTCGATATTTGTTACTCAAAGCGAAATTATAGATATGCAGATCACTCTTAACACTTACTTGATACTGTCTAGAAACTAACTCAAAATATCAGAAATCTGGCACTATCATTGTTCTGCTATTCTGATCTTATGATAATTTTAAATAGTTTATATCCGCCAACTTGCCAGACCTTCCTGGTAACTCATCACAAGCCTTCCTAGTAGCTCAGTTGGAAAAACACTCGACCGGTTATCGAGAGGTGGTAGGTCAAATCCCACCTAGGCGGAAGACGTGAATTTGTCTATTTTTAATGATCGTATGATAAAACATTTATAATGATCTTATGATGTCAATACTAATTCACAATTTTATATCGTTTTTTACAATAGCTCAGTATAGTGGCTCCACGTGTGCGAGAAGAGAAGCCCAAACCGTATTGCCAACAGACATTGCCATGCTGGCAAGATGCTTCCTCACACTTCGCTTGAAGGATTCGATATTATAATAAAATATTAAATTTAAAATTTAAAAAAAACCCCGACACAATAGCCAAGTTCCCTTTAAAAAGTAAAAAATAATAAAAGAAATTCAATCTTAAAGTACCTAAGTATGTATTAATAATTCTAAAAAAAATACGTCGCGTTGGGGGACCGGTGCGACGGCAGACATCGTTGATGGTCGTATCCTAAACGCAATATTTTGAAGTAAATTATAAAAAAAAATCTTTATTTAATTTTTAGATTCATCTATGTTGCTTAGTTTGGTTAGGTTAGACTATTTGTAATTAAATTGTTAGGTTTGGAGCATCATATCAGACATTCGATTATTCTTCCCCTTTTTAACCCCCCACATCTTTTAAACGGCTCAACCGATTTTCATCAAACATGTCTAAGAACACTCGCACATTATTCACCTTTAATACAAAAAAAACTAAATTGAAATCGCTTCATCCGTTCCGGAGCTACGATGCCACGGACAGACAGAACCACACACACACACACAGACACGTCAAACTTATAACACCCCTCTTTTTGCGTCGGGGGTCAAAAAGGAGGAAACACACGTGGCGGCAGTGCGCTTCTCTTTTTAAATACCTGAGTGGGCCACTTGAAAACCCCTTATTTTTATTTACCCATATTCATTCCACTGCTGGGATACCAGTCTTCCCTTAAGCAAAGGGCAGGCCATACTATACCACGCTACTCAACTGCGGGTTGGAGAAGGGTAGAATTTTCAAACCGCCCAAAGGCCACTGCATCTAATGACAACAGACCGACCGACGCGGCGATGGCTTAACGTGCCCTCCGAAGCACGGAGGAGCATTTCTTAATAGTAAGTAGGATATTTGCACATTAATTACAACCATAGACACTGTTCGTCTTTTGGCAAATATGTTTTTTTTTTTTCATGTCCGAAAATTTATCTCGCGTTAAGATTTAGTCACTCTAGGTTCAGACCTTAAGGAAAATGCGCCTGAAAAGAAATATGAATAGCCATTTAAATGAATATTACAAATGAATACGTCGAGTAGCTGTCCAATCTAATTCTTAAGATCCCTAGAGAGCGGTCGTTTTTACCCATCTTCCATATCGAACCCTCGTTTCGGCGAAGGCTTCAACTCCGACAGTGCGTCCCTCGGCGCGCCCGCATCGAACTAGAAACACGGTTTACTCCATTTTGAGTCTTCAAATACTCCAAAATAAGTACGTAGAGTAAAATGTAGAAACTGTTTATGTAAATGTAAAGAGACATTTTGAGACTGACCGACTAATAGATCTAAGCACAGCGTAAACTCTTAAGGAAATTATTATTTCGCTGCGGTATTCTGTGAGATGGAGGTTCTTCCCCAGTCGGAGAGCTTACAAATACGCTGTACCCTACCTCTCTTTTGCCGGAGCCTCTTGCGCTAGACGGCAGGGTGCACCACGTGCAGGCGAGGATGGCTTTGGTTCTAAGGAACTTGGTGAGCCGCCTAAACATTTAAATTTTATTTAACAATTCCTCTGTAAGGTCAATGTGTAGAGAACGTCCCCATCAAATAAAGATGGTAATCAAATAAAGGAATTTTGCTCGACTTGGTGGGGGCACTGCCGTGCCTCCAGATCAGGAGCAAACGAGCCAACAAAGACTTCGTGGATAAGGGAAGGAAATAATGTAGACGCTTTACAGAATGAAGTGAACCATAAAGATTGCGACTTGGGGTGTAAGTGGTTCATCCTCTCTCACCTGCACCTTGCTGACTGACAAACGAGACTCTGCTGAAAAGAGAGGTAGGGCATAGCATATTTTTTAAGCTGTCAGACTGGGGAAGTACCTCCACCCCGCAGAATACCTCAGCCAAATAACTTGTAAATATAAAAATATGTACAGGAAAATAAAAGCTAAAAATATAGCACAAACATCATAAAGCACGAAGTCAACCATAATTCGCACTACCTTCCCTCAGAGTGAAACCCGCATTGGAATATTTCACCATCTAAATCAATTTAGTGTTAGACTCACACGCCTCGCCTCTCCATATTCCTAATGCAATCTCGACAATATTCGCTGGGAAATTAAATAAAGTGATCCCTCTCAGACAAATTGCATCAGAGTGCTGCTAAATCGCTTTCTTCCAACACTTACATACACTTAGCATACCTTACTGGCATATAAATCTTTCTTTGTATAGAATCCGGAACGAAGAAATTCGACGGAAAACTAAAGTTGTCGACATAGCCTTCAGAGTTTGCAAGCTGAAGTGGCAATGGGCCGGTCACATCTGTCGAGTAAGTGACGGCAGATGGGGAGGAAGGTATTAGAGTGGAGGCCGCGCATAGGACGACCAAGCGTTGGATGTCCTCCTTCTATATGGTCCGATGATCTTAAGAAAACGGCTGGAAGCTGCTGGATGAGGAAGGCGGAGGATCGTATCTGGTGGAAAGCATTGGGAAAGGCTTATATCCAGCAGTGGATAGATACAGGCTGATGATTATGGGAATATTACAGTTCGTACAATGAGACTTGCTTTATTTCGACACGGCAATTGACGAACCGGGCCTACCTGATGGCCCTCATTCCGCAGGTCACCGGAAGAAGCGACGATATCGTATGCACTTCATTTCCCAGCTGGGCTGCTCTAGACATAGAACGATTGTTGATTCTATTGTGATGATTGTTTTAGAGAAGCCCGACTGGGGGCTCTCCCTTTTAGTTTCTATCGTTTTTAGGGTTCCGTACCCAAAGGGTAAAAAGGAACCCTATTACTAAGGCTCCGCTGTCCGTCCGTCCGTCCGTCCGTCTGTCACCAGGCTGTATCTCATGAACCGTGATAGTTAGACAGTTGAAATTTTCACAGATGATGTATTTCTGTTGCCGCTATAACAACAAATACTAAAAAATAGAATAAAATAAATATTTGAGGGGGCTCCCATACAACAAACGTGTTTATTTTTGCTCGTTTTTGCTCGCAATTAATAACGGCAATAGGTAGACGTTTGAAATACTCAAAAATAATATTTAGTTATATATTCACTTTACAATTAAATAATTAAATAAATAAAAAATCGGTTGTCTGTAAAATCGGTTTACATTTTTCAAAAGAAAATTTTAATGGAACGCCTCAGAGGGAGGTAGCGCCGCATGAGTCATGTTTTTTCGTGCGTGCAGCCGGCTCCATCGAATTATAAGACGTTGTCACGTCAATAAAACAAATATTTAAGGGAGGCTCCCATACAACAAACGTGATTTTTTTGCCGTTTTTATAGTACCCTACGGAACCCTTCGTGCGCGAGTCCGACTCTCACTTGGCCGGTTTTTATTGATGTTTTGTTTGACATCATTCATACACCTCCTCCTTGCGTCGTTTTCGTCATTGCTGAGGGTCGTGGCCCCATGGCCTCACTTTTGCACGGATGATGCTCCACCACTTGTTCCTGTCTTCTGCGGCGTGAACTGCATCATGTAAGCTGGTGTCGAGAGCAGTGCGGATTTGGTCGGACCAACGTATCGGACTTCGGCCTCGTGGTCTTTTGCCGTCTACCTTACCTGTGACAAGAAGTCTCTCCAGGTTGTCACCACGTTTCCGGGCAATGTTGCCAAGGAACTCCAGGGTCCTTCGGAGACAGATGGTGGAGGGTCATTCATACACACAGCCTCCTATTACAATCGCACCGCTCGCTATCAGCAGGGAATTCCTACTCGCACATTACAACTGCTCAAGTACGAGGAGGTTACACGAGGTTACAGAGGTTTTCTCCCATTAAGTTAGCTACCATCAAGCTGTGCAATCATTTTTTGTATATATTTATAGATATGTTGTTTAGACTATGCAACAGTGTATACGGTAGTAATATTCTTCACATAATATATCTACTTTGCTATCCGTTATTTTACAAACCATTCCACAGCATAGGTTAGATAAAAGAGATCTCTTAAAAAGATAGGCTCGCATTTGCATAACTATATTATGTACATATTCTACCTGTACTGTATAATTTATATGCAATAAAGAAGATGAACCTAAAGTCAAGGAGGGTCCGGCGGTTTGGGTCTAGTTTCTCAATATCGTGAAGTCTCAATGTAACAAACCCTCCAAAGGGCTACCCACTTCTTGTTTTAATAACTCGTTCAGAACGATTTTTGTAAAAGTCAAACAACTTTAGAAACTTTGGCCATAAAATATTCCATACTATATTGGTGAAAATTCTTGATTTGTAACCAAATATTTTAATTTTTTTAATATGTGTTAATAATCAAATAAATATAAACCTGGTATAAATGATTTACATATTTATATAAATAGAAATTGTTGTACATATTTATATAAATGTTGCATCATATTAAAATGACAAAACGTAGACTATACAACACAGTTCGATGAATTTTGATGATGATACTCGTATGTACAATAATGCATTGCATTTTTCACGTAACAGTAGGTATTAGGGACGTGCCAATTCACATTAAGCTTGACTCAACTCAACTTGATTCAACTCGAATTGAAATGCGCTTAACTCTAATTTAAACTCGAGTTCGCAGGACAAACATGCAAACAATGCAGGACATACAATAACTGATATTAGGGTATAGTAAGATTGACTTCTTATTCGGTGGTGTCCTTGCACATGTCAGTGTAATCGATCACGTAAATTACACGAGCTACTATATATTTCAGAGGGCATGTTCCGACGGTCCCGGCTGTTGTCATTAGATGACAGTCGTTAAGCCAATTCAGTGGTCTATGGGCGGCTTGAAAACACTGGCCTCCGCCAACCCGCAGTTGAGAGGCGCGGTGGAGTATGCTCTATATATCCTTCGATCGAAGGGACACCCGTATCCCAACAGTGGGACAATTATGGGTTGATGCCGAAGAATGACTACTTACTACTAATATTAAGCAGTACAATCACAATACACTGAGAGAACATTTTAACTATCACGAAACAATGTCAATAAACAGTACCTACTCAATATTGTGACAATAATTTTTATTTTTATTTATAAAATGCAAGCTCACATAACAAGTTCCAGCCAAAAAGGCCGGTCGGTGCTATTCTAGCAATAGTAGTCTATTGCTAGAATAGCACCGACCACTCGAATTAGTGAAAATCCACTTCGAGTTCCTCTTGCAATAAAAGTATGCTGCATATTATAGTTAATTATTTTTAAAATAAGTAATGTATTATCTAAGTACTCGCAAGTGAATAATAAAAGTAAAAGTAACAAGTGCAAATAAAACGACGAGATGACATGAACTCCACAACTCGATAGTAGCTAACTACATCAGAGAAAACCTCTTGTAACCGCATCATTCTTGATTAGTTGCAATGCGTCAGTACTGTTACTTATACTGTGGTATAATATAAAATATAAATACCCTGTCGATAGCGAGCGCTGCGATTGTAATAGGTGGGTGTGATGTCAAACAAAACAACAAAAACGAAAGAAAATAAAATGAAGAAGTCGGGCTGCTTTAGAAGATAGAACGATTGTTTGTTTCTAATATTTTATAATGCACATAAAAACAACACATTATTGTGAATATTGTACAAGTCATCGCCAATTTTATAGCCATCATTATTAGTAGCAATTTAGTGATGTAGCATTACTCTACATTATGTGTCTCGTAAGCAAATTATAACGCTGGGAATCCCCAGCAAACAGATACAATATCAGGTGTCAAATAAGTATTAATCAGCAAATAGCGTTATGTGTATTTTCTGTGTCACTTTGCTACCAGGTAACAGGTATTTTAATTTACCTGCGCTACCAACCTACCAAAGTTGAAATTTCCACAACCACAAAACGAAAAGGTTTGTTGTCGGTCCCGAGTTTTTCTTAGTCTAACCTTCATTCATTATTGTACAACCATAATGTATTAAAATATAAAAAAAACCGGACAAGTGCGAGTCGGACTCGCCCACCGAGGTCCTCCGTAGGTACGTAGTATCGTTATTAAATTTGATATTTTTCATTATAAATAAGAAATAATGCGTCGAAAAAATTAAATAAAATATATTTTGCAATGTGTACATCAAGCCCTTTCATATGATACCCCATTTGAACTAGTAGTTTCAATTTGAAATTTCGACACCCTATAAAAAATATAGACCCCCTATTTTTAAGATCTATTTACAAATGTATAGTTTTTTTTTATATTTATGCCTGTACTTGTAGTCTATAACGATGTGACTTGCCAAATTTCATAGTTCTAGGCCAACGGAAAGTACCCTATAGGTTTTGATTCCCTTGAGTGTGTCGTAATATGCGTTTTTTGCTGAATAAACGGCCGTAACTTTTTTCTACGTAAACTTAACAGTTTGATTTTTTTACAACTTCATGGGACCGTAGACCTGAGTATACAGTTCAAATTTCAGCTTGATACCTCTACGCATTCTCGACATAGAAATTCTTGACAGACAGACAGACAGACGGACAACAAAGTGATGTTATAAGGGTTCCGTTTTTCCTTTTGAGGTAAGGAACCCTAAAAAAGATATATACATGATACAGGTGTTATTTAGAGCAAGGCAAATTTCAGACATTGGATAATCGCAGAGACGACCGAAGCAACTGGAGCAGAGACCACCAAAGTAACCACAGCAGTCGCATGTATCTACTAACGTAACTGACGTAATGTACTGGGTGGATGCATGCCGGCACTAGTTTGCATGAACTAACTGATGGTAGAAGCAAGCAAAGTAGTGTGAATCAAATTGCCTGTAAATGGTAAATACAGTTCGGGAGGCTATTTTCGGGAGCCTAGCCTACTCCAGTGTTCCTGTATCCTTGACTATGGTGACGAAGGAATAGAATACATACTTATTTTACTGTACTGTGGATGCAATACAGTATACTTACAGCTATTGGTCTGCTGAATATATAGGATCAATTTATCTTAATCAAACTCACACTGTCCCAATTCCAAATGACCAAAAAGAAAAGAGATTACTTTCCAAATGTCCTAATTGTACGAGGAACTGGGACACGGCAATACTTCTAAAATTTTCAAATTAATGTCAAGCTTGTGCCGGAGTTCGCCCCCATTCAACGAAAACTCTGAAAGAAGTGAGCTTACACAGTTTTCTTTCGCAGATGTCGTGTTCATTTCACAATATATTATCAGTAACTCTACACTATACCTTTTTACAACTTACGCTGAACCACGCTGTTTTTTTGCTTTGGTTGCTACATGGTTGACCGGATTATGTAGCCGATAGATGCTTACAAGAATGTCCTTGCATTCATATTACTTACGTAGTGATACCTGCTGATTACGCAGTACCTATTCAGGGTTTGATAGATAGATAGATCGAATATGCTTTATTTGCATAATACAAATGAGAAGGACAGTGAATCAATAAATTATTACAGAGTTGTATATATGCAACAAGGCGGTCTTATTGCTGAGAGCAATCTTTTCAATGGAGTGGGCAGGATTCGCAAATCAAAAAATAATAATGAAAACTAGAAGTATAGTAATATTATGAGAATCATTATTATGTATATACGAAGATGTATCACTGATAAATAATTGAATAATAAAGAAAAATACATACAATATATGTACCTGTATTATAAAATATATAATTAATAAATAACTAAATAAATAAACATTAATTTGGTTTGGTTAAGGTTTGGTCAACTTGCTCAAGGGTATTCTTATACTGAGAATCTGAGGGATTTTCTGTGAGGCGGAGGCACTTCCCCAATAACGATACAACAGGCTGCATACCACAGAAGCTGGCTTAGACTTTACAATGGAAGTGAGCTTGTTCTTCTAACTTACTGTACTGACTTACGGTTTTCACTCATAGAAAACACATATAAAACTAAAACCTATAGAAAGGTTGATTAATACGAGTACTAAATAAATATTTCTACATGTTATACAGCGGCATCTAGTCCCAACCAAGCGGAGTGTGTACTATGACTACTGGATAATTGGTGCACTTTAAAATGTTTTAAAGCACGTGAAAAACAGTTAGTACAAAACAAATAGACATGTTCTGCACACAAATTATAGAGTGGGAATGAAATCCGCGACCCTTTATACCTATTTAAAGTTACCATATACAGCCTCTCGACCGCAGGACTCCTTTAGTTATCAGCGATAGTGACTTTTTCTCGAGATACTCCCAACGTTGGTGCAGCATAATGCGCAACGCCAGTTGAGTCTTCATTGCCTGTTCAAACACTATAATATCTTATAAGTAATGAAGTCGGCAAACAAAAATGTGCGTTCAGTCAAAGGCTAATTTGTTGTTTACTTACTGACTGAATTATATTATTTGGAGAAATAAATTCTACTTAACCTACTTTTAGTTCAATTTCCACAAACAATCGTCAACTCTAAATCTACAGAGTATAAAGTTTATTTTATTATTTCGTTGCATTAAGGCAACCTGCTGATGAATAGTACAACCTTATTCATTTCCGTCATCAGGGCAAAACCCACGGAGAAGTTTAATACTCGACTGAATCCATAATGGCATAATACATATATAAATGAAACGTGCGTGTCCCTTATGTTGCAAAAAATAATTATCATATTATCAGCGTAAGAGAGGTGGCTTAACATTTGGTTACCCATATAAAATAGCATAATATTTAAGGGGGAGCAAGCTGACAAGACATTTGTGTGATTAACCTTGTGGATAAGTACTAATCTCATTTGATTTTAGACCAACCTAGGCGACATCTTGAACACCTAACTGTTCCAGATTTGTCTCAATAATGGGGAGGTGCGAGGTCGACGCGAGAGAGCGACAGGAATGCATACTGTATGTAGTACTATTATATATATCATCATCAGTCTGTACCTACCCACTGCTGGATATAAGCCTTCCCCAATGCTTTCCACCAGATACGATCCTCCGCCTTCCGCATCCAGCGGCTCCCAGCCGCGTTCTTAAGGTCATCGGACCATCTACATAGTAGGAGGGCGTCCAACACTTCGTCGTCCTATGCGCGGCCTCCACTCTAATAACTTCCTCCCCCAGATGAGGGTAAGTGATGGCAGATGCCATCACTTACTCGGCAGATGTGACCGGCCCATTGCCACTTCAGCTTGCAAACTCTGAAGCCTATGTCGACAACTTTAGTTCTTCGTCAGAGAAACCCCGAGCATAGTCCTCTCCATCGCTAGCTGCGCGACCTTTAGCCTGTGGACCAGTCCGATGGTCAGTGTCTAAGTCTCTGCACCATATGTGAGTTAAGTGTATATTATATGTCTATGATAAAAACCTAGGCTAACAAAGATACTCTATTACCAAGAAACATTTAGGAAAGGTTGTAGAGACTGAATATTTGATAAGAATTCCGAGAATCTAAATTAACTCAATTTGTCACTACATGATGTATCACATTCTCGTAACTGTTATTGCTAAATAAATTGGGACGAGTAAATATTTTTGGTTATTTTTCCTTATAACTCTATGAATGATGTGACCAAAGATTTTGACGTCATAACGTCGATGAACGCCGGCTGCACACACATTCCGCCTGAGCCGAGTGTGCAAGCGAGAGTGCGGAACAAGCGAAGAGAGGCACGATCGGCCTAAGCGTTCGGCTTGTAACTAGGGTTGCCAACTCTTGAAAGGACTAACCCGGGAGACTTAGGCACGTGGAAAGAAAATCTCAATTTTTAAATTTATATTTATTCTACTTTCGAACAGCATCTGATATACAAAATCATAAAAGTGGAAAACATGGAAAAATAATGGAAAACGATTAATGACGTGCAAGCGAAAGATGTGTATAATTAGAAAAACCCTTCGATCAATAATATACAACGAAAAACCGGAGAAATTATTGTTCCCCGGGAGGTCGGGAGATTGACCATTATTACCGGAGTCTCCCGGGCAATCCGGGAGGGTTGGGAACCCTACTTGTAACCCATCTAATCTCTCTTCCACTCTATCGGCCGATGTTTTCTTATGACGTATCACGTAAAATTGTCCGTAAATCGACTTTACAGACAACCAGTTTTTTAACAAGGATATGTTGATATGACCACGGGTCCTTGTTGAGTGGAAATGACACTGTTCTTTTTTTTTTTTTTATACTACGTCGGGTGGCAGATAAGCATACGGCCCGCCTGATGTAGAGCGATTGCCGTAGCCATATTAACGCTCGCAACATAAAATATCGCTCGCGCGCCGCCACCCCCGCTGCCAACGCAGCATCTCCTTCCTTTCTGGTGACCTCACTCACTCGCAGGAACACAACAACCCTCAAGGGAATTGTTATTTTGCTGCGGTATTCTGTGAGGTGGAGGTACATTCCCCAGTCGGGTAGCTTACAATTACGCTCCCTACCTCTCTTTTCGCCAGAGCTTCGTTTGTCAGTCAACAGGGTGCACCGCGTGCAGGTGAAGTTGGCTTTGGTTCAAAGGTGTTGATGAACCACTTACACCCCAAATGTTCATAGTAGATATCTTGTAAGTCGGGGTCTCACAAAAAGGCTACCAACTGTTCCGATAATCGCGAAGTCCCGATTTCAGGACCCTGTGTCCGGCGCCCGCCGATAGCGGCGGGACTTTATGAATAAAATCTAAGGCTATGAACCTAGTAAATAGTTACTTGATTTCAAATTATATTTTGAGTATGGATATTATTTTAATTTCTGGCTGAAATTGTATTATATCATTCTATGTATTATAAGTATGTATTTCCAAAAAAAAAAAATGTATTTAAGTACATGTATCAGTTGTCTAGTACACATAACACAAGCTTTGCGCTTAATTTGGGACTAGATGGCGCTGTGTAAATTGTCCAGATATATTTATTTATTGTAACTATTGTGACACGCACCGACTGGATACGGGTCTCCACTTAATCGAAGGGGGAATTAGAGCGTAATCATCACGCTGCTCAACTTGCAGATTGTCGTTGGCGAAGTCCAGTGATTTCAAACCGCCCAAAGGCCGTAACACGGAGGAGTTCGAGGTAAATAATCCCATTCATAGACAGGCAACGGTCAACGATGCTTAACTTGCGTGACCTATAATATTCACACGCGCAACGACGCCGTCGAACATCTATAGCGACACGGATCGGTACTCGACTATTTTTAATTTATTATTTTCATGGATGAATATACCTATAACATAAATAATTTGTTTATTGTTCCTCTATCAGCAAAAATTCTTTGAACTAATTAGTAATTGTGATAGGCGCTGATTTATCTTAACACGCGAAGATTTATCTTAATGTGTACAAAGTTTCATGATGATCGGAAGTTTCGGCGTGTAAGTTAACAAACAAACTCACATTCACATTTATTAAATATTTTTTTTTAAATGAAAAGTAGGGATTATAGTACCTATTGATTCGCTACTTTTATGATAAAGCGGGTTTTTGGGCGTCCCGGTGCTCCCGGTCAAGGATCCGGCGGTACGCGTCCCGAGAGGGTTAAAAAATGGGACATCCCGCCAAAAGTGGGACATCTGGCAACACTAGTCACAGATATTATTTGCCTAATAACACAATAATAAATGCTGATAGTAAAATATTCACTTTTTGCTTTGATATTTACTATAAAATATGATGTTAACTACATCATCAAATTTAATGTAGTTAGTTGCCAATAAATTATTACATAATAGAAAAATGCATTAGTAACATTTTTTTACTAATTGATTAAATGTAAGTAAAAATAATAAAAACTAAATTAACAAAAAGAAATCGCTGAGGACAGGATTCGAACCTGCGCGGGTAGAACCCATTGGATTTCAAGTCCAACTCCTTAACCACTCGGACACCTCAGCTATGATCGAAAGTCCGAAATATTACACCGCTATCTACACGGTCGTTTGAGTGACGTTATTGAGTTATCAATGAAAGTGTTTACGTGTACAACACACATAAAGTGTCGCAGTGGCACACAAAGAAATAATAGAACATTTAGATGCGCACACGCATACCCATCAAGTAAACAATTTAAATAGCTATTTAGTTTATATACGAGTATTTTAATGAACACATTTTATTTGTAATGATGAGAAAGCAATAAAACGATGTTATTGCCATTACGGCTTTCTCTCTGACCTGCTTTAGATTGCCTACAGTTTTTCAAACAAAATTTCAATGAATCATGATATACCTACCTATATTAAAGAAGACTAGCTTCACCTTTTAATAAAATCTGAGGTAAAATTTTGTAAATACATAATTTAGTCTATTCTGTCCCTTAAAACGACAATAAAGTATGTTTAGGTACATAGACACAGGTCCTGTGACTTCCTAATCACAACTCTTTTTACAGATTGAAATAAACTTGAAGTGGATATAATTCCATTCCATTAGTTAATTCCATTCCATTAGTTAGAAATTCCATTAGTAATGTGATGTATTTAAGCAATACGCATCCTCAATTCAGTATTGTCAATTAATAAGTTAGGACCTTATATATTCGTTACTTACCCAAAAAGTTTTTTCTAGGTAAACCGATTTTGAGACGTGAAAACGAGCATGTGGGCCCATGGAGATCAGCAAAACCAAGGGGTCGCCGATCAGTTGCCAGCCTATACTCCCTCCTTTCTCTCTTTCTTTCTGGTGACCTCACTCACTCGCAAGAACACAACAACCCTCAAGGGAATTGTTATTTTGCTGCGGAATTCTGTGATTTAAAAACTGATACTTCTCAAGTGGTCCTATTTAAATTTGATCAAGATCTGAGCGGTAGTGAGTTACCCTTAATTAGGTACGTGAGTTTATTGCCCCAATGACGAAGAGCGGTAGGGTTATATTTTTCAAGTGTATGTCGGTATATTTGGCACGCTCTACAGCTTGAACCGCTTGACGAATTTCGACATACGAAGTGTCATTAGATTCGTCTCAGCGCATCCGCCGGCCGCGAAAAAAAAATCAAAGGATAATTACAAAAAAAATTGTTTGAATTTTTCAATCGAAGTTTTTTTCGATTAATCTTTTTCTTTTAAGACTTCGGTTTTTTTTTTCAAAAAAATTCATTGACCTGTTATAGGTCAATTAATTTTTTTTAAGTCGATTTTCTTTACATATAGGTATTTATTCGTATAAAACGTTTTGAAAATGTATGCAGCTGTGGTATAAACGGATCAAACACATTAAATTTTGAAAATGATAGATAATAACTTTTCCTAAGGTTTCTTGATCGGAACAATATTGAATAAAATAGCTCTATGCTATAATAAATCATCATAATTATATGTTTGTATGTAGTATGTGACGTCACAGCACCTGAGACAACAATATGTGTGTCGTGTTTGTGGTGTGACGTCACTCATTTACAATTCAGCTGTACAAACAAGAAAGTACCAACAGCCGGATTGAATTAAAAACTGTGCAAAACTGTTTGCTACCACAATAACACGCAAACTTGCTAAACCTTTAGTTCCGGTTTCAAGAATTAACTAGATTTCTATAACGGTTACACAGTTTTACAGATTTCGATTCGTGGGCCAGGGAGGGATTTTGACAAAAAAATAAGGCAGTTATCGTGAGACAGGCCGCCACACATTCCCACTAATTTATCTCCTGTGTAGCCAAGATTAAGGCGAGGTGAGCCAGCGCAGCGCTACAAACAATATGACAATTCCGCGAGACACTGGCGACTCTGGCGAGCTGAAAATCTATTGAATAATCGATTAGAACTTTTAAAGATGTAATAAAAAAAACTATCGGGTATAATACCTCCAGTTATTTATGACCTTATTTTTAGTACATGACTTATAATGTCAAATTACTTATTTTAAGAATAAAACCGAAAATAGAAGATAAAATGACATGAAAAGAGTTAACTTTGTGAATTTATTTTATCGAGTCAACTTCATCAAATCATGTTTCCATCGGATATATTCCCTAGTATATATCCTCAACAATATCAATAGAATTTTCCTAGATTTTAATTCTATGTTTATTACTTCAAAGATGAATTCTAAATTGTGGATTTTGCAGTACCACTGGTTGATACCAGTGCCGGTTGGTACCGGGGTGGTCTTAACAGCGGCGACCACCAAAAAGGCGATGATGAACAAACGAAGTCCACTGTAGTCCTAGTGGTAAAACAACGGCAGCCACGACAAATTTATTCAGAAGAAATTAGTAGGTGTAGGAAGGTGGGCTAAAATCGGAGCTTCACATGGATAACACAGGCTGATGATAATGCAGATGATGACTTGAATTGTCTTATATGGTCTTGCTTTAATTCCGCTGGATGTAATTGAAATAATTTACATTTATCTTGAATGTCTACGTCGGTGCGTGTTTAGAAATTAATCTTCAGGCGACATAACAAGACATACGACTTTATTTTCAGATTTATTACAGATGTTTCGATACGATAAGTGCTGAACAAAGATTTATTTATTTAAATAAAACATATATGTACAAGAGTTGAGGAACGGACACGAAATAAATTAAATTAACAATATTATAGTTTCTAAAATGATGCCATATGGGGCATAATTAATAAAAAATAAATAAATATAATTTAATCTACTAAATAATCAGTTGTGAAATTACAATACAATTATATCAAGAGTTTGCTAAATGAGGACTACGTTTGTATTCTTGCGTTATTAATTATTTTAAGTAATATTTTAAGTAACACTTTGCTCTATCAGGCTTCATGTTTGAAACTATAAGGTGTGTAATACTGTAAACTGTAATACTAGTAGTTAGTAAAATATAATATATAAAAATGTGATTTATAAAAAATGCAAATGTGTGCCCAAACAACGCAGCAAAACAAAGGCCGCCGGCCGCCAATAACTTAGTGGAGAAAAATAGAAGGAGACCTTAAACAAGCCTGGCAACTGCCAGAGTCGACGACCTAGAATAGAGTATCCTGGCGCAAGACAGTGACGAGATCGAACCCCAAATAATGGGACCAGGGATGGACAAAGCGAGTAAGAGATGGGCCCAAACACATATAATTTTAAATATTATTGTATATTGTTTATATTTCTGCGAAGGAAATATCGGGTAACATTTGGATGAAGAGGAGAATATACAAACTAAAACTGAACAGGTAGGCGGTGCAACAAATATAGTTAAAGACAATATAACAATCTATACCTACACATACATTGGTACCTACATAGAAATACAATAAATTTTATATATTGCATACATAATATTATATACATACATATGGTATTTAAATAATAGGGCAAAAAGGAACTAACACATATGAGAATTACTGGAAATGAAATCAATTTGATACACTTGAGAGTTAATTTAAAATTATCCGATATTTGGTCTTGATAAATCGAAAGTAGTAAAGAATTCCATTGTCGGACAGCTACCACGCAAAAAACTTAGTGAACAACTCAATATACTGGCAAGAAGTGTTAAGACGCAGCTGGAGAGAGGGAGAGTGTAATAGTACTTGTATACAGTCTGTGTGGATGCTCTCTACCGCTCTAATATTTGTCAATGACTTTAAGCTAGGACCAATTTTTGGAATCAAAAAATCCGATGGTAAACGGCTTCAGCTTCGGCACCGGCGGTAGGGTAGAGCCCCCGATCTGAAACAGTCTATAAGGTGCCGCACACGTTCACTCACTCCCTATACTGACTGAAGTCTTTATTTATGTAATAGATTACAACGTGACATTTGTATTGAGTAGCCAGGGTGTGCCCAGGGTATGGTGACATGCCTGAAGCTGACCTGCGAGAAGTTAGCGTTAGAAGGTATGCAACGCGTAACTTCGGTGTTGCAAGCGTAAACTGTGATGACATCTTACCATCAGGTATATGCTTGTTTACCACTTTAGTGGTATTTAAAAAAAATTACAACGCAATTGACAATTTATACAAAACTCCTGATTAATATTCTTCTCAACATAGTGTCTCAAGAAAGCATAAAGTTAAATTAACAGGTACCTTTAAATTAGCTGAATGCAAGTAAGTTATATTTTAAAATATAACTAAAAACGATTAAACCAGCATACAAATAGAAATAAGTAGGTAGGTTAGCAAGCTTCATGCTTCTGCGTACACTTTTACTTGACTTTTGCATCAAACAAATGCATCTCGCCCGAGTGCGCTCCACTGCGCTGCCGCTCGCTCGCCACTCGCCACTCACTCCAGTCATTCGTCGCCAACACGACAGTTTCATATTCACAGTGTATAACACTCAAATAAATGGCGAATAAAATAAGTACTTGTCAAAGACCGAGGTCCGCAACCTTCTTTGTCTCGTAGAGCAGACCCATTGCATATTTAATTTAGATTTCCGTAGAACCGCGTTTTGGGGTAAAGTGGTCCTCCACAATCATTAGAGCCATAGCCGACGTCACCTGCACGTGGTTCACCCTGCCGACTGTAAAGCAGGCTTTGGAGATAGAGTAAGAGAGTTACAAATACGCTATACCCTACCTGGATATAGGGTACTGTAAGTTGCCCGAACGGGGAAGTACCTCCACTTCACAAAATACCACAGCCAAATAACAATTCCCTTGAGGGTTGTTGTGTTCGACCGAGTGTCCAACACCCAACATACCAACCAACAAACCACTATCAACTGCTATCAACGACTTTTAATCACTATCTACCCCTACCAACCATCACCAACCACTATGAACCACTACCATCCACTGTCAATCACTAGCAACCACTATCAACAGTTATTAACCACCATCAATCACTATCAATCACTATCAACCACTATCAACGCCTATCGATCTTTATCAACCACTGTCAACCATATCAACAATTCTCCACCAACCCGCAGTTGAGCAGCGTGGTGGAGTATGCCCCCAGCATCAACCCATAATAATCCCACTGTTGGAATACGGGTCTCCCCTCAATCTATCTCACTCTCTCTCAGTCTATTATATAATTTATGTACTGCAAACATAAAAAATAAAAATAAAACAATACTTTCGGATGAGTGGTAGATACTGGACAATTTTGTTTCCATTTCGCGACGTTTCAGCAACGCCACGAGAGTCGCGACCCGAATAATCGCCATTTGAATAACTGTGCCACTGTGCACTCGTTGAATCACAAACGGGAATGGCACGGGGAAAATAACACTCACTCGCACCGCCCATAGCCCTTCAATGTGCTAATGGATTCCACATGGTCATATAGTTATATATATATGACCATGTATAATACCCAGAATCGGTATTACAATTACCCAGATTGGATGTTTTTTTTTTAGTTTATCATTCGTTAGTTAGTTTCTGCCGATTTGTAGGTATGCGATCTTGTAAGTAACTTTATATCGTCTTTTAGATTGCTCCTTAACTTGGATAGCCGAAATCCATGGGCTTATACCAATCAACCATCCGAATTGGACTTATAAGAAAAAATTACATATGGACTACATTTGAGAATAAGAATCAGTTGTTAAATTATACCCGTGCATAGTCCCATGCCATCTGAGTTTATTATCTATAACTATCGATGTCATTAGAATATCGATCAAGATACATGTATATAAATTTACGCACATGAGTGTCCGCCAACCGAAGTTGAGCAGCGCGGAGTGGATGGATTAATTACCTTAGACCATGGATTAAGTTGGAAACTACACATATAACATTTAAGCAACAGAATTAACCAATTAATTTATGCTCTTAATAAACTTAAAAAGCAAAAGAAAAATATTAAAGGTGTAATATGCTAAATGTTCTGCAATGTTCCATCACAATGTAACACGCTTTTATTAAATGGTTTAAATTATTTTTAACTTTTTAGTTCTTTTTACCTATTAACAAGTAATAAAAGCTTGTTATGAAAAAAGTTTTTTTGTCTTTTAATTTTATTACTTTTGAGGTACGCAACCCTAAAATTACCCCCGTTTCCTCGTGGACTAGGTTGTCATATCAGTATGACTACGAGGATATACATGTCCTCGTGGTCATACCATACATTATATTTTTAGTAAAAAGATTTTACTTCCTCCTGTGTAAATAAATACTTTTCTGCATGTAGATTGAAGAAAAAATAGAATTGACATTAAATTATATTGACATTCAACATAGTGCAGGCGCCACAGGTAGTTGAGTGTGCAAAATATGAGGACCGCATTCTATAAACAGTTTTGAATTCAGAAAAGCTTGTAGATTATGATTCTGAATGTTGCCAGGAAGTTTCTTGGTCCAATTTTTTTTTATACCCTATTCCCTTGGATATCGAGTAAATGGACTGAACAAATGCTTTACAACAATTTTAATCATTGTTTTATTGAAAATATCCAATTGTTTCTTATGATTAAAGATATTTATAGCTACTAAGTGGAAATAAAAAAAACAAAAAAAAAAAAAAAAAAAAATATTGCTGATAAAAAAACATAAAAGGAAATTTTTACATAAGTAATCAAAAAGTTTAATTTATATTTGTACAGTTTGTTTTTTTTACCCTCGACGGAACGGATACGGTATATGCGTTATTTGGCAGTTTTATAGTAACTTGTATACTTATTTATATTTATGTTGAAATTTAAAATAGAGATGGCAGCCCCCGACGGATTTTCTTGGATTTTTTATTAAGTTTATAGCATAAATTCTTTAAGTCGGGGGTTTCAAAGTTATTTTATCCTTTTTCAACTACGTTTTAACCGTCGTGTGTTTTTTCAAAATTTTTAATTTTGTTTTTATTTCAAACTTTTTAGAGAGCAAGCTTAGGTATTACAATTGAAAACCGCATCAGAATCAGACTAGTAGTTTTGGTTTTGCACAAACAAATGTTTACTGCAGCGCCCTCTGGTGAGTTGTCACTGTAACACCTATCTAAGAATATGCACCAATCAAACTCGGACTCATCACTGAAAACCGCATCAAAATCGGACTCGTAGTTTTGGAGATAAATGGCAACATTGGTTGCACAAACAAATAATTACTGCAGCGCCCTCTGGTGAGTTGTTACCGTAATACCTATTTAAGAACATGCACCAATCAAACTCGAACCCATCACTGAAAACCGCATCAAAATCGGACTCGTAGTTTTGGAGATATTTATTGGCATTTGGCAACATTGGTCTCACAAACAAATGTTTACTGCAGCGCCCCCTGGTGAGTTGTCACTAGGGCATGTAATATCGGAAAGTTTTCAATTCCGATACTGATTTCCGATATTAGATGTCAATATCGGAATTCCGATATTAATATCGGAATTTCACAAATGCGTTATACATCCTCATAAAGTTTGGTTTGATACAGAACAATATTTGGTACAAAACGTAAGTATGTACATTACTAATTAAACGGACTCATAATCAACATCAATAACATATCAAATGAAAATATCGAAGCAAAATCAACATTTAGGAATAACATTTGTACCATAAACTTCGCATCATTACAAAATTACTGTCATCGAAAACATGGGCCATCGAAGACTAGTGGCAATATAGTGACAGAACTAGATAAAATCTCAGAGACTAGGAAAGGTTATTGTCAGTCCCTATTTGAAGATCCACGATGCAAGAACTTTCCCAGCGCGGAGCCTGAGAGTGAGGAACTGGAGCCCTCCATACTTATACGAGAGGTTGAAGCCGCTATAAACCACCTCAAAAACGGAAAAGCGACGGGCAGAGAAGCGATCCCAATCGAAACCATACGAGCCCTGGGAGAGCACGGCTCACAAACTATATACACTATCTGTAATAAGATATGGAAAACTGGAATATGGCCTGGTGAATGGACTCATACAGTTACACAAAGAGGGGTCAACTAAGAAATGTTACAACTACCTCCTTATTGCAGTTATATCACATTCTAGCAAGATCTTGTTACAGATTCAAAATGAAAGGCAAAGCTTATCTGTCTAAGGAGATTGCTCCGGAACAGACTGGTTTTGTAAGGGGGAAGGGCACTCGAGAGCAAATACTCATTGTTAGGCTCGAGAATTCAACAAGCCAACTTATATCTGCTTTGTTGACTTCTCAAAAGCGTTTGATTCGGTGAAATGGCCAAAGCTCTGGAATACGCTGTTAGCAATGGGGACACCAAAACATCTAGTTCACCTTATTAGACGTTTGTATGAAGAAGGAACAGCCTCGGTACGGACAGATGACATTTTGTCAATTAACTTCCACCTCAGTGCCGGTGTCCGCCAAGAATGCATAATATCACCGCTCTTGTTTAATATAAGTATACACAGAACTTATAATGAGAATCACTTTGAAGGATTGGACAGACGGTGTAGCAGTTGGTGGATACAGGATTGCAAACCTGCGGTATGCGATACGACAGCACCTTGTTTGCAACTAATAAATTAATGTCATATGGAAGAACTACTTCTCAGAATGGAACGCGTAAACCTAGAGTTCAGACTAAAGATCAATCATACTAAGACCAAAATAATGATCGTGGATCTCGCCAACAGTAACATGCCAGAAGTAACACAGATCGCAAACTGTGAAGTGGTCCAGTCCTATATATACCTTGGCTCTCTTGTAATGAACAGCTATAGCAAGAAACGCAATGGGTAAGCTGAAAGAAATATGGAAGAACAGGAACTTAACTAAAGCCACTAAGACCCGGCTCGTAACAACTTTATTCTTCCCCATATTTTTATACGATGCAGAGACGTGGATTTTACGCGATGTGGAAAAGAAAAAGATCAACGCTTTAGAGATGTGGTGCTGGAGACGAATGCTCGGAGTATCGTGGATTCGGTCCACGATCGCATAAATGTCTCCATACTTCAACAACTCGGCATCAAGCAGTGATTATCTGTTCTAGTATAATCGCGTATACTAAAATTCTTCGGGCACGCCTCAAGACGCGAAGGTGACTCCATCGAACGCCTTGTGGTTCAGGGTAGAGTCGAGGGTACAAGACCCCGCGGCAGATCTCCCATGCAGTGGACCGACCAGATAAAGTCTGCCGTGGGCGGCCCACTGCATGAGTGCACTAAAAGTGCCTCAAATCGGACGATATGGCGGGACATTGTGAAGCGAGTAACTACAACCCCGAGCGCTCTGCCAAAAGCGTAACGAAGAAGAAGAGGGAATAACAGCGAAATCAACAATTAAATTAGGAATCACTATTAATTATTAGAAATGAAGACTAAGCTTATTTTTTAAAGGCACGTTTCTTTTTGCAATACATTCTCAAAACGACAAAGCTTCAAGCATTTTGTCGGTGAACTTCGTATTTTATTACAAAAATAACCGGCTGACGAAAAAAATGTACACTTTCAACACTGGTAGACCAAACTCATGTAAGGTAAGTGTAGGTCTGCGTCAGATAAACTCCTCTTTCACCTCTGTTGTCGTATATTACTTTTTTAGTCATTACAAATCCCAAAAGATCAAATTTGTCTGACGAGGATACGATTCTCGTCTTTTTTTTGCACTTTTCCAGTTCCTTCTCCAGTTCCTGTTGGAGGGTTAACTTACTCGTTGTAGCGTGACGAGCTAAGGGTTTATCATCTTCATCGGAAGATAATAAAGCAGTTGTCGTTGATTCCGTCTCTGTTTCTGTGTCGGCGATGGTACTAGTTGGATTTTCTTTATATTTAAGGCGTTTCAACATGTTTACAACAACGTCACTTATTGGCTCACTTGTGGCGCTCTTATTAACTTTATTTAAAAACAAAAAAAAAACTAAATTTGTCTGATTTCGATATTACGATATTGGGTCACTCAGTATCGGAGTTTATAATATCGGAAATCGGTTCCGAGATTCCGATATTACGATATTCCGAGATTCCGAGATTCATGCCCTAGTTGTCACTGTAATACCTATCTAAGAACATGCACAAATCAAAACCAAACCCGTCACTGAAAACCGCATCTAAATCGGACTCGTAGTTTTGGAGATAAATAACAACATTGGTTTTACAAACAAATGCTTACTGCAGCGCCCCCTGGTGAGTTGTCACCGTAACACCTATCTAAAAACATGCACCAATCAAACCCGAAGCCATCACTGAAAACCGCATCTAAATCGGACTCGTAGTTTTGGAGATAAATGGCAACATTGATTTGCACAAACATCCTTAGCACCCCAAACGCATGTACCGTCTCCTTTGAGTATAAATCGACTGGAGATGCCATACGCGGGCGATCCCCTCCGGCAAAGTACATTGGTCAACTGGTCATACACGTTATATAAAACTACTTAAAGTCGCTTCACCGTCATTTTGCATCGCTCCGTGTCGCGTGATATTTCTCTCGAAAAATGGTGAGTTGTGCAGTATTATCGTGCAAAAGACGATCTGATAGCTTAAATTCGCAACAAGATCGCGTTTTCTATCATAGGTATTTTTACTAACTATTAAATGTGTATTAAAGTACAATCTCCATTTAAAGTAAAAACCGTTGCGATACGTAAACGACAGAGAAATGTAAACATGAATACAGTGGTACAGGCTTTAGGGATGTGACAAAGTCAAAAAAGTGATTCAACATTTGAATGAATCATTCACTCATTCAATTACTGCAGTTCGTATAATAGTCAGATTGAAGAGAAAGAGAAGAGAAGAGAATTGACAATGACAATTGACAATGACAATTGACAATGACAATTGACAATGACAATTGACAATTGACAATGACAATTGACAATGACAATTGACAATTGACAATTGACAATTGACAATGACAATTGACAATTGACAATGACAATTGACAATGACAATTGACAATGACAATTGACAATGACAATTGACAATGACAATTGACAATGACAATTGACAATGACAATTGACAATGACAATTGACAATGACAATGACAATGACAATTGACAATGACAATTGACAATGACAATTGACAATGACAATTGACAATGACAATTGACAATGACAATTGACAATTGACAATTGACAATTGACAATTGACAATTGACAATTGACAATGACAAATGACAATGACAATTGACAATGAAAATTGACAATGACAATTGACAATGACAATTGACAATGAAATTCAAAAAAAATTCAAAATATCTTTATTCCTTGGACTTTATAAAGCACTTAGAAACGTCATACAAATTAAATATAAGAATATGTATAAATCATCACTACTCTAAATCCGCAGAGCTTAGATTCACTTTCATCAAACTATCTTGAATGTGAAAGCGAATTTAAGTGCCAGTTCCGGCGACGGGGCTTCTTGAGAAGAACTGGCAAGAAACTCAAGGCCGACTCTTTTAATTGCCAATATCGTTACATTAAATACAAATACAATCATTAACATAACATAACAAGAGCAATTCATTTCCAAATACTTTTATCATTTATGTAATCCGAGATACAATAGTAAGCCTTTTGACATAGTCTAGTTTTGATATATTTCTTAAATTTACCCATGGATAATTTAAACGCGTCGTTTGGAAGTTTATTGTAGAAGCGTATACATTGACCTGGGAACGAGTTAGAGATTTTATGGAGCCTAGTAATATGCATAGCGAGTTTGTTTTTATTTCTTAAATTTAATTGATGGAGATCACTGTTTTTCCTAAATTTGGTTTGATTTTTATGAACGTAAATAAGATTTTCATAAATATATTGAGAATGTAATGTCATAATATTTATCTCTTTAAATTTATTTCTCAGTGTCTCCCTGGGACTCATCATATAAATAGCACGGATAGCTCGCTTCTGGAGCACAAAAATTGAGTCTACATCCGCGGCACTACCCCAAAGCAATAAACCATATGACATAATGCTGTGAAAATAGCTAAAATAAACTAAACGCGCAGTGTCAACATCAGTTAGTTGACGTATTTTCCTTACGGCGTAAGCTGCTGAGCTGAGTCTAGCTGATAACGTTTCTATATGTGGGCCCCATTGTAATTTAGAGTCTAATGTTATACCAAGGAAAACAACCTTATTGACCAATTCCAATCTCTCATTGTCCATCACCACACTGGTTTTCACTTGTTTAACATTTTTTGTAAAAAATCTAACATATTTGGTTTTATTACCATTTAAAAGCAGGTTATTAGCACTAAACCAGTTTACTATTTTTGAAAGAGCATTGTTTACATCGTCAATTTCTGATTATTGTCTATTTACCTTAAAAACTAAAGAAGTGTCATCTGCAAACAATACTATTTCATGATTATTCTTTACAAGATGAGGTAGATCATTAATATACACGAGAAACAGGAAAGGGCCCAAAATAGAACCTTGTGGCACCCCCATCGCTACAGCTGATCCATGTGATCGTTTTCCATTAACATCTACTTTCTGAACCCTATCACCCAGATAAGAAGTAAGAAGATCAAGAGCGATGCCTCTTATACCATAGTGGTGTAATTTTCTGACTAGAGTTTCATGCTGCACACAATCAAAAGCCTTAGATAAGTCACAAAACACCCCATAGGCGTCCCGTGACTCCTCCCAAGCCTCATATATACATTCTAGTAGTTTTACCCCAGCATCACATGTTGACCGTCCACGAGTGAAACCGAATTGTTTAGTGTGCAGCAGATTATTTTCGTTAAAGTATTTAAGTAACTGTGCGAGAATTAGTTTTTCAAAAATTTTACTAAATGTAGGTAGTATTGATATTGGTCTGAAGTTTGTGGGGTCTAATGTACTACCTGATTTAAACAAAGGAATAATTTTGCTCAATTTCATCAAGTCAGGAAACACACCACAATCAATACATCTATTAAATATCACAATTAAAGCGGGAGCAACAATGTCAAATAAAGATTTTATAATATGTACAGAAATGCCCCATAGATCAGCCGTTTTCTTAATATTAAGTGATTTAAATGCGACTTTAAGATCAGATCCATTAACATGACGGAAATGAAAATCGTTATAAAATTCAGGCACATTATCTTTAATTAATGACTCTGCAACGGAGGTGGAAGAGCCCAAAGCACTAGTTAAAGTAACAGGGAAAGCAGAAAAAAAACTTTCAAAAGCATTGGCAACTTCTAAATCTGACTTGGTAACATGACCATTGATACTTAATTTAAACTCTGAATCCTTTGTCCTGCCCTTCCCAGTCTCTTCATTGATAACCGTCCAAGTGGCTTTAATTTTATTACTACTATTTCTAATTTTTGATTTAATAAACATAGATTTTGCTACTTGACAAACGCGTTTAAAAATTTTTGAGTATGATTTTACATGTTCTTTATGACAATTGACAATGACAATTGACAATGACAATTGACAATGACAATTGACAATGACAATTGACAATGACAATTGACAATGACAATTGACAATGACAATTGACAATGACAATTGACAATGACAATTGACAATGACAATTGACAATGACAATTGACAATGACAATTGACAATGACAATTGACAATGACAATTGACAATGACAATTGACAATGACAATTGACAATGACAATTGACAATGACAATTGACAATGACAATTGACAATGACAATTGACAATGACAATTGTCAATGACAATTGACAATGACAATTGACATCAGTAGCGCGACGGTCTTTCCCACGTTGACCGTCATGCGCCACCGGTCGAACCAGTCGGGCAGCACGTCCAGCATCCGCTGCAGTGTCAATTGTCATCGTCAATTGTCATCGTCAATTGTCATCGTCAATTGTCATCGTCAATTGTCATCGTCAATTGTCATTGTCAATTGTCATTGTCAATTTTGTCAATTGTCGTTGTCGTTGTCGTTGTCGTTGTCGTTGTCGTTGTCCTTGTCATTGTCGTTGTCATTGTCGTTGTCATTGTCGTTGTCATTGTCGTTGTCATTGTCGTTGTCATTGTCATTGTCGTTGTCATTATCGATTGTCATTGTCAATTGTAAACTACCTACTTATGTAGGATCTATTAAACTTCATTAGTTCAACTAGAATAGAGTCGCTTATTCATGGGTATGAATAAGCAATCTATTCAGTTATTGAATCGCAATAAGAGTTGGTGGTAAGGGGGCAGCCCAGGTTTCAGATCTTGATTTTAACTACTTTGAAATACTTTATTTCTACTAGAATAGAGTCGCTTATTCATGGGTATGAATAAGCAATCTATTCAGTTATTGAATCGCAATAAGAGTTGGTGGTAAGGGGGCTGTGCCGAAATGAGGCTCGCGGCGGTCTACGCTCCCTCCGTTTTACGAATTTTCGATAAGACCACGTGTCCTGACGCGTGTTTAATATTTTTTTTGGCCATCCCAAAAAGTGCACAACGCCGCTAAAGAAGTTTTTACTTCAAAATATTTATAATAAAGTAAATGTTCTATATACACGAATCGTACGATACTTTCGAAGGGAACGATGAATTAATTTGGATTAATGAACGATTAATACAAAAATAATTAAGGAATGTATTTCAGAATTAGTTCCTAATATGACACACCTTATTAATATGTCATTCGTTACCGGTACATTCCCCGATCTATTACAGTCGTCTATAATGAAGTCGTATAAGAAGGGCCAAAAAGATGACATTAGCAATTATCGTCCAATTACACTGACATATGCATAGAAATACATTACGTGCATAGAAAGTGATATCCTTAAAAAAATCCGGACAAGTGCGAGTCTGACTCGCTCCCCGAGGGCGTACGTCTTCTGAGTTGTTATGTTGATTGAGCGAAATTTGTATATAATACTTTTTAACGGGAGGTCGAGTAATTCTGATAGTTAGTGTCCGAATTCGACTAATTCTGAGGGAAATCATATCTTCGCTAATTGTCAACAACCTACATAAGTAGGTAGTTGGCAATTGTCAATGACAATTGATGTTGACAATGACACAATTGTCATTGACAATGACAATGACAATTGACAATGACAATTGACAATGACAATGACAATGACAATGACAATGACAATGACAATGACAATGACAATGACAATGACAATGACAATGACAATGACAATGACAATGACAATGACAATGACAATGACAATGACAATGACAATGACAATGACAATGACAATGACAATGACAATGACAATGACAATGACAATGACAATGACAATGACAATGACAATGACAATTGACAATGACAATGACAATGACAATGACAATGACAATGACAATGACAATGACAATGACAATGACAATGACAATGACAATGACAATGACAATGACAATGACAATTGACAATGACAATTGACAATGACAATTGACAATGACAATTGACGATGACAAATGACGATGACAATTGACGATGACAATTGACGATGACAATTGACGATGACAATTGACGTTGACACATTTGACAATGACAATTGACAATGACAATTGACAATGACAATTGACAATGACAATTGACAATGACAATTGACAATGACAATTGACAATGACAATTGACAATGACAATTGACAATGACAATTGACAATGACAATTGACAATGACAATTGACAATGACAATTGACAATGACAATTGACAATGACAATTGACAATGACAATTGACAATGACAAATGACAATGACAATGACAATGACAATTGACAATGACAATTGACAATGACAATTGACAATGACAATTGACAATGACAATTGACAATGACAATTGACAATGACAATTGACAATGACAATTGACAATGACAATTGACAATGACAATTGACAATGACAATTGACAATGACAATTGACAATGACAATTGACAATGACAATTGACAATGACAATTGACAATGACAATTGACAATGACAATTGACAATGACAATTGACAATGACAATTGACAATGACAATTGACAATGACAATTGACAATGACAATTGACAATGACAATTGACATCAGTAGCGCGACGGTCTTTCCCACGTTGACCGTCATGCGCCACCGGTCGAACCAGTCGGGCAGCACGTCCAGCATCCGCTGCAGTGTCAATTGTCATCGTCAATTGTCATCGTCATTTGTCATCGTCAATTGTCATCGTCAATTGTCGTACATAAGATATGATAATAATCTATATATATAAAAGAAAGTCGTGTTTGTTACAACACTTATAACTCGAGAACCGCAGGACCGATTTTCATGGTTTTTAATTTGTTGGATTTGTCTTCGTCCCGAATAGCAGAATAACTATTAAAAACATTGGAAAATTGACGAAAGAATAAAATAAAAGATAAAACATTTTCCCATACAAATGAAAATGTCAAAACCGTCCGCTCCCACGCAAGATTCGCGCCTGCGCTGACGTTCGTTAATAATTTTAACATTTAGGTACCTACCTACGTCGTATATAACTACAAATACGTTAAAGATGGCTACAAAGTCGACTAGCCATAAAAAAACATTGCAGTGTTCATGGATGTCTCGGATACCCTAACCATTCGGCCACCAACACTCCTAATAATCACATTATAAGATTATAAGTGTGTAAATTAAAAAGTAATAAAAATAGTTTAGTGTAAAAAACAATATATAATAGGTACTTAATAAAAATATATTTTCATAATAATTTAGATTATTTGAATAAATATTATGATTCAGTAAAGCTACGTTTTAATTAATCCTATTCCTATTTAGACCGTAATTTTTCTAATCACTAAACAGATAACATGAAGTAGGTTTTATCATATGGTAGGAGTCCGCCTGGGTGAGGACAACAGCCTTATCTATTACTGCCGCCAAGCAACAATGCTTGCATTGTTGTGTTTTGTGTTCCGGTTTGAAGGACAACGCACCTGCGATTCTGCATTTTTGTTGCCAACAGCTTGAATGCGTGAATCGTGGATGTTATGGGCGACAGTTACCGCTCACCATCAGATGGGCTGTCTGCTCGTTTGTCACTGAGTAAGCATGCATTAAAATGTAGGTAATGAAAAAATTCCAATCACTCCTGGTGTATGTACAAAAATAATTATTTTTATTCTTTTTAGATTTCCACACCCAAAGGGTAAAAACGGGACCCTATTACTAAGACTCCGGTGTCCGTCTGTCTGTTCGTCTGTCACCAAGGGCTGTAAGTAACTCATGAAACGTGGTAGCTAGACAGTTAAAATTTTCACAAATGATGTATTTCTGTTGGCGCTATAATAACAAATACTAAAAACAGAATAAAATTAATATTTAAGGGAGGCTCCCATACAACAAATGTGATTGTGTGTTGTTTTTGGTACGGAACCCTTCGTGACCGAGGCCGACTCGTACTTGGCCGGTCTTTTGTTACAGATCCCTAAGACTTAATTTACTTAATTTTGTATTTTGTACCTTACTTAATTTTGTATAATAGAGATTGACTAAGTATTTTTGACGTTTGAATAAACTATTAAGCGACAGCCCTACGTGTTTAGGCTATTATCTCCCGCTCGGGGCTTGAGTTGTACTACTTCTCTATTTTTATTATGACTTTACTCCGGAAAGCTACAAAAATGCTAATAACAGAAAGACATTGATTGAAGGTGCAATACCTTCTTTGCGACTCTGTCCTTGTTTGGTGAGTCCGTATTTCTTTGTTTTTCTTAAATCTTTGACTACTTCAATATATGTAGTAGGTATACATTAAATTTTTAAACCCGGGTATTTTTCCGATAAAATCAAATGAAGGATAAAAATTTAAATATTGCTCCATTTTTGGCCCACAAATCCAGTTCAAAATTTGTAAAAGAAAAGTAGACCCCAAGAAATGTATTCGTCACGTATACAATAAACTTATTCATTTTAAAAATCAATAAAATTACTAATTAATGAAAACCGTCTTAATCGGGTTTTGGAAATCCCTACATGAGAATTTAATTTAAAAAAATATGTGGCCATTCTAATTAAATTAACAATTTGTTTTATTGCTTTCCCTTTGCTCATTAATATGTTTAAATAACTTTATATGTGGGGACAGATGACCCTTACTTATTATAATATAATTTCATATACATAGGTTCTTACAAATACCAATGTACTTTATATAATACTAGCTACGCCCCGCGGCTTCACCTGCGTTAGAAAAGTATCCTATGCTATTCCCCGGGACTCAAACTATCTCCATACCAAATTTCATATAAATCCGTTTAGCCGTTATTGCGTGATTGAGTAACAACCAAAGATCTAAACATCCAAACGAAGTTGTTTGGATCTTTGGATGGGATGGATTGGGATCTTTTACAATTTTATAATAAATAGTATATAAGACAATTCAGTTCATTCATCAAACTGATTTGACTCATTCTTCAGATGTGCCCCATCACTAACTTTTTCGTATGTGTGCTGCATAGTTACATGAAAACTGTGTCTGTGGGCGTGTAATTTTTGATGTGTTGATTTTTTTTGTAGTGTGCGTTTATCGCAACAGCAAAATTTGTGAATGCGAGTTAATTACATCTTTTGGTGGTGTGCTGTATGTGTTTACCTCGCCCCCCGCTAAAAATGGTGAAAAAATTTGTTCGAAGAGTTTCGTTATGGCATCTCCAGTCGATTTATACTCAAAGACCGTCTCCGTTCCACCGCGGGTAAAAATAAAAAAGTATTAAAAAGAAATAATAATAATACTAACAAAACATGCAAATCCTTATTATGCAAAATGTAGATACACATTCTCCTAAAAATGGAAAGTGTATTGCCGGTCCTCACATTTTGAATACTCAACTTCCTTTTGCTTAAGCGTTGTTGTACATTCAAGTGCATTTTATAAATTACTCCTTTGTTTTCCTTATTATAAAAGTGATTGGCATTTACATTTGATCTTTGATTTATTTTCTACATCAGTGTTTCTGGGAAGTCGGCACTGATCCATGTGGAACTCCTAATATTATATTATGGAAGTCCGTTCAGTCAGTTCTCCTTCCTCTTTCACCTGAAATATTCGATTCGCGAGACAGGACTCTACAAGTAGATAATACCTTTGGGGTAGAGATGTCCTTGTCTTGCACAGGAGGCCTTTGTGCCACACCTTATCAAAGGCTGTTTATATATCCAGAAACACGGCAGAGCAGTATTCTTTTTTTTTTTTCAAAAGAATCGTATAGGTCGATCGATAAGATTTTTGTAATCATTTTATGTAATCATTTCTTTTTATAAAAAAAATATTACATAAATTATCATTTTATATAATGTATTTTTTTCAACAATTTTTTTTTTGTTTTTTTATTTTCACTTAATAGCTATAAGTATCTTTAATCATAAGAAACAATTGAAAATTTTCAATAAAACAATGATTAAAATTGTTGTAAAGCATTTGTTCAGTCCATTTACTCGATATCCAAGGGAATGGGGTATAAAAAAAAATTGGACCAAGAAACTTCCTGGCAACATTCAGAATCATATTCTACAAGCTTTTCTGAATTCAAAACTGTTTATAGAATGCGGTCCTCATATTTTGCACACTCAACTCCATACAGCGCCCGCTCTAACAGACTTTAAGCAAATCTTGTTTAAATCCGAAGTCGAAATTAATATTGGTTTTTAACCGACTTCAAAAAAGGAGGAGGTTCTCAATTCGACTGAATATTTTTTTTGTATGTATGTTATTCGATATCTTTGCGAATTGTGAACCGATTTTCATAATTCTTTTTTTTATTTGAAAGGGTATGATTGCAAGGTGGTTGCATATTCACCAAGTCAGGATGACCCGTATGAGATGCCAGGGAAATCAAGGCAAACCCTTAAATTTTATAAGCACGCATGGTAGGTCAAATTAATTTTTTTTATTTGAAAGGGTAATTGCGAGGTGGTTCCATATTCACCAAGTCAGGGTCTGATGATCGGATCCCAGAAAAATCGAGGGAAACCCTTAAATTTGCCCTATGGTATTGCTCTGCGCTGGATGTCGTGCAAGGCGACTAAGGAATCTTGTGTCACGCGACTTTTCTCCCGGAAGACGGGCAGCAGCGTCTGCCGGGGTATTCCACCAATAAGCTGCGCTCGCCAACTGAAGTCGGTTTCATTTTTTTTTTTTTTAATCAACTTTATTTCTTAGAAAAATTACGATAATACAGATCTATTTATTTTAAATCCTTTATTGTCTTTTTCTTTTGTTTTGCCACAGGATGTGCATAGATAGCAATATGACCACAAGGACATGTATATCCTCGTAGTCATACTGGTATGACAAATTAGTATGACCACGAGGAAACGGGGAAAATTACATTTGAAAATATAAAAATGGGGCACCCATCGATAGCGGGGCGAAGACCCAATTATTATTATTATTATTATTTATCATGAGGCCCTCCGTGCTTCGGAGCCGGCAGTCCCGACTGTTGTCATTAAATGAATAACTGTCTAGCGACTGTCATTGCCAGCCATGTCAGTGGCCTCTAGGCGGCTTGAAAATGCTAGCCTCCGGCAACCCACAGTTGAGCAGCCTGGTGGAATACGCTCTAAACCCCCGCGATTGAGGGGAGACCCGTATCCCAGAAGGGGGATGAATAAGGGTTGGGGACGACATATTAAGTGTAATTCTTTAGTTCGGCCGCATATGGAGTACTGTTGCCATCTATGGGCGGGAGCGCCTAGATACCAGCTTGCACCTTGTGACTCGATTCAAAGGCGCGCTGTAAGGATTGTCGACGATCGCAAACTAACAGACGGTTTAGAACCTTTAAGTCTGAGAAGAGATTTTGCGTCCCTTTGTGTGTTCTACCATCTGTACAATGGGGTGTGTTCAGAGGAGTTGTTTGATATGATGCCAACGGCCTCCTTCTACAGTCGCACCGCTCGCCATCGACAGGGAATTCATCCTCACACATTGGAACCTAAGTGGTCACGTACTGTGCGGTTCCAGAGAAGTTTTCTCCCGCGTACTGTCAAGCTGTGGAATGAACTGCCTGTCGAGGTTTTCTCAGGGGACTACAGCATGGGGTTCTTCAAAAAGGGCGTGAAGAGGTTTTTACAGGGTCGGCAACGCGCGTGTGATGCCTCTGGTGTTACAGGCGTTCATAGGCTACGGTAACAAACGGAAAAACACCCAGACCAAGACAAACAGATATTCACGGTAACATAATATCTTGCAAACGCCTCTAACGATTTCGCTGAAATTTATCTAAATCGGATATATAGGGGTTTACGGACAGGGCCGACTTTAACGTAACTCTGGGGCTTTTAGGATGACGCTCTTCCCGTGACAGATAAGTATATTGCCAAGACTACGTAACGAGGTTGTCAAATTCCATACAAAATACAGCTGATGGAGTAGGTAATCAAGTTCAAATCATAACATCACCACATAAGTAAATAAGACTTCTCCTCGCGTATGTGGCGTGGTTTCGGTAGCGATTCTTTTTTTTTTTCTTTTTTATATACTACGTCGGGTGGCAGACAAGCATACGGCCCGCCTGATGTGAAGCGGTTGCCGTAGCCATATAAACACTCGCAACATAAAATATCGCTCGCGCGCCGCCACCTCCGCTGCCCACGCAGCATCTCCTTCCTTTCTGGTGGCCTCACTCACGCGCAGGAACACAACAACCCTCAAGGGAATTGTTATTTTGCTGCGGTATTCTGTGAGGTGGACGTTCCCCACTCGGGTAGCTTACAATTACGCTCCCTACCTCTCTTTTCGCCAGAGCTTCGTTTGTCAGTCAGCAGGGTGCACCGCGTGCAGGTGAAGTTGTCTTTGGTTCAAAGATGTTGATGAACCACTTACACCCCAAGAATCTAATGATTATAGCATCACCTCCATGGCACAGCCCAGAAATACAGCTGCTCTTCACGTACACCTGTGTCAACAAATTCGATTTCTATAAATTCGATTTTTCGAATTTGTTCGAGTTGAAAACCCACAATTTTCATAACTTTTTTCATAGCTGAGGTGTCCGAGTGGTTAAGGAGTTGGACTTGAAATCCAATGGGTTCTACCCGCGCAGGTTCGAATCCTGTCCTCAGCGAAGCTTATTAATTTTTAATAATATTATTTTGGAAATATTTTAACCCTTTCAATAGTGGCCCGTCCCGCACGTCCGAAATCCATGTGACCATAATATACGCAGAAGCAGAGAATAAATTTAATTTGTACATACAAGGCAAGGTATTATAGATTAGTATGAAACATTTTGATGTCCTACCTAATTTCATAGTTAATGTTGGTCCCAAAATAAAAGACACGCAATAGATTTTTCAAGTTTCACATGTCTTTCCAAAGTCGCACAGCGAACGATGGAGAATTGGAGAGGGCTATGGGTACGCTAAGGGTTTCTCTGTGCTATTGAATCCGCAATGAAGAAATTCAACTGAGAACCCAAGTTATTAACATAGATAACAGAGCGAAGCTGAAGTGATAGTAGGGCGGCCATCTGCCGAGTCAGCAATGGAAGAGGAAAGTCCTAGTGTAGTGTACCTTCGTGGTAAGCGGCATAGTACCTCATGACAATGGTCACGACGTTTGGAGAGTGGTAATAAATTAAATTCGGCACAAGAATTTAAGTAATCTTCCAAATTATATTTATACTTTAGACGAAAGCAGAGATACCTGAAGAACTTCTTTTGTCATTTCCTTGCGACATATAAATGTACTTAAAGGCCTCTGCCATAAAGAAACAGTAATCCAATTTTTTACATCATCATTAATTTCCTACTGTATCTACCCACTTCTATAAATGGGGCCTTCCCCAATGCTTTCCGCCATATGCGATCCTCCACTTTTCGCATCAAGCTACTTCAAACCGCTTTTTTGAAGTACATATTCGGTCCCACTGAGACTTACGAAGACTGAGTGACTTGAGGAAAATAGTGTGGACTGTTTGTAGGCACAGGCACCCTACGTTTTGTCGCCCCTTACTCGACACGACTTTAAGACTTTTCTTCACCGTCTGCCATCGCAGACTCAGCAGATAGAAATATAAAAATATCTTGGTCGATTAGAGTCTCAACAATGAATCTTTGCATACATACCGAAATTTCACAAAACAAGACTTATTGTACAAGTATAAAAAAAAACTAAAAAAATATTGTAAAGCAAATCATATCCATTCGAATTCAAGTCAATGAAACGAAACGTTTTTAATGTTGCCATATTATGCTCGGGTTTATATCCCAAGTAAATAAGTCAAAAGGAATTAATCAAGGTCTGTAATTAATTTTGTAAATTATAGAGTAGAGATAAGAAGTACTATCTTCTATGGACAACAAGTTGAAAAAGTGTCCAGCTTTATAGATAATTTCAAAATGTCAGAAAATATATAATAAATAATAATATTCTTTATTTATTTTATATAATATTAATGATCTGCTAACTATTTCCTCCATTATTTGTGGACTCAAATGTCCACAACGAAGTGATTAAATACACTGAACAGTGGTAGAAATATTTTTATAAAAAAAAACAATCAGTTACAATTGTACTTATGTAGTTACGTCACGTGACGACTACGTATTTCTTTCTGTTTCTACCAAAAAAAAAACTAATGTACATGTTGGCAACACTATTTAGCAATGTCATAATGTTTTGGTTTTTTACGTAAATATTTTAGAAAAAAAAATGCAATTTATTTAGTCGAAAAATAAATATAAATCAAGGAAAAATTATCACCTAGTTTACTTAATGTATTCGTGATACAATAAAGTGCTGTGGAGAGAGTTGTGTCGAAGTATGCTGAATTAGCAGACCAGTATCTTCGGTGGTCTGTCCCGTAAGTTTTTGACAATGTCTTTTTTGTCGTGCACCTTTGAACTCTGGACAATCGCTTCGAATTCCAGTTGCTGACAGGTGTTACGGTGGTTTGAATGTGTAGATGCCAGTACTAAGAGGCGACTGCAGTACGATGCCTTGCGCCAGCTGCGAGGTGCAGTTCAGCGTGTTCCGTCGCAAGCGGGCATGCTGCGAGTGCGACCGGTACTACTGCAACGAGTGCTTGCGTCGCGGCGGCGGCACCATGTGCGCACCTTGTCGGCTACTCTCCACCCGGCCTTTGACGCCCGTGACAATATCTCACTTGAAGGTGCGCGACTTGCAGAGCTTCCTACAACGACAGAATGTGTCCACCAGAGGCTGCGTTGGTGAGTACCTAACATTATTATTCACACTTTTCTTTCAACTGATAAGAGACATACTGGAATGTTCTATTATCAACCATTTATTGTTCATATCTAACTATGACAAGTAATAAATTCAAGATATAATCTTAGGCAACCAATATGAGATACTTTTAGTGAGTGCAATCTATGGTGCATATGAACAATATTATGAACAGTGTTGCTAGTGCGGGTATCTAGTAGGGATAAATGTATACCTGAAATAGGATGATTTTTGGACAAAAGGGATGGTATGAAACATATTTGTATCCCCAGTGATCATGCACTGTGACGATATAGAAAAGGGACAGAATATGTGAACAGACGGAAAAGGGATGTTTTGATTTCAAAAGGGATGAAAATTGTACCTTTTAAGACGATTAGACAATGTTGATAATGAGTTTTAATTAATATATAGTTTTAAAGAAAATTTTGTAGAGTGCAATGTTAATCGAACTTAATTTTATGTGATAAATTGAAATAATTAACAATAGCTTGTGCAAATGCACAAAGGCGGAAAATATGTTATTGCAAATGCTGGATCAGTGAATTTGATCAACTTAGCTTAGAAGTTGCTAACTTGTATTCAATGTTCAATCTTGTGACAAAATATGTAGCAATATCCGAGTTTTTTTTTTACTGACAATTAAACAAAAATTAATAATAATGATAGTTATTTTCAACATCTGTTACTGAATACCATATTCTAAAACCATGATATTCACAAAATTCCTCATTCTCCAAATGTAATATTCTCAAAAAAGTTAATTGATATGAAAATACTGTAGTACATACTCTGGTATAATTCTAAGAGACAATGATTCCTATCGTGAGTCCCCTGAAATCTGTGAGTGTCATGAAAAAGTTGCCAGGGTTCTGCAAAGTAACACAATTCCAGTATTTCTTTTTATTTAAAGGATTTTATATCAGTAATTATTTCACATGTGGTTCCATAAAATAAATAAGTTTTGATTTGTTCTGATACCCAAACACCCAAACTGTTGATCATGATTGACAGGTTTGTTGACAATAATAATGTAATCATTATTATTATGACAGTTTTATTGACATATTAAAAATAATGTAATCATTATTTCTAGCTATCAATCTAAAACTGCCTTGCATGAAGGATGGCGCTATTCTCAAAACTTCTTCTAAAGTTCACTCTAATTAGAGACTGGCAAAATGCTGGGAATTTATGATAGATTCCCGATATCGAAGTACAATTAGGAATTTATGTAAACACATGGCATTGAGGCATCTCTAACTGTAATACAATTTTGTATGATTATTGAGTTTAGGGTTTTAGTTTTTAAAAGGGTTAGTTTGCTAGTTAGTTAGTTAAGGGTTTGTTAGTTCCAAAAAAATTGTAGATCGCTGATCTAAGAATCTATATTATTTCTAATATCGTATTCCAGAGAAAGAAGAGCTGGTGGACCTATGTGTGTCCCACGTGAACAGCCCAGCGTACAGGAGGCGCGGGCCGCGGGCCAGAACG
Organism: Hypsopygia costalis; assembly: GCA_937001555.2. Classification (NCBI taxonomy): domain Eukaryota; kingdom Metazoa; phylum Arthropoda; class Insecta; order Lepidoptera; family Pyralidae; genus Hypsopygia; species Hypsopygia costalis. The sequence continues at coordinate 848,174 of OW443330.2, forward strand.
GGGCCCTTCAGCACACTTAAGGGCTTCACCAACAACATCAATGTTTTCATCAACTCTGCCCTCGACCTGCGCACTCCACAGCCTGCTCCGGGACCACCACCGCACAGTATGACATATTTTGTATAATATGTAATAAGACTATAATATGTTGAGCCTATGATTGAATGCTAGCAATTATAGCTATTTTGGCACCAAGGGCCGCAGATTCGATCCCCACACAAGAATAATATTTGTGTGCATGAATGTGTGTTTGTTTTGGTCTGGGTGTTTTTTTGCATATATTTTCATTTACAAAATAAATATTAAGTATGTTTATCAGTTATCTAGTACTCATAGTATAATATAGATGATGCCTTGTATGTTGTCACTATATGGGAGCTTATCCTCACGATATGGGAGCTTACTCGCAGGGTCGCAACAATCCTCAAAGGCATTGTTATTTGGCTGCATTATTCTGTGAGGTGAATGTATTTCCCCAGTTGGTTTGTACATGTCTTACTACTCTTTCACCACATTTACTTAACAGCAGGGTGTACCAAGTGTAGATGGGGTTGGCTTTGGCTCAAATTATTGTTGTGAGTTATTTAGTGAGAACAGTGTATCAGTAAGTATGTATATCAATTTTATATTTATATTATTTACCTTAATAGGTATGAATTATGTTTACAGTATTAAGTTATTTGTTTAGAAGAGCCTCAATCATGTTACTCTGCACTCCCAAAGGTTGACTGGTAGAGAATGCAATAACATTAAGTCCGCCTTTTGTACCAATTTACATTCAATAAAGTTCAATAAAGTTTCAAATAAATAAATAAATTTAGATTCATTTTTAGGGTTCTGTACCTCAAAAGGAAAAACGGAACCTTTATAAGATCACTTAGTTGTCCGTCTCACAGTGGAGTATTTGTGTAAAAAAACCGGTCAAAATTATATGAAGCTTCTAATGAAATAAAAACTACGTTTTATTACTAATCACTCATATTCGTTTATTGACAAAGTTGTTTCCGCTATTTTACAGAGGTACAATTAGTCACTCGCAATCAGTATCATTCGAATCTTCTTCTTCATCACTAGCGCTACTATGCGCGTCTGAAGACTTGGTAGGTTCGTTTGAAATGAGTAAATCTAACGCTTCTTTCGAAAAAGAACTTGTTTTCTTTTGTGGCCTGCGTCTACTACTGCTTAAATATGGATCCGAAGACAATAACAGTCTGTGCAAGACATCTCTATTACACACCACCCGCAAAAATTTTCCGGCAAAATTGAGCCTATATTCCCGGAAATGTTTGTTTCTGGCCTCTGCGGCCTCTTCCGATAACTGGCCGATTGGCAGTATAGCATGTTTAATAACTGCTCCGCCATGAATTAATATTTTGTGAATGGTTGGTGGCATTGGATGCCAACCATATAAATTAACATACATTTCAGCCGTGGCTATCGCATACGATTCGTACTTTTCAATATTAATATCGAATTTGCTTGAGATAACTTCAAGTATAATTTTAAATCTTTTTATAAGATTCAAATTCAATCCCGTGATTCGGGAGGCAGTTTCAGGGTCGGAGAAAAATCTCCTCGAAGTGTTTCCATCGTTGGTGTTTCCAAAGCCTGCCTTTGGAACATCAACTAAAATTCCCATTTGTTCTTTAAAGTCATTTTGGATACGTTCTTTTGTTTCTTTAATTATCCTTTTTTCTTCGGCACTCCTTGCTTGCCATTTCTTAAGTGGTAGTTTATACGCGATATGTAATAAAGATTCTAAAAATCTAATTCTAGCGTGCAGGACGGAAAGACCGAATTTTAAGGCTTCCGCATTAACTTGAGGAGGGTCCTGTAACTTATTAAAGTCCTTAGAAGTAAGGCCACATATGTAACACCTCATTGTAGATAATATATTAGTAACCGCATTACATACTTTTCCATCAACCATAGTAGGCACCAACACGTGGCTTATCTTCAATATGTAATTAGAAGTAGAAACTTCAGTATTTCGCAAACGTTTGGCCTGGTCTTCTATATATTTTATTTCTTCTTTGGTTATGTCTCTGTTTTCATGTATAAATCGAATTCGTATCGGTCGACAAAACCTGAATGATGACGGTACAGGATTCTGCCATATAACTTTTTTTTCCTTACCAGCAATTAACCTAACAGGAACCAGTGAGCTTTGAAAAATATTGGCATCACTATCAGTTGTGTTGTCAAATTTCTGCTTAAACTGAGATTGTTGCGAACCATCACAACCCCATTTGATAATTAACTGCATATTTTGTTTTTCTTCTTCTGTGCATGTATTTATCACTTCATCAGCATATTTGCAAATACGAGAAACTGTGTGGTCGACTAAAGCTTGTAACTGAATTTCTGCACAGGTTTCGGTGATTCTTATAGTATCCTCAGGAGGATAACACACTTTTTTTGCCTCTTTTATACTCGAGTAACAGGGATAAATATTTTTGTTAGCTTCTTGTATCACTCTCCATTGCTTCTTTGTGAAATTACCTTCCACAAAAATAGCTAACGCTTCTTCTGGAGTATGCTTCTTCACAAAGTTTAATTGTTTTCTAGCAGATGTGATCGTTTTTCGATATTTTGTAGCTCGCGTAGGTGTACTCGTTACTTCTTTAATTATTTTCGAAGCGTCCGTATTCCCAATAGCCCGCTGACTCACACCGGCCGCAAACACTAATTGTTCCGCAGGTATTTGCTCACGTAAATCTTTTGTTTTACGCCGTTTGCTGCGATCACTCAATTGTTCAAATTTTTTCTCTGGTCTCCCGACTTTTTGAATATTCCAAACAGGTAATAATATAGACCCAGCTAGCCACTTTTCATTATACTTTATAAAACGATCTTTTGTGTGTCTTGCAGCGGACCATTTCGTCTTGAAATCACTCCGGAAATACCTTAGAGAGCGAGTTAAAGTAGATTGTTCGTCTTCTGGACATTTGAGAATTTCCATAAGCTTCCTTTCCAACAATGCCAATTTATCTTCAACTTTTGTTTCACAAAATTGTTCCATTATGTCAAATAATGCTCTTCTGGTAAATTGCTTTACCATCCCTGAATAAAAAAGAGAAATAAACGTTATAACATTAACATTGGAAAAATATTAATTAAGTACCTTAAGTATATGAGTGCATATAAAATGAAGTAGGGGGAAAATGGGGAACGACTCTCAGTGATATATGACAGCTAGGAGTCTATACTTTTTATATTTACAAAAATTAATGCCCGACAAAGCGCGACACTATGTTAAAAAAAAAATACCTTTGATTATTTTTTTAAGAAACAAAATGTTTACTTTTTGTTTGTATGTAAAACGGTTCAGGAACTAAACAATTCAAAATGAAAGTCACAGAATATTATCTAAAAATATAGAACATACCTTTGTCTTCCATAATAAAAACAATCACTTTAGCAGGCCTCTAGAAATATGACACAAATCACCATGGAATGCAAAGTAATTATTAGAGCGCCGAGAATAAAGACTTGTAATTCGTAGAATGACTGAATTCCGACTGATAGTACGAGAGATAGGGGCGCGATGCATATTGTTTGCGTCAAGTGCATGACTCACTAGTTAATAGGGTTTATAAAAACAAAGGTTTAAATAAGCTAGGCAGCAGTTTATGAAATCTACTTTTGACCGGCTTTTTCATGTAAATACTCCTATGTGCGTCTGTCTGTCTGTCTGTCAAGGCCCTCTATGTCGAGAATGCGTGGAGGTATCATGAAATTTGAACTTTATACTCAGGTCTACGGTCCCATGAGGTTGTAAAAAAATAAAACTGCTAAGTTTACTTAAAAAAAAGTTACGGCAGTTTGTTGAGCAAAAAACGCATATTTCGGCACATTCTTAAGGGAATCAAAACCTATAGGGTACTTCCCGTTGACATAGAACTATGAAATTTGGCAAGTAACATCATTATAGACTACAAGTACAAGAATAAATCTCAAAACTGTACATTTGTAATTAAATCTTAAAAAATAGGGGGTCTATATTTTTTATAGGGGTCGAAATTTCAAATTGAAGCTTCAATTGAGGTATCATATACTTGATGTGCACATTGCAAAATATATTTTATTTATTTTTTTCGACGCATTATTTCTTATTTATAATGAAAAATATCAAATTATAATGATCCTACGTACGAAACCCTCGGTGGGCGAGTCCGACTCGCACTTGGCCGGTTTTTTATAACCAACATAGAAAGTGTTTTATTCTAACCCATGTAGAGTTTTTGTGGTTTTCTGTTCTTTATTTTTTGAATAGATTAGTTCAGTTTTAATTTATTACTGTGTAAAATAAATTCAGCCTAGCATGTCTATGATAAAAATTATTTGCAGATATAACTTCATATTGAATTTATTTATATCATATTTAGGGAAGTGTTTTCATATTGAATTTATTTATATCATATTTAGGGAAGTGTTTTAAAATATTTCAACTAAACTGCATGAATTAATAAATAGGTATACAGGAAATACCTGGTTATAATATATATTTTAAATAATATGGCTAAATTAGAGAGGAAATCTTATTTTACTAAAACATTATCAGTATAATTAATTTGTTTTATTGTAATAGTGATACTAGGGCGGAAAATATGTTATTGCCAATGAGTTGCTGCTTGTTTTTAACATCAACGAGTTCGCAATTATTTTCCGACGGAATCTCACACGTTTTTTAATATAATTACGAGTAAACTTCTAGATAAAAAAAGATCCCATCTACGCATTACATATAAACTTATCAGTATGCTAAGAATAAGCATACTGATAAGTTTATATGTTTAATGCTAAGAATAAAAGATTTTACACAGTTAAAGAGTTCTTGACATATAAATGAAATACTTAAATTTAATAATAAAATTAACTATATCTGACATTAGAAATATCTGACATTGTAATAACATTTAATCTATATTCTTATATTATATACACTCGTATTGTAGTAGTGTGACTGACCAATTTTTGTACGCCAACAAGTTTGGCAAGATATGTGCACCCTGTATAAATTTATAACACCTATGTATCAACCATATCTTAAACGAATAAATGAATTGAAATTGAAATTGAAATTGAATAAAAGTCGAAACATATTGAAGTAAAATTAGTGACGTCAGTGACATTTGCCTTGTTTTATCTTTGTTCTTGTATGGTGTGATAAGTCCACGCATATAGACTGTCATGGTCTGATGTTCGGTCTTCTGACTGTAAAACCTATGTTCCTGTGCTTTTCAGGTAATTGTTACAATGCGAGCCACATGCACTCGTCACCATCCACAGACTCTTCGACCCCCTCTGCGCCCCGCGAAAGGTTTACCACTACACCAGGTAACTAAATAACATATAATATTTTAAGGGTTAAAGGTTGTATCACATGTACAGTGTAACAGAACAGAGTAGACAAAAATTGGGGCGCCATTCTTCGAGGCATCAGGCATGGTTAACATTGCGCTACACCGCGCTAACTTAGTTCACTGCACTGCTGAGTAGACTCATTTTTTCAAAATGTGTTGCCGCTCAGAGCAATATCAGCGCGAGTGTCAATACCCCCGATATCTCTTGCTCTCCTTCATTATCTCAATCACTCGCTGAGTCAACGAGCCTACACGTTGCGCGTGCACAGCTGTGCGCTGTTTATGTTAAGAGGCCAGTACCGCGCACTCAGGTAGGTCGCGTCGTGGCGCCGTGCGCGGTAAGCCAAGCGTGCGCGTGCGTCGCTGCGTACCTCACTTGGCGGCGTTCAATTTTGTTGTATTGCGCCATGACTCATTTTTGAGTTAACCCAAAGAGCCTGCGCAGTAAGCTGCGCTAGCGAACTGAGTTGACTTGCGAATTTTTACTGAGTTACCCATGTCTACTTTCTGAATAATAACAGTTTTCACATGGTAACTACTGAGCACTTTTGTATGTAAAAAATAGTAGTGCTATTACTTATAAATCTAGTTCTGTTTCTACTCTTTTTGGTGGCATTGTAATTAATCATCATCATCAACTTATTGCTGGACATAGGCGTTCCCACAAGGGGTTTATTTTGAAAAAGTTAGAAAAGAAGTTTAATATCAGTAAATAGGACGCCACCTTTTATAAGTTTTTGTGTTTCATGTGGGCATTGCTTTATTTTAATGTAAGAATGCATATTATTGTTAACTTCCGGGAAATTTCCCTGACCAATCATTTGTTTTAAGACTAAAATTAGAGAAAGATTAAAATTCACTCGAATGCTCGGTCGACGGTTGGGGCTGGTATTGCTGTTTGATTGTGTCACGTGGCAGGTGCGCGCAATGTGGCTTGGCTTTGCATCAAGCCAATAGTGTACGGCGTTTGTATATGTATATGTGGGTACTATCACCGCTATCAAATAAAGTCAAGATAATAAATTATGCTCTTTATCGTCCTTTAAGAGAATATTTTTTTATATGTTTTATGAAATATTTAAAATGTTATTCGATTATTTATTAAAAATGAAAACTGTTTTTCAGTAACATGTTATGGCAACATTTTACTCCTTCCAAACCTTTTAAATGAGGCTTGAGGAATGAATGAAAGATCTGACATGACTTTTTCAAACGACTTGACATGCTCGACTTCAGCATCAGACAGGTGTGCCCTCATGGATTAAGAATGAATGTGGTGATTGTGAGTGTGCCGTGTGGTTGTCCCAGGGGGCGAGCGCGACCTGTTCGTGCCGGTGCCGGAGGGCGGGGGCGGGATGTCGCGCAGCGCGTCCGAGGAGAGCGGCGGGCCGCGGCGCGACACGGCCGACTGCTACGAGGTGGAGGACCTGGACGACGCCGGCTGGGAGTTCGTCACCAGGCCCGCCGACCCGCTGCCCAACGGTTAGCTATCTCACGCCTCTGACGTCGGTTCGGTAGGCCGGTCTTATCCAGCTGAAATGCCTCAAGGAATTCGAAACCTTGAAATCAAATCTTAATTCAGATAGCACAGAATTTCATACAAGTCATCTTTTCACATGTTGCTTTTTAATGCCCTCTCGTCCATGCATTTTTATGGAGCGTATTCACCGGAAATCAGAATACCGGGACGGATTCCGGCTGTGTAAGGCCATACACTATACGTGTTTAGCAACAGGCACGCTTACTGCGCGATGTTACGCGACGCAACGTCGCGCAGTAAGCGCGCCTGCAGCAGCGATATAACTCACGCAGCGAGAATTAAAACGAACGTGCGTGTTCGTTTTAATTCTCGCTGGGTTGAAAAGGATTCACGGGGTGAAAAGCACCTTCTATCTCACTTATACATATTGAATGTCTGTGTAAGCGCTGTGTTCGCCTTAACTTTCATTACATGTCCTGTACTTGTCAAGGAAATTGGGGGTCGGTGGCAGGGAAATCCGGTGATTGGGCAACGGCGCATCGGGGGTTGCAACTATTCGACTTATAATTCCCAAGTAACTTTTGTGCATGTGAAATGCTCATCTGAGCGTTTTAATGAGCGAGAACGTCTGCAATGGTCATGTCGTGACCGGTAGGTATTTCAGGGAAGCTTTAGCTGTTCATGGTAAAGGATGCACTACGCGCCGATGTGTAACGAATTTAAAAAGGTGTCGGATGACATCATTCATCTGTATATAGCGTTAGGATTATAAGCCTTAGGATTTCTAATGAGAACCTCTACTAATTTTAATAATATAAAAACTCTCAAAATCTTATACTGTTCGATTGTACGAAGTCACCTTGAGTACATCTCTCAGGTATGGAATCCCCGATACGAAATATATAAATTACGATTGGAGAGAATACAGAAAAAAATTCTTAGATATCTGGACTATAAAGCGCACATGAGATTACCTGATTATGATCATAGGTGTAAACACTATCATTTTTTGCCACTTGAGGTTAGACGAAATATAAGTGATATTTGCTACTTAATGAAGATAGCAAATGGAAGTATTGATTCGCGTGATTTATTAGCTAAACTTGTATTAAATATACACCGTACAAATATAAGAAACCCTTCCTTACTGAATGTAGCCTTTAGCAACACCAATTATAGGCAAAATTCATTTTTCGTAAGAGCCTGCAATAATTTTAATAAGATATTATGAAACTTTGATGTTGACCTATTCTGTTCGTCTATTAACACTGTGAGAAATTATCTCTCATTGAGTTATTTTCAGCATTGACTATATTGATAGTTTTATTAACTTCACTACATTTGTTCATTCTGTCTAGTATTTATTTTATCAAAACATTTTTCTTTTTTCTGTAGTCATCATCCTTTGTTAACGTGCTATATGCGGAAATTTGTTATCAGCGTCTTCCCATGTTAATAATATTATACTACGTGAATCTGTTAATTTCCCGAAAATAAATAAATAAATAAATATTATTAAATCGGTGCCAGTTTAAGGTGTAATTATACATTATCGGGTTATTTACTTTATATTGTTAACATTTAATTGTTGCATTTTCCCGTATTTCCCTTATAAGTTGTGTATGGGGCGCGGTTGATTGATTTTTTATTCTTATTTACTATAATCATACTATAACAGTATATCAAATGAGAACAAATTAATTTAATGAAATGATTTAATAAAATTGTTACAGACTCGGTGACACTTATCCCTTCCCGTATAGTATTGTAAGGACGTTAATTTTATTTCAGATTCGGAAGTGCTAATAGCGGAGAACGAAACGAATCCAGAAATAAATGTGACGTCGCATACGGAACCCCGTGTAGGGCGGGGCGCGGCGGCGGGCGGGGTGGGCGGGGCTTTCGGCGTGGGGCGGCTGCGCGCGGAGGGCGGCACCCCGCAGCGCGCCGCCTCCGAGCTGGAGCTGCACCGGCCCGCCGCGCACAGCGCCGACGACGCCGACAGCGCCAGCCTGCAGGACGAGCCGCTCATGGACTCCCCCGGTAATACTTACTACTATTTAAAAAGTTATTGTGCGCATGCCCCCTATTTGCTAGCTACTTTTTTAGAGTTTAACGGCTCTGGATTCGAGTCTTTTCGACCCCGGCTTTTTCGTCCCGGCCAGATGTTGGACACGGACGGAGTATTTTTTTTCTTCGTCAGATGTGTCCATTTATTTATATTTTTTATCTCGAATTGTGTGACTTCTAGATAGATTGATGACCTTAAACGAGAACCCTAAGTCTACCGCAGATAAATGTTATTTATATGCGGCGATTCCTTTCGGCGCCTTTCCTCGTCTCACTCCTAAGCGATACATAGACATTACTTTCGTTTTGGTGTAGGTTTTCCAAAGCACGTAACGCTAGACCAACTAAAGAGCGCCGAAGAGCTGGAGGCGCTGAGCGCGAAGCAGCTGAAGGAGTTGCTGATGCGGAACCGGGTGGAGTACCGCGGCTGTCTCGAGCGGGCCGACCTGCTGGAGCGCGCCAAGACGCTCTGGAGGGACCACGTGCACTACAAGGACGGTCAGAACACGCAACATCTCTACTCGTTTAAATGTCGAAGTAAAGCCACAGTGTTGATATAATTTTTCTGCTAAATGAGCGTATCAGATAATTACGCCCGCCGTAATTATCTGATACGCTCATTAACTCGCCGCGCTACTACCTGATTAGAGGTTTTATTTCCTAACGGAAGAGTCTGTCTTGAACAGACAACACTTGACTAAAAAGTTACGGGGGCCCAACACACATTCCCACCACTGTGTCTCCTGTGTAGCCAGGATTAACAGCGGCGACAGCCAAAAAAACAAAGAAGGCAATGAACAGTGAAGTCCATTGCAGTCCCGAGGGTAAAACTACGGCTGCCTTAGAACTCACAACGAATTTAATCAGAAGAAATTAGTAAGAGTAAGAAGCTTCTGGAATTTGACCTCCCTCTTAGCAATGTGAGAGACAGCATTATGGCAAATAAGACATTAAAAACACTTGACTAATTAATTAATCGTATAAAACTTGTCAGAAAACATTTAATGACACAAACTAAATATAAGTGACAATTGCCACGGTACATATTTCCAGAGGGTGCGGCGATCGCATATATATTTGTCTTAATTCGCGTGAGTTCTTTCAGTTTTGTTTTTATACACCGTCAAGCATACGGCTCGGCTGGCCAACCCTTACAATGTACCCGTTAATTAATTTTCGTGTAATTGCGTGTTTCAGAAATCGACAACCTACCTCTAGAGGAGTGCTGCAAGATCTGCATGGCGGCGCCGCTGGAGTGCGTGCTGCTGGAGTGCGGGCACATGGCGGCCTGCACGGCCTGCTCCAAGCAGCTGGCCGAGTGCCCCATCTGCCGCCAGTACGTCGTGCGCGCCGTCAGGGTCTTCCGCTCCTGAGGAACCCGCCCGCTCCCCAGGCCGGCAGACCCACACGAAGGCCTGACCCACATGAAGCCGCAAGCTTTCGAGGTATAGCACCGAGATGTCTGCGATTTACCAAAGGGTAAGCTGTATTCGGACAATGTGAAACACACATACACAATACCCACCGTTCACAGCACAGAAGTCACTTATTGCCGGCAGTACACGATCGTCCAACGGTCGCGACTGTTCGCCCAACCCTTCACGTGTAGAATGAATGTTTGGTGATGTCGGATCGTGTACATATGTGTGGAGAGTGTTTTGATTGATCGTGAGTTGGGACAACTTGGAGGTTGAAAAGTTGGAGTGTTGGATGATAGTGTAGTGCCGCCATTACAAATACTATGCATAAAGGCAGCAGCTTCAAAAGTTCACTCTGAACACTGGAGAATCTAGACTGGCATCATTATTTCTTACCAAATCGTAACTTGTATTTGGATTATGTTAACGAGATGCAAAATGATGCTTCATGTTTTGACATAAACACTAGTAAACAAACGGACTAAAACATATTTTTTGTAATATACCTACCCTAATGTGTTGCCAGTACAATTAAAATATATCAAACAAAACAAAGAAATGTTATTTTTACAGAAACTATGTTTAGAGACTCGATGTAATACCGCAGGCAGGACTTTTTATGTGAAATACAGTGTCATTGGTGTGAGATCTCATTGTGACATTTCATACAACTGGGTTGTATAGGCCCAACGCGTCGCGCCTAACTAAATGACCTGATTGGTCTGTTATTATAATGTCTATAGTCGTTCACAATCGTTATCGTTCACTTGATCAGTCACAAGTTTGACTCATAGTCAATAATGCTGAGGTTATTGGAACAATGTGCCGTGCTCTGCTTTGACTTAAAAAAAATACATTTTGCCAACATATTGTTATTAGAGTATAGAGGAAGCAAATCACAATGTTTCAGTTCGTATATCATAAATGTATAGTTGCCACGTGTGGTGCATAGAAACTGCAATCAGTCTACGTCGATCGTGATTTAGATGCACCATAAATATAAATCCGCGCAGTTGTTTCACATTATAAAAGTTTTTGAAAATTAAAAATTCATTCTTCATTCCCGCCTAGGTACTACCAAGAAGGTTTGTGTTGGTGACGAATTTTTGCATTTTATACTTTACTGCGTGAGTCATAATTTTTCATTTTCAAAAATATTTATAATATTCTAGCAAGTTGGCCGAAACAACTAATTAAATTAATAATAATTTGTTTCACATTATCGTTAATTCAGTAGATCACCCATCAAGCTTCGTCGTATGTTTTAAACAGCTTGTCACTACAGACCATATTACGTAGTTTTATATAATGTTGTAGTCGATAACCGAAATTGTTGTCACATCTAAGTTTATCGAGCAATTCCAGAAATTCTTCACACTCTTAGTACAATTCAGAGTTAACGGTGTTCCATTTTTTTTGACATTGTTATGTTGTTACACATACGCACTGCCATCGATAAAATAAAAAAACATTCACGCAGTCGAAAACGATTGATGGTAGAATGAGAGTAATCAACGTCGTCCACTTGATAAATAACAGATAATAACAATTGGGTTCGGTTTTACTAAAAATTAATCTATTGGTTCGGTGTTTTTCAAATACAAATTCCATTCGTTTTAGACGGTCGCTAAAGATTATTATTTATTTATTATTATTGTTGGGTAATTGCCTGCTCAAGCACAATGACTATAATCTAACTTACATACTAAACTTACCCGATTCCGGACGCTGGCTCACCGTAATCCAGACGGGTTCACGCAGACAGGAATAAGGGTTTAAGAACAGGAATATATATAATAATAGTAGGAATACGTCCACAGTTCAGTGATCCAGAGGTCGCCCAGAGATCAATCACTCATTGTTAACACTGTCCAAACTTTCGACTCGTTTCGGCGGTCGATCCGCGGTCCAGCGTGGTTCCATAAGTTTGAACACGAACTCCAGGTCGCGAATTCTCGTATGTGCTGTAGCTTATCCGGAAGCTAAGCACATCAACAGAACCCCGGCGTTCCAGAAGCGCCCCGCGCACGCCACGTTGCTTAGGTTATAATTTTGTCAGCCCCGCGAGTCCATCCAGCGAACTACGGGCGACCACTATCGACTGCTGCGCGAACTCCAGGTCGCGAGACTACCGTATGTGCTGCGAGGCCTATCCCGAAGCAACACAACACAACAACCGCTTTCCAGAACGGGAGTCTATGCAGCGGCCTACCAGCGGCCATTAGCGACTACGTGAGACTGCCGCGCGCGCGCCCCCTGACGGCGCGTACCGGCAAAAACTAGTGTTACCAATCAACACGGTCGATTATGCCCTAACTAACAATCGATTGATTTCCAGAGTCGATTTTAAATCCAACAATTATTCTATTCGGCCTAGTCCACCTTATTGTGGCTGTAACACAGAACGTAGGATAGAAAAACTGAACTCTCTGGCGACATTTCGAATTTTCATTAAGCAATTGACCCCTATTAATTATTGCCGGTTCCTATTTCGGTAGTTACCTGCAATTTATTTTACATATCATAGATACAATTTCTATCATCAAACGTCCGTCACAGGGAGTCTGCACAAAATAATAAAAAGTTTCGGCTTAGAAGTCGGACTGTTTCTACTAAAGTTGTATCAGACCATAACACTATCACGGCCAATGTAATTTTTGACAGAAATAGTGACCTTTTTTTGCCGAAACTTAGGATTTTCGAAAGAATCTCCTTGGCGTTGTCAGAACTCGGTCGATATTTCAACATCCGAATCATTCTCCAGTTTTATGAATATTTTTGTATTAGCGCTTCGCATATACATCTCTACAACTTGACAAACACGATGCTCTCACCATTATTATTAATTCAAACTAGATTTGACAGCAATTCGGACCTCCATCTACCGATACACCTCCAACACAACATTGCCAAAAGTACAGAACTGAGTATCGTGTAGATACAACCTTATATTTTTAATAATTTTTGTACGAAGTTTTTGTTAGTTGTTTAACGGAATTGTACGGAAGTTACTTATTTGTATGGGGAACTGTTTATTAAAAGGCTTATTTCTGAGTTGGCTGCTTATTTTCTATTAACAGTTAACAGTCATACAGGCCTCCCGCTCAATCGAAATCAGTGACAGGTCCGTGACTTGTTTGAAAAATGTCAAGCGATCGAGTCATTATCTATACAGAATAGTAGATATATTGAAAGATTGACAAAGCAGTTCTAGAATACATTTTCGAGTTTTTTTTTATATTTCCTCGGGTGGCAGATAAGAATACGACCTCATTCACTCGCAGGAACACAACAACCCTCAAGGGAATTGTTATTTGGCTGCGGTATTCTGTCAAGTGTGAGTGTCACAAATAATCAATCAATTGCTATATAAATCCAAAGCTGTTAATGTAATAGAAAATATGCGACCAGTCTCCACACAATCTCTGAAAATAATCAGAATTTTTCAGTATCTAAAAGTATGTGTACATTTCACCTATATTATTTATGTCATGTTTTTGGCTTGTAGTTCCTTGTATAGCATAATAATGGTCAATAACGACGAATTGTCTATACAATTAGTTAATCAATCCTTTTGTCATTATAGAAGAGTAACAGCAGTCTGTCTTCATACAACGTACCATTAGTCATACCAGTGTCACTATGGGTAAATAAAATTATCCATAGTCACACTAGTCGGACTACTTGGTGTGACTGTGGATCGGACAGGTTTTTGCACGCACACAAGCGCATGTTGTGCGTACGTTGCCACTATATAGATCCTCGCCGGCAGTGCGTCCGAAAATGATACGCTCTCTGAAGACATTCCCATTATTTTTACTATGCTTGCTCGTGCTCACTCTGTATTTGTATCGCTATTATTATTGTGCTACGGTATATGTACATGTATAATTAATATGTTATTGTATTATTCGCAGTCAACTGCTCGCAATCTTAACTATTGTATAATTTATAGCACAATACAGTTATTTTTGGGCAGATCAATATTAAGTGAACGGGCAGGAATATATTTTATTATTTGTATATTTATAAGGATGTGTTACTAAAGGTTAAATTAATTCAATGGTCACATGTGTACACATTTCTGGTCATTGTAAATTGTCCAGAAATGTGTATTTTATAGTTGTGTGTGTTTCAGTCTGGCGCACATTTGCGTTCTGTAGTTGAATGTTGAAATGACAAAAGCTGAAAATGCATAAAACATCTCTAAAAATAGAACTTGTTTAGCCTATAAGGCTACGTACTACGCTAGCCTACGCAAGACGCCGAATCAGTTTTAAATTGTCTAAAACAGTGACATAAATATAATTTTAATACATCGATTTGACGAATAATAAATCAACGTCCTCAGTATTAATTTAATTCTGCATCAGTGTGCGACCGGCTCTAAAACATTTCCAAAGGACTGTCTACAGTCAGGAAATATAACCAATAACGCTACCGAATTACATTATTTTATGCATACTGCCGCTTGTCGCTGGAAAGAGTACCTGAATTTTGCATTCTGTGGCACACCGCGCTCGCGCAGTGATCGACCGACAGATTGAAATCGTCATTTGTGGACTTTGTGTTGCCAGTGAAATGGCGTCATTATCTAATTTGTATTTTTTTAGAATGCTAGCGACCTTGCGGCTGTGTCTGTTTGGGGTCTATTCACATTGACGGCGAGTTTTCTTTCTGCTGAGGCAAACTGCTGCCACTTATTTGAAATCGGAAATTAAAATTTCCACCGAAATCGTAGTTACGAACGAAACATCGCATTTCGGTGGAAACACCCGGAACATTTCAACAAAATAAAGTGTTATTTAAATAAGTTACGATCCTTTTGTTTTTTTTTTTAATTTAACATTTACATAGAAGTGTCTATGTAAATGTTGAATTAAATAGACACTTCTATGTAAATGTTAAATTAAAAAAAAACGAATAACCTTACTTATTTACGTATAGCTGACATTCACTTTAAGTACGAAAAGACACGCGCAGCGCAGAACAAATTCTAATAAATGTGTTTAACCTTATTAATATAGATTTGGTGTCTAAGCACATTATGCCGTAAGTTACGCGGCCAAAATTAGACGTGATTAGGATTACTATAAAAAAACGCGACGTAATTTCATGTGTGTCTACTAATTGAAAAAGCATTGTAAGAGTCACGTCGCTTCACTTAATTTCGGTCGCGTATTTTCGCCATAGTGTATTTTGATACAATGTTGACCAGTGAAACTCCCGCCTACCGCCGATGTGTACCGTCGATGTGAATAGTGCTCAACTTGTATTTTTGTAGAACTTTTATTTAGGTTAGATCGTAAGTATCCTTATGACGGCGAACTAAATTCTGGATACCACTTCCAATTTATTTTTATCTATTTTATTGTTATGTAAATAAAATAAAATTTATAAATATTTGTCCTCGTATACTTATTACACAGGATGTTTGGCAGCAGATTAACCAATTGAAAATGGCATCTAGTTATTAAATTCCATAAAAAATCTTAAAAGAATGTCTTTTCTTTCATTTATTTAAAAAATAACGAATATAAATTGTTGTATTTTATGATTATAATAAGAAAATAATTATTAATAATATAATATCATGTTAACTATTTCAACTATTCCGAACTTCCGTACCTATTTAGACATTTTCATCTGGTTACCATGCCAAACATCCTGTACATTCAATGGTTTATTTCCTTTCTCCGAATGACTATTTTGAAAATTGAATTACTAATTATTATGGTACTAATAAAACTATCTCATGAGGGTATTCTTATAAAAAATATCTCTGTTATATGTAAAAAAAATTAACGGAATCCATACGTACAAACTGTATACCATTTGTGAATGACGTCATAACATTGCTGGATTTTTATTGTGATAATGTTGAATGTCATGATGCTGCTACGTGTGTCATAGACGTACACGTGCACGTCGCCACGCAACGGCATTAGTATGTAATAAGTACTTGTATGTAAACTTTTGTACGTAGACACCGTGTATATAGATAGAAATTTGTAAATTAAACATTATTTTATTCCATCATCAATGTATCACGATTTACTACGAATAAATCGATATTACGGCGAGCCGGGGACATTTTATTGCGACGAAATTACCGCTAGTGGTCACATGATATATGTATTTGTTGAGTGCGGGCTCCAACTTTAGTCGGAAATTACCCAATCAGAATGAGGATAACTGACCTTAGAATGATTTTCTGTCACCATTTCAACCAAAAGTAGCCAACAATGTACCGGGTAAGCTAGCTTATACTAGACAGGATTCTAAGTTCGAGAATTATAACATCTCGCCCGTAACAAAATCAAAAGCTGCGTCGGAAGAAATAAATACGTCATGCGGCAATATATCCGATACTGTAGATAGCCATTTAAAATTACATCTCATCGCCATTGTTGACGCGCTCGGTGGTCGAATGGTTAGCAATGGCCATTTTGACTCCGAGGTCGCGGGTTCGATCCCCGCATGAGACAAATATTTGTGTGCATGAACATGTCTGTTGTCTTGGTCTGGGCGTTTTCTATGTATTATATTTATATATTTACAAAAAAAAATGTAAGTATTATACCAGTTATCTAGTACCCATAGTACAAGCTTTTCGCTTAATTTGGGACTAGATGGCGCTGTGTAAATTGTCCAGGTATATTTATTTATTTATTGTACAATATAGATATAGGTAGAGAGAAATAAGAAAGGTACAAGTGATTACATAAAATGTAATTCATAAATTTTAAATAACTACTCCACGTAAGTTTTCCTTCTGTACAAATAACGTTAAAATCAAATATACAAAAACATATAAAAATTGTAAGTACATTACATGCTCAAAGGACTGCAAGTGTCAAGGTTGATATGTGACCTGTCTGTGAACATGGAGAACCATTCTACTGGTCCTCGACAATGACAAATTTATTTGACAAAATTCATGGCGCGATCCAATTTGTTATTTTATTATTTGCTAATCGGTTGGTCGATGGTATAATTATTGAGTTGTCACTCTACTGTCTCTGCACTACGTAAGTTGCTTGAGTGATTCTCTCTTCAATCCTAACAAAAACAGAAATTCGTAGAAAAAGTGTGTTTTATTACATGCTAACTATTGGCTTCGCCCACGTGAATATCAGCCATCCTTACTCGGGATGTGAACTATGCCCGTACCAAATGTCATTCACATCCAGTCATCCGTTTAGTCGTGAAAAGGATAACGAACAAACACACCCCTTTCGCAATTATAATAATAGCATATAGATTTTTTTCTAGTAATAGTATGGACATAGGACAATCTACATCAAGACCCAAAGAAAACACGTTTGTCCTGTGCGGGGAATGAACCCGCGACCCTCGTTGTCGATGTAGCCATTGCCATTCGACCGGGCTCGTTATCAAAACAGATCTATAACTACTGACACAACATTTCTACAAAATCCTCGATTTCTGTACGCATTGACGAGAGTGTCACTCAATCCACTTACATCCTCGACGGCCTTAAACTACATTAAACCAACACGTCAGTCCCTGCCGAGGCCGTGCGTGACGGCGGGCGCGTCCACTCTTATGACGGCGTCCGCGAGTGAGAAGTATCCCTCGTAGTGCGCGGCGTCGGGCGTCGTGTCGTAGTGGTAGTGGCCGCCGTCGCCGTGCTCGCTCCAGCCGTGGAAGTGCTGCACGCGCAGGTCCAAGCCCTAACAATCAACGCAAATACTAGTATGAAATAAAAAAAATAGATCGTAACTTTTTTTTTTACAATTTACACGTCGCTATCTTGTCCAAAATTAAGCGCAAAGCTTGTACTATGGGTACTGGTAATGTACTTAAATTCATTTTTGTTTTGCAAAAATACATAGAAAACAGACATGCTCATGCACACAAATGTTCGTCCTGTGCGGGGGTCGAACCCGCGACGTCGGAGTCAAAGTAGCCATTCAACATTTTGTAAACATCCTTGGGCAAGCTCTGGCCGCAATTCACAATCGTTACGAAGTGAAGTCGGCAACTTTGAGGCGGCATCAAGCCCACCATGGGATATTTTTGTGGAGTACGAACTGCGATTACGAGGAGAGTCGTATTCCAGTGATGGAATGAGCATAGGTTAATGATGAAATATGTCTAACTTAGGCTATCTCAACAGCCGAAATACAACTCTGAATTCAGAATCTGAATTCATCAGAAAGCTTGTACTGATACGTGTGCCTTATTTCGGCACTGCCCATGTCTCAGATCTTGATTTTAACTAGACAAAAAATTTGTCGTTAATTTGTCGAAATTTGTCGCCCAAAGCAAAAAATTTGTCGGACTCCCGTTAAAGAGTTATAAGGTTTTTTTTGTGGCAGTGCCGAAATAAGCTTATTTCGGCACAGCCCACTCCGGATCTATTGAACTACAAAACATAGCGATGATATGATTTTCCCCAGAATTAGTCGTTAATTTGTCGAATTCAGACACCAAGTATCAGAATTAGTCGACCTCCCGTTAAAAAGTTATAAGTATTTTTTTGTGGCAGTGCCGAAATAAGCCTTATTTCGGCACTGCCCAAAAAAACTACAGCACCTAGCGAAAATCTGATTTCACCCAGATGTTGCCTTGAATTTGTCGAAATTTGTCGAATATAAAACACAACTGGTCGATGCGTAATTAAAAAGTTACACGCATTTTAATAATTCTCATAGTAAGTATAGTCCGAGATCTTGCATCAAAATTATATCATGCACAAAATGCAACAGTAAACGTTTTCTTTCCTTCCTTTTTCAGAGTCTGGCAAAGTTTGTCAATGCATGCAACTGTTTTCTGATCTACGAATGCTTTAGGTGTTCTTTAGCACTACATTAGTTGCTTTTTACGATAGCCATATGTGAATGTGGTGGTGTTATTCTACTCTGCCTACGTTAGGCTCTCTGACTACAACGTGAATTATTAAAATGCGTGTAACTTTTTAATTACGCATCGACCAGTTGTGTTTTATTTCCGACAAATTCAAGGCAACATCTGGGTGAAATCAGATTTTCGCTAGGTGGTGTAGTTTTTTTGGGCAGTGCCGAAATAAGGCTTATTTCGGCACTGCCACAAAAAAATACTTATAACTATTTAACGGGAGGTCGACTAATTCTGATACTTGGTGTATGAATTCGACAACTTGACGACTAATTCTGGGGAAAATCATATCTTCGCTATGTTTTGTAGTTTAATAGATCCCGAGTGGGCTGTGCCGAAATAAGCTTATTTCGGCACTGCCACAAAAAAAACCTTATAACTCTTTAACGGGAGACCGACAAATTTTTTACTTTGGGCGACAAATTTCGACAAATTAACGACTAATTTTTTGTCTAGTTAAAATCAAGATCTGAGACCTGGGCAGTGCCGAAATAAGGCACACTACTGATACCTATTCTCTACACACATCAAGATGATATTTTTTTTAATTTTCGATTCGCTAAGTTTTCCGGTATTCCGGCTGTTGGGCCAAGGCTCTTTGAGACGGTGGTGATACTGACGAACTCTCCGGTGACGAGCGTGCCGAGGTGCACGATGGGTGCTCTCATCTCGAAGTAGTGCAGCCAGTTGTCGACGTCGCTGTCGCTGCAGAGGTCCGTGATGGAGAAGTCCGGCATCACGTGGTGTTTGACGCGGCCCTCGCGCAGAAGGAACGTGCCGCCGAGACCTACCCACACAAATAATATAACAAACAGATATAATCTTATTTAATACGCTGCTATCAATATGGTTGGTCAGTGACGTGTTGTGAGCAGCAACTGTATATACCTAAATGACTACATACGTTAGTCTTGACTTTCAGACTGTTCGATTATTTACACCCCACAGAGTACTCGACTGTGTGGAGTTTCGCAGGGGGAACTACGGGTCCCCCTCATTGGATCAGGGTACCTCGGGGACTGGCGGCAAGCCCATAATTTGCCAGTCATGGGTCCTGATTCGAGGTGGCTATATGTGCGTGCATGTGGTGTAGCTACAGAGGTTGGGCATGTTCGTCTGCCTTGCCATATTTGTCGGCCGGGCGTTCAACCTCGCGCGTAGCGAGTTGGTTACCACTGGCTTTGGGCGAAGGGCCGCCACAGTGGTTTTCAATGGGTCTTGGAGCGGCCCTTACAGCGGTGTCGGCTTCCGACATCGCAGCTCGGGTACTTGCCTGCTGAGCAAGGAGGATGGCGGGCGATCGCTTCTGTCTCCCCGGTCACCCTACCGTAGGCCCGGGGTAGGCATGACGGGGAAGAATGACGACGTATGATAATGAAAATAAGGAACTCACATGGGGGAAACTTTAAAAACTTGTCGCATTACGTATAACTTACCGACAATTTTATCACCATAATATTTAGCGAGTGTCTCTCTGATGGCCGTTATAAAATTGGCCTCGCCTGTTCTCTTTTTGGCCACCACTTTAATTACCTGGAACAATTCAATTAAAAAACTCTACAGGCTGTTGTACAGTACAATATAATACAGATAGTTCTGAAATTTCGCTTTAAAACAACAACCACACTACGAGCCGTGGAATAACAACTAAGCTACAACAAAATAAGGTGCGAGCGCACCTATAAAGGTTTTATTTGATTCTATCCATGACTATGGATAGAATCAAATAAAACCACCGAAATAAAACCATGAATACACAAATTTATAGACTTCTAAATTTGTGATTAAGTAGGGTCTGTGCACACCAAATTGGTGACATTCGGATGACTTTAAAAAACTAACGCATTACTGGCATTACAGAGCAGGAAGTGACAAAGTCAACTCTATCTCTTTCCGATCACACAGATGAGAGACCTGTGATATTGTATTCCAGCGGCGAGTTATTGATGTAACAATCTAGTCACCGCACCTGGCCTGGTCTGCCATCACTGAGGAGGTAGTTCCCGAGCAGCGCGGTCCTAGTCTCGTCGACAGGTAGTCGTCGCTGCAGGTAGCCGCTGCGACCCTTAGCCGCACCCACGGGCTCCACGGAGACAATGTGCGTGCCTTGCTTCACCTCGTCGCCTGCGATGCTCATGTCGATTATACCCTGACGCCGAAAAAAAAATGTTTTGTCTGTGTTTTGTTCGATGTACTCGTGCTTTGCTACGTGTCAGGGTGTCAGCTACTAAAAAAAGCATAGTAAGACAATAAAAAGCTCTCAATTAATTAAAATGATTATTATGTATCTCTTTTTAATCACGGGTCAAGCCCGGTCATTTGATAGGCGTGCGCGGAGATATGGATCCAACGCGTAGAGGCCCCTTGAGAGAAGTTTAATGTAATGTTGTACGCCCGTCGTGACCCGCTCCAGGATATGTCAATGGAACGACATACCCATGAGCAGGTCTCGGCAGGCGTTGAGACTATTGCGAAGTGTGATGGAAAATAAATGGGCTATGGAGATGAGATCTGGGTGAACTTAATACCGGGCTATTACAGAAGAGGGACGAACGCCTGCCATAACTGCTTTTATTGCTAGTTATTTGCGGCAGGCGGTGGCTTGCCACTCACTAGATGAGCCCCGGAAATGCCAGGAAAACGGCCGGGGGCAACACCGGTGTGAGTGACTCAGGGGCGTCGAGAGGTGTGCTGCGCTTTCTCCGAAGTTACTCGCGGCGTGATGCCCTTTAACTCTTCCACCCCTGGAGCATATAGCTCTAACGGCTCCTCTCTGGACGGCCAATGAAGGCAAGCTAGAGCTGAGAGTCCTGCGGGCCTTCTTGTGTTTACACTCCGACCGACGAAGACACGCCGGAGACGAAGGCCCTGACCGACTCTCTGGAGACTCGGGTCCGTGGTGTCGTTACTCACCAACAGCTCGCCACAAGCTGCCCTGCGGGCTTATTATTATTATTATTACCCAAAAGCCTCGTTATGGTTATCATTAACAGCGTTTATTCCCTGGTCCGTCATGGATCCGGCGTTTTAAAGATCCTAGAGGCATACCTCGCAGTTGACGCCGATGTGTGGCCAGGGCCCTGCGCCGGCGCCCACCATGTTGGCTGGATCTCGGCGCAGATGCCGCGCCAGATCGGCCAGATCATACAGCTTGTCGCGTTGCACACGCGGCACCAAGTACGGCGGCCCACCGAGCTCGATCAGCTTCGCATCGCCACATAGCCCTGACATAAAATCACGAGTTTCTTTTATGTGCAAATATACGCTACGAACTTGAATATAGTATATAAATATTTTATCTGTAATATTACATTACTTTATCTATTCCTGTAATACTTATGTAATCAAATCATGGAAATTATGAACAAGTTCAAGAGCACTAGATAAAGAAAAAGATATTATTGTAATCATCGTTTATAGAAATATTTATTATTACAACGTTTTTGCTGCCGTAATAATATATTATGTGTTATTTACTTCTAGTTACAAAATTTTCTTTGCGTGACATCATACTTTTATGTAAATCCTTGTTAATTACCCTTTGTGGTGAGGTTGAAGGGCGGTTGCGTGAGGTCGGGACACTCGACTACTGAGACGTTCACGGTGGCGAAGTTGGATGATAGCCCACGTGACAATACTGTAAAATTAAACCACCCACTATCTTAATTTGCTGTTCTGCAGCATTTTGCAATATACAAGGAGTGGAACTGTTAATGTAGCATATCCTCACGTCACGTGTGACACGTTTGCTTATACCTATTCGCAGGTACACAAAAATATTACCATACAACTGTAGTTACGCGGCTGCGGTATTCTGTGCCAGGTATGGCACCAAGGGTTCATTAGGGTGCCTTAAGTTGCCGATTCAGCAAATGTTAATAAGTAACGATATCTAACTCGTTAAAAGCTCCTTCATCGATACATCCTCTTCCAACTACGAAACAACGGTTGCAACTAATATATCAGACCGGGACTCCACTAAGGCCGTCATTAAGCCAACTTCATCTGCAAGCTGGTGCACCTGCTGATTGACGGTAGATGATCTAATACAAGGTGTTCCCTCAAAGGTTGGGAACTCAGAAAGTCGGGGCAGTGGCGGTCGCATGTAAATGTGACTTCCGCAAAATAACACCTGAATCAATTAACTATTCAGATAGCAGTCGTCGCTCCCGTAAAAGCCGTATATTTGGTAGTAATTTCTAACGATTCGACTGCCGGGATTACCTCTAGGTATAGTACAAATGTTTGCTCACTCGGGAAAGCTTCGTCAAAGAGTTACTTCCACACCACACCTATTGAAACAAAACTCACCATCGACAACTTCATTCAGATCGGGCTTGTAGAAAGCCTTTTCTTCGACAGAAACTGTTGTAAAATCCACGCTTTTGCTGGCCATGCTGAAAAAATCATAAAAAATATCATTTTGATATTAAAATAAAGCTTTTTACATACACCTCTCATAATAAAACTATGTGCGAGTCGACATTTTTAACCTACTTCAAAAAAAGGAGATTATCTGTTTATTCGTATGTACGTTCCATAATGTTCTGAAAACCTTGGTTACACTATTCGACTGAGATTGAACTACGAATGGGAGGAAGGTCTCAATATATAAAACATTGGCCTATATAATACAGTGGAACTATATATAGTGGAGGTACATGGTTGACGAGCCCGGTCGAATGGCTAGCGATGGCTACTTTTACTCCGGGGTCGCGGGTTCGATCCCCGAACAAGACAAACATTTGTGTGCATGAACATGTCTTTTTGTCTTGGTCTGGGTGTTTTCTAAGTATGTATTATATATACCTAAGTATGCATTTACAAATAAAATGTAAGTATTGAAGTACAGTTGTCTAGTACCCATAGTACAATCTTTGCGCTTAATTCGAGACTAGAAGACGCTGTGTAAATTGTCCAGAAATATAATTATTTATTTATACACTTCTAAAAATTTTAAAAATATTGAGGTAAAATGTAATATCTACAAGCCTTAATTATGATCGATCTAAGTTGCTTACTGCTTACTTGTCCCAGTTTACATTATCATGGTTTCGAATCCTCAACTAGGTTATGTAGTCAGCTAATCGATTCCTCGTGTGTAGCAAAATATTTACATTTTGCCATTCATTCATCGATACCAGTGGAAGGAGCGACCGTGCGGACTACGTTATTCGCATCATAACTGTACGTACAAGGTGGAATGTACAAAATACTTTCACTCACCTCGTGTTTCTGTCAGTCAAGGCTGCGTTCACGGCTACGAATGTGTAACAATACAACAAACTCAGGTAATATTTCATTGTTACCAAATAAAAAAAATACGTACGTGAACATAGCGTTCAATAGCGTCCTCTTGCGTGGCGAGTATCAAATGAAGAGTCCAAGTAAGATTGAGTTGACCTCTGCTCGGGCTAGCGGCCGTAATGTGTCGGGTCGCACTGCCGCCGCCGCCGGCACTCTCGGCGTTATATCTCGCGCCAGATTGCGCGGTTATCATTGGATTGTTTTGTTGTTAATGTTTAAGTATCAACTAGTTTACTTGTAATAGCGACACTTGTGGCGAGGTCGCTTCACCGGTAGATATTTTATCTATAAGTAGGTATACTTACCGAGGCATCTGTAATATATGTAGGTGTACAAGAAGTTATGTATATGATCTCAGGTATCGAACGAGCACAGAGATCATCAGGAAATTGTTGAGTAAAAAAATATTTGGTTCCATTAACTTGGGGATATATAAGAGAATAACAGGCAATAAGTACCTACCAACCTACATGATACTCTGATATTCTTAATTAGTTAATAGCCCTTCCTGTAGTTAGATTATATAACCAACTACATAAAGTAAATAACCGCCATAACGAAAACAAAATTCTATAAATGTGACGAGCTCGGTGGCGTAGCGGTCAATGACGCGGCTTCGACAACAACGCTCGTGGGTTCGATTCCCACATAGGAGAAACATTTGTGTGCATGAACATGTCTGTTTGTCTTAGTCTGGGTGTTTTCTATGTATCATAAGTATGTATTTACAAAAAAAATGTATTTACGTATGTTTATCAGTTGTCTAGTACCCATAACACAAGCTACGCTTACTTTGGGGCTAGATGGTGCTGTGTAATTTGTCTGACAATATTTATTATTATTATTATTTATTCCTGTACAAATTACACAACGACATCTAGTCCCAAACTAAGCAACGCTTGTGCTATGGGTATCTAGGGTTACATTTCTTTTTATAAATATATACTTATTCTAATACATAGAAAAGACCAAGACAAACAGATACACATTTATGTGCAGTAACTGCACATAAATGTTTGTCTTTCGAGAGGATCGAACCCGCGACCTCGGGGTCAAAGTAGCCATCGCTAGTCATTCCACCTCGGGCTCGTCAAAAACAAACTATCTTTATTTCTCTTTCCTGATAGATCTTCAGGTACCAAGTAATTATTCATTAAGACCATTCCAATGAGCCCAAACACGATTCTTCTACTGTATGTTGGGGACGTGTTGGATGTCCTGCAGGTCTAGGTCATCCTGCAGTATCACTGTCAACCCTTGTTCATCCCATTGCTGGAATACAGCTCTCCCCACAATCGAAGAGGTTAGAGTATACTCCGCCACGCTATTGCGGGCTGGCGGAGGTCAGTGTTTTCAAGCCACCTAAAGACCACTGACTTGGCTTAACGACTGTCATTTAACGACAACAGCCGGGACCGACGGCATAACATGCCCTCCGAAGCACGGAGGAGCTCGATATAAATAAACCCATCTATGGACAGGCTACGGTCGGAGTTGCTTGACTTGCACGATCGATTAGACTGCCACGCGCAACGACGCCATCGAGCTGCAGTATCAAGCCAAGGTCTTGCAACTCTTGCAATATAATTGAAGTTCCAATATACGAAATTTCGAATCGAACAGTCCTGAGGAAGTGTGGAAGTTACTCACTACTACTCGTAGGAACACGCTCTACCAAGTCACTTTCAATTGACAAAAGTAAATCAAAATAGATTCTTCCTTAAAGAGGTACAATGACACAGGCTCTTTTTAAAAAAAAACCCGACTGACCGACAGACATATTTGCTCTAGTTTAGTCTACTAGTTAGAAATAAATCTGCTCTAACGTGACTACCTATATGTTTTATACACCGTAAACTATCTCTTCATCATAAGCAGCCTATACTAACATACTAAGAGGTATAGGCCTTCCTTAGTACCTTCTAGCACATGCGATCCTCCATCCTCGGCATCATTTTTTTAAACTACATCGGATGGACGAATAAGCATACGGCCCGCCTGTGGAAACGGTTACCGAGCTGCGGAGGGCGGCTCACCGTATTTATAAGCTTGGGGAGGTACCTACATCTCACAGAATACCGCAGCCAATTAACA
The DNA here is from genome assembly GCA_937001555.2 of Hypsopygia costalis. Lineage (NCBI taxonomy): Eukaryota > Metazoa > Arthropoda > Insecta > Lepidoptera > Pyralidae > Hypsopygia > Hypsopygia costalis. Next base: position 874,792 of record OW443330.2, read on the forward strand.
ATTTTCTTAAGGGTTATTGTGTTTCTGCGAGTAAGTGAGGTCACCAGAATATTTTAAAGCTGGAACGACGTACTTTGAATCCCTCGCTCGCACAGAATTCAAAAAACTCTCTCGCCTTTAAAATAGTTCTATGCTCGTTGGTAAACAATCTACTATTGTGTGTAACACTGCTTGGTTATATTAAAAAATAAAACAATTTATTTATTATTATATATTTTATTGCTGCATACGTCATGATCATTAAACTAAAATAAATATGCGACAACGAAAAACTTAACGGTACTTATAAGTTAATAAATAAACGTCGATTTTGCTTAAATGAATAACATTACAACCACCTTTGGTAATGACTACGTTGACGTATTTCCAAATTAATCATTAATGATAAATTAGTACGACAATAACTCTGTTATAATGCTAAGTAGAGTCTCCTTTAACCGATCCCCGCGCCCCCACCACAAAGGTTTTGAAAGGTTCCCCTTCTTAAAAAAAAGAACAACCTTCCCTCGTAACAAATAAAACCTGAAAACAATTTCATTAAAAAATTACTTGTCTGTAAAGTCAGTATACCGACTATAATTTTACGTGATAACGTCATAAGAAAACATCGGCCGATGGAGTGGAAGAGAGATAGTTTCTTCCGCGCTCTCACTTGCACGCTCGGCTTAGGCGGAACGTGACAAAGAGTCATGCTTTTTCGTGCGTGCAGCCGGCGTTCATCGATTTATAGGAGGTTATCACGTAAAAAAACTTTGTTCTTTACACAAGTGTACCCATATGAAGATGAAACCTTATTATCACAAAATTTTTAATCACTGGCGAAATCACTATTAGCGAAAATATAATTAAATTAGAATAAACACGTATAACAATAACGTAGTTATATTTATAAAGTATCACATAAACTATGTTAATAGCCTAAGGACTGACGTTACACACTAAACATTCAAGTTTCAAATAAGGTATCCTTCTATAAGGCCTTGTGATAACTTAGGCTTCAAAGACCTTTCAGTGGGTATGTATAATAGCTGTTTAGGTAGATACCTAAACAGCTATTATACAATATACTATTCTATATTTGTCCTTCTTGAGCAACAGAGTATTAAGAAACGTTAGACAACAGAAACATCAAAGTACAATACAACACAAAAGATAAGGCCCATTAATAACACTAGTTCTCGTACACACAAGAAGACGATCCGGCGGTTATATGTATACGCAACGACAAATAATTTACAAATAACTTTATGGAATGGAGTTTGATGCTATTATTTTATGGGTATAAGTCGAGCAACTAAATAATAAAGGCTGGCAACGGATCCGCGACCCCTTGGTGTTGCTGGTCTCCATGGGCGGTGGTGATTGCTTTCCACCAGGTGACTTTCCACTTGCTCGTTTGTCCCCCTCTCATATTAAAAAAAAAACTAAAATTGTTAAAGTGGGCGACTATTCTTGCTGCTGACTTGGCTACTAAAGATGATAAACATAATAATATATATTATTATATGTCCGCAGGGCAGCTTGTGTGGCGAGCTGTTGTGTGAGTAGCGACACCACGGACCCGAGTCTCCAGAGAGTCGGTCAGGGCCTTCGTCTCCGGCGTGTCTTCATCGGTCGGAGTGTAAACACAAGGAGGCCCGCAGGACTCTCAGCTCTGGCTTGCCTTCATTGGCCGTCCAGAGAGGAGCCGCTAGAGCTATATGCTCCAGGGGTGGAAGTGTTAAAGGGCATCACGCCGCGATTAACTTCGGAGAAAGCGCAGCACATCTCTCGACACCCCTGAGTCACTCACACCGGTGTTGCCTCCGGCCGATTTCCTGGCATTTCGGAGGCCCATCTAGTGAGTGGCAAGCCACCGCCTGCCGCAAATAACTAGCAATAAAAGCAGTTATGGCAGGCGTCCGTCCCTCTTCTGTAATAGCCAGGTATTAAGTTCACCCAGATCTCATCTCCATAGCCCATTTATTTTCCATCACACTTCGCAATAGTCTCAACGCCTGCCGAGACCTGCTCATGGGTATATCGTTCCATTGATATATCCTGGAGCGGGTCACGGCGGGCGTACAACATTACATCAAACTTCTCAAAGGGGCCTCTACGTGTTGGATCTATATCCCCGCGTATGCCTATCAAATGACCGGGCTTGACCCGTGAATTAAGAGAGATACATAATATTACAGTCAGCCGTTTAATACTTTAATCGCTCAATTTATTACTTTCCTTGTTTTATTGTAATTCCAATGCCTTTAATGTCGCTCACAGAATTTTGTAGACTGTGGCAACTTCTGGACTGACTGAAAAACGCCTCTGGTACCGACAGTTAATGTTCTTTACCAGGAGAGATTTTAGACAAGAAACGACATCGTAAACTTTATATATATCCCACACGTAAGCCATATCTTTTGTGCCGTAAATGTTGAGAACGTTAAATGTTGAGTTACTAATATATCATGTAAATAAACATTAAAATAAATAGCACAGCAAAATACAAATGTGTTTTTGGTATGATGAGTAAATAAAAGAAACAGTTGCGGCTGAATCCACTATCAATACTGTCACAGCCGATGTCACGCTTGATCAGCGAAGTCGTTATTATTATTTGAGACATACATTTATATGTTAGTTACACTTTAATTCACTTCCATTTTATCAAAGTAAAGTGCAATATATCTCGAATTAAGAGAGAATAAAGAGAGGTAGGGCATAGCGTTTTTAAGCTGTCTGGGGAAGTACCTCTACCTCATAGAATACCGCAGCCAAATAACAATTCCCTTGAGGGTTGTTATGTTCCTGCGAATGAGTGAGGTCACCAGAAATAAAAGAAGGAGTATAGGCTGGCAACGGATCGTCGACCCCTTGGTGTTGCTGATCGCCATGGGCGGTGGTGATTGCTTTCCATCAGGTGACCCATATGCTTGCCTTCCCCCATCTCATATAAAAAATATGGTTGCAGATCTAAAATTACCGCCTCAGCTACTCGTACATAAACCGACAAATGAAATTACCAACAAAAATAAGAATAGGCACAAAAATGCGAACAGTTCGCATTTTTATGCCTATTCTTATTTTTGTTGAGATACGTAATTTGCTATCCTCTATTGAGATCCCATAACAAATAAATATATGTCTCTAACGCCATTCTCATAAACTCTTTCATTAATTCGCACCACGTCGTTTAGCGCACACGTACACGCATATATATCTACTACCGAAAAATATATATTCTGCAGGTACTAATCAAAATATATTAATTTGACATATACACATATAGTACATGAAGTTAACGGCCTACGTAGTAGACATACTCAAGTAAATAATACACGATTCCAACACTATCAAAGGTCACTTAGTACAATCATACGTCATAATATTTTTTTACAATCATTAGGTTTAGCTACAGATAATCTTTCAACAATTTCTACTTGGAAATAGTGATCTACAACGAGCCTTGACTTGAACGAGAACATCTGCCTGTTTTCTTTAAAGACAGATGGATGGAAGGGCTCACTATTTTATAACCAAAGCCCGCCTTATCTGTGCATGTCGCACCACGCTACTAATCAAATAACGATGGCCAAAATGGACCTTGAATTCGTCAACGTTTCGTCGGCATTTATAGGTTCGGAACGTACCTGGACTGAACGTACTGTAAATGTTTCTTCCTTTAGCATATGATTGTAACGTAAATTAATACTCAATACACGTTTACAAAAGACGTATGTCTCAAAATAAAAATGTGGTTGCCAGCAATGGAAAATATAGTACAAAATATAATAATATCTATTAAATGTGATTTTATTATCATATCACTCATATGCTATAATATTTACTTCATTTATCATCATATATCATATCCCGACATAATTATTTTAAGAGATCTCAAGTCAAGTTAGGCCAAGTAAATATGGGAAGTAACGATACCACGACCAGTTCAGTTCTTATGAGTGACAGAGATTTAATACTCGTAACTCGCATGAAATTTACCTTTTGTAGCATCGTTAAGCTATCTTTTAACATTAGGCAAGCTGTATGCTTGCTTGCCGAAAACATTGCAAAGATCAAGTAAGCTGTAGAATCATTCCAAGTAATAATTGTTGAATGAAAGTGAAGAAGACATTTACAAAGGAATCTTTCATATAAATACATTATATTTGACATCTGGCAACACTACAGATACTTTGCACAAACAAGAAACAACGGACAATCGCACAATAAAACTATAGGAAGGTACAAATAATCACTACAGTATTGCGATATCATATTATTAATATACGTATGTATTAAGTAATAAAGATTATGTTATACTACTTACTAACTGAGGAAAAAAAAAATTGCGTAAAAACATAGACTAAAGTTCTGAAGCAAAAAGTAAACAGGTATAGGGGTGCCACTTTTTTCGAGAAATGTCAATACTTCCTTTACTTAAAAAAAAAATAAACGGAATTAAATTTATTAATAGTTTAATAAATTTAATTCCGATTATTATTTAAAAAAAAATAAACGGAATTTATTTATTTATTTGTAATAAATTTATTAATAGTTTAATAAATAAAATAAAATAATAAATTTATTAATAGTTTAATAAATTTAATTCCGTTTATTATTTTTTTTGTTTGGTTTGGTACATCAAAACATAACAAAAAAACTATTTTGGTTATACTCATATCCAAAAAACTAATGGCCGATTTAATTTATAATAGGAAATACTTATATGCATTTGAAATACAATATTAATAACTCGACATAAAGTATGTAAATGACAATACATACAATAAGCTTCACTATATATATCGATAAAGTAGTAAAGACGAACGGATAATATCGTGAAATATCATTTTTAATACACAGTAAATAGAAAATATTACAGTCATAATATGGAATATCCAATATAACCCGTACGAATATAAAATGGCAGTTCTCTTTCTCTCGCACCCATGTGTCTCAGTAACAATAGAAATAGACATAATGTGCGAGTGAGAGAATAAACTGCATTTTTATTCGTTTCAGACGTCATCGATGGGTTATACGAACTTATCGCGACCTAACTTTGAATAATAATGAAGTAGGTTACCTATATTTATACACACAACACCTATTTTACGTTTTTTGCTATGTCTTAATTTTCAGTCTTTGAAATAATTTAGGTACAACAATTAACCATGATAATACATAAGGAAGAGTACAGAATGAATGACTACATTATAGTGATGTGATTGTTATAGTTCATTAAAGTCCAAGTGCAACATTACTAACGCCCTTTGGAAGAGCTGGCAAATGAACGCAATTGGATGCTGTTTTACCGACATATGAACTCCCGCTGAGAATACACAAACGGGAGAATTTAGTCCCTTGTTTTTAGTACGGGATACGAACCGTATTGTGTCTATAGCCGTAACATGTCGATCTTAGTAAACTATTACTAATGAAGTGCGGTGTTTCACTGGATTGTTTAATTTTTTACTTCCTTTTGTTTAATTGGACAAATGAAGGATTAGACTATAGAGGTGAATGTTATATAATGTTTATATGAATTCAGTCGTATTAATTAGTACAATTATCGATTTAAATCAAAACAAAATCGATAACAGTCACTAGATTACTGTTGTGACAGATATGTTGCGATCTATACCGGCGTTAGCTGTACAACAGCATTATGATAACCAGCAGCGATCGTAAGAAACTACCCGAGTGGTTTAGTCACTGGGCAAGTAAAATCGAGTCCGATATGTGTTTCTCGTTATGTGTCAAATATATTAATCACTTACAGTCATGAAAAATTACTGGAAAGTTCAATGAAACTCCCTGTTCGATTGCATAGTTTCAAACACATAGTCTGTCAGTCCTGTGATATAACATGCACACATTTATCCACGTCTGTGGCCGTTTTAGTGCGTATATTGTATATGACTAAATATACCGAAATTATGCGATCATCACATTGAGATCGTTAAGTAAAAAACGAGAGGTAATTTTCAGCAAATGTGTCAGTATTCATTGAAATGGCGTCGCAGATCGCGACGAATTAAAGTCCCGTACGTTTCACACAGTGCGCGACGTTTATAGGTCTGTGTGCGGGTGCAGCGTGTGCTCGTGCTCGTGGTGCAGCTGGCGCGCGTAGGCGGCGTGGCGCGCCACCCAGGCGGCCAGCTCTTGGCTGTCGCACTGCACGCGCGGCCGCCGCACGCCCCCGCCCCCGCCGCCCGCGCCCCCGCCCTCGCCCGCGCCGCCGCGCACGCCCAGCTCCACAAAGTGCGCGCCATCCACGCACACCACCAGGCACGACACTAGGTTGCTGTGCACAACAAACGACTTATTACAATGACACCTATTCAGACTTCCTATCTCAGTGTCATCTCGTTCGTATCGGTGAGGTGGAAGCGAATTGCAAGATAGAAAGCTTGAGTAATTATTTCGTAGTATAATAGGTCTCTCGTCTAGTCTCCCCAGTTTTTGTCGCTACCGATCAGCGCCACCGTCGAGAGAGGTCTCGCAGTCCAACCGTCAAAGTTAGTTAAATACGGGAATGAAAATAAAGTTGGCATTTAGATTATTTTGCATTCGTACCGCAAAAATATCGAGCGGACCGGTCGGGAGTCCCCATTCGTTCGAAACAAAAAAGGAGATCACAAGTTTCTGAAGGATAAACCTGTCTCCGAGCGCGTAGCGTGCTCGGTGTACCTGAGGTGCGTCTCCATGACGACGGCGGGCGCGGCGCCGGCGTGCTTGCAGGTGACGATGCGCAGGTGCGAGGCGGAGAGCAGCGCGCGGATGTCGTGCGGCGTGTCGCGCACCACGCGGTAGGCCAGCAGGCGGCCGGCCGCGTCCAGCGCGCTCAGCAGCGCCGCGCCCTCCGCCTGCGCCGCGCAGTACCGCGGCAGCAGCCCGCCCGCGCCCATGGCCAGCCGCGGCCCGCGCACGCGAGCGGGCAGGCAGCGGTCCGACCTGACGACACGTAACATTGGATCCAGCGGCCGGTCTACACGGCCGGAGTGTTCGCTCCATACAAACGTATAGAAAGACGTTCTGAATTTAAATTCGTAAAATCATAATACATATCAGAATCATTTGACAGACCGATCTAAAAACATCAGCCTGTGTGTAGAAACGAGCCGATTTGTATGTAATTCCGTGCAGAACGCACGCACGCACGAATTCAGACTCTTAATTCTTTAACAGACATCGAGAGTATACCATTGTTACTTATACTGCATACAGATCGAAATACCCATCTGTCACTTGATGGATGCAAAACGATGTAGAACTACAAATACCGTTCGATCTACGAATATACGGGTCGTCCATTACATTACAAACCTAGTGAGGTTTAGTCCATTACATTACACCCCCCCCCCCTGGTGATACTTGGTGAGGTCTTGGAAATCTACCCCCCCCCCCCCCCCCCCTAAATCACGTGTATTTTTTGTAGCGACAAAGAATCATAAAACGTTTAGAATATTATTAATAAGGATTTTTTTTATATCACTAAGGTACTACAAACAAGCAACACCAGAAACATCACATGCGCGTTGCCGACCCTACACGTACGAGCGTATAAATGTTTTCACGTCCTTTTCAAGAACCCAACGTGAACGTTGTAGTCTCCTGAGAAAACCTCCACAGGCAGTTCATTCCACAGCTTGATAGTACACACCCCATTATACAATCGGCAGAGCACACAAAGGGACGGAAAATCTCTTCTCAGACTCAAAGGTTCTAAACCATCCGTTCGTCAACAGTCATGAAGAAAAGGATACTGTGTTTTTCCGGGCCATCCATAAATTACGTCACACGAATTTCATAATTTTTTGGCCCTTCCCCCCGTCCTTGTCACATTTGTGAGATCCCCCTCCCTAGTGTAATGTCACATATTTTGCAAATGTATTTGAGTTTTTCGTTAATAGTTCAAAGTTCGTGTCTTAACACTTACATTATAATAGATTTTGAAACGTCGACGAAATTTAGGACCCCTCCCACCCCCTTGTTACACAGTATCACACTTCGTCGACCCCCTCCTTCCCCCTTAACGTGTGACGTAATTTATGGATGACCTCTTATCGTTGCATAAAAGTTCTGCCCCCTTACCACCACCTCTTATTGCGATTCAGTAACTGAATAGAATGCTTATTCATACCAATGAATAAGATACTCATTTCAAATTGAATAGTCACTTATTCATTGGTATGAATAAGCGTTCTATTCAGTTCTTGAATCGCAATAAGAGTTAGTGGTAAGGGGGCTGTTCGTGCAAGCATGAACATGCCAGACGCGCTACAGAATCTTGGCAGCTTCATCAATACTCTGAAACCATTATTATACTGTATGCGCAGGGAGTTGTAGGCCGTCATCGTCTTCAACTTCGTTCGTTGCCTAGCATCGGCGAGTCAAGGTCTTCAACACGCCGCTTTTCGGTTTAGAAATCGCGCGTTTGACAAAAAAATAAATACACGTGATATTTTACTACACCCCCCCTCCCCCCTTGTGATATTTCGTGATTTTTACCGAACCCCTCCCCCCTCTTTTGAGCCTCACGTGATTAATGGACGGCCCCCTACTTGGAGTAACCGAAGCCGTACAAAAGTCTTTCAATTTTGACCACACTAAGTGACAAAAGTAAATGTTGCAATCGTTATTCTTGAATAGACAACTGATCTTATTCGACCCACTGTAAACTAATTAAACTTCAGAAATTATTGATTTTTATTTTATTCAATCTTCATTATCTCTCAATATCGAGTCGACGCGAGATGCCTAGTAAATTGTAAAACATGGAAACTATCGCAATTTGAACGAGAGTCACCGGATTGACTGATGAAAGTCGCAAAGTTATGATCACGTGGCGACGCGGCAGCACGCCGGTTTACCCACGCCGGTTTACCACCTCGCATTAGATGTTTCACTCGACAATATAATAGAAGCCACAGGCGACCGACCTGCGGCTGGTGTCCCGGAGCGCGGAGGCGGTCTCGGTGGCGAGGTCCAGCACGCCGATGACGGGCTTGGTGACGGTGCCCACCAGGCCCTTGCCCACGCCGGCCAGGAAGCCCGGCAGGCCCTCCGCCGTCGCGCCCTCGTAGCTGTGCTTCACCAGCGACGTCATGCCGCCTGCACGGGGACACAAGTCTTACGGATATCGCTCATGTACAAAGCCGGGTTTCCTGCCCCAAATATAATAGCGCGCCTAGTATATCATGTTTATTTATTGAAGTGAAACCTTCTTTATTGTGTATCCATACAAATTATGTGACTAGTGAATGATACTGAACGTTCCGCTCTGTAACGCTCGTTCGGGTAGTCCTGTCGACTTAATCGAAGGAAGCGAGACGGAGCGAAAGATGAAGTTTTCACTTCTATCGCGTGGTCGAGCACATACTCTTTTTTTTGCTAACAAAACAGGCCACGCCCATAATTTGTCAGATGTTAAGTATTAGGAGACACAAAGCGGTATCGCAGGAAACCGGAGCCGTACCGAGTATCCCGAGGCCGAGGCCGCGCAGGCCGGCCGCGAGGTGCGCGCCGCGCGCGGAGCTCCTGATGCGGCGCCGCGTCTCCTCGTGCGCCTCGTCGCTCACCACGCGCTCCAGCCCGTCGCCCAGGGACTCTGCTCGACACGACACGACCGACGATATACACACACATACTAATAATATTAAGTATCTGCGATGTATAGTTTTCATGACCAAACTGAGTTATCTCTTTGTTGAGCAAACGCGGACCTGTGACCTTGGCGGCGGAGTTGGAGATGCCGTGCGTGACGTTCTTGAACAGCGCGCCGACGTTGCCCTCCAGCAGCAGCCCCGTGACGCCCTCCGACACGTCCGCCACGAAGCCCAGCGGATTGCCCAGGAAGTCCACCGAACCCAGGATCTTCGCCGCTTGCCATTTTAACTCCTGTAACGAAAGAACATATTGAACGGTAGCCGACATCGTAAACTATGTAAACGAAATCTTTTTATTCGCAATGCGACAGCGGTGCATCGCATGGATGCAAACGACACAGAATCGACCATTATGGAAGTCTCAGCGAGAGGCCTAGGTTCGACAATGAACGTCCTCCAGCCGAAAGGATGTCGATGATGAATGTCAAGGCTCGCAGGCCCAGGCCCACAAGACTGCGAGTGCCCCGGCGACTCACGTCCTTGAAGTGCGCCAGCAGCTGGCGCGCCAGGCAGCCGGCCGTGTCGAACACGTGCGCGCGCACGAAGGGCTCCAGCTCGACGGCCGCGTCCTCGAACTTGATGAACGTGAGCCCGAGCCGCCGCTTCAGCGCCGCCAGCGAGCCCTCCAGCTTGTTGGCCGTGCACATCGACAGACGGATCTGAACACAACGGTACGCACATCAATTTTAGTAGCTGCTCAACGATTCGTCGGAAAGGGATAGTACATACATCGTTAATCGACCGATTGGTATGTCGCGCGGTCTGTTATGGACCGTTTCAAACGATTTGCAGTGTAAAACTTTTAATAGCTCAAAGGACAACAAAAATAAAAAACAAAGAACTCATAAAAATAAACAGTCTACAATGGTATGGTGCTGTATACACATTCAACATTCCTATTAGTACTATTTATGTCTGTTTCACTACTTCAGCCGGAACATTTCCTTATTTACATATTACTTATGTAGTTTTAGCGTCTACCTCGACTAATGAATGAAAAGTATTTAACATTTAACAAAAATAACTACGATTTCAGCTAAAGAATAAATTTCCAACACGAAATGACAACCAATTGTGTAATACATATAGATAGGAATAGTTAAGGGTATAACCATTAATACAATTTTATAGAAATGATGAGCAACTGTACAGAACGAGGTGTAACTGTGGGCGCACGACGTATACTCTAGCTAGCAAAATTTCCGACTGTCGACGATAATGCTGACCTTTGCCGTTCGGTTCATTTTCTGGGTGCAGTGAAAATAAAGTATAAATGTAAAACTAATTCTCAAAAATTACGCTCAGGTAACAGAAAAAAGTAACATAATTTAACCTAACCTAAATGTATCCGCCTTTTTTTTTCAAATTATTTAACCTGATCTAACGTATAAAAATAGAAAACTAATTGAGGCGTAGCAGAATGTCTAGCAGATGTGAAACGTCAAGACATTTTGTATCGCTTATACGAGTGAGCTGAGTCGCAGGGTCACGCGTGGTGACACGTTGACACGCCAACAGTCAGTCAGGTCCATGACATTCTTGTTTTACATCAAAAAGTTGACTCAGCGGGACGTTTTTGTATCCCATTATCCTGATGGCGATGATTGTAAGAGCACTTTACTTTTTACACAAATCTAACTATAGAGAGTTTTGACATTCTTGCAGTTGTGTTCACTATTACTCAGGTTTCGTTAATGCATTTTCCCAAAAGTCAACGTTTAGTTTTCATCGAACTTAATTTAGTTTTAGCTCGTATAACAAAAAATAAGACTCAAAATTTAAAATATACTGAGTGCGAATAAAATGAATCCAAGTGGATGTCGCAATGTAACCCAGCTTGCCCGCAGTGTTGACAGATCGCAACTGTATCGGACGGTTCTCCCGTTAGGAAAACCAAAACACTTATTGTCGTCACTTTATTTCGAGCGGCACAAAAACGCGTTTAATAAATACGTACATGAATTTTTAATTTGTATAATTTGTACTTTGACCGGCAACCGAGTGATTCGAATTAATTTTGTATGTGGACAATATGCCGATTGTGAGTCGTGTCAGTAAGCGGAATTTGGATTTGTGGCAGTACATTTAGTTTTTGTAACAAAAATGGACAAAAATTAATATAAGACATATATTTTTATCGCCTTTTCCACAATGTTCGTTCAGCGCGTCGGTACCTGGCTGGGCACGATTTGCACGAGCGCGAAGTAGTATCTGGTGGCGTGCAGCGCGGTGAGGTCGTCCAGCATGCGGCGCGTCTCGTAGTCGGCCTCGTCGGGCAGCTCGCGCGCGGCCGGCGCCTCGCCCGGCCGCGCCCAGCGCCACAGCGCCAGCACCAGCCTGCCGCGGACACACCACGTCACATAGGGCTCTCACCGCGACGACTTTGTACAATAGCTCGATGGACGAGTAGTGCAGGAGAGTACCGTTCCTCGAGGCGCACGGCGAGCGGGCGCAGCATGAGCACGAGCCGGCGGAAGTAGAAGGCGTTGTACCGCCGCACGGGCGCGCGCTGCACCTCCAGCGCCGCGTGCAGAGCCGGCGCCGCCCCGCCCGCGCCCGCGCGCTCCACGCAGTACAGCAGCACGGGGCTCGGCGTGCCCAGCAACTGGCGCGACGACATTATGTCATGAAGAAAAGTTACGAACGGCCACACCATCAACCAATACAACAATAAAGTTGCCGCCAGCCGCCAGTCTCTCACCTGGTTGTCCCACTGCATGTGCCTAACGGCGAGCGCGAGCGCGAGGTGGTCTGCGAGCGCGAGCTCGAGCAGCACGCCCGCGAACACGGCGTGCACCAGCTCGCCGGCGGGCGGGCGCGCCACCAGCGACACGCCCAGCCCGCCCAGCGACACGCGCCACGCCCACTCGCGCCCGCCCTCGCCGCCTCCGCCCCCGTCCGCCGCGCCCGCCTCCTCGCCGCCCTCGATCCAACCGGACTCCTGTGCCACCAAAGACTTGTAATAACATTTGGCCGAGTGAAACGTCAGGAGAAGGAGTCGGTGCTAAGTGCACGCTCGCGTACCGGCGACTTGTGGTCGAGGATGCGCACGCGGCGCGTGGGGCCGTCGGCGCCGAGCGTCACCAGCAGGCGGCCGGAGCCGGGCCGCAGCGTGTGCCAGGACACCGCCTGCTCCGGGGGCACCCCGCCGCGCCCCGAGCGCGCCAACCCCAGTACCACGCGGCTACCTGTCGATTGCACATACAAATAAGTCATTACACATCAAAGCGACGACTAGGAGCGCGCGGGTATTTATGTTCTACGAAACGGTGCAGGTGCAGTATACCTGCCGTGAGTCCCATGAGGCCGGCGCTGGGCGTGACGCAGAGGTTGCTGTGCACGCAGGCCATGCGGCCGTCGGCCGTGAGCCGCCAGCGCTGCGTGGAGGCGCGCCGCGGGTCGGCCCGCCGCAGCACCAGCGCGCTCGCCTGCTGCGGCCGCGGCGCCGGCTCGCTGATGTCCAGCACCTGCCGCACACGACACGCCGCTACATCCCCATCGACATACGTTGCATCTCTTTCGATACACAATTAATAGGAGAACAAATAAAGAGGGATGCAAATCTTTCAGTGCACCCGTAGATAAACCTCAAGGAGAATAAGTTATACAGTAAAATAACAAAGAAATATCGCTCGAACGAAGTGTGTTATAGAAAAGTGATTTGTCTCCGAGTATCCGAGTGGGCGAGTCCTCGCACCGTGCGAGTGAGCGTGTTACCATGGCGTGCGGCGAGAGCGCGGCGTCGTCGCTGAGCAGCGCGTCGGTGGGCTGCGGCGGCGAGCTGCCCTCGTGCACCAGCTGGTCGTTGGGCCCGCGCCGCCACAGCTGGGACCTGCACACGCACATTGCATTAACTTCACCCACTCGTTCAAATCAAACAAAAACGACAGAATAATTCGTACTATAAGAACCGGCTTAAAGTATTTACCGAGAAACAGGTCCAAATATGGTCCTAAGTGACAATTGTGCCAAAAGAACTACGATAATTATTTCACTAATTCATTATGAAATAAATATAAATGACGTATTATAATTTAATAAAATACGAGCAATACTCGCCTGTCGCCGTATCTCTTCCTGCCGAGCACTACTCTCGTAGAGCCCATCGGCACTTCTAGCACGAGTACGCCTTCCTCGCTCGTATTAGAATCGCTCGCACCACCCGTGGTACTCGTGCTGCGATATAAAATATGATATTTATGTACAGACAAACGTTTGTCGACCGTAACACTTCCAGTATAAAGCTGGGCATCGAAATGAAAACGCGAGCGATAAGTGTTATGCTGGCACGGCTATGAGAGCGGCTCAAAGTGATCGTGTGAGCCGTCAATAAATTGCTCGTTAATCTGTCTTCACGACTGATCGGCTCAGGCTGAGTGTTTTTTGGGACCGTCAGGTACTTTGGAGAGACCTGGGTATAAATGGATCAATGAAAATGCGTCCTTCACATTCGTCGATAATATTTTTACTGGTCCATTTACACCTAGTACACCCCAAAGTACATAAAATAGATAATCTATTTCATTTATTCATAATAATTATAATATATTATGCTCCAAATGATCACTGGATTGCATATAATTAGCGGACTCTTTGGATTATATTAAATTTGTCGTCGCTATGGAGTTGTATCTTATAACGTCGGGAATAAGACGTAAGATGAAATTAAACAAAACTGTGTCTTTATAGCACTCGTATCCAGGGCCATAAACGATAAATAAAAAACTGCGTAGCTCTGTATAGTACCCGGGTGTGGCGGGGGCGGCGGCGAACACGATGTAGATGAAGTTCTGGTAGAGCAGCTGGTGCGAGGCGCCCAGGTCGTCGAGCTGCAGCGCGCTGCGCGGGCCGCCCGGCGCGCGCAGCGACAGCGCCGCCGCGCCCTCGGGCTCCGGCAGCGCCCAGCGCACGCTCGAGTGCGCGCCCACCACGCTCTCCTCGGAGCATCCCACCTGCCACGTAGTATATTCAATTAACATATGGAAAATAAAATGAAGATTTAACAAAAATATCATAAAGAGCCGATACAATTTAAACACGACACCAATAAAATAACGGGATCCACTAAAGGCACCGCTGATCTTCTGCAATATACAGATATTACCGATGCAGATACCTCATTTTCTGTATCTTTAAATTATATTGTATTAAGCATAATCCGGAGATTTTGCCAGTGTACCTGGTGGAACATGATGGCGACGGGCGAGTAGTTGTCGAGGCGCAGCGGCGGCGGCGCGCTGTCGGCGTCCGTCAGCACCACGAACAGCGCCGCGGCCTGGCTCACCACCTCCACGCGCACGAACTGGTACCAGCCGCCGCTCTCCCTGCGACATACCGACACACCACTCGCATACCGCTCCTCGACACGCACTACATCACACAGCATTGCCTGCGTGTTCGTGTGCGTCAAATTAGAATATCTTGTTCATACATCTGTCGCTTTTGTTTTGACGTAAAAAGTAAGACACAAAAACACATTTACTTAAATTCATTACTTAGCTATATACGTTACAGTTGTGCTACGTGAAATATGATCGGTTAATATTACAATACTTTATATAATATAACACGTCTCTTGAAATTGTTTCACTTTGGCTGACAGATACGTCAATACGTGTAATGAACTAATGGTTGTTGCGGCGCGGTGGTAGGAAGGTTGTGAAGTGACGGACTCGGAATACTTTATAATAATATATTGTAAAAGAAACAATTTACAAGGTAGGTAAGTATGTGTACGTCTCACTGTTCGGTGGTCGAGAGCCGAGAGCCGAGAGCCGAGTGGGGTGCCGCGCGCAGAAGCTAGTCTATACACGGCAGTTACGTTGGTGTGCATTGAGTGCGCGTGACCGTGCGCACACATTGGAAGATCGCTTCGACAATGGTGTAGAAACAAATTTACCATAGCGTTATCTAAATTTACTCATGTTAGTAGTGTGAAATGTACTTATTTTAATAAATATAATGAAATCGCAGACGACCTACCGTGCAAATTAAACATTTCAAATTGTTTTTGTTTAACATGAGTGGTGATGTGATGAAGGTGATGATAGGTGTATAATGTGTATATGCATAATAATGAGCTTTACATGTTATGCCGATGTGTGGCGTACAAAAACGGTAAGATAGCACAGCGACAGAAAGTTCCAATTTTCATTAATTGCATTTAATGATTATCAGATTATCAGATATAATGTGATTATTACACAATGTCCATGTCTAATTAATCAATCGCCAAAAATAACAATCTATATATCGGAATGTGTATAAAAATGTGTAATAAAAGATACCTGCACGCTAAGTGCAAGGAGCGCGGCGTATCCACCCTGAAGCCGGCCGACCAGGCCGTGAGCGGCTCGGGGACGAAGGCGGCGGAGGCCGAGGCGGAGGGCGAGGCGCCGGCGGGCGCGGGCCCGGCCAGCAGGCGCACGCACAGCAGCCGCTCGCGGTCGGCGCGCGGCCAGTGCCACGGCAGGTAGCAGCCCGCCACCGCGCACACGTGCGTCGCCATGGCGCCCGGGTCCGACTGCCGGCACACACACCACACACCGCTGTACTACGTGACATGACTACAGTGTTCGAGTAAAAACCTCTATGACGACTCCTTTGACCTTCCATCGGCCTTACAACACCTCTCATCCTGCCTGCATACTCGCATTGCATTCACAATACGACTTAGTAATACTACGAGTATTGTAATGATTTTCAATTTTCGTGTCATGCAAACACAATTAGTATAAACTACATCATTTGCGGGAATGACTTCATAATCGAGTGACACCTACTTCACTTGACTAGCCATCTCTTTAGGCGTTTAATGTCTTATTTGCCATATTGTTGTCTCTCACATTGCTAAGGAAGAAGTCAAATTCCAAAAGTTTCTCACTCCTACAATTTTTTTCTGATTCAATTCATTCCAAGGTAGCCGTAGTTTTATCGCCGGGATTGCAATGTACTTCACTGTTCATTGCCTTTTTAGCGGTCGCCGCTGTTAATCCCGGCTACACAGGAGACACAGCGGCGGGAAGGTGCAATGGACCCCCGTCCCGTTAAAAAAAAATCGAGTGACACCAAGAAAAAGGCGTTACCAGCGTGGTGGCGGTGCACTTCTGCGCGAACTGCAGATGGTGCGAGGTGTTGTTGTGGAGCTGGTAGCGCGGCGTGACGGTGACGATGTTGGTGTGGCGGTAGCGGCCGCGGCCGGCGCGCACGCTCACGCCCAGCGCCACCTCGCGCTCCTCGCCCTCGCCCGCGCCCGCCCCCGCCGCCGGCCCCGCCCCCGCCGCCGCCTCCGCCGCGCCGCGCGCCGACAGGCGCTTCACGCACACGCCCGGCCCCAGCCCGAACGGAGAACTCCACTGCACATAACAGACAATGGGGACGGTCACACCGCCGGCAAATTCATTTCTTTCTATAATTCGTCTACTGGTAATTAAATAAAATAAACGAAGGAACTCTGTTCCGACGAGGTGGCTTATAACCTAACTACTTAAAACACTGATATTACTAATTGCTGTAAAACTCGAACAGCAGCGGGGCCACCTGTGAGCCGCAGTAGTCGTACCTCCGGGTTGGCGGCGCGGCCCCGGCCGAGGCGCACGGCCACGGTGGGCCCGCCGTCGGCCTCGTCGAAGGCGAACAGCAGCGGGGCCACCATGCGCGCCACCTCGTGCTCCTCGAACTGGCCGGCCGCCTCCCCCGCGCTGCCCTCGGCGCGGAACACCAGCGGCAGCCCCGTGCGGTTCACCAGCCAGTACGCCGCGCTCACCGACACCTGCCACACACGACACGTGCCCGTCGAAAAACCTGCGCCGGCTCAGGACGCCACTAATTTATATACAACCTTTGAAACTTGAACTTAAGGTAGAAAATAAAACCTAAGGTCTCTAAACTTCATCAGACTCATATATGTTTAAAATTTCGCGAGAAATTATAATTGCAACAAACGATACAAAAGTTAGATTTTCTGTGACTCTCGCGTCTTAGGAGTGAATCCAAAAATTCTGAACGAAGTGACGGCTATCAAGTAATTTCATTCACTCTGGAAACATGGAACGACCGCGTGGACGTGGTTAAACTATTATTATTTGTGAGTTTCTTATTGAGAGTTTCGTATGTAATATTCAAAGCTAAATTTTCCTCTCACCTCACTTCTTGCAAGATAACGTTAGGATAAGTAGAAAATATTTAATTATTATTTGATATACCGACACAGTTTAGATATGTAGTTGCTTATTTTCAAATGACCTTCTGTCTTACCTTCTACTTCTTGTTGAATCGAATCTCGACTCGACTCGACGATGAAGACGGAGATGAATCTGTCCCAATGAATATGAAGTACCTTGATGCCGTCGGTCTTCTTGTGCGTGACCCTGGCGTTGAGGTAGAGGCGCCGGCCCCGGGAGTCCCGCAGCTTGAGCCTCGCGCTGAACGAGCTGCCCGCGCCCGCCGCGCTGCTCACCGCCAGCGGCGACGACCACGCGAACCCTTCCAGCTTCACGCACAGCTCCACGCCCTCCTCCACGTTCACCTGCCGTACACGAAAGATTCTACGTCGAATACACTCTTAAGTACATTTAGGACGCGAATACGTCTCAATTAGCTTAATAAGAGAGATTCAGAAAACTGAGCACCTACTTCGATTGAAAATTCGGTTACTAAATTACGAATTTATTATGCAACCCTGTACGGTCTATTGATGCCTATACACACCTTTGAATGATATTTGATAATTTGATAAGAAATAAATGATAGGCTGCAGGACTTGTGGGAAACTGTCTGTATTATTTCAACGTATATTTATGTGATTGATGATGATGATAATTGATTGATATAATTGATAGTGATAATTGATAGGAGCACGTACGACGCGTTGCTTGGCGAATTACGAACTGAACTTAAAATATGTATAAATGTCGCACATAGCGTAAAGTGCTGATACATCGAATTGTGCGGTTGCATTGCACCGTACAACCCTATGTTAAAAAATTATACCTACACACAACTCTATAAAGAATCGCCTAAAAATAAAATATGTTAAATGACACGACTGTGATTCCATCACGCGCGGCGGAGGAGCAAGCGCCACCATTTTGAGGTCGTTTCGCTGCGTCGTATAACCCGTTATGTAGACAATACAATGGGATACAATAGAAATTAATTTATTTCTTCATGACAATGGCTTGTTTCGTTTTGTTATACCTAATCTAGAGGTAGAACTACAAGTATTCATATATTTAATTGTGAATGAATGAATGAATGAATGAATGAATGAATGAATGAACATTTATTTGCCAGTATGAGGTTTTTGTACAGTTGTCATTTTCTCATTATGTTCCATATTATTCTGCCATCGATAATGGCGTGCAAATATAATTTTTATCATAGTATGTAATTGAACTCTATAAATCACTGATAAATAAATCATCAGTATCACAAGATAAATAAATGTCAAATTATATTATTATGTATGTGTTGAAGCGCCTAGCGTTTTTAGATGGCAATAGTTGCCTCGGCCTATCGTTGTTACCTACAATAATTTATATTTTTGGTGGAAAACAACAAAGTCGTACAATCATCACCTCTGTCTTTTAATTTTCAATTCTCGAAGATATCATAGGTTTCCAGTCCTAAACAGTAAGTCGGTTTTTTCTGCGCTCTAAACACATTTATACTGTCCACCGAAGAGTATTATCCCTTATCTTAGATTAGAGGCTACATACGAGTAACCATGATAGGCTTTGACAGCTGATTCTAAGTTAGCTATCTGCATTAAGCGTGACAGTACATAGACAAATCTATCGAGTTTATGACACAATTTTTCTACATGAGGTTTCCAATTACAATATTGTCAATTGTTACACCAAGAAACACGGTACTGTCAACTGATTTAATTAAAATATTATCATATGAAGCCTCAATAGTTAGCTGTTATATGTCAAGAATTCAATTAAGTTTACACAGGTTGATATTTAAATTATTCGCCTTCAGCCATTTGATTATTGATGTCAATGTATTATTAATTTTTGTTTCAAAAGTCGTTTTATTTTTAGATGTGTCCTGAATTATTAACGCGGTGTCATCTGCGAATAGGATGCAATTCGGATTTACAGTCAATGGTAAATCATTAATATACAGTACAAATAATAATGGTCCCAGTATGCTTCCTTGCGAAACTCCGTATTTATTTGTACCATATGATGATCTGTAAGAACAAAGATGGGCATTCTCAATTTTTGATATTTCCACGCATTTTTGGCGATTATTTAAATATCTAGATAGCCAGTTGTGAGCTTTACCCCTGATTCCATAACGGTTTAGTTTATTCAGAAGTGTCTTATGACATACACAATCAAAAGCCTAACTCATATCTAGAAATCTAGTGTAAGTAAATATTACAGCAATGTGTGATGTACATTATAAAGTCTCAATAACATACAAACATGGGCCCTGATTGACCAGATAATCGGTAACCAGCCCCTGTGAGGGAGCAGCCCCCTTACCACCATCGCTTATTGCGATTCAATAACTGAATAGAAAGCTTATTCATACCAATGAATAAGCGGGGTTGGACTCGTACTAGGATAATGCGTATTAAAAGTATTTGGACACCGACCTCGTGGAAGGGCCTGGTGTCCCCGGGGGCCAGCGCGGCGGCGGCGGCGGGCGCGGGCGGCGTGCAGCGCACGTGCAGCTCCAGCGGCAGCAGGTTCTCGAGCCGCAGCGCCGGCAGCAGCGTCAGCGTGTGCCCCGCCACCGCCTCGCCGCGCTCCGCCGGGAACCGCTCGCGGACGATCGAGCACCAAAACCTGCCGACCGGAACATTATTCACCTATTATTTTGCTCAACTCTTTACAGGCAATGTACTATATAGATCGACTACACTAGTTTGTGCCCATCCGCTACCAAGCACTGATGGCCGAGGTATACAAAATTATGAAGATCGAACCGTTTAAAATTTAGGGTATTTACAATTATACAATTACTTAATATTCATTTATTAATATAACAATTTTCTCAGTTCTCGTGAGAGAGGAGATCTAAAGATGGAGAAAATGTTAGATTTTCAAGATGTCACTATAAAAATAGGTAAATGAAATTTAGAAACGACAAATTGAGACCTGTTGGCAATCTTGAGAAGTCGCTGGATGTGATCGATATCGCTGATAATCGATCAAGGGGCCCCCTTTGATCTGTGATATAAATGATAAATGAGGCACCTGTAGACGTGGTCTGGCGGCGCGCGGCACTCGTAGTGCAGCAGCGCGCGGGGATTAGCGACGGTGGCGGCGCGCCAGTCGAGCGGCGCGGGCGCGGGCGGCGCGGGGGGCGCGGGGGGCGCGGGCCCGGCGCGCGCCAGCGGCCGCGCCCACAGCGCGCCGGGCCGCGGGGCCAGCGGCGCCGCCCACGTCTCGCCCGCCGCCACGCCCACGAACCGCGCGCTGCCGCTGCCGCCGCCGCTGCTCCATTGCCCTTGCATAACACGATACATCAACAAATCGATTCCTGCATATAAAGGTTCACTTTCATCGGTCGATACATAGCATGTGGAAACTCGCCCCGCAAACGGGATGACGACTAGTGAAAACGTTATTCATATCTCGGACGATATAAAGCATGCGGGTTTTCCCCGCAAGCCTAAAATCATCTCGTATTTACCGATCTCCCGTACTCGGAAACGTAGTAGGGTGCGGATACCGACAGATGAAAATGAGCTTTAAGTCTACAGGAGAAATAATATATTCAACAATGAACATCTGTACATCTTACAAGTATATAACAGAACAAACTGTAGGAAGTGATATAATAAACGACGTGGGAGTAGGAATAGGAGAGGGAGTTACCGTAGTTGAGGCGCGGGGAACGAAAGGAGAGGATGGAGGCGAGGAGCGTGCGCGGCGGCGACGGGCGCGGGGGCGCGGGGCTCCACCGCGGGCTCCACCGCGAGCTCCACCACGGCGCTGACATGTACACGAGTACGACACGGAGTTACCGCACATGGCGCATAATCGAAGGAATGATTGTACGATGAGTTCGACACAAACCGTTACTACGTAAATAAGCTCTTTTTCCATTCCATCAGTATTTAAAAAAAAAAAGAAAATACGTTACACTGATATATATATATTAGTTAACGGACGGAATATAATTATTAATATATAAGGTCCTAACATAATAGTTGACAATACTGAATTGAGGATGCGTATTGCTTATATTCATCACATTACTAATGGAATTTCACGGCTAGCAATTATTATTTTTGTATTTTAAGAAAAAAAAATTATCATTTTAATCAAATAAATACCATATACTTAACGCTTTAGTGAAGAAAAGTGTTTGTATAACAAAATTTATTTATTATTAAAACATGTTTAAAATGTTCTTTTTTATCTTTACATAAAACCGTCCTTGTTCACTTGTTCATAACAGTGCAAATGTTAGTAGTATCAAATGCGCATGTGCAGTCTACCTACCTACCATTCATACTTGCGCGCTGCGCGAACGGCGAAAGACAATCAGGCGCCGCTAAACTGAGTTTGTGAGCGCACGCGTGTTTTTCGCATTACCGGCCGGCGCCGCTACCGCTCGACAACGTAGTGCTCTTGCTCGTACGTTTTAGTTTTAGTGTGATTTGTTCAAATTTGCCATGCCAAACCGACGTTACACCAACCAGGAATACCTGGCAATGGTAATTGCGTACCGTGATAGTGAAGTGACAGTGGGGAGATATTTTTTTTTTTTTTTTTTTTTTTTTTATAACAGAGGGTGGCAAGCGAGCATGAGGGTCACCTGATGGAAAGCAATCACCACCGCCCATAGAAATCAGCAACACCAAGGGGTTGCCGATCCGTTGCCAGCCTTTTAAGGGAAATATTGACTCTGTTCTTGAAGGCCCCCATGTCGTACTTATTTGGGAATACCGCTGAGGGAAGTTGATTCCACAACTTTACAGTACGTGGTAGAAAATGCCTTAAAAAGCGTACTGTAGTAGATCGCCAAATATCAAGGTGATGTGGATGGAACTTTAATTTTTGGCGAGTTGTACGATAGTGGAACTCAGCGGCAGGTATCAAATCAAATAGCTCATCCGAGCACTCCCCGTGGTACAATTTATATAGAACGCAAAGAGATGCAACATCTCTGCGTGTAGAGAGAGAATCCAGCCGATCAGAAATCATTGGGTCACCGACAATTCGAACAGCTCTTCGTTGTATGCGGTCGAATGGAGCGAGTAAGTACTGGGGCGCACCAGCCCAGAGATGTGAACAGTATTCCATATGAGGTCTAACTTGGGCTTTATACAGTTGAAGGCGATGCTGTGGTGTAAAATACCTTCTGGCTTTACAGATGATGCCAATTTTCCTAGAAGCCAATTTGGCCTTGCACTCCAAGTGACCACGGAACTGTACATCCCTGGATATGTCAACACCCAAGATACCAATGCTGGAGCTAATAGTAAGGGGAGTACCTTCCAATCTAGGAGCCACGACAAATGGGGACTTTTTTGCGGTAAACGCACATACTTGTGTCTTTGATGGATTCAGTTGGACTAAGTTCAGTCTACACCAATCAGAGACGTGTCCAAGAGACGTCTCAATCTCAGACACAAGTTTTTTCCGGCACTCATCGACGCAATCCCGAGAAACATTACATAGACCACTGTATCTTGCGTCTACGGTACTGTCATCTGCATAGCAATGGATGCCGCATACGTGCAGCAAGTCATTGATATGCAGAAGAAACAATGTAGGAGACAATACGCAGCCTTGTGGCACACCAGCGTTCAGGGGTAATGGATCCGAGCGTGCACCGTCAATCACAACTTTAATGATCCGCCCAGTGAGAAAGCTGGCAATCCATGTGCAGAGTTTCTCGGGTAACCCAAAAGAGGGAAGCTTGGATAGTAGCGCTTTATGCCACACCCGATCAAAGGCCTTTGCTATGTCCAGACTAACAGCCAAAGCCTCGCCCTTGCTTTCCACTGACTCTGCCCAACAATGAGTCAAATATACCAGAAGATCACCAGCCGAACGACCATGGCGAAAGCCATATTGGCGATCATTAATCAGCTGGTGATCCTCTAGGTATGTTATCAGCTGTTGGTTGATAATATTTTCCATTATCTTGGAAAACAAGGAAGTTATAGCAATGGGCCTG
Organism: Hypsopygia costalis; assembly: GCA_937001555.2. Taxonomy (NCBI): domain Eukaryota; kingdom Metazoa; phylum Arthropoda; class Insecta; order Lepidoptera; family Pyralidae; genus Hypsopygia; species Hypsopygia costalis. Next base: position 898,602 of record OW443330.2, read on the forward strand.
TAGTTGGACGGATCTGAGCAAACACCTTTTTTAGGGATCGGGTGAACCAAAGCCTCCTTCCACGAGCTGGGGACCACGCCAAGCGAGTACGAGTACCGAAAAAGGCGGACTAGAACTGGGGCCAACTCCGCGGCACATATTTTCAAAACAACGGATGGAATGCCATCCGGCCCACTCGACTTATGGATGTCCAGGGAGCAAAGTGCTCTACGCACGGCTCTTTGCGTGAACTTTACTTCTGGCATAGAGCTCTCACACCGAGGGATGGTAGGTGGTGTGGCTCCCTGGTCATCGAGAGTCGAGTTAGATGCAAAAAGAAACCCAAGGAGATCGGCTTTTTCTTTTGCAGTATGGGCCAGCGAGTCATCCATCCGTTGCAGTGGTGGAAACGACGACTGACAGAAGTTACCCTGTACGGCTTTGGCGAGCGACCAGAACGCACGAGACCCAGATGGCAAGCGCACTAGTCTCTCGCCAATTTCGCTTATAAATCTGGACTTTGCCTTCGCGATAAAACCCTTCAACGACCTGGAATCAGCGTTGTATTTTTTTTTGAGTACGCCGGTATTTGGATCTCCAGTGGCCCGAGCATTGGACCAGGCACGGTAGGAATCTTGCTTCTGACGCAACGCGGCTCTGCAAGACCCACCGAACCATGGTCGAGATTTGCCGCCAATGGGCACCGCAGAATTAGGAACAAATAGTTCCATACCCTGCAGAACCACATCAGCGACAGCATTTGCACAGGCACTGGGATCATCCAGCGAGAAGCAAACTGGCCCCCAGGGGTAAGAAGCCAGGAAGTCACGCAGCCCATCCCAATCTGCTGACCTGAAATGCCACACACGACGGATACCTGCGGTACGCGGTCGCTTTTGGTGTATGAGTGGCACCACACATTCTATCAGGCAATGATCTGAGGATCCAAGAGGGGCGCCAACAGATACGCGATAGTTATCCGGGTGGGAGGTCAGCAGAAGATCCAAAAGGGATGGCACATGGTTCTCCACATCCGGTACCCGTGTAGGTGAAGAGACCAGCTGCGTTAGACCATATGCCAAGGCAAAGTCATGAAAAGATCTTCCAGCATGGTCAGTTGAGCGTGACCCAAGCCATTCGATGTGGTGGGCATTAAAGTCACCCATAACCACAATCTCGGCAGAAGGCATTTGCTGGAGTAGACTGTCAGTCGTCGTTTGGATGTGCTCAACAAGGCACTCCGTTTCGGCGTTACCGCTGTGGGACCTGTAGAGGCACGCGTAGATACGAATGTGGTCGTCGAAGTCTGCGCGCAGCCACATAATTGACAGGCCCCGCTCTTCAAGACTGCCAAGACGTCGACAACAGATATCCTCCCTAACGTACGCGCACACACCGGCTCGTGGCACAAAATTGTGTTCCAGTTTGTACCCTGGGTAGCGCAGATACGAGATGTCAGATGGTGGGGATATCTGTGTCTCAGTTAAAAAAAGCAAGGCTGGCTTAGCCGTCTCAAGATGGTGGTGGACGGCATTCAGGTTGGAGTGAAGTCCCCTTATGTTACATAGCTCAATATAGAGCTCAGGGGAACGTGCCACCGTCCTTTTCCCACGCCTGCTCCTGGCAGAGATACAGAGTGGCATAGTGCCCGCCCCAGAATACGTCGGGCGGCCTGAGTAGTGAAACTCAGGAAGGGATTCTCCTTCACCAACGGTGACGGTACCCTCCTGGGGTATTCTTCTTCCTAATGCCACTGCCATATCCAGAGTTGAGGTTTTTGGATTGGGCTCCGGGTCTCAACACTCACCGCACGAAACGCAATAGCGAGCTACTACTTCACGCCGGTTTTCTGTGTGAGAGTGGTACTGCCCCGGACGAGCCGGCCCAATTACGAGCTGCAGTCACTCAATGTCCATAAGTTGATCGCGACCCTGTCATGGACATTAAATGATTCCAACTTAGCTCTACCACTTCAGAAAAAGCTACTCGATTAGCACCACCCAGGGGTCACGTGCAGGGAAACTAGGGTAAAGCCTGCGGACGTGAGTAGCATCAACCCCCAAATATAGATAGTTCTGCAAGCGTAGAATCTACTAGAGCGAAGGCTCGGAATACGTGTCAGCAGGAACACGATTCTCACAGCTGTTTACACTTCCGAGAACATGAACGGTTCGACCAACCTGCGGTGGACGCTGGTAGGCCTCGATATCCTGCTAGTCTTGAGGAGGAAATATTGGACTTTTTTAGTCAGCATCCGATGGCAAGTACCTCTGACGTATCTACATATCAGCTGCGCTTGCGAGTTCTCGACATATCAATCTACGCTATTGAATTGAGACCTCATTAGATCGAAAGAAAAAATAAATACTGTACCGTTGGTCTCGATATACCCTACATCTTGCCAAAACCGCGTCTGTTTACCAGCTGGCTGCACCACGTGCAATAAAGATCAGCTTTAAACCCTAGTAGGTAATTGGTAGTGTATTGGTAATAATGATACTAATGGTCGTTCGCCTATGAAAGACAGCTGTGAGGGCGATGACCTTGTGCTTCCGAGAAATCAACAGACATCGGCCGTTACGGCTGGCCCTCTACTTTACTTATTGGGGTAAGTACGGAAGTTAGAAAGCTAGCTACATACCTATGCCGTCAACTCGTATAGGGGCGATGACTTCTTTTATTTAAATACTAGCGACCCGCCCCGGCTTCGCACGGGTGCAATGCTGATACTAAATGTACTACAGAAGGTCTTTGCGCTTTGTCCTATCCAGTCCTTCCCCAGTTATAGGCAATACGCCGCCGGCTCCGCGGCCGGTACCGCCACAGCCGTTATGTCCCTGCATTTTAAATGTGTAATATCTTCTAAACTATTCATTTAAATTACATGCTGTGAAGGGCCATATTGATCTATATTAAATACACAATGTATTTAAGGTACTTAATTGGATAAGGATTAATTCTGTATTGCTTAAAATCGCTTCGTAAATAAGGCATTATTTCTTGTAAAAAGCAAAGGATAAAATAACGGTTATTGTGTGTTACCACTAAGAGATAGACATATACCATCGCGAACTTTTTTGTAGACCATTTTAAGGTGAACAATACTGTACTACATTATTTTGATCTATCTCGTTGGGTTCAGCCAGCGTTTGCAATGAAAGAGCAAAAAAATGTGTTTATTTACGACATCACATTAGAAACCTCTAAATTATCAGTGTTTTTCTACTATGTTATGCATATATTATACATATAAACTTTCCAGTTGAATCACTCTATCTATTAAAAAAAACCGCATCATAATCCTTTGCGTAGTTTCAAAGATTTAAGCATACAAAGGGACATAGGGACAGAGAAAGCGACTTTGTTTTATACTATGTAGTGACGACGCGATTGAGTTTAGATGAAATTTTAGGTACCTAACTAATTTTTTGACAAAGTTGTTATTATGATTTTAATGTTATTGAATGTTTCTGTTGAATCTTTTGCAACAATGAGTCTTGCGGCCCTATAAAAAAGTAAAGGGGTATGTTTGGCTTACCGCGATCTTTAGATCCAAAGCCTGCACGTGGTGCATCCTGCCGACTAGCGAAAGAGACTCTGGCGAAAGAGAGGTAGGGTAAAACGTATTTGTAAGTTGCCTGAGTGGGGAATACCTCTACATCACAGAACATCGCAGCTAATTTACAATTCCATTGAGGGTCTTGTATTCCAGCGAGTGAGTGAGGTCACAAAAATGAAACGAGTTGCTGCGTTGGTAGCGGGGTTGGCGGCGGCGCGCGAGCGTTGTTACCGTCGCGACCGTTAATACGACTACGGTAACTACTTCACATCAGGCGGGCTGTATACTTGTCTGCCACGCGACGTGGTATAAAAAAGTTAAAAAGAGAGGGAAAAACAGAGTTCAACGCTCGCACGCGTCACAGTAGCTGTCATATGTGGCAGTACTTGGTCGTATACGTATCGTCGTGCCTAACTAATCATTATTACAATTTCAATCTTACGCGTGATGGTAAATGCGTAAGGGAGCAAGTTAGAATATTTTTTCTTGGTATACAGAAATTTAATATCATTTTAAAAACATTTTTATTTATTTATGCAAAATTTCATTCACAATACGATGTATACAAGCTATAGATGCCAACCATATAGTATTGTCAATTAAAACGTTAGGACCTTATATATATACGGGATATAATGGACGGGATATAATTATTAATTTTTGTACTAAGAATTATGAATCTATCATTGTATCACATATTAGCGACATCAATCACGGTAACTCCGATAGGTGAAAATGAATATTTATGTTGATCGATAACTACTTGTATTGCAACTTTGCAACCGGCTACCGACAATGGTGTTGACTTGACATCAAATGGACTCCATGCTTGTTTGGCATACATACATATGTTTACACTTGGGTCTCATTGTTCAATTTATAATACATTGAGCCTTACAAAAATCAAAAACACCATGAAAAAAGTACAATGTACACCGGACAGGGCCACGGCTGAGACTTCTAGCAGCTCGTTAATGAGCTGTTGCGCCAGCTACTGTCAACAGCTTGGGCCAAGTCCTCCATATACACCGAGAACACTATGAAAAGTGATTGAATGTATTCACTGGGAGTTGGCGCGGCTGAGTCTGTCCTTCACTGATCTACATCTTGTGTGGCAACTTGTCTTCAGCTCGAGCCGAGTCCTCCAAACACAGCGACTACACTATGAAAGGAAGGTAAAGTGTATTCACCGGGAGCAGGCGCGGCCGAGACCCTGACCTCCACCTTGTGCGGCAGCTTGTTGACGAGCTGCAGCGCCGAGCGCACCGTCACCAGCTTGCGGGCGGAGCCTTCCAGGGACACCTCGAATACTATCCGCGCCTCCGCCCCCGTCTCCTGTTCACATTTCAATCAAAAATCAATAGTTTGCTAAAGTGCAATTTGTGCATAAATATATAATAAGAACATACGTATATAGTCCCTTTTGTTTGTTTTTTTCGTTGGCCGAGTGGTTTCCGACAGACTAGAATAGAATCACTCCGTCTCTTCTCGTGGAGCGTCGTACAAGGCGACTAAGGGAAATACATTATGAAACATCGATCAGGCCTCCCCAACTCGTCTGGCCAGCGTGGGGAGTGTAGGCCAAATCCTCCTTCTGTCTGTGACGGACGAGAGAGGGTCGTGCTCTCGTAATAGAGACTAAAAGGACCCAATGATGATGATGTAGTCCTTAAAGGATCCTTATTATACAAAGGCGGACTGATCTCAAGGGTCTCTCGTAGACATCGAGCATGTGAGATGCCATAGTTAACAAATACATATTATTATAACTCACGATGTGCGTGAGGCTCCTGAAGAAGAGTCCGACGCGGTCGACGCAGACGGGGTCGGGCGGCGCCCAGCCGTCGAGGCGCAGCGCCAGCTGGTGCAGCGAGCCCGGCGCCGGCCGCGCCGCCCGAACACATTATATACTCACGATGTGCGTGAGGCTCCTGAAGAAGAGTCCGACGCGGTCGACGCAGACGGGGTCGGGCGGCGCCCAGCCGTCGAGGCGCAGCGCCAGCTGGTGCAGCGAGCCCGGCGCCGGCCGCGCCGCCCGAACACATTATATACTCACGATGTGCGTGAGGCTCCTGAAGAAGAGTCCGACGCGGTCGACGCAGACGGGGTCGGGCGGCGCCCAGCCGTCGAGGCGCAGCGCCAGCTGGTGCAGCGAGCCCGGCGCCGGCCGCGCCGCCCGAACACATTATATACTCACGATGTGCGTGAGGCTCCTGAAGAAGAGTCCGACGCGGTCGACGCAGACGGGGTCGGGCGGCGCCCAGCCGTCGAGGCGCAGCGCCAGCTGGTGCAGCGAGCCCGGCGCCGGCCGCGCCGCCCGAACACATTATATACTCACGATGTGCGTGAGGCTCCTGAAGAAGAGTCCGACGCGGTCGACGCAGACGGGGTCGGGCGGCGCCCAGCCGTCGAGGCGCAGCGCCAGCTGGTGCAGCGAGCCCGGCGCCGGCCGCGCCGCCCGCCCGCGCCGCCCGAACGAGAACGGCTCCGTCCCGCCCGCGCGGACCGGCACCCACGAGTCGTCCGGGCCCGCCCACGACCAGCTCTCCTGCAGCCTGACACGTTCGTAACGCATATCTTATTAAAACATACACACTGCTTTCCGAACAAAGTTTTCTATACAAATTTATGATTACAAGCAAGTGGCCTAAATGTAGACATCGGTTGTATATCGCATTTATTCAGTAACTAATTACATCGCAAAGCAATACTCTCGAGAATGTAGATTATCGCTCGTGACATAGTGACGGTCTGCATTGGCCGCTGGGACCGAAACAAGACCGCAATTATACGCGACCCGTATGAACCAATGGTCCAAAATTGGACCATTAGTCCATACGAGTACACTATGTCGTGAGAGATAATCTACGTTCCCTAAGTATTACTTCTTGATGTAATAATATCATAACGAACTGCATCACACAGCGACATGTATCAATCGACTCATCCGTAGAATATAGTCCGATCTATATTATTGGTAAAACATTTTTGTACATTTTTATGGAGCTAATGTTTTAGGGGAGCTAATGACAGAATAAACGTTATTAGATTTTAAATATCGGAAGTTAAATGAGAAGAAAATATTAAAAACGTATGTCTGAAGAATTCATATTTACTAATTTAATCTAGCTAGTTGAAATAATTTTTGTTCCATGATCACATCGTTTGTATATATTTTTTATGAATCAAGGGCGACACCAGCCGTCCACGTGTAGCCGCATATGTATACTGACACGTCTGCGGTGGTGAGCACGGTGGTGAACCAGAGCCGGTGTCCGCAGTGGTTCCGCAGCGCGTACGGCACGAAGGGCGAGCGGCGCCGGTGGTATTGTGCCGCGGGTGTATGTCGGCGGGGTGTATACTGACACGTCTGCGGTGGTGAGCACGGTGGTGAACCAGAGCCGGTGTCCGCAGTGGTTCCGCAGCGCGTACGGCACGAAGGGCGAGCGGCGCCGGTGGTATTGTGCCGCGGGTGTATGTCGGCGGGGTGTATACTGACACGTCTGCGGTGGTGAGCACGGTGGTGAACCAGAGCCGGTGTCCGCAGTGGTTCCGCAGCGCGTACGGCACGAAGGGCGAGCGGCGCCGGTGGCCCGCCGGGCTGCTCTTCGGAGACTGCTCCGCCGCGCCCGCCGGCTGCACGTACACACACATGTTACTACTTGTTTCGTATCCAGTTGGTACCCCCCCCCCCCCCCCACCCCGCTTCTCACGAGGATATTCCCGAACCATTTGTATTTTGCATACTTCGGAGGGCACGTCAAGCCGTCGGTACCGGCTGTCGTTATTAGATGACAGCCATTAAACCAAGTCAGTGGCCTTTAGGCGATGGTCGAATGGCTAGCAATGGCACTTTGACTCCTAAGTTAAAGTCCGTCTGGGTTTTTTTTATGTATTACTAGCTGTCCCGGCAGACGTTGCCCTGTCTTCCTAACTATGAATATTTAATTTGAATTGGTTTCGCACACGCTGTCAAATGACTGACAGTTCTATCAAACGACATGAAGATATTAGAAAAGTTAATATGGTGATTCGGTATGGTGATTCAGTTTTCTTATATTTTGTAATATTTTGCTTACTTTCATTTTTTTTTTTCATAAGAACCTTCTCCAGACAATAAAAAGTACAACAAAAAAAAAGAATTAGTGAGATTGTTCCATCCGTTCACGCGGGAGACGATGACATATGGAAATAGACATTCATTTTTATACATATAGATATGTATGGATTTACAAAAAATGTATTTCAGTATAAATCAGTTATCTAGTACCCATAGTACGAGCTTTGCTTAGTTTGGGAATACATAGCGGTGAGTAATTTCCCCAGAAATATTTATTTATTTTCCAGTGTCCGATTGAGCTGAAATTTGGCAAAGCAAGGCTATCTAAATGCCGTCATTTTTACTTCAAGATGGCGGCCGCCACAAAATAGCGAATAGGGCTCGATTAACTAAACAGTAAGTATTTTTTTTTAGTTCTTTTCGGTTATTAACAATTTATAAAAGCTAGCTTGAAAGCTCTCCTCTCCATCCCAACTGTTATTCGACTCCCGACTCACCTGCGGCGCATAATAGTCAGCGGTCCAGTTGGCCCGCACCAGCTGACACAGCTCTATAAACGATGACGTCACGTTCGTGTTCAGCATCTCGTTGGACGTCACGGCTATTTCGACGCGCGGCGCCAGCGATGACGTCACCTTGCACTCCCATAACGTTTCGAACCTATACACATCAATTTATAATAATTACAAATAAAACAGGATCGTCGGTTCTCCTAATAAATAATTTCGAGGTGTTGAAGAACGAGATGACTTCCTATTTTTTTACCAGTGTTGTTAATTCCCGAATAAAAGGAAATAAAATAATGATTAATTGACGTGACAACGTCTTATAATTCGATGGAGCCGGCTGCACGCACGAAAAAACATGACTCGTGCGGCGTTACCTCGCTCTGAGGCGTTCCATTAAAAAATTCTTTTGAAAAATGCAAACATTCCATCAGTATTTTCTTATGACGTTGTCACGTTCAACTATCGTCAGTAAACCGACTTTACAGACAACCGATTTATTACTCTAAAGTAAAATCCATTGTGCAAGAAGAAAGCAAAGTAATTAGCTTTGCTTTCTTCTTGCACAATGGAGGAAGGTAGGTAGAAGGCATCTATAGGTAAAAACATATTAGGCTGAGTGTCGCTGCACTGACCGCCAAGGCTCGACGACGGGCTCCCAGCCGGACAGCGGGCGGTTGTAGTAGTCGGCGCTGAGCACGGCCGCCAGCCGGCCGCCGCCCGCCGCGCGGCCTCCGCCGCCAGCCGCGGGCCCGACCGCGGGCGGGGGGCCCGCCGGCGTGCTCACCAGCAGGGGGTCTTCCAAACTTTCCTCCACTTTGCGAAGATCCTGCATCACGTCAACAGTTGCAACTGTCTTATAAAAAAACCTAGAAGAACGAGCTCCACCATCAATTTTGTTCCCCTTGACGTTGAATTCGACGAAACGAAATTAAATTCTTTATTTTGCCATTGGGCCCTTCTGGGCACTTAGACGCGTCTTACACTTTTTTTTCGTATTATATCACTCGCACGTTATTTATATATTTACTAAACAACGAAGTAAGTAAATGATTTCAAACCTATTTTTTGATTCACCTGTTGACACGAATTACAACAGATTTCATTTTCAGATATTGCTCTCGTATCATTCAAATTTACTAAAGAAATATTTAAAGATAGTCTATAAATAACAGTTTATTTTGTACCGGTGGGATACCGGTGTGCGGAACAGTACCTGCTCTACTCTGAACTCCGTGAGCGCCACCTCCAGCAGCGGCACGTCGGAGTCGAGGCAGTCGTCGATCACGCACAGCGTGATGCAATCTGCCGTCACCTGCAAATTCATGTTGCGAGCGATAATATGGCTACTATAACCGCTTCACGTCAGACGTATTCTCGTCTGCCATCCGACGTAGTATAAAAAAAATAAACATGAAATTATTAACTCTAGTTTAACTTTCTGTGATTGCTGGGTGTTGAAGACAGATTCCACCTAAGTTAACCCAATAGCTGACGTCGGAAGATCTAGTGGACGTAGTCGGCAGGTACCCGATAAGTAGAGGTAGGACGAGCATCGCAACTACGCTCAGTCCCAACTGACTCCGGACATCGGTCCGGATGGATCGGACGTATGAATTGAATACCTGCACGGCCCGCAGCGGCCATATGGAGGAGGGCGGCGGCGGCGGGGGCGGCGGCGGCGGCGGCGGCATCCAGCGCGGACGACACATCCAGCCGGGCCCGCCCGCCGCCGGCCCGCCCGCGCCGGCGCGCATGTGCACGCTGTTGGCGGGCGCGTCTTCGTCGCGCTCCGTGGACACCTTGCCTGCGAAACGAAGTATTCTTATTTCTTAAACTGTCCCTCCCTGGCTTAGCTCGTGTCGGATAGTATTACACATATAAACTTTCTCTTGTTTTATTGTTTTACACTATATACAGCCTACACATAAAATAAAATGTATAATTTGACTAATCACAGCAAAACGTATATACAAAAATGTGAACTTTCGAAATAGGCCCCAGCACCGGTGGCACGTCCACCGCCGACAATATGCGAATCAAAATAATAGATTTACGTGAACAGTTCAAGCAAGTAGATGTTTTGTTCACATGTAAGTATTGTAGGTACTTAATCAAGAAGATCTCACCGGTGTTTCAATGTACCCAATATATACCTACTATAACTAACTGGGTTTACAGAGCTATTGAAAAAGTCATCTATGACCCCGGTTGCATTTTATACACTACAGATTCGTTTTGTGTTCTGGAAAGACAATATTTTTGAATCCTTTCATGACCTTACGGTTTTTGGTCCTTCGAGCCGGATCAGAACCAAAGACGTACGAAATAAAAAAAGACGAGTGTCCGTTGTGAAATGAACAGTAACACACCCGAGAGAGCCGCGCGAACTTGTTCGGGCAGCGACTGCAGCATCGACGCGAACATCCGCATGTCGTGATATGACAGACGCAGGTTCAAGGTGCTCATGGACACCTGCGGAATATTGTAGAATTAAACAAGTTGAACTGAATGTTAAAAACATAATCAATGATTTAAAAAAAATTAGGTACGGCGATAGGACTGGCAGATGTGAACATCGAAAAATACAGCGTGTTTCGAATTGAGCAACAACATAGCATATACTTATTGCACTATATAGTGAGTCACAGAGTTCCAAGCATGAGACAACGGTCTCGTTACGCCAGCAGCCGGTCTAACCGGTGCTTTAAATGTAGTTTCAACTAAATTTTTGCATGATAAAAAGTAATTTTCAGACCTTTCGGTAGTTATGTAGAAAAATAATTAATGTACAATATTATTTTTCGAGCCAACTTCGTAGAATTATTGGAGCTATCAGGCGATGGTAATGTATACGCACGTGCAGCACGCCGGTGTCATCCAGCGCGACGGTGAGCGCGGCGGGGTCCACTATGGAGAGCGCGGTCTCCTCCTCGAGCCCCAGCACGCACGAGAACACCTCCAGCTCGTTCAGCTCGCACGACACCGGCTTGCGGGCGTCCATCGGCCGGTACGTGATCACACACGTGCTCTGCGGACAACAAAGCACCGAGTTATGAACGAAACGACAACGAGAAACTGGTGTCGGAAGCGTCTATATGCGATACGATGACCGCTTACCACCAGGCAAGTCGAACACTTGTTTAAAAAAATTAAAAAACCAGTTACCCTGAGTATGACAGCGTTTGTGTCCCACACGGAGGCGTCCTCCACCAGCACGAGCTGCGAGTCGGTCACGTTTAGCTTCAGCTCGAACTGGCCCCCGTCGCCCGCTGCCGCCGCGCCCCGCGCCCCCGCCCCCGCCGCGCCCCGCGCCCCCGCCCCCGCCGCCGCCCCGCCCGCCGGGTTGGCCGCGCGGCGGATCGCCATCATCGCCTCCTCCCTGACACAAAAATACCACCAATGAGTTGTTGCCATGAGAAACCCTCGTGCGTGCAAAGTTGGAAAATTGGATCAAGGCCCTACCGTCTACGCTGAAGCCAATTACCATCGGATTTTTTGATCACAAAAATGGATCTTAGGTTTAAGTTAATAACAAACATCTTCAGCTTATAGCCGGTAGAGCTCTATGGTTTCTACTGGCTAAGTTTAGAATTACCGCTGATCTAAGCTAAAGTTAGATTATTGAAATCAAAATATCCGACGGTAATCGGCTTCAGCTTGGGCGGTAGGGCCCCAGGAGCTAGTTGTTTGTATAGTTACAAGTGGTCCTGGTCGGGGTCTGCGGCGGGCGGCGGCGGCTGCATGATGAACTGGTTGGCGGCCTCCCACCAGTCCAGGATGGCCATCAGACGCATGTTGTTCACCAATATCGTGTACGCGGAGGAGTCGCGACGCTTTCTGAAACATACATATTGACGTTGCTATCTAAAAGTTATCTCAAAGACATAGTATAAACTAGATGGCGCTGTGTAGTTTGTCTAAAGATTATGTATTTATTAAAATATCAGTCCTTTTTCTCTACTAAAATCCCAACGTACAACATCGTGTATCGAAACAGCTATGGCTATTGGAATATGAATAATTTCATGTTGTGTTCAGATTTTTATTATATAACTAAATTGGGATCCCGTGAGAATTTTCAAAAATCCGTTGTATCCTAAACGTCATTAGGAACCAAATTTAAAATGTCTAGAACCAGCGGTTTGGGATGTGCGTTTATATGTCAGTCAGTTACTCAGTTACTTCTATTACAGATATGTGAAATTTTGAATGTATCCGAATATATGAAAAGTTGATTGTAATGTGATGTTTACTTGTATCCGAACATATTGAGTGAAAGAGAAAGTCAGTGTAGGAGTGAGAAAGGCAACGAATGGCTCAAATTTCCAAAGTGTAAATGTTTATTATATTGTAATGCTACTAAACAGTGTGAATGCGCCCTGGTACCTGGCGTGCACCTCCGCCTGCACGCTGTGCCTGTGCTCGGCCATGGGCTGCACGATGTGGCTGAACACGTTCCCGCGCCGGTTGGCCGGCTCCGCGCAGTAGCGCGTGTCGCTCACCAGGATCTCCTGGCAAACACATACCAATCATGATCTAACGTATACTGGAATTTTCGAACTATAAAATAAACCGAAATGAACTATACAATATACCCGTCAGTGCAATTTTGCTGCTGTTTTGAACGAATTCTTGGACACATGCAGTAACGGGGTTTGCAAAAAACCAAACAGATGTTAAAACTTTCAGCGCAACGAAAATCTTGTACTTCTATGAGACTGGGAAAAAGTTATCGTCTATATAATGCGATTATACTTGCTGACTGCACTTTATCTCACATATTATTACTGATAGAGACAAGGAACGGAGCCTGTAATTTATCACTACGTCACTAACACCAGGATACACTTGAAGAAATCATATACAATAATTGAGCCCTAAAGCATTAGTATCCAGATCCGTAAAACTAGGAGAAAAAAAATAGGTGTGTGGTGTGTACCTGCGAGACGAGGTCGATGTCCTGCGCCAGGTCGGAGTAGGTCTCGAGCAGCAGCCGCGACTTGATGAAGTTGACGCAGGCCAGCGAGCCCGCGCCGCGCTCCCGCAGCAGCTGCACGCGCACGTCCTGCAGGTCCAGCTTCAGCGACGACACCGTCCACACCTGTCACACACACACGCAGCATGTCACAGCCATTCGCTACAGAGACCTTCGCATACTATCACTACTACAAACTTCGCCTTCATTTTTGATCATCAATATTTTTTTTAAATACATTTTTTTAAGTAAAAACTTCTTTAGATGCCCGTTGCACAAATTTTGTGGCTAGTGAATGAAACTGAACCGTAACGCTCGTCTCTGTCACGTTCGCTCGGGTAACCTCGGCAGAGACGGGGCCAGACGGAGCGAGAGATGGAGTTTTCACTTCTTTCGTCCTCAAGCACATATCATTTTTTTTCTAACAGTCATTAGTATGCGACTTTATTACTTTTACTAGTACAGGTGCCAAAAGGTAGTGATCGTACGCCCTGTGAGTGCGGCGAATTAACGACGATAATTATATTGCACGTTAGACTGTTCAAGTTCTAAGTTAAGTCTTAAGCAGCTTTAATTTAACTTATACTCGCTGCTGTACACTCCATAAAAGCTATATATTTTTTAAATTTTGTTCAGAAACCTGTTCGGAGTGCGGCTGGCGATGCTGCTCGGGCTCAGCGGGCGGCAGCAAGTCGTCCACGTTCTCCCCGAGGTTGTGGGCCAGCACGCCTCGCACCAGTTTGTACTGCGCCGGGTCCAGCGCGCACTGCAACGTCGTCAGCGTGCCTTGGATCGTCATGTCCGCCACTGGAGGATTTCAAAACTTAATTTTCAAAACTTTAATATTCAACTATGTAACGGCCAGGATCGAGAACGTTACATGTGCATAATTTACACTTTAAATCGTATTTTGAATGTTCTCAGAAAAACCTTAACTGAAGCCCCAAAATTGCCAACTAATTATATGAGCGAGTGCCCGAAGCTGTGTTGAGGAGTGGCACGTACCGTTGTGTGTGTCGCTCATGTTGTGCTCGATGGTGATGGTGAGGTGCGCGGGCGCGTGCAGCAGCGGCGGGCCGAGCCGGCGCACGCGCAGCCCGCGCCCGTACCGCGCGCAGCACAGCGACACGCCCTCCAGCCGCGCTTGCCGCACGTCCAGCATCTCGCGACACGCTGCCACACACAATCGGACATAACATGCACATTTTTATTAATTATTTTACGGCTCCGAACCCAAGTCCTTTAGAGCTCTTCGTTTCTAATTTTATTTTTAATGTTATAAATAAAGCAAAAGTATCAACGAGATCACGCCAAAATCATTATGGTAGACAAAATAATGTGCAAAATGAAGTCATTATGGTGTACAAAATAAAAGAGTTACGTACGTGAGTTTGGGTCCGTGAGCGTGCTGACAGTGTCGGGGTCCCCGGCGCGCCGGAAGCAGTTGTCGAGCGTGAGCCGGGTGAGCTCGGCGGCCAGCGCGGCGCGCGCCCGCGCCGACACCGGCAGCACGATGACGGGCGCCTCGCAGCGCAGCTGCAGCCGCAGCCGCGCCGCGCGCGGGCCCGCCGCCGCCACCGACACCTGTCCGCCAACGACCTTTACTTGAACCGCTTTTACATACGCCCGAAATTGGTTTCACTAATGCCACCAAAAAGAGTACACAAAAATAAGAACGCTAATTTCATCGTAAAAACACATATGAGAACTATTTTTACGTTTTAACCTTTTGTTTAGAAAATATTCATGTTGCTGCTACTAAATAAATAGTTCCGTTTCTAATCTTTTCACTGGCATTATTTAATCTTTACTACTTTCAGGATACCTCAATCATGAAAACGAGTAATCAAAACGCATTTCAACTTCGACATCCAAACATATTCCACTTGGGTCACATTCAACTTTAATCAAAGCAACTTTGTCCAAGTGTATTTGTGATCATGTCAGCAAGCCTTTAGCTAACATGAAATACTCTCCAACTAGGTAGACCTCGCAAGGATAAATTGATTGACAATTTGTAGTAAATTGCCAATCAAATTGTGTCGTGTGCATTAGACTGTACAGTGTACAATGACCGGGTACGCAAGATCCGGATGTCTGCAGCGACAGCAGTGTTCGAGGATGCCCAATACTCATCTACTATTATTTATACGAAGATCTGATTTTTGTTTATATCCAAAATGCAATACTGAATGCTTCTCGAAAACTTGGAGTCTTGAATGGAATGTGGGAGTATTTAACATCCGCTCAACCACTATTGCTTTACAAAACGCAAATCAGACAGAATGTGGAACATTGTTCGTATCTTTGGAAAGGGTCCACAAAATAACTTATGGAAACCCTTAATTCATTGCAAGGGCATGCAGTCCGGAATATTGACGATGCTAAGCTGGGAGCATCACTTGACCCGTTGTAACTTCGCAGAGAAGTCACTGCACTAAATCGCTTAATGATCGGAAGAGCTCTACTATCTTATTCCTCCTTCTCCGTTTAAGTACCAGAACTACCGTCTATCTCAGCGTGCACATCTCACTAAAAGGTTTAGCACTTCTTTTCTGTGGCCGTACCGCTGACCAGTGGAATAAACTGCCCGGCGATGTATTTCCACTCTACATATGTACGATATTGGGTCCGTCAAAAGGTATATGAAGTACCTTTTAGTACGACATAGTATACGCGACGAAATTACATCAAGCGTGTGATGTCGTCGCTTCCATTCCTGGACTCCAGTGTCCTGTGGCTCATCAGGCAGGCGCTCGTTATCACATCCCGTGTCCGAATTTGAAGAAAGCGTAGTACCTTCCGGCGCGCCTGCAGGATGACGCGGCGCAGCAGGCTGAACTCCCTGGCGAAGGCCTGCAGCTCCAGCACGAAGCGCTTGGTGTGCACGTACGTGGCCGGGCCCACCTCGATGGCCAGGCTGGTCTCGTGCCCCGCCGCCGCTGCCTCGCTGGCGTTCAGTCTGGACAACGCGGGTACAATTGATTACTTTATAAAATAAAAAACAAATAGCACATACAAAAAGTTGAAGATTAAGCTAAATAAGAAGTTTCTACCATCCATCAACAATCAAATAATGGAATGAAATTCCGAGTAAATCGATAATTATAAAGTTTCGAAATACTTTTAAAAATTTAATTACATTTGTTAATGTGTACTCAGTTTTCTATAATTTCAATTTTAAACCGCCATGCCCTGATGTGTGAATCTTATAATTTGTTACAATACATCTCGTAAACCGGTTATCTTTTACGGATAACAGATATTCAACACGTGTTTGTGATGCTACTATATTTGCGTGTTTGTCATAGATTATTACAAAATTCTTTCGTCTCGCTCTACATTATTCTGTAAGAGAAATGCAACTATGTTACCTGATACTTATAGCTGTTGGTACCATAAAAGTGAAGAGGTGCTAGGACACCTACGGATCCTCGGAGTTACTCATCGGCGAGTGAAAAGAGGCAGTTCAGCCGCAGCGTACCTGCGATAGGTAAAGCTGAGCGCGCGCTGCGCGTGCGTCCTGAAGCGGTCGCGCCAGAGCAGCGCGTGCGGCGCGAGGTCGGTGAGTGCAGCGTACCTGCGGTAGGTGAAGCTGAGCGCGCGCTGCGCGTGCGTCCTGAAGCGGTCGCGCCAGAGCAGCGCGTGCGGCGCGAGGTCGGTGAGTGCAGCGTACCTGCGGTAGGTGAAGCTGAGCGCGCGCTGCGCGTGCGTCCTGAAGCGGTCGCGCCAGAGCAGCGCGTGCGGCGCGAGGTCGGTGAGTGCAGCGTACCTGCGGTAGGTGAAGCTGAGCGCGCGCTGCGCGTGCGTCCTGAAGCGGTCGCGCCAGAGCAGCGCGTGCGGCGCGAGGTCGGTGAGTGCAGCGTACCTGCGGTAGGTGAAGCTGAGCGCGCGCTGCGCGTGCGTCCTGAAGCGGTCGCGCCAGAGCAGCGCGTGCGGCGCGAGGTCGGTGAGCCGCAGCGCGCCCAGGCGGCCGTGCAGCTGGCGCGTGTGCGAGCCGGCCTGCGCGCGCGCCGTCACCCGCACGCGCGACACCAGCGCGCGGCACGCCTCCAGCCCGCCGCGGACCACCACCACCGACAGCGACCGGATCGACATCTCCGTCTGCGTCGACTGCTCCGCCCGCCCCGCCCCCGCCGCCCCCGCCGCAGGCTCCGGCGGGCCCTCTGCGGGACGTGTGTTGGAGGTTATTGAACGTTTTGTTGTGCACACATACACACAATTATTATTTTTAAGGGATAACTAAGGTGCGATCGTGTTTAACACCCAAAAAGGTCCAAAACGAACACCGTTAGGTCGTGTTAGGTTGAAAAGAAAAGCACCAATGCGCACAACGAGAATTCAATAACAAATAACAACAAGCAAAATTTCTTGGTGCAACGTTCAGTAGTTGACAAAGCTATCGCTGCTGATCTCACGTGACGACGACGGGACTACATGCTGTGAAGCACGAGGGTCAAGTCCCGCGCTAGATTACGTCGTTTGAGAGGCTATTCGTTTAGACTACTGAACTATTTGATTATGAGAATTCTGTGTGTTGGATTTAAAATCGACTCAGGAAACTAGACGATTGTTAGTTAGGGCATAATCGAGCTTGTTGGTTGGCAACACTCGTTTTCGCCGGCGCGCGCCATCAGGGGGCGCGCGCGGGCAGTCTCTAATAGTCGCTCGTGTCCGCTGGATAGACTCGGGGCTGACAAAAATTAATAACCTAACAACATGGCGGCGCGCGGCGCGCTTTCGGACGCCGTTTGTTTTGTTGCGTGATGGCTTCCGGAAAAGCCTCGCAGCACATACAGGAATTCTCGCGGCCTGGAGTTCGCGTTGTGACTTCTGGAATCGCGTTGGACCGCGTACAGTCTGGTATACTGGTAGATTGTGCTATGACGCCGGGACGCGTCGAAATTTTGGACAGTGTTGTTCAGCAATGAGTGATTGATCGCTGGGCGACCTCGGAACACTGAACTGTGCAACTGGTGAACGTATTCCTATTATTATTATATATATATTCCTGTCTGCGTGAGCCCGTCTGGATTACGGTGAACCCGCGTCAAGAATCGGGGTAAGTTTAGATTAAGTAATAATTATTAAATTATTGGTAGCAGAGTTATTTACTCATCACTGTGAAAAAAGACGACCCAATTTATGACAAATTTCCTATTGCATTTATTACACTATGTGTTAAAAGCCAATAAACTATAAGGATCAAATTCCATAACTTCCAACTGTTTTCTTGAGGACATCCGTTCATTTAGTAAAGGTGACCCCTTATTCGTCTATAGGTACGATCTTTGTGTCAAGAAACAACTATGCACATCGAAAGACATCTCAACGTGTTATGTTTATAAATAAATAAGTATGAATAGCAACCTGTCAGGTGGTCGGGCTCGTCGTCCTCGGGCGAGTCGTCGCCGGCGACGCCGAAGAAGTCCAGCACCGTCACCCAGCTGTCGATGCTCACTACCAGGTTCAGGCAGTTGAAGTCCACTTTGGTTATTTTTGTCACCTAACCACATCCAACAGGATTAGTAAAGAGTTTCAACTCGTAAAGAGTGCCAATTATTTACACTTAATATTTTTCGGCGATGAGTCAGGCCAGATGTTGGCGTAACGAAGCGTCATTACGCGTTCGTTATTCCACAAGTCTCTCTCCACTAGGCTCCTCAATGTCCCCTCTAATTCAATGGGCTGAGTTTATTTTGATGTTCCATATATGGCTATAAAGTCCATAAAGTCGTACGGCCGACCGGGCAGGGTCGCCATGTAAGGTTGGGAGTAGGGTTTGGGTCCCGGGACTTCTCGAGTCTCGGAGTCCCGGGACTTTTCGTAATTTTAGTTGTCTCGAGTCCCGGGACTGGAGACTCGAGACTCGAGACGAGACAAGATATTCGAAATTCATTTTTATTCTCAAATAATTGAAAGAGCATAGCGCCATTTGTAAGTTTATTGAATAACTACGTGGTCTGCTAAGTAACTACTGGTGAACTAATAGGCCTTTTCATCACATTTTTTTTTATGCGCATGCGTTAGCATCAGCCATCTTTTTCGTACTGTTTTTTGTAAACAACCATAGTAAAGTACCCGCTACCCGTATCAAAAATTAAAATATTAATTAAAACCGATTTATATTTTGGAAAAAGTGAAAAAAAAAAGGAATGTTAGGATAATTGACTTTTTGACTTTGCAACACATTTGAACTTTCATTGGGTGTGTTTAAGATATTTAGCCATTTCCCCTTGTCAACTGTTTGGCCCACTGGCACATTATTCTTAATTGTATTTTTGACTCTGTAAATATCATAAATATTTTATATATTATCTCATATTAAACATTTCCTTTATGATAAAAACTACTAAACATATTCAATTCAGAATTTACATTTGTCTAATTAATAACCTCAAATATAGAGTATAGCCCCAAAATATTAATTACTTATTTTATAAATTATTTACTCCCATAAATAATACACAAAATATAATTTCAATTCTTACAAATAAATTAACATTATTAATAAAAATAAAATTGTAAATATTTATTTCGTTTATAAGTTTTAAGCTAGTAAACAACTGTTGATGCCCAACTACTCAAACAGCTCACTTCTAACGGAATTCGTTTAATAACTCTAGGTAAACATTTAATTTTCTGTATAATAAATGTTGATTTTTTACAAAGAATTGTTTTTTTTTTAATAGATAGTTACAATTTTAAACAAAAAACTAAATTAATTACAATTTTACGAAAGCCTCACTAAAAAAACAAAAAGTCTCGAAGTCCCGGGAATTCCCGGGACTTTGCCTCTAGGCTGTCTCGAGTCCCGGGACTTTGAACATGTCGGGAATTCCCAAACCCTAGTTGGGAGATGATGCAAACACTGAGTCTCGAGTGTAAGTGATTTTTATCTTAAGATAAAATTTTAGGATAAATCGAAGATTATCTTAAGATAATATTCGATTAATATATGTAGTAATGAACTAATGATACATAGAGGCAGAGGGGTATTCACACTACAATACAAAAGACTCATGAATTGGTAGGTCGCATTACTGTTTTCTGTCCGGGATTATTTTCGGAACGACTAATCCGAATGTTGGATTTAAAACCGACTCTGGAAACTAATCGATTGTTAGTTAGGGCGTAATCGAGCTTGTCGCTGGGCAACACTCGTTTCACCGGTGCGCGCCGTCAGAGCGCGCGCGCGTAGCAGTCTCACATAGTCGCTAATGGTCGCGGCGCGCGGCGCGCCTTCTGGAAAGCGCTCATAGACTCCCCGTTCTGGAAAGCGGTTGTTGTGTTGTGTTGCTTCGGGATAGGCCTCGCGGGAGTCTCGCGACCTAGAGTTCGCGTAGCAGTCGATAGTGGTCGCCCGTAGTTCGCTGGATGGACTCGCGGGGCTGACAAAAATATAACCTAAGCAACGTGGCGTGCGCGGGGCGCTTCTGGATCGCCGGGGTTTTGTTGCTGTGCTTAGCTTCCGGATAAGCTACGGGCTGTAGCTTATAGCGTATACGGGAATTCGCGACCTGGAGTTCGCGGAACACTCCTGGAACCGCGCGGGACCGCGGATTGACGCCGGGACGCGTCGAAAGTTTGGACAGTGTTAATAATGAGTGATTAATCGCTGGGCGACCTTGGAACTCTGGATTATTACTCTGAACTGGTGAACGTACTCCTTATTATTATATATATATATATTCCTGTCCTTAAACCCTTATTCCTGTCTGCGTGAACCGGTCTGGATTACGGTGAACCAGCCTCGGGAACCGGGTAAGTTTAGTATGTAAGTTAAATTATAGTTATAGGGTTGAGTAGGCAATTACTCAACACCGAATTTAATAAGGTTTTTGGTCTTCTAAGATTCTAGGTAAAGTATGTTATCGGGTTACATATAGGATATTTTATCATAAAGAAATTTTATCATTTAAAAAAAAAAGAAATACCTATTATGAATTCTTTAAATTAAAATTAACGAAAAAAAATCAATACATCGCATTCACGTGTAGCAACTAAAATCACCTTATACTCTTCGTCGAGTTCGTCGCCGTCGTCCGGGTGTTTCCAGTGCACGGACACCCAGACGAGGTTGTCGTCGGGCCGCAGCGGCTCCTCCGCCTCCTCCTCGTCGTCGGAGGGCGCGCCGGCCGCCGCGGACACGTCGGCGGAGCTCGGGGAGCACGGCGGCGTGATGCCGCACTTACTGTCCCGCTTGTTGCACAGGACTTGCCACTGCACATTATTATACATTATATGTACATCTATATATAAAGTAACATGTCCTGACTGACTGACTCTTCAACGCCGAGGCAAAACTACTGAAGCTAGAAACGTGATATTTGGACCGTGATTTCTTTTTGTGACTATAGGTGTGCGTATAGGTCCACTAATAAGGGATTTTTATAAAAATTGAAAAGAAAGGGGTATCAACGTTTGTATGTATACTTTTTTGTCTGTGGATCTGTTTGGATTTCGTGATATTGCTCGTTGACATAACTTAATAAAATTCTAATTCAATATTTTCTAAAACTCGATCTCTTAAGGGGTAAAAAGGGGTATTAAACTTTGTATGGGGAAAAAATATTAAATGGGCATTTCAGCTTGGAACTGCATAAATGTAGTCCTAAATGAACACGTATTTCACGATTTTTCGATATTCAACCCCTAAGTGGGTGAACAGGGTATGAATGACTTTCATACATCTAGACGTACGAAGTCGCGGGCGAAAGCTAGTTATTATATATTATTGTATAATAAATAAAATACCAATCACCCACAAACTCATCACTCCAATCTCAAATGGGAATGATACAAACGAAGCACACAAATATTTATTTGCACGCCAAACAAAATACGATCTTACTTCGTTGTCGAGTAGGTTGAGTTTCCCGGGCAGCGAGCCCCAGCAGCCGCGAGGATCGGCCGGCACGCCCTCGGGCGGCAGCTGCGTGACGAAGTCGGGGCACGACTTGGAGACGAAGACGGCCTTGGCCGGGCCCTGCGGCGTGTGCGACACCATCATCATGCGGTGCCGGGAGTCGGGCTGCTTCGTCAGGTCCTCCATCGTGATCGAGTGCAGCGACACCTGCCGGAGGGACCAGAACGTCGCACTAATTAATTAATTCTAACATTTATAATATCCAGAACGAATACACAGAAAAATACAACACAGAAAATCTTATGGAAGTAGCACTTTTGCTGTCAAGTGTATCGTCTGAACGCTCTATTCCTCTGGATAATTCCTCAGCGAGCGATGTGATGCGTTGGTCTAGCAATTGAGCATACGGAAGACAGTATAGCGTCAGATTCGTAAGGTAATGCCTACAGCATGTAGCTTTAAAGGTTTAACATACAATTACCGCCTCGTGGCATGTTAAGCCGTCGGTCCCGGCTGTTGTCATTAGAAGACAGTCGTTAAGCCAAGTCAGTGGCCTTAAGATGGCTTGAAAACACTGACCTCCGCCAACCCGCAGTTGAGCAGCGTGGTGTAACCGCGTTCGTAGAGAAGAGAGCCGCATCCCAGCAGGATCATGAATAAGTGTTGACGAGGAGGATCGCCTCACGGTAGTTACACAGTGAGAGGCAGAGGCACGGTAGTGACACATCAGGAGACTAAACTTGTTGAAGGTCCGCTGCATTAATCTCGCCAAGGTTACAATGCAGCGCTGGTATGCAGCAGCACAACTCAAAGGTGACCTGCCCCCAATTTCGCCACGGCCACTCTTGCAGCGTCTGACGTGATGTACCAATACATTGACAGGAGTGAAAATGAGCAGGTAGTGACCTGCAGCGCGTGGTGCGGCGCGGCGGGCCCGCGCTGGTCCCGCAGCAGCAGGCTGAACTCGCGGAAGGCCAGCTGCACCAGGCTGCGCTCGCCGGCGCCCAGGTCCGCGCGCAGCTCCACCGTGAACGTCGCCACCTCGAACCGGACTGACATACAAACAACATAACGATAAGTATCTCTTTTGTATTATCACGCTATTGGGCTCGTAAAGCTGATGATGCTCGACAGTCATAATGAGATCAACAAACAGACGAATTATGCATGAAAATATATATATTGTGGAGGGATCCGAGTTGCTTTCGTTTAGGTATGTGATAGTTGTCGATTTTGCTCACACGTGATTGAAGAGGTCGAAAGTTTTGTAGAGTTTGAGATGTGCGGTACGTACTGAGCAGGTGCGTGGGCGCGGCGGGCGCGGCGCGGCGCGGCGGCGGCGGCGGCGCCAGCGCGGCGGCGCGCAGCGCGGGGTCCAGCCGCAGCGTCGGCACCGCCGGCTCCGACAGCTCGCCGCGCTGGACGCAAACAAAGGTAAAGAAACAAATACAAGAAAAAATTGGTTGCCTGTAAAGTCGGTATACGGGCGAAAGTTTTACGTGACAACGACTTTGAGTGGTAAAATGTTTTCGAGTGGAAGGGACGCATGCCTTTCACTTTTTATGTCTGTCTCTCTCGCTCTTAGAAGGGACACGCGTCCACGACACGCTTACAATGAGAGCGAGTGAAAGGCACGCGCCTTTCACTCGCTCTCATTGTAAGCGCATAACGTGACCCAGTTTCTTGAAGTGTCACCCGGCTAACCAATTTATAAGACGTTGTCACGTCAAAAACATTCGGCTCATATGACCGCGAGCTCGGTGGAGCCGTGGGAGGTGCAAGATTTGCTCTTACTCTTCGATGTAGTTACAAAAGACGTCACTATCTCAGTATAATATAAATCTACACCGAATATTTATTTTTTATTTCTTCACAAAGTAAAATAAACCTCCTAAAAAAAATTAAATAAACATTAATAACAAATTTTGTTCAACACATTCCGGCAGACATAATTTCATTCAATCTGACCGCACCACTTCTGCTGGTAATTCTTACATCCCTCACCACCATTTATCGATCTCCGGCTCACAGGACCACTACGTTCCGTTCCCCAGCGACTCACCTCCGCTTCAGCCGAGACTCGCAGCCCGGGTGAGTCGGCTCGGTCGGGGCTCGAGCCGGCGCTGCTCACCCAGCGCACCGTCTCCAGCAGCTGCTCGTACTGCTCGCGCCGCGCCGACACTTGCAGCCCGCCTACTATCTTGCCGCGCACTTCACACTAGATACAAAAAAAGAAATCAATTTATTCTCTTATGCCTAGGCCGCACTCATCGCGAAATATTTGCGAATACTTTAACTCTTCGGGCGAAGCTTCGGGCACATTGCTCCGCTGTCGGTAAACTCTCGCACATCAAAGGGTTTTATCGCGACGAACTTTGCTTGCGCGGCTACACTTCAGTCGGCCCGCATCCATCGTTCCTAGCGGACGTGTTCGATGTAACTACAGTCTATAACATAGCTGAAGTGTAAACATGGGTATTATTATATAATATGGCTATATTTTTTTCTCCTTTTCTTGCTTTTAATTTGTTTTTTAGATGACATAAATGTAAAAAAATATATATTTGCTGCCATAAAATAGATACAGAGTAATCGCGGCGTCCATATTGATTTTTTGCGTTTGTACATCGCGATAAATTTTACATCGCGCAATACGTGCATTATGTGGCCGCGAAGATTCGCCGTAGACCGAAGACGAAGTTTATCGTCCGAATGTTATCGCGATGAATGCGACCTAAGCATTAAAATAACTACAGATTCAAATCATGAGATGAAAGTTTGATTCAGCGCCGTACCTGGTTGACGAGGCAGCCGTCCAGCTCCACGTCGCAGTAGTTGACGGTGAGCTGCAGCGCCGTGTCGTGCAGCACGGGCTTGCCGCACGCCACGTCGTATATCTGCTGCATGTTCTCAGCAGACAGCTGGTGCAGCTGCAGCTTCTCGCACACGTCCAGCTGCAATCACCGGAGCTCGGTAAGAAAAACTAATTTTTCACTGTGCTCGTACAGACAGTGCAACTTTTTTCAGATTGTGTAATACTGTATAACAGTGAAATGAAGTTTACTTCACACTACATTTTCTCTTAGAGAATATAGAGTGGGTATGTGTGGTAAATGTATGTCTCATTGCAGGATATGGATTAAAGATGATATATGGTTGCCGGGCCGAGTGTCGAGTGTGCCGGAGAGAGTACCGAGGCGAGCGAGATGTCCCGCACGCGGACGGTGTAGAGCGTGTGCTGCGGCGGGCCGGGCCGGTTGGCGAGGCTCATGCGGCCGAGGTGCGCCACGAACACCTCCGTGCTGTGGGCGGCGCGGGGCAGCACCACCACCGGGGACTCCAGCTCGATGCTGACGCTGTGCACACAACGAATCACACTCACTAAACTTCAGCTGTATTACAAAAGGAGATTAGAAGAATAGTGTCAATAGCATTAAAATTATAATAAACAGAGAAGTCATTAGCAATAGTTTATAAATATTCGTATTAGGAAGTACCTGAGCACGATGTTGTCTGACTTGAGGTCGGCGGGGTCGTCGACCGAGCAGCCCATGCTCGTGGTCCTTCGGCGAGGAGACACTCCATCTATTGATTGAGACAGCTTCGGATTCGCGTACAGGGATTCCCCTCTAGAACATCAATTAGCCCGCTGTATAATACTATACAATGTTCCTATAGAATAAAATTAATTTATTTGCACAAAGTACAATTTGTTCCTGCTTGAAGATATATTATACCGGCTGTATTACAAATAATACCGCTGTTGTATAACAAATGTGATGTATAACAAACAAACCGGGTATGATTAATTACCGGGGAGAATTAAATTTCACAAGTTGTGCCCTAAACTTTAATAGTACATTACGATATTAGTGCGTTATGATGGTTATAACATGCGAGGCGGAATTTTAGCCCGAGCCGAAGGCGAGGGCGTTATTGAGCCGAGCATGTTATAACCAATACGCACGTATATCGTACGACGTTTTTCAACACATTTGCGAGGAAACAGAAAAAAAAATTATATTTTTTTCATTTTTAATTATTGAAACAGTTAGTGAAATTACAATTATTAAAATGATACGTAGTTGTAGTTGGTTTTTTAATTATGTTTAGAGCATGCAGCCAAGTTTTTAAATTACCGAATAAACTGATTTTTTTTATTTTAAATAAACTCAATCTGTGAATGCACACTGTTGCTTTCCCGCCATTTTAACAGCGCGCTAGCGCTGCATACTGATTGGCGCCGTGCGGCGATTAGTTCGAAATTTGAATAGCAACAGCGCGCGAAATGGCAAATAATACTGTTATGGAATTTGTTTGAACGGGGAGTTGAGCAGGCGAAAACGCGGTATTTGGGACGCCACGCTGCAGGAGTGGCAGGATCGTTGGGCTGGTGACACAAAGGGGAGGGATTTGTATCGATTTTTCCCAGAAGTGGCCGGCCGACTCAGGGCAACTTGGGTCGAGAGGGATTATCAGACCTCGCAAATCCTTACGGGTCACGGCATATTTGGCAAACGCCTCCGCGATCTGGGGCTGTGTGAGGTGGGCGCGTGTTTGTGCGGAGAGGGAGATGACGACAGAGACCACATTTTGTGGTCCTGTAGTAGGTACGATGACGCTAGGCAAGAGATGTTAGACAGGATCCAGCGCGATGAAGACCAACCGGGGCCGGTGTACTACACTGACCTTGTATCGTCGGCGGCGAACTTCGCTGCTTTGCGCAGGTTCGCCCACACATGGCACGCGCGCAGAAGCGCCGAAGAGAGGGAAATGAAGAAGAGACGATGGACATCACCGGACGGCAGTGAAGACGTTGCTGTGAATGTGGCCGCCCCAGAAGGGGGAGAGTGCCAATTAGGGCAAAGGACGTAGAATAAATAATTTGTAGGGAGTCAAGAATTGCACGCGGTACGAAAGAGCCTTAGAGCAAAGTGCCGTGCGCATCTCCCGCGATTCGGCTCATATTATTATGACCGCGAGGTCGGTGGAGCCATGGGAGGTGGAGGGTCTGTTATGGAATTTGTATGGACTATAACTTAACTATTTGCTTTGGTAACACACGCGTTTTTTATGACCCGCTTTACATATTTAAAACCGGTGGAATTACATCAGCTTTACGAGCAAAGGTGTTGAAAAATATTTAAAAGTAATGGGTAGAAGCTCATTGAGGGTATAGCAGAAAGACAAAAGGTATGTTCTTCCCGTATATTGTCAAGACTACGTCACGAATTTGGTTGTCAAAAACTGTCCTGTGCCCGTGTGACGTGACCACAGAAGATACCTCGTGTCGTCGTCGCGTGTGCGAGCGCGGCGCCGTGACCACTGACCTGGGGTGCACGAGGCCGAGCGCCATGTCGTGCGCCGCGGCGCGGATGGAGCGCGCCAGGTTGGCCAGGTACTGCTTGAACTCGGTGAGGCACGAGCGCAGCTCGCGCAGCAGCGGGCCCGAGTGCGTGTACCACACGCTGGCCACGTGCAGCGACACGCGCGCCTGCACCACTGCACCACGACGTACCGCTCGATTACAGCGATTATACAGAATACAATGTAGCACAAGACATGTGCTAGTATTACTTAGTAATGTAATCTGCTTGACATAGGAAGTAGAATACAGACATCAAAAATATTAATTATATCAAAATTCCTACAACCCAGAATGCTACTCTTATCACAATAGAGATCGACTTATATAATAAATTATGAGTATCTATGTTATGTCTTGGGTGGCTTTTCTTTTATACTATTTAGATAGATGCGATTCGCTTTAAATATACTGACCTGGTGCGTCAGCATCGTCCGGCGTTTCAACCTTCCTGGTGATGGTGAAGAGCAGCGCCTTCTCGTTGTCGCTGGGCGCGTGCGCGGGGCCGTAGTCGTGGTGCACGTGGTGCACGTGGTGCACGTGGGGCACGTGCGAGGCCGAGCCGGCGGCCAGCACGCGCGTGTGCACGCCCGCGCCCTCGCACAGGGACACCACCTGCACGCCGCCCAGCGACCCGCCCACCTCCACGGAGCTTGCGTCTACACACACAAACTATAACCTTTACTTCCTGTTGGGTCCTTCTGCCTCAGTGGATACTTAGACACGTCATACATGTGTTTAAAATCCTAATTTATATTGTTTTTAAGAGAATATAATGCAGGACCTAGACAGTCATAGTTAAAAAGATAATCATGGCTCGCAAACGAGTCTCATTCGTTCTCCAAGATGACGCATCCCTAAGTTCGCCAGTCCACACAGCTGTAGCCATCTTAATTAGCCAGCAGTGCGAGGTGACCGTGCCGTGTGTTGGTGTGGAGGCAAGAATCCTGTGCCTACAGTTTCCCTGTGCACCGACCTAACGGTCATATCATAAAATTGAGTCTCTCGCCCAGGAAGCTAACCAGGCAAGAGGACATTTACCCGCCCCTCTATAGCGCCCAGTAAACCAACCAGGCATTGAAGCGGATAGGTAGCAGATATTACTCCCCTTTCACCTGCAAGCAGGCTACTTAGGCACTCTTATATCGAATAGCTAGCGTGTGGCGACCGACGTTCAGTATCCCAAGCATCGGGGCCATATCACCACTCCCCAATCTCCATACTGGTATCGGAGCTGAGAAGCGCTCTCCTAAAGAAGGAGACTCACTAACTCCCGACGCAGTCTGTACGCATACTGTAGTTGTTGCTGTGTTGTATACTGACCGAGCGTGGCCTGTATGCGCGCCTCGCTGACGGTGGCGGTGGCGATCTTCCGCGCCACCAGCGTGCCCTCGAGCACGGCCGCGCGCAGCAGCAGCACGCCCAGCCGGTGGAAGTCGAACGTGATCTCGGTGCGGACCTCCTTCTACGTTACAAAATATACGTCATTCACTCCGGGGAATTAACAATTCATATATTATGCGCGATCGACCAAAAACTGATCTTCGATCTATCAGTATTGACAAAACTTTCGGTCTTCTATTATTTTTAATAGTGAAAATAGGATTACAGTTCGGAATTAGACCAATGCCATGTTGAAGTTTAATTATACACCTATTAAGTACCTATTATGGTACTGTTAGTGACTAGATCGTATGTTTTATATTTCACATTTTAAGTTTAAGGTACAAATATGTAGGTAGATGGATACACGTAATATTACCGGCCTGTTATGTAGGTACCACTTGCAGAGTTCGAACGCCGTCGTTATTTTGTAAGTTCACTGTATGTGGTATGTTACATTAAAAAAAATTGGTTGCGTAATTGATATATATTATATATTGTACAAATATGTAGGTAGATGGATACACGTAATATTACCGGCCTGTTATGTAGGTACCACTTGCAGAGTTCGAACGCCGTCGTTATTTTGTAAGTTCACTGTATGTGGTATGTTACATTAAAAAAAATTGGTTGCGTAATTGATATATATTATATATTGTACAAATATGTAGGTAGATGGATACACGTAATATTACCGGCCTGTTATGTAGGTACCACTTGCAGAGTTCGAACGCCGTCGTTATTTTGTAAGTTCACTGTATGTGGTATGTTACATTAAAAAAAATTGGTTGCGTAATTGATATATATTATATATTGTACAAATATGTAGGTAGATGGATACACGTAATATTACCGGCCTGTTATGTAGGTACCACTTGCAGAGTTCGAACGCCGTCGTTATTTTGTAAGTTCACTGTATGTGGTATGTTACATTAAAAAAAATTGGTTGCGTAATTGAAGTGTGAGAAGGTGTATCATAGAACTCTCCACCTCCCATGGCCGCGGGCAATGCTCGACTCCCTAGTCCTAGTCCCTTGAGAAGGCAGGTTTGCAACCAAGGCAGGTAGTGTCGGTGTACCTTGCGGTCGTCGTCCTGGGCCGCGGGCCGCGGCGCTAGGCCCGGGCCCGCGCGCCGGCCGGCGGCCAGCCGTCCGGCGGCGGGCGGCCGCGGGCCGGCAGCCGCACCGGCACCCAGCACGCGGTGCGCGAACCCGATCAGCTCCACTATCGTCTCCTGGTTCGCTGGAACATAACCGACCTTTTTGTACGGGACGGGGGCCCACCACACATTCCCACCACTGTGTCTCCTGTGTAGCCAGGATTAACAGCGGCGACCGCCAAAAAAGGCAATGAACAGTGAAGTACATTGCGGTTCCGAGGGTAAAGCTACGGCTGCCTTCGAACGCACAACGAATTTAATCAGAAAAAATTAGCAGGAGTATGAAGCTTTTTAAATTTGACTTCCTCTCTTAACAATGTGAGAGACAACAATATGGCAAATAAGGCATTGAAAGTCTAAAGAGATGGCTAGTCAAGTGAAGCTCGACTGCCGTGCACCACGTATTTTATACTATTGAGGACCTAAAACATTGAGTTGTTTTAAGTCCCCAATATATACCATAGCCGACCTTGTCTATTCGCAGTGCATGGCTAAGTACACATCTAGCTCGGCATTGCAGTAAGTTAGCTTAACTGCAAAAAAATCAGTTTGTCGTGCTCCAAAATTAAGACGTCATTAGACGAAAGATATAACGGTGAAATATAACAACATAGATCGATATTTTTAACAAAGGCGTTATAGTTACTTACCGATAATATCCAAGTTGTTGAACAGTATATTCGCTATCCTTAGGTCTTCCGAGTCTCCCTCTCCCTTAACGATGCACAGTTCCACAGCAATCAGCGCCTCGGAGTCCACTAAACCGGGTGGGGCCCAGCCCGTGGCCCCCCAACTAACCCCGCCTGGGTACGCGAACCCCCCCGTGGAGTTGGTCCTGGTCCAGCCGGCGCCTGGCACCCACCGCGGAGATGGACTCGAACGACCTTCAGTGTGGTCTGTATGACAAGGCAAAAACGGGGTAACGAGCATGACACATATTCAATAGGCTTGTATACCATTTTTTTTTTCGATTTGTTATTTAAAGACTTCACGATAATATAAATATAGGTGAAATAATTACTTCGATTGCATAAAAACTTCTCGAGATATGATAACTTGAAGATCACAATTTTGGACTATCCCGAAAACGCTCCATACAAAAGGCCACCATGTTATGACGTCACACCTTGCTATTTTATGTGCATTGAATCAGAAATTTGTACGACAGCTATGTTAAATATTGCGTTTATGTAGCCAGTGCCGTAACAAAAGTTATAGTATTTTTTATTGTTTCTACAATGGTAATATTTATTGTTTATAATTTCACACCTTTAAAATGGACTTTCCCACCCAACTTTGACTGAACATAAAACACGTCGGACATAAGTTATTAAAATTTTAAGATCGTAGATCGTTCTAGTTTTATGTACTTTACGTTACTGATAGAGTTTTTATAATTTTATAACATTGGCCACTAGCCTATTACATACTTCTAAATTATTGATATGAAGTGATCTCTATACTATACTAATTAAAATCTATATATATAAAACAAAGTCATAGATAAGAGTTATAAGTGTTCGAACAAATCCAACTTTGTTTAATATATATAAATTCATTGTTTTACTTCCATAAAATCATAATTTTAGTTCAGCTAATGTAACACCACATTCATTGACTGTTAGGCGGTATGAAATTCGCTATCAGTATTGAGTCAGCTAGTTAAGAATAAAACATGATAGGTACATAATTACATTTAGGAAAAACACTTATCTTGAAAATGTATTATGTGCTTACTTTTGGCAGCGTTGGCATATCTGAGCGAATGCAGCGCGTGATGCAGCGCTTGCGGGTGAGCCAGGGCGGGCGCGGCGCGGGCCTCGGGCGACGTGGGCGACGTCGGCGACGTCGGCGACGTGGGCGACGTGGGCTCGGACCCGCGGATGCTGCCCGACGCCGTGTCCATGCTGGAATATAACATTTCTTGCTACGTTTGGTGGCAGACAAGCATACCCGTCGCCCGATGTGAGGTTATCGTAGGCATATTAACGCTCGCAACATGATATATCGTTCGCGCGCCACCATCTCGCTGTCAACGCAGCTACTCCTTCCTCACTCGTGGCCTACCACTCTTTTACCAGAGCTTCTTCTAATCGGCAGGGCGCACTCGCACTCGTTAGTGCTATTAAATTGCGTCGCCGACATTACTACGGCTTAAATTGGCAACATTATCGATGCTCGACGACCGCTGGAGTCGCTTTTCATTAGGTGACCGAGGGCATCGCCAGCGACAGGCCCGCGACAATGGCGCGTACTGACCCGACGTGCTTGTGGCTGGCGACGAGCAGCTCGAAGTCGGGCCCGTAGGTCTGCAGCGCGTCCACCACCAGCAGCGAGTGCACCGACAGCGACAGCGACAGGTCGGCCGGCCGCGCGCCCAGCGCCGCGCCCGCGCGCACGCCGCACACCTGCACCTCCGCGATGCTGCGCCCGCGCGACTGCACCTGCACACGCACACCGCATACACCACACCGCGCCTTAGTTAAAGAGACCACATTATGAGACATGTCACGCATTGGAAATATAGAACCACGACTGACCTCCAGCGACAGCTGGTCGATGGCGAACTGCAGCATGAACAGCTTGGCGTTCTGATGCGCCGACATCTCTGACCGCTCGGTCTCCGAGCTGACGCTGCTGTCGTCCTCCTCGTCGGCGCCGCGACGCTCCTCCGGGAGACCTTCGGGACTCCTAAAGATGATAGACATGTTTCTTATTTCTTATATCACGCGAATATACCACAAACCGGAACAGAGCGGATTTCCTTACTTTGATACACTCAACAAAATAAATACCATAGACATTCAAGTATAAATAAAAATAGTATTACAGTAAAGCATTCGACCGTTAAACCGGCATGTTCTTCTCAAAAATTGTATCTAATTTACAATGTAATTTATTCACGATTATAACAGATTACATCCTATATCGAAGATACGTCTCAGGTTGTATAAGGTTCAATTTTCGTTTACATTCATGTGAACTCAGTCGGGTGTTCCACAAGGTCACTCACTGGGACCACTGTCGTTTGGTATTTTAAATGAGTATCGTATCGTAACGTACCCGAAGAGCTGCGAGTTCCCGACGACGGCGCGCACGGCGGCCAGCTTGTGCTCGCTGAGGTGCACCACGAGCGCGGGCAGCGAGCCGCGCAGCGTGGCCGACGGGTACAGCGGGTCGCTGGTCGCCACCACGCGCCGCTCCGCCTGCGCACACCCGCCACCACCAACAAACTTGACAACGTGACAACGTGACAACGCACGGCATTGCCGGGCGATCGTGGCAAGGGCACGTAAAAACACGCGAGTGGACGACGTGTTGTTCGTTCGGATGATGCTTTCTGTTTTCAATGGTAATTATGACTAAATTCGCGCCTTCGTAACATACGAAGGCGCGAATTTAGTCATAATTACCACTTCCACTAGATGTATCCCTAGACTTATTTTATACCAGATCATTTCTAAACCATTTCATATATCAACCTTAAAAAAAAAGAGGGTAACCTGCAGTGATATGCTAAATCGGTCCAGTAAATGTAGCGAAGATGTGCTCTTAGTATGCGCGTACTTCCAGTTGTCCCGCGCGCGTCCCACCAGGATCTGAAGGTCGCTCAGCTCTATCCTGTACCTGTGGAAAAAGTTATTTAGTTGAAACGAAAGACTTAATTTTTTTCTAAATTTCGTTAATACCACTGGAGAGGCGAATTCGTCAACGGCTCATCTAATTCATTGTCATCGTATGAGCCGACGCGCGGCAGTTTGTTCTCTCTGTCGAAAGAAGCGGGGCGCGATGGTGAGGTGGTGAAGTGGTAAGGCGGTGAGGTGGTGAGGTGGTGAGGCGGTGAGGTGGTGAGGCGGTGAGGTGGTGAGGCGGTGAGGTGGTGAGGCGGTGAGGTACCTGTCGTAGAGGCTGATGTGCAGGCGCGCGGCGTCGAGCGCGGGCGGCGCGGCGGGCGGGCCGGGCGGCGACGCCGGCGACAGCAGGCTGCCCGGCGGCGTCGAGCACGGCGTCATGAACATCTCTGAGGAACAACCCGCGTCTCAACCGCACGATCGTTTCACAATTCAATACTAGATAAATATTCCTCGACAAATGATGTGAAGCAGTTACCGTAGACAACAACCCACAATGGAAATGTTATTTGACTGCGGTATTCTGTGAGGTACTTCAAACGGCCAGGTTATAAATACGCTGTACTCTATCTCTGTTTTGCCAAAACAGAGATAGCATACAGCTATATACCGGCTCGAAGGACCACAATGTAAGGGACCTTGATGGGGACCTTTACATAGAGCTATGCTTATGTTAAGAGCTGATGCTGCTGAGCTGAGCTGAGGGTTGGGTGACTCCGAAGAGAGCTAAAATGACCAAACCCGTCGAGTGTTAAACGAACACTAATTTAATAAATTAATTGTATTCACCTAATTGCAACATAGCCACATACGGCGCATATTGCAAGCTATGCTAAATTTATCTTCAAGTAATTGTTATATCTATGTAGGCATGGATATTATATATGTGTACGGTAAACCGTACAGACGTATAGACGCTAGTCAGCAGGGTGAACCGCGTTCAGCCCCCCTAGCCAAGTGTAATTCGTAACGTAGCGAACGCTAGATAGATCACGTGATATTTGTCAAAATCGAACATTTTACTATAAGAATTGACAAATGTCACGTTATCTATCTAACGTTCGTTACGCTACGAATTACACTTGGCTAGGGGGGCTGGTAAGATTGGCTTATGGCATCTTCTACTTCACATAGTGGCCAACGCCGCTGCCTATACCTGGTGTGATTATTTGTATACCTGATCCCAGCAGGTATGGCAGCGGCGGTGGCCGTCTTTCACAACTCGATCAGCTCCGTACACTACCTTCATCGTCGGTAGCCGTAACGTCGATGTCCTCGGCGGGCTGCATGTTGTGCAGCCTCAGCCGGCCGAAGTCCACCACCAGCACGGAGGCGTCGCGGTCGCACAGGTCCTCCACGAACAGGATTTGCGGCGCCGATATGTCCAGCTCGATTTGCCACGACCGCCGTTCACCCTACACATTTAGATACATTACTACACGGTATAGAGATGTAGAGTGTCCAAAGCCGGATCTCCACTAATGTATTTTCTGAAACATTCTGTAAAACATCGAAACCAAAATGGCGTGGCCATATTGTGATAAACGTTTTAATAACTGTATTTTCGTTTATTTTCTATTTAAAATTATTTATAAATTTCCTACTACTTGTTGTCGCTTCAGCCATAGGCGAGGGAATAGAACAGTAGAACATAGTTTTCCGT
Source organism: Hypsopygia costalis (assembly GCA_937001555.2). Lineage (NCBI taxonomy): Eukaryota > Metazoa > Arthropoda > Insecta > Lepidoptera > Pyralidae > Hypsopygia > Hypsopygia costalis. Next base: position 933,755 of record OW443330.2, read on the forward strand.
TAGTCCTATACAAAAATAAATGTAACGCAGACCACGCAGACTAATACTTAACACATACCTTAAAAAGTATTGACACGTCTCTTTCGTTTCGAGGTTTGTGCAAAATATTTAGAAAAAACATTTGCTCCTGCAAATGTTCTGAAACGGTCGCTCTATATAGGTTTTTTTTTTATATAAATTAATAAAAAATTGTTATGCGCGTGTAAAAGTGTGCGGTGTAAGGTGAGTGTGTGTCGTACCGGGCTGGCGTGCAGCATGTGTCCCCAGTGCTCGATGAGCCGCGCCTTGGTCTGGTCGCGCACGGCCTCGTAGGCGGTGTGCGGGCGCGCGGGCCCCCAGGGCGCGCACGCCAGCTCGCGGGCCCAGCGTGCGGTGTAAGGTGAGTGTGTGTCGTACCGGGCTGGCGTGCAGCATGTGTCCCCAGTGCTCGATGAGCCGCGCCTTGGTCTGGTCGCGCACGGCCTCGTAGGCGGTGTGCGGGCGCGCGGGCCCCCAGGGCGCGCACGCCAGCTCGCGGGCCCAGCGTGCGGTGTAAGGTGAGTGTGTGTCGTACCGGGCTGGCGTGCAGCATGTGTCCCCAGTGCTCGATGAGCCGCGCCTTGGTCTGGTCGCGCACGGCCTCGTAGGCGGTGTGCGGGCGCGCGGGCCCCCAGGGCGCGCACGCCAGCTCGCGGGCCCAGCGTGCGGTGTAAGGTGAGTGTGTGTCGTACCGGGCTGGCGTGCAGCATGTGTCCCCAGTGCTCGATGAGCCGCGCCTTGGTCTGGTCGCGCACGGCCTCGTAGGCGGTGTGCGGGCGCGCGGGCCCCCAGGGCGCGCACGCCAGCTCGCGGGCCCAGCGCGCCGCCGCCGGGGACATCACCACCTCCAGCGAGCCCGACTTCACCCACAGCCTGCACACGCGCACGCACACACGCCGGCGTTACATGAATATATTAAAGTCCGCGATACATACTTACAACGAAAGAGATTCAGCACTATTGTACAAAATACTATAATCTTGAGTTTCAAAATAATGGATTTACATGACAGTTTCCTCTCATTTTTTGGTTGGGGGTCACTCGACAAAAACCTCGTAGTGGTTCCTGGAAAAAAATTTGGCTTAGTATTGACTTACTTGTAGTCACAGTTGAGTCCGAACGGTTTCTTTTCGTACGTGAGCTGAAAGAGCGGTTCATCCTGAGTCGTAGTCTGCGTTTGTCCGAGCTGGGCGCGGCACCAACTCATCGTGGTGGCCGTGGTGTTCATAGCGCTCAGCCCTTCCCGGATCAAGCCCTAAGATCAAAAGAGAATACAATAAAATATACGGGCGAGATAAAGATGTGTTCTAGTGATGCCATCAGCGGGTTAATCACGATTGCACTACAGTGGGCGGATCTCGAGCGATGGTTTGTCTAGTCTGGCTCCGGGAGCGAGCCGTTCTCGAGGAATCGGAACCCACTTCGCGAGTGTATGGAAATAAAATTATAAGTCGACTACTTACACTGATACAGCGCCAAAATAAAAGCAATACATGTTATACGAAACTGTCATAATTTAGGAACACGCATAGGGGACGAGTGCACACTTCACAAAAAGTCAATATTACATCAATATCTACAAGAACTAAATATGGAGGTATAACGTGAAGCGATTCGAGTGGCACGTGCAACACGTGCAACGCGGGCAGTTACCTGCGGCGCGACGAGCACGGGGAACAGCGAGCCGGGCGTGATCCGCTCGCGCAGCTGCACGTCGCCGAGCGACACGTGCAGCGCGTGCGACGCGGCGCGCGGCCGCGACTCCACGCGCACGCACACCACCGAGAACTGCAGCTCCACGCCCGCGCCCGCCCTGCACGCAACAGACGGAACACTCGTATACGTATGGACATGGTATATCACAACGGCCAATACAGCTTCACTTTACATTCTAACTGCTGATCTAATCCTTATTTTTCAGGTATCATAGCTAGGAAAGACATACATTTTTTTTTATTTAATAAAACACATTCACCAAAATGATTATTTTGGTGAACGTGTTTAGTTAGGTATATTTGTTGAAAATTTGTTTAATGAATCTTAACATACAGCAATAGGAAACTATAAAGAATACTGTTTTTATTTATGTACCATTAAATTTCAAGTGTTTAGTGACAAAAGTCTTACGGATCGTCACCGTCGCCCTCCATGAGGTTGAAGCTGCCCTTGTTCAGCACGAACTCGAACTTGCCGAAGACGGTGTCCCTCTTGAGCAGCGTGTTGTTCTCTATGGAGTCGGCGATGACGTCGAGGATCTCCTCCTCGAGCTCGGGGGCGGGGGCGGGGGCGGGGGCGGGCGCGGGGGCGGGGGCGGCGCCGGGCCCGGGGCCGGTGGGCGCGGGCGCGGGCGAGCCGTACCAGCCCCACCACTGCGGGAACCAGTGCACCAGCATGCTGCGCCCCGAGCTGCTCGCCATCTCCGGCGTCGACACCGGACTCGCTTTCGGTACTTTCCGCATCGCTATCTGTACGACATAACACATTCAATATAATAACAACAATGTATACGTCGATTCTCACGATGGAACTTGACGCTACTCTACATGCATCGATATATTCAATGCTTTACGAGCAAAGCGATCGATAAAATAAAATACTATAAATAGGACTTTGTTTAATGAAGCGCTGTAAAATTACGAAAAAAAGCAGAATTTCTTACATCTGTCAGACTTGTTACAGTTCGTATGACGTTTAGATAGGAAAGATATCGCTATTGGAGACAATAATTATAAAGAACAGCAGAGGTTTTTTCCTTACACTAAAATTTGAGATCATTAAAGAACAGTAAAGTTTAGGTAACATGAAACACGACCTCATGACAGACAACGGATAATCATTACAGGAAGATATTTACGCAGCAACGTTAAAATGTTTTTTTTTTTGTAGGGAAGCACACTAGTAAGGAAGGTGTCGTGCGCTACCTCCCGCAGCGGGCGCAGCACGTGCAGCGGCGTGCGCCACTCGTACTCGTCCTTGGCGCGCTTCACGTCGGCCGGCAGCGTGGCGGCGGGGTTGGCCAGCGTGGCCAGGCACGCCGCCACGTACGCGCGCGCCTCGCGACTCGCGCCCGCGCACGAAGACCACGTCGGCCGCGGCTCCGTCCCTGTCCGACAGGTCAGTATATCAATAATATAGAGATACTGTATGCGCGGTGTGTATATGTGCAGGGCACTCACACGCGTGGTGCGGCACGTGGCAGTCGAGCGCGTAGATCCACCAGAGGCGCGCGTGTCCGCGCACGGGCGCGGGCGGGCGGCGCGCGCGGATGGCGCGCAGGCGCGCGATGCGCTCCAGGCCCAGCGAGCAGCCCACCGCCTCCGAGTACTGCCGCTGCGGGCACGGGGACACCACCACTTTAATACGTTGCACTTCGGCCCGGCGTGGCGGACCAAATAGACAAAAGTTCAAATACAAATATACGTAACATTATTTTACATCTCTCATATTCGGTAAGTAGGTCCTTATTACCCCCAAATGGGGCTTGTAGGTGACCAATTAGCGCTCTAGGGTAATAATGTAGCTATAAAAGCCCTAGGGCGGTAAGTAATTAAAAAAAAAAAAAACTTTTCTCTTTCAAAAAGTTCTCGTACATCTAACCATCATACTGGCAATAGACATCATGCATTCAGCCCAATGACAAAAGAGGTCGCTTCGCTATTCAGCCTTGTCTTCGTATGAGTATAATAGTCATCAATTTTAAATATCGAACGGCGAAGCTCAATTTACTTCTAGAAAAAAATAATAAAAAAAGAGATGAAAAAAGGCGGGAATAGAAACTTTTACTTTTAATATTGTTTGTTTTCGGGATTTTTTTATAATTACGTGCTAATTAGGAAAAAAAAATGAGTTCTGCAAGTGATGAAGATATAAGCTGCACTCCCGATTCAATGAAAATGGAAGCTGAAGCAGCAATTAACAATATTTTAAAGTTCTAAAGAGAGATATTTGAAAACTTACGACTAGTTCATGAAGTGGCGAAAAGAAAAACAAGTAAAGTCTTTTATTCTTGTAATCCCGGTTTTTTTCTACTTACCTCACAATCGAGATGTAAAGCAGAGTAGTTAGCTCGGGTGTAAGCATCAATTGCACCCTCGAACTATAGGCGCCCTCGCTGCGCTCGTGCGCCTAAATATCTCGGGCTGCAATTGATGCCTTACAGCCCTCGGCTACTAATCTACTATTACATCTCTCATATTCGGTAAGTAGGTCCTTATTACCCCCAAATGGGGCTTGTAGCACAGAATAATATACTCTAACAGAAGATCCACTTACGACACGATTGGAATAAAAATTAATAAAATATCAACCTTCGATACGCGCTAATACGGTCCAAAATAATTCTACAGCTGTATTCGTACCTAAGTCTTTCAGCGGCAGGGGCAATCGAAAGTAACCACTATATGTAACGCGTTACGAGCGACCGCCGCTGCTTTTGCAAAATGGTTTGTCACGCCGTTGACGTAACCGGGCTGCGTATCGCTCATAGGGTTGAACCACGTGTAGAACATAAAGCGCTCGCGGTCGAGCCGCGTAGATAGGTATAAATACATACGCTTGTTTATTAATGATCAATAAAATACATATACTTAAACTACCAAAAATGTAGTAGGTTTACGTATGTGTATGTTTATTACTCTGCTGTAATTACTTATATTACTATATCATACTCTGTGATTATTAAGTACATAGGTAGGTACTTAGTAACAATAATGTTACGTAATGTTGACACTGATAAAATGTATAATTTTAGAGTAAGTTTTAACAGGAATCATGACTGCACGTACTTACAGATATAGGTTTACTATTCACATTGTCCCAATAATAACGCGGATGTATCTTTAACACGGAAAGTATTTGTAAAATAGATGTAGGTATGTATTTTAAGCGCTAAACAAAATAACCGACCATAAATACCGAGATATTTAGTAGGCGTGGTGGTCATCGCATACCGCGTGCGTAAGAGAGCGCGCGTGACACTCGATTAATTATTGCTCTCGGGGGCGTCGGGCGTGTAGGTAAATAACTCGGCGGAATGGCGGAGTGACACAGGCCTGCTTGTAGGTGACCAATTAGCGCTCTAGGGTAATAATGTAGCTATAAAAGGCTCTAGGGCGGTAAGTAATTAAAAAAAAAACACTTCACTCTTTCAAAAAGTTCGCGTACATCTAACCATCATACTGGCAATAGACATCATGCATTCAGCCCAATGACAAAAGAGGTCGCTTCGCTATTCAGCCTTGTCTTCGTATGAGTATAATAGTCATCAATTTAAATATCGAACGACGAAGTTCAATTTCCTTCTAGAAAAAAAAATAAATAAAAAAAAAAGAGATGAAAAAAGGCGGGAATAGAAACTTTTACTTTTAATATTGTTTGTTTTCGGGATTTTTTTATAATTACGTGCTAATTAGGAAAAAAACGAGTTCTGCAAGTGATGAAGATATAAGCTGCACTCCCGATTCAATGAAAATGGAAGCTGAAGCAGCAATTAACAATATTTTGCCTGAAAGTTCCAAAGAGAGATATTTGAAAACTTACGACGAGTTCATGAAGTGGCGAAAAGAAAAACAAGTAAAGTCTTTTATTCTTGTAGTCCCGGTTTTTTTCTACTTACCTCACAATCGAGATGTAAAGCAGAGTAGTTAGCTCGGGTGTAAGCATCAATTGCACCCTCGAACTATAGGCGCCCTCGCTGCGCTCGTGCGCCTAAATATCTCGGGCTGCAATTGATGCCTTACAGCCCTGGGCTACTAATCTACTATATTTTCTCTTGTGGCCGTTTCGACGGTTCGTACATTATCTTTACAAATCATTTTTTTTTCTACTACCATTCTAACAATGTTCGCCTACTACATACGTCCCGGCTCATTTTGATGGACCGAACGAGCGGCTTATACGTTCGTAACACTCCAGACATTCAGATTCCGAAGCAGGGTCGTCTAAAGGTAGCGGCGAGGTACCTGCGAGAGGTTGAGCAGCACGGTGTCGAGCGTGAGGTGGCAGGCCAGCCGCGGCCGCGAGCGCGCGCGCAGCGGCTGCTCGGAGCGCTCGCGGCGCACGCGCGCGCGGGCCGACGCCGGCGCCGCCAGGTACCGGTGCGCGCCGCGCCACGTGCGGGACATGCGCTCCTGCACCGCCACACGGACACGTATACTCAATGACTAGTAACGCAATACGCTACTTGACAATGTTCAAAAATTGTATAAATTATTTAACAATTTCGTAAAATAGACAAACTATAAGATCTGCAAACTTTCATTCTGATATCTTCCGTCCGACTTATTTTAGGGTCGATCAAAGTTTGACGAGAAAGTCCATTTTAAAAGTATGAAATTATTAAAAAATATTATTTCCATTGGATAAGCAATAAGAAATACTGTAACTTTTATTATGATACTAATTACATAATTTCTGATTTAATGCATACAGAATACCAATCTGCGACGTCATAACTCAATAGCCTATTGTATGGAGCGTTTTCGAGAAAATCCAAAATTGTGATTTTCAAATTAACATATCTCGAGAGATTTTTCTGCTATCGAAGTAATTCTTTTACCTACGACTATATTATTGAGTCGTCCCTACATATCAAACCGAAAAAGATGTTGGTCAAATAGCCTATTGTCGATAACCATAAAATTCACTCATGACGTCGTATCGAATCGCACCGTCAACTCGGCGAGCGTACAGTTGGAGAACATGCCCCCGGGCACCGGCATGTTGTCCCAGTAGACGGCCAGCGTCTGCAGCTCGAGCAGCTTGAAGGAGCAGCCGTCGGCGTCGGCCAGCAGCGTGAACCCCCGCTGCCAGTTGGAGTCGCACGACTCCGCCGTCAGCGATTCCACCGTGAGTCCGCACGCGAACGCCGACGGCGCACACGTCAGCGCGTCTTCGTACCTTATGTGTACGTCGTTTAGTTTCAACTGAAAACGAAAAGATTGGAAGTGTGCACAATCGATTTAACCATAGATTAACAATTGGTCGCCGCTTCGCTTCGACTAGATGCCGCACTATCTAAAAACAACAACTCCGTGAATGCGGTAACTCAATATTGTAGTGTGCGTAAAACAATGTGTAGAGATGCTAGTGTGCGTGAAGAATTGTATTGCAACAGGCTCGGGTACGCCGAGTTCGGCGTAGTATTTGTTGCCGCATTTTACAAGTGCGCCGCGACATCTAGTCGAAGCGGAGCGGAGACCAATTGATAATCTAAGGATTTAACATTTTTATTCAAATACCACTAAGCGTACGCCATTCGGCACCGTGAACGAAGGGACTCCACATCGATGAATCGAATTCAATTTATTTATTTGCCGTCGGTCATTTCACCTTGTGACAGAGAGCGCTTCTCTGAATCCGTGCTCGGAACGTACCTGCAGGTTCTCGACTATGTTGGCCAGCAGGCCGGTGCCGTAGCTGAGCCACGAGGAGTACGAGGTGGCGTAGTAGCCGGCGTCGGTGGTCTCGTGGTCCAGCCGCCACTGCGCCTCCATCGCGTCCAGCAGCGCCACTTTGCGCTCGTGCGCGATCATCGCCTCCACCTCACTGTCCCACTAACATTACAATGACAATTTATAGTTTTCGTCAGCAAGCAGTACATTTCATAGTTTACAAGTATTAACATAAAAATGTATGCACGAGACGCACACGTGCATTTGTGCATTTTTTTTTTATACTACGTCGGGTGGCAAACAAGCATACGGCCCGCCTGATGTGAAGCGGTTACCGTAACCGTATTAACGCTCGCAACATAATATATCACTTGCGCGCTGCCACCCCCGCTGCCAACGCAGCATCTCCTTCTTTTCTGGTGACCTCACTCACTCGCAGGAACACAACAACCCTCAAGGGAATTGTTATTTGGCTGCGGTATTCTGTGAGGTGGAGGTACATTCCCCAGTCGGGTAGCTTACAATTACGGTCCCTACCTCTCTTTTCGCCAGAGCTTCGTTTGTCAGTCAGCAGGGTGCACCACGTGCAGGTGCAATTGGCTTTGGCAACACTGCTAAAAAAAGTAGGAAGTCATCTCGTTCTTTAACACCTCGAAATTATTTATTAGGAGAAAAATGCGTGCATTGCGCGCCAACTAGCCAAAAGACTATGGCAAAAGAGACAGACACAGGGTTTTGTCAATAGGTAAGAAGCTAGGAAGATCCATCCAATGTATAGAATATCAAAGAGAAGCCTTCCCCCTTCCACTTTCCCTAGAGGACTGTATAAGTTACCAGTAAACTGCTGTGGATGAGCCGAATGTCAAGTAATGGCGACCTTGGTCCCAAAGGTCTAGGGTTCGATATAAGTATTTATAAAAAAAATCTATATATTTATCAGTTACCTAGTACTCATAATACACGTTTAGGTAGATTTTAAGTTTAGTTTGGGACTTGTACAAGCTCAATATACAAGCGATATTCGGGTTTGATGTGTCAGCAGGCATATCAATTCTATCGATAATTTTTTGCATCATTCATTTATCAGTTCGCAAATGATCGTAAGCGTCGCGCGTACTCATTAATCATCATAATTTTATCAGCAAATCAAATAAACCATCAAAATTTAGTCTTTATCATCTCATTTAACGTCATTATCAAACCAACGTTAAAACGCCGTGCGAGACTTTAGCAAACGGGCTACCGACCACAGGTACCAGCGGCTGTCGCCCTACCTCCACATTTGTATCAGTGGCAGAAACGTTTGCTATCTAATCTAATTAAAAGTACACTTGAACTTGAAAATTGTAGGTCACAGCAGCAATACAAAGTCTCGCATCAATCATAAATGATATCTGTTATCTATTCAACTCATTCAAAACAATCTTATCCGCCACAAAGTCCAAATTTATGTATTTTATAGACATTGTATAATTGTGGATTAATCTACGTGTACTATTTTATCAGCATTAGCCTTGAACTATTGGAATGCACTCGATTAAGCTCCTCTAGTTACTAACCAACATTGCATAACAAGGTTGCTGAAGTACTGCCAGGCTCTTGCTGGGGATCAGATATTTGGGTGACATGTACTATTTTGTTTTATTAGAGGAGCTCGATGGATTGGTTGCGCGTGTGAATTTAATCGAAAACGCAAGTTAAGCAATATCGACTTCGAGCGGGAGTTGACTTGCATCATAACAATTATTTTATCAAATTCAATATAATCTACTCCGTAATAAAAATAAACCATTCCTCAGCGGTGAAATGAGTCCGAGTTCATGTCGTATCATTAAGGTTTTTAAGGTGAAAATTTTTAATATTATTTAAAATATCAGTACTAGGAGATTTTACCTCATCCAAATTGACAGGTGCGGCGACGAGATACAGCTTCTCTATGGCGATGAGCCATGGCGCCGACCTTATCTGTCGCACAGGCACCTGCAGCTGCACCTTGCCGATGAAGCCCGCCTTTACCTCCACCGGCAGCCCCAAGTGCCTCAAGGCATCTTTCCTTAGCGGAAGATTCTCTAATTCTACCTTTCCTGAAACCAACAAATTCAGCTTTTTAATAAATTTATATTGGCACATTTGTTGCCAATCTCTGGATAAATGCCATTGCCATAAAGTAAAGATGAAAAAAAATATCTCAATATATGTGCAGAGCGTTACGAAAAGTGTGATCGGGCGAGGCGAACGGAAGTTGAGAGGGAGATATAAGTTAGTGAAGATAGAAAGGGAGATAGTTACGTTTTGTATATTACTGTAGGGACAAGAGAGAGGTGCGAGCACACATTTTCTTTCTCTCTTTCTCTCATAGATAGTTACATTTCATATATCTAAGAAACAGTGCAGGCCACTCATTTTTTTTTATTTGGTTGCAGTATTCACCGAGGTGGAGGAAATTTCCCAGTCGGGCAGCTTACGAGTACGAATTACTTCGAAAATATGTAAATAAAAATAACTATAATTTTAAAATTTGATCTTTAGGTTAACAATCTTAAAGGTGGTGAAATGTTATTCCAACATTTGGTTGCTTGGTAGCTACCAGTAAAACTGACAGTTATGTGCTTGTATACTGCCAGTGGGGGAAGCCTGGACCAAAGAACACTAGATCCAAGCTAAAGCATTGGATAAGTTTAATTGAATAAGTTTAAATTCAGCTCTATAAGTTTAAATTCAGCTCTATAAATAGTGCTGAATTTAAACTTATTCAATTGGAATGCTTGTATATCCACCTTTGTACATTGTTTTACATGCATGATAATTAAATAAATAATCTGGATTATTGAATTTGACGAGATTAAGTGTTGCTAAATAGAAATATTGGTGAGACAGCATTATTTTTATTTATATCTCATTTAGCCATATACAGTTGTTATTATAAATTTTAGGTGAAGTAAACAAGCTTGGTGGTCGAATGGCTAATAATGGTCATTTTGTTACATCACCAAGGTCATGAGTTCGATCCCCACACGACAAACATTAAAAAAAAAAGTATTTACATCTAGTACCTTATATAGTTTGGGACTAGATGGCAGTGTGTGTATTGTCGAGGAATATTTATTTATTTAGAAAAAATATCAGTAGACTATATCAGAGTAAAACATAAATTAGTTTTCTGTAACTACATTTTTCATGCGTGATGGCTACTAGATATAGCAAAAATAATGTCTTCAATGGAGACACGTTCAAAGTTTGTAGAGCAGTGGCAGGACGGTAATCTCATAGCCATAAACTAACAAACTAAAGAAACAATCTGCTGAGTAACACAGCAGAATGTTGGCAATGTTTTTCTTATTCATTGTGAAAGGATATTTTACAAATTTGTAATTTAATTTATAAATTAAATATTTAACAAATATAATATATATAAATAACAAGTTTTAGAACATCTAAATTTTGCCTTATACATCAAATAATCATGACTGTTATATCAATTACTGAAGTATCAACCACTCATTTACTGCCAATTAAGGCTTACAATTAATTTGCAATTACACACTGTTCTTGTTTCATAAATTAAGAATGGTTACCGAATCAGTTTGAAAGAATTTATTACAAAACTTTGTTCATATAAAGGTTAAATGTGTCTATTTAAGTATGTATTAAGAAAGATAGGTATTTACTTAATAAGATAGTTTATCCACCCTAAGTGGATACTCAGAAATGCTTGTGGACATCCACTCTGAATGGGGTTGATAATCGGAATTTGCATAATATCTTACTTTTCAGGGTGGATATCTATCCACATGTGGACATCAAGTGGACATGCATTTCTAAGTTTAAGTTAAGGTTTAAGGGTGGATAAATGGAATAAACAAATAAGCTCCCTAATAGGTAAAAGATTAAAATTTTCAAATACAAACATACAACCTTACCATCAGGTGATAAGTAATTATACTAGCCCATAAAAGCTTTTAACAACAGACTTATGCATTGATGTTTGGTTTAGTGTAATTTATTTAGATACAACTATCAGCATAACATATCCATGAATAAGGGAATACTTAGACAGGCATATATACCTATTATTTATTTAATTTTGTATGAGGTGCTATGGTTCGGTGTAGTGGTAGTAACTTGGCAGTTGCAATTTTGAAACATCAAAATATATAAATAAAAGCAACTGACCGTCGGGGCTCTTCCTTTAACAACCAGATCATACCAACAACAACTGTATGTAGCAGTACTAAGTTTGACTCTTCAAGATACAGATTAATAGCATTGTCTAGTTCAGTGTTTCCCAAACATTGTTCTGCCATGCATGCATTACATGGCCCGGTAATTTTCACACTGCCCCTTCATGACCCACTTTATACTTTTAAAACCCCAGCTGGTTCTATTAAATAATACAAATTTATTAATAGTAAAAATGTTTTATTAATACTACATATTTTGGTATCGTATAAATGTTCACGATGCATTGATAGATAGTAGGTATTATTTTCAAAACAAGGCGGGAATGTTGTGACCCGGTATTTTATTTTGATGGACCGGTACTGGGTCGCGACCCAGCAATTGAGAAACACTGGTCTAGTTCATAGGGTAAAAAGGCCGTTACTTGTATTGTGTCATCGAACTTGTTACGGGTTGCTATTAGGTATTGCAAAATTATTTTAAGTGGCATGAATAAATATTGTTTCTAATATTATATTATTATAGTTATTTACTCAGTATATGTGTTCATAGTTCAGTGTTTGTTCCCGGGTGCGACTTACCAGACAAGAGTGCTACGCTCAGCTGATCTGTGTTCAAGTTTTCCACATACTTCCCCAGGTAGTTGTTCAAAACCCAAGCTACTAAGCCCTCCAACATTGTGCATCGTGTTTTACAATCTCTCTGTTCCTCGCACTACCTTTCCTGAAATCACAATATACGAATATTTATTTGTAATTAATTTGTGTATTTGACTATACCGCGCATTACCTCATCATTACAGTCTATTACTCTAGAAAGTTATTTAAATAATTCACAATAATATTATAAGAATTGTAAATTACTTACTCATTGGGTGTATAAAACTTTTATTTACGACTATAAATTTTATTTTAGATCTTTACTAAAAATCAAAATGAGAAAAATAGCAAATATGAAAATTACTCTCTCAGTCAGCAGATAGTAACACATTTTGACATATATGACATTGACACTTAACGGATATTGACAGCAAAGACAGGTAACAGCTGACGATAGACTGACTGTCAGAGACAGCCCAACGCTGGTAACCCTGATTTTTATGTGAGTATGATAAGCAGAAGTACGCACATAAAAATTGGTTGAAGAAGCCCAAGTTAGGTTTATTTTTTTATTTGTCTATATGGGTCTAATGTATAGTATTGGCCGGGTGTTTTCCGGCAGACTAGAATAGAATCACTCCGTCTCTTCCCGTGGATGTCGTACAAGGCGAATAAGGGAAATACATTATCAAACATCCAAACCCATCAGGCCAGCGCGTGGGGAGTATACGCCAAACCCTCCTTCTGTCTGAGACGGATGAGAGAGGGTGACGGGTGGAAGGGTGAGGGACGTGCAACACGAGCACGACCCTCTCTCATCCGTCTCAGACAGAAGGAGGATTTGGCCTACACTCAGCCGTGCTCCTGTAGTGGAGACTAAAATGACCTGATGATGATGGTGATGATGGTACGCACATAAAAATTGGTTGAAACCCGGTTAGGTTTATTTTTATTATTTGTTCGATCGATCGATCAATAGGGCTTTTCATTTTGAAATGGCGGTAATTCAAAACATTCGTACTGTTTTAATCAACAATGGCAATAAAGGAATATTATCTCCACAAACAAATAAATTACTGGAAAAAACCATCGATGGGATTTCACTTATTTATGATTCAGTTGAAGCTCATATTTGTGAACAATTGAAAAGGTAGCTAAAATGTCATGGGCGTCTGCAAAAAGGTAAAAAAGTGAGCTAAATTAGAGGTTTAATATTTACAATTACATTCTTATTAATAATTATTAATTTATTTGCAAGAATTGAAAAAATATTTTGAGTATTATTTGTAAAATAATTTAATAATTTATAAAATAAGTAATTAATACTTAGAGGCTATACATGATATTATTATTTAGACAAATGTAAATGCTGAATAGAATATGTTTAGTAGTTTTTATCATAAATAAATGACATGTTTAATATGAGATAATTTATAAAAGATTTATGATATTTACAGAGTCAATACAATATACTGTTTGATCGTATTGCCGAATTATTTTCTAAATTGGAAATGCTAAATACTGCTCATTTTAAGTGAACTGTAACTTGTTCTTTTGAGTAATAAAGATCTTTAAACCGAATACAAAATGCAATTAAGAATAATGTGCCAGTGGACCATACAATTGACAAGGGGAAATAGCTAAATATCTTAAACACACCCAATCAAAATTGAAATGTAGTGCAGTGAGTGCAGAGTCAAAAAATCAATTATCAAACATTCCATTTTTTTTCACTTTTTTCAAAAAATTTATCGGCTTTAATCAATATTTTAATTTTTCATACAGGTAGCGGGCACTTTAGTACCTTATGGTTGTTTACAAAAAAAACAGTACGAAAAAAATGGCTGATGCTAACACAGTCAGATGCGCACAAAAACTTTTGACGTGACAACGTCTTATAAATTGGTTAGCCGGGTGACACTTCAAGAAACTGGGTCACGTTATGCGCTTACAATGAGAGCGAGTGAAAGGCGCGTGCCTTTCACTCGCTCTCATTGTAAGCGTGTCGTGGACGCGTGTCCCTTCTAAGAGCGAGAGAGACAGACATAAAAAGTGAAAGGCATGCGTCCCTTCCACTCGAAAACATTTTACCACTCAAAGTCGTTGTCACGTAAAACTTTCGCCCGTATACCGACTTTACAGGCAACCAATTTTTTTGTGATGAAATGGCCTATTGTTGCGGATTCCTGGCCGAAGGATTGATCAAAACAAGTGGGCCGCACGGTGGGCTGAGAATCGGCTTTCATAGACTTAGGGCTTTAATTTTTTAAGTGTCGCTTTTTTTGCCAAATATTGCTTCCATTTGCTATAACTATACAAAAAAATAACAACTGTGTTAATTCTGAACAAAAACGAATGAATTACAATTTTTTTTATGAAAAATTTGTATGAAACTAGTATGAAAAATTCGATTATCTCTGAAACAGCAAGGAAAACCGTAATATCCTTATAGATGCTTATAGTACTAATTATTTATGATTTTTTGACATACTTTTTTTAAAATAATCGATATCTAAATATATAAAAGAAGTAACTGACTGAAATAAATATCAACGCACAGCCCAAACCGTCGGGTCTAGAGATTCCAAATTTAGCACGTGGGTTCATTTTAACGTCTAGGGGTGCACTAAGAAAGAATTTATCAAAATTCATCCCCTAAGGGGGTGAAATAGGGCTACAAAATTTGTATGGGAAAACAAGATTAGTTGGACTATTTTATCCGAAACTTTACACGAGTACTTCTATATATAAATGAGTAAACACGTGACGTGTTCCAGGATTTTTCAAAATTCAACCCCTAAAGGGGAAAAAATGGGATGAAAAAGTCTGAAAATCGGCATGGCTATTGTTTTTATAGTTTATCGGGTCGCTGACTACGAAAACAACAACTATTTTATAAACTAACATAGCCGACGTGACAAAAAATCACGCCTATGGACCCCACAGACGTGATTTTTAAAAATTCAACCCCTAAAGGGGGAAAATGGGGTGAAAAAGTCTGAAAATCGTCATGGCTATTGTTTTTTTAGTTTATCGGGTCACTGATTACGAAAACAACAACTATTTCATAATCTTACATAGCCGGCGTGACAAAAAATCACGTCCTTGGGGGTGCGAGGGGGTTGAAATGTCATAATATCAATATGGGTGTTGATTCCATGGTTTTCATTTTTCATGGACGTCAATTATGAAAATGGCATCGATTTGAAAATATAACATAGTAGACATGAAGTTACATAAAAGGATTTTTCAACTTTTATCCCCAAGATGGTGAAACGAAGGTCCATAGTTTGTACGGGGAAACAAGATTAGTTGGACTATTCTATCCGAAACTTTACACGAGTATTTCAATAGATAAATGAGTAAACATTTGTTTCAGGATTTTTCAAAATTCAACCCCTAAAGGGGTAAAATGAGGAGGAGGGATAAATTGTGGAGTGACGCGCAAATACCGCGTCAGGAACTCACGCATTCGCGGCAGCCTTCATGTCCGTGATATTGCAGACAAACTGCAAGAAAGTCGCCTACGTTGGTATTTATTTATTTATTTATTTATTCATTTATTGCATCACATTATGTCATTAACAAATTCGAGATCTTATAGTAGTGTCATATAAGCATAATGCACCTTGATAGGTATAGCAATGTATGGAATGGTATGGAAGAGAGAGAGGCCGATATTACAGGGTTACAATACAATTGTGTTACAGCTAAATAATCATTGACTACTAGTATAATATATATAAATAAACTTGGAATGTCCTACCATTTTTCATCTATATATTCGCCTACGGTATAATATGCTTTTTCAATTAAGAATTGTCTTAAAGTTTGTATGAATTTCATGTCTTTTATTTCGTTTTTTAAGATCGTCGGTAGTTTATTATAATTTTTTATGGTCATGGATGTTGGAGAATTAGTTTTATTGTTTATGGTTTTATTGATGGCTAAAAAACATAGTGACATTGTAGGAATTTGAATTTAAATAAAAGAATGTATTTTGTTTAGGGTTTGCGAAGATGGAGTTGTAAAAAAGAAGTCAAGAAGTATCAGGAAAAAGATGTGGTAGATTGTGGTTTATTGTTTTAAGTTTTATTTTGATGAAATATATTTTATTATGAGAAGAGGAAGTTTTTAATAACATTTTAGATAGTGTGTTCCCAAAAGGTGATAGTGAATCAACCCTGAAGGAAACCCCTCTCAACACGTTGTGATTCAGCAACAGGTCATGGGCCTTGCAAAAAATATTTTTTTGATTACGAGTTTATATTAATAAATTAACATGGATTCCGAAAATATGGGTGAGAAATTTAAAACTGATTTTTATACTAAACTAAACAGTGACTGTGATTATACCATATGGAAGAAAAAGATGCTTATTCTTTTACACGCTAAAGATTTGCATGATGTTTTGACTGCCGAATCAAAAGAAAAGGTATGTACAAAGAAAGACAATAAAGCAAAATACCTAATTATTAATAGTTTGCACGACAAATATATTAATCATATTATAGAATGTGATACCGCTAAGGATATGATTACAAAATTAGATAATTTATTTTTGGGAAATAAAGAAACACAGATTTGCACTTTATTGGAAGAATTTTATAATTTCAAAATTACAGAAAACATCATGAATGACATTAGTAAACTGCAAAATAAAGTAACAAAAATTAGGAGCCTTGATTTTCAAATGGAAGACCAGCAAGTCATATCAAAAATATTAAGCTGTTTACCTACAAAATTTGACTACTTTCGAACGGCGTGGCAATCAACTGGAAAACAAGATAGGAATTTAGATAATTTGATTTCAAGAATATTAGTGGAGGTAAATCATCAAGACAGAAAGGAGAATGATGAAAGTGAAACAACTGCCAACACATTTTATATTAAAGACTGTTACAACTGTGGCAAGAAAGGACATGTTGCTAAATTTTGCAGAAACAGAAATACACATAACAGGATGGAATACATGGGAAATGCATTACAATGTTTTAAATGTTTAAGAATTGGACATAAACATACAGCTTGCAAAGAAGAAAATAACTGTAGTATTTGTAAGAATGACTCACATTATACAAAATACTGCTTAGATAGAGGATCAAGTACTGTAAGTAATGTCAAATCTTTAACATTCAGTTCACATGAAATAGTTGAATTTATAATGGATTCTGGAGCAAGTAACCATATAATTAATAATGATAAATATTTACAAAATTTAAGCAATAAACAATATAGAATAGCAACAGCTGATGGTAACATACATACTGTTAATAAAGTAGGAAAACTGTACAGTAGAAATAACAATTGGACCTTCAGTGATGTTCTATATGTTCCAAAAATGATAAAAAATATTATTTCAATACCGAAGCTGACAGATTATAATTATGAAATTAAATTTTTCAGAAACCAATGTAAGGTCTACGATGATGGGGTCTGCTTTCTTACTGCGACCAGGGGCAGTGACGACCTGTACTACGTAAGAATTCCTATTGAATATGTTAACCACATAGGAAATTCAAGGTCAGTCAACTTTTCTAGAATATCAAAAGAGGAATTTTGGCATAGAGCATTAGGACATTCCTCGATTAATAATACTAAAGGCTTAGTACGTGGTATTAATCTTGATATTAAAGATAGTTTGGACATCTGCGAAGTCTGCACGCAATCCAAGTTATGTAGAAAACCTTTCAAAACAGAACGTCATAGGGCTACAAAGCCATTAGAAATTATTCATAGCGACATCTGTGGGCCAATAGGGGTTCCAACTTTTGACGGATATAAATATTTTATCACATTTTTAGATGATTACACACACTTTATGAAAGTTTTTCTCATTAAAAGAAAAGATGAAGCATATTCTAAAATAATTAATTATATTAATGTGGCAGAAAATCATTTTAATACTAAAATTAAAACTTTTAGATGCGATAATGGGGGAGAATACTCTAGTAATAGATTAAAGAAATTTTTTGAAGAAAGGGGAATTCAAATAGATTATAATATACCATATACACCCCAACTTAATGGGAAATCTGAGCGATTAAATAGAACAATTATGGAAAAGACTAGAGCGTTACTATTTGATATGAGTTTACCAAAACAATTATGGGGTGAAGCGGTACTTACTGCAGCATATTTAACTAATAGGTGCTCGAATAGAATTAATAGTAGAACGCCGGCTGAAATGTGGTTCAACAGAATTCCAAATTTAGAACATTTAAATATTTTCGGTTCTTTGGCTTATTTTAAAAATAATAAACCTAATGTTAGTAAATTAGATTCAAGGTGCAATAAGGGTTTATTAATTGGTTATACGAATAACGGTTATAAGATTTGGGATCCAATTAATTTAAAAATACATTATTCTAGAGATGTTAAATTTGATAATAATAAAACAAAAGTTACTGAATTTTTAGAAGAATATAATTCGAGTGATAACATGATGGATTTATATAGAATTTTTTGTGATGAAAATGTTAATGAGTGTTCGGTGGATAGTGATTCTCACTTTGAGAGGGGAAATTATAGATATAGTCATGCAGGGTCGAATAGTGATGGGAATACACAATTGATAGATATTGTCGATGATTATAATTTAGAAAATAGTGATGGAATTAGTGCGGTTAATAATGATGAAGAATTTTTAAATAATAATGAAGAAAGTTTAAAGAATAATGATGAGGTTTTAAATAATAATGATAGTGAAGATGATAATGGTGTTTGTGTAAATGAAATAGTGGAGCCAGAGATTTTAAATGAAAATGTTCAAGAAAATGAAGATGAAGATGATGAACTATTTGAAGATGCAAATGAAATAATTAATGAACAAATCCCTAGAAGAATTTTGCCTAAAAGAGAGAGAAGATTACCAGAGAGATTGAAAGATTATGATTTAGAAAGTTCGTTTTTAACTTATGGTGAAGCAATTAAAGGTGATGAGAAGTTGTTATGGCAAAAGGCCATTGATGAAGAAAAAGATTCTTTGGAAAAGAATAAGACATGGGTTATTGTAAATAAGTCAGAAGCAGAAAATAGAAAAATAATTACAAGTAAATGGATTTTTACAATTAAACCAGGTGGAAAATATAAAGCTAGATTAGTAGCAAGAGGTTTCTTACAGAAATATAATATTGATTATAAAGAAACATATAGTCCAGTGGTTAATACTACAAGTATACGTTTACTGTTGGCAATTGCGGCTCAAAGAGGATACAAGATGAAGCAATTTGATGTGAAGACAGCATTTTTATATGGAGATTTGGAAGAAGAAATTTTTATGGAAATACCAACAGGTTATAATATTGAAAATAGTAAGAATAAAATTTGTAAATTAAAGAAGAGTTTATATGGACTGAAACAAGCACCACTTATGTGGAACAAGAGGATAACCGAATATTTAAAAAAGTTAGGTTTTATACAATTAAAATTAGATCCTTGTTTATTTTTCTGTAAAGAGAAAGAAATATATTTAGCAATTTATGTTGATGACGGAGTTTTAATCGGAAATAATATTTTACAATTAAATAATATAATAACAAAATTAGAAAAAGAATTTGAAATGAGAAAGTTTGATAAAGTTGAAAAGTTTCTTGGTATTGATATAGACGTTAGAGATAATTTTGTAAAAATATATCAAAAGACATATGTAGAATCATTAATTAATAAATATAATTATGAGAATTTGAAACCAAGTGTTTATCCGGATATTTTGATCGATACACATCAAGAGGGGAAAGGGAGTATTGATGATGTGCATCGTTATAGGACATTTATAGGTTCTTTATTATATTTAGTGAATAAAACTCGTTTAGATCTTGCTTTTCATGTTGGGTATTGTAGTCGATTTCAAGAGAATCCTAACTTAAATGATTTTCTAAATATCAAAAATTTGTTTAGGTATTTAAAAAGCTCTGTTTCGAATGGGATTACTTATTTGAGAGGGAGTGATTTAACTTTGAGAGCGTATTGTGATGCAGACTTTGCCGGTGATCCTGATACTAGGAAAAGTACGACTGGCTTTGTCATCCTGTACAGTGGTGGACCTGTTCATTGGTGTTCGCGTAAACAGTCCGTGACTGCTCTGTCCAGTACAGAGGCAGAATACATCTCAGCTGCCGAATGCATTAAAGATCTATTATACGTTCAAAAATTAATTCATGAAATAACTGGTAAAATACCAAAAACGGAACTATTTGTTGATAATCAGTCGGCTATTGTATTAATTAAAAATGGAATCTTGAATAGAAGAAGTAAACATATAGACGTTAGATTTCACTTTATTAAAGAAAAAATTCAAGAAAATAAAATTGAGATATTCTACTGTCCAACAAATTCAAATTATGCAGACATATTGACAAAAGGATTAGACAGAACAAAGTTTTTAAGACTAAGGAAATATATAGTTAGTGACACTTAATTAAAAATGAACATAGTGAAGTGATTTAATGTAATGTTATAGATATATGATAGGTTAAGGTTGTTTGGCTGATTAATTGGAAATTTAGTTTTAAGGTTGTTTTGATTGATTAATTTGAAATTTATATATTAAGGTTGTTTAGGTAGAATTATTTTAAATTAATATTTATGGGGTTATATTTATTTAGATAGATTTGTTAAGTGGGGAATATGTGTATGGGATTTAATAAGTTAGGTAATATTAATTTAAGAGGGGATGTTGGAGAATTAGTTTTATTGTTTATGGTTTTATTGATGGCTAAAAAACATAGTGACATTGTAGGAATTTGAATTTAAATAAAAGAATGTATTTTGTTTAGGGTTTGCGAAGATGGAGTTGTAAAAAAGAAGTCAAGAAGTATCAGGAAAAAGATGTGGTAGATTGTGGTTTATTGTTTTAAGTTTTATTTTGATGAAATATATTTTATTATGAGAAGAGGAAGTTTTTAATAACATTTTAGATAGTGTGTTCCCAAAAGGTGATAGTGAATCAACCCTGAAGGAAACCCCTCTCAACACGTTGTGATTCAGCAACAATGGAGTAGGGTCCGGTACTATGCAACGCCAATTTTGATGGAACCTGAAGTAATTTATTTTTGTTTCGTAATTCATGCCGGCGAGGAACATCACATGCTCTGGAATAAAAGGTGGGATATTTTCTCACAAATTTACATAATTCCAATATGTACATGCACGGAAGTGTCAGAATCTTTAATTTTTTTAAATGTGGTTTACAGCTTTCTTCTTGTTTAATATTAACTAATATCCTAACACATTTTTTTTGTAGAACGAACAAGTCGTGACTGTTTGTACTGTCACCCCACAACATCACGCCGTAATTCAACCACGCGTGTGCAAAAGAGTAGTAAGCTGTTACCGCTGTTCTTAAATTGGTCGTTTTCTTTAGCTCTCTCAATGCATATACAAATTGAGAGAGCTTGGTTTTTACATTTTGTACATGTGATTTCCAGTGTATATTTGAATCTATGACAATACCGAGCAAATTGTAATTAGAAACACAATCCAGTTTTATGTTGTTGAAAGAAAAGTCAATTTTCAGTTCAACTTTTTGCCGTGGCCTGAATTGCATCATTTTTGTTTTTGAAAATTAATTTCTAAATTATGATCTCTCATCCAATTGTCAATTTTTTCTAAAATGTCATTTAATTTGTTATTTAAATTTATATTATTATTATTTGATATTATAATTGAAAAATCATCAGCGAACATCACGCATCGTTCATTAATTATTTTCGGAAGGTCGTTTATGTAAATAATGAATAAAATACATCCGAGTACACTTCCCTGTGGTATAGAATTTCTCATTAGCTGATTTTTTGATCGAACATTTTTGATTTCCCCAGTTTGATCGTCAATATGTTGAATCTCGACGTATTGTTCTCGGTTTTCAAGATATGAACTAAACCACTTATGGGTAACACCTCGTACTCCTATGCCATACAATTTATTTAAAAGAATGTCAAATTTAACTTTTTCGTAAGCTTTAGTCATATCAAATAAGATACTAATAGCATATTTTTTATTATTTAATATATTTAAAATGTCATTTATAAATTTATATGTAGCTAGAATTGTGGAACGTTTTTTACGAAAGCCATTTTGGGAGTCATCGAAAATATTATACTTCTCGCAGAAAGAGTTCAATCGGAAATACATAGCTTTTTCAAATATTTTTGAGGGAACCGGCAATAATGATATAGGCCGGTAGTTGTTAGGATCAGTTTTAGAATTCTTTTTATGTTTAGGTTTTACTAAAGCTTTTTTCAATAAATCTGGCATTGATCCCTCTAAAAATGACTGATTGACAAGTGTGGTTAGGGGAGGTGTCAACTCATCAGCGCATTTTTTTTATAAGTGTGGATGGTAGTTCGTCTATTCCGAAACTTGCTTTAGATTTTAAGCTCTTTATAATCTTTTTTATCTCGCGTTCATCCGTTGGCCACAGGAACATTGTATTTTCAATCTTATGCGCTGGTGGCCTACCCTTTGGCGACAACAGTGGCTGTGCCATTCCTTTACCCGCCGACGCGAACAAGTTGTTAAATTCGTTTGCAACCAATTCAGGGTCAGATGTTAGTTGATTTTGAATTTGAAGTTTTGTATTTTGAGTTACTTTTTTAACGGCTTTGTTGGTACGCTCTTTTATTATCTCCCACATGGTTTTCGTTTTGTTATCTGAATTTTTCATTTTTCTTATTGAACTAAGCTGCTTTGATTTAATTATTATACGTTTTAAAATTTTCGTATATTGTTTGTAAAATGTCATTAATGTTTTATCTTTGGAAAATGTAGCGTGAATTTTAAGAAGTCTTTTGTTCTTACACGATATTCTAATACCGCGAGTTAGCCAATATCGTTTATTGTTAGTGTTATTATCTATTTTTAGCCGTCTTTTAGCGATACAGTTCTCTAGTACTTTATTCAAGACTTTGTTAAATATATTATAGTTTTCATTAACAGTTTTATTGGAAGAAATATAGTCGTTCCAGTTAACAGCTTTTAGTTGGGTTTTAAATTTGTTAATGTTATGTTCAGTATACATCCGTTTAATTACATATAATTTTTGCTTTGTTTGTTCAATTGCGATATTATTTAGATGCAGTTTTGTGGATTTATGGTCTGAAAAACCAAGTTCGATTACAGAACATTTTACATTTTTTGTAAAATTGGTCACATTTTACGAAAACCGACAGGCTATGTGGGTAACAAATGTCTAGCTATGCCGCCCCCGCCGGGACCCGGCAGAAGGGGAAGGCCAAAGAAATGCTGGCTTGATGTCGTAGTGGATGACATGCGGGCCAATGGTCTCACACAAAGGGATGCCGAAGACCGGGCGAAGTGGAGGAGAAAAAGTAAGAAAGCGGACCGTGGGCTCCGAAGCGCAAGCTTAGGATGCAACCGGGACTTAACGCTTGGATGATGATGATGATGATTCTATCCGAAACTTTACACGAGTATTTCAATAGATAAATGAGTAAACATTTGTTTCAGGATTTTTCAAAATTCAACCCCTAAAGGGGTAAAATGAGGTGAAAATGTCTGAAATTCACCATAGGTATTGTTTTTATGGTTTATCGGGTCGCTGATTACGAAAACAATAACTATTTTATAATCCAACATAGCTGACATGACATTAAATCAGCTCTGTGGGGGTACACCAGAGTAGGGGTTAAAATGTCATAATATCATTATGGGTTTTGATTTTAAGTTTTCTGAGATGTCAATTATGAAAATGGTATAGATTTGAAAATATGACATAGTGTACACGAAAGTACTTAAAAAGATTTTTTTAATTTTACCCCTAAGAGGGTAAAAGCACCAAAGTTTATATGGAGAAACAAGATTAGTTGGACTATTATATTCTAAACTTTACATGAGTACTTCTATAGATAAATGAGTAAACACGTGTTTCAGGATTTGTCAATATTCAACGCCTAAAAGAATGCAACAGCACAAATTATGATAAATGTAAATGTTCATTTATAGGAAAAGTCAAAAGTACAAAATACCTGGGTATCATTTTGGACCAGAGACTCACCTGGTACCCGCAAATTTAATTTAACATATAACTGCTAGAATAAGGAAATTTGTATGGATGTTCAAAACTTTAAGATATATAACTCCAAAAAACAGTTCAGCATGCCCTGGCTCTCAGGGTAAAAATCTTCTAAATTACATTTATACGGCATTAGTTCAATCAGTGATTACATATTGTCTTCCCATCTGGGGAGGAGCACTGAAAACTCGTTTTCTTGAGGTTGAAAGGGCTCAAAGAACTCTAATAAAAGTAATGTATTTAAAAAAAAAAACTATATTCTACAGATAAATTATATGAAATTAGTGATCTTCTGTCAATTCGTAAATTATATATAGTACATATGATACTTAAAAAACATGAAAAAGCATAAAATATAATCCGAATCTGAAATCCAAGAGAAGGAAATACAATGTTGCACCTGTACCTAGAAAGAGGACTATGTTTGCAAGTATTCAATACAACAAACTATCGGCTAGTTTATATAATCAAATAAATGGGAGATTGGATATTTATATGAGAACCAACCACGAATGTAAACAAGCTGTAATAAATTGGATTAAAAAATTGAGCTATGACGAAACTGAATTACTTTGCAGAGCAAAACAAGTTTGAAAGTACCACGTACTCACAGATATCTAATATTGTGATTAATTTTCAAATTATCACAGACACGACACAGTCTCTAACATAGAAGCACACGCACGCACCCCCCCCCCCCCCCCCACACACACACGCACACACACTTACATGCATGTATTGAAGTATTTTAAAATTGTTAATAATTACTTTAAATAATTAACATATGATTAAAAATTTTATAAGATATACAGGAGCGGTGATACAGGCATTTGTATGCTTAAAAGGAGACTCAGGACATAGCTTAAATAAAAAAATTGTATGTTAAAGCAAATAAATTATTATTATTATTATATCTCTTTTTTAATCTCGGGTCAAGCCCGGTCATTTGATAGGCGTGCGTAGGGATATGGATCCAACGCGTAGAGGCCCCTTTGAAAAGTTTGATGTAATGTTGTACGCCCGCCGTGACCCGCTCCAGGATATGTCAATGGAACGACATACCCATGAGCAGGTCTCGGCAGGCGTTGAGACTATTGCGAAGTGTGATGGAAAATAAATGGGCTATGGAGATGAGATCTGGGTGAACTTAATACCGGGCTATTACAGAAGAGGGACGGACGCCTGCCATAACTGCTTTTATTGCTAGTTATTTGCGGCAGGCTGCGGCTTGCCACTCACTAGATGGGCCCCCGAAATGCCAAGAAAACGGCCGGGGGCAACACCGGTGTGAGTGACTCAGGGGTGTCGAGAGGTGTGCTGCGCATTCTCCGAAGTTACTCGCGGCGTGGCGGCATGATGCCCTTTAACACTTCCACCCCTGGAGCATATAGCTCTAACGGCTGCTCTCTGGACGGCCAATGAAGGCAAGCCAGAGCTGAGAGTCCTGCGGACCTTCTTGTGTTTACACTCCGACCGACGAAGACACGCCGGAGACGAAGGCCCTGACCGACTCTCTGGAGACTCGGTACCCGTGGTGTCGTTACTCACCAACAGCTCGCCACAAGCTGCCCTGCGGCTTTTATAATAATAATAATTATTATTATCTCTCTTAAATCACGAGTCAAGCCCGGTCATTTGATAGGCGTGCGCGGGGATATGGATCCAACGCGCAGAGGCCCCTTTGAGAAGTTTGATGTAATGTTGTACGCCCGCCGTGACCCACTCCAGGATATGTCAATGGAACGATATACCCATGAGCAGGTCTCGGCAGGCGTTGAGACTATTGCGAAGTGTGATGGAAAATAAATGGGCTATGGAGATGAGATCTGGGTGAAATTAATACCGGGCTATTACAGAAGAGGGACGGACGCCTGCCATAACTGCTTTTATTGCTAGTTATTTCCGGCAGGCGGTGGCTTGCCACTCACTAGATGGGCCCCCGAAATGCCAGGAAATCGGCCGGGGGCAACACCGGTGTGAGTGACTCAGGGATGTCGAGAGGTGTGCTGCGCTTTCTCCGAAGTTACTCGCGGCGTGATGCCCTTTAACACTTCCACCCCTGGAGCATATAGCTCTAGCGGCTCCTCTCTGGACGGCCAATGAAGGCAAGCCAGAGCTGAGAGGCCTGCGGGCCTTCTTGTGTTTACACTCCGACCGATGAAGACACGTCGGAGACGAAGGCCCTGACCGACTCTCTGGAGACTCGGGTCCGTGGTGTCGCTACTCACACAACAGCTCGCCACACAAGCTGCCCTGCGGACATTATTATTATTATTATTATAAAAGCCGCAGGGCAGCTTGTGGTGATAATAATAATTATTATTATTATAAAAGAACAAAATAAGGTAAAAATCTGAAAATAGTCACAGGTATTGTTTTTATGGTTTATTGGATCGCTGATTACGAAAGTAACAACGATTTTAAAATTTAAAGTGGCTAACGTGACCATCATCTCCTAATCGGGTGCGATGGGTTTGGAATGTCTATATATAAATATATGTGTCGTTTTTATGGTTTTTCGGAACGCCAATCCATCCTAATATATAATATCCTAATAAATGCGACAGAGTGTCTGTCTGTTACCTCTTGACGCATAAATCGTTGGACCGAATTAGATGAAATTTGGTTCAGAGATACCTTGAGTCCTTGGAAAGGCTGTAAGATAATTTTTGTCCCAGAAATTACCTGTTATTGTCACTTATTGTACCCGTAGGGCGGTTATATGTTCGATTGTATGTATTTTTTTAATATAGTTCCAATGATTTCTCTGTCAGTTGTACAACAATTTTAATAATTCTTTTTTGTTTGAGAGGGTACACTCTTCAGATGGTCTCATATTAATCAAATCAGGATCTGATGATGGGCTCCCGGGTAAATCGAGAGAAAGGGTTGAAATTTATTGGCATGTAAATGGATAGTAACTGATTAGTTTTCTGATGTTATTAAGTTACATAATTTGCATTTGGAAGTCATCATGTAACACTGCTGAGAGGATGAGCAACGACTAAGAGTTAGGCAATAGTGTTGACTTTTCTTAATTAAGTTATTCATGTATTTTCGTCTAGAAGGCACCATGTCACTCGCACCCCAATAGGGGATGATTGTCTCGTTAACCACGTTGAATTTTAAAATCAATGTTGTTTTCGTAATCAGCAACCCATAAAAACAATACCTATGACGATTTTCAGACATTTTTCCCCTTTAGGGGTTGAATTTTGAAATATCCTGAAACAAGTGTTTACTCATTTATCTATAGAAATACTCGTGTAAAGTTTCGGATAAAATTGGGCCTGTGTTTCACCATCTTAGCGGTAAAAGTTCAAAAATCCTTTTATGTAATATCATAATTATCCACTATATTATATTTTCAAATCGATACCATTTTCGTAATAGACGCCCCAGAAAACCAAGGAATCAACACCCATATTGATATTATGACATTTCAATCAACACCCGTATGATATTATGGTATTTCAACCCCATCGCACCCCCACAGGCGTGATTTTTTGTCACGTCGGCTATGTTAGATTATAAAATAGTTGTTGTTTTCATAATCAGCGACCCGATAAACTATAAAAATAATAGCCATAACCATTTTCAGACTTTTTCACCCCATTTTCCCCCGTTAGGGGTTGAATTTTTAAAAATCCTGGAACACGTGTTTACTCATTTATCCATAGAAGTACTCGTGTAAAGTTTCGGATAAAATAGTCCAACTAATCTTGTTTTCCCATACAAACTTTGTAACCCTATTTCCCCTTAGGGGATGAATTTTGAAAAAAATGTTTCTTAATGCACCCCTACACGTTATAATGAACCCACGTGCCAAATTTGGAATCTCTAGACCCAACGGTTTGGGCTGTGCGTTGATATTTATGTCAGTCAGTTACTTCTTTTTTTTATTTACATATCGATTATTTAAAAAAAAGTTGTAGTGGTGACCGTTATATGGAGTATGTCAAAAAATCATAAATAATTAGTACTATAACCATCTCTAAGAATATTACGGTTTTCCTTGCTGTTTCGGAGATAATCGAATTTTTCATACTAGTTTCATACAAATTTTTCGTAAAAAAATTATAATTCATTCATTTTTGTTCAGAATTAACAGAGGTGTTATTTTTTTTGTATAGTAATAGCTAATGGAAGCAATATTTGGCAAAAAAAGCGACACTTAAAAAATTAAAGCCCTAAGTCTATGAAAGCTGATTCTCAGCCCACCGTGGGCCGTCTGCGTCAGACTAAATTACGTTGATTCTAGAGCCGCGACGAAAGACATTTTATAAAATAACTGAACGTCACTTTGATTGATGAATTAAATGGAAAATAATACTCAGTGCATTGCATGTCAGTGTTGAATTTTTTAAATATATTTTTTGTATTGTGTTATTCGCCTTTAAAAACAATGAAGGCAGTGCAGGTTATTAGAAAGTGTTATAGACCTTCTTTTTCAAATATCGATTTATGCGGTCGCCCAATAGCCCAATTACAAGTACGTCAGGCTACATCTATAGCACTTTCGAAGTCCAAGATATTTGTTCCAGTAGCAGTAAAAATTCGACATTTAGGATTAGGACCGACTTCAAAAGATTTTGAAGAACAAACACAAAAAACAGAGCCGTTGACAAAAGTGCACGCGACTGAACTCGTACTGCATTTGAACAATGACGAACGTAAAATGTTATTAGATGCACTCCAGGAATATGAATCTAACAGAATCAAGGAAGAATTTGAAGGTAACATAATAAATATAATGTATAGAAATATAGGAATTTGAAACCAAATACAATTTGAACACAATTCCCTTGAGGGTTGTCGTTCCTGTGAATGAGTGAGGTCACCAAGGAAGCAAGTACTTGCTGCGTTGGCAGCAAGGGTGGCGGTGCGCGAGAGATTTTTCTTGTGAGCGTTTTTATGGCTATGGTATTCATGTCACAGACAGAAACTAAATTTGTTTTTATGAAATTTATAATATAAATTTAATAGGTAAGAATAGGTCATAGAGTATAATTTATTAATTTTTATGTTTTTCAGGGTCATCTAGTATAATATACTTATATAAATAAGACTAAATAATATAGTCAGGTTTTTATACCACTAATTGGTGAACAAAAATACAATTTGCCCGAGGATAGTAGTCATTGTAGCCTATTAACACCTGCACATTAGTGACAGCACTCAAGCATTGACTACCCTGTAAAAACCCCATCGTTCCTGTTGTTGGAATAAGTGATCTTAGTGTAATTTTCAGACAAATTGGCTGGACAGCGGTGGAGAAGTAAATTTGGCAGGCCCAGCAAAGTGCCCACTCTAGGGGACGTAGACCCAACTGGAACTTACTGCCCCGTACCTGAGGACTGGCTGAAGAAGAAATATGGTGAGTCAGATGAACTTAGTTTGCTGTAAGTGAAACCATCCCACTGCTGGGATATGCGTCTCCCTTCAACTTGAATAGTAAACTCAGAGGAGTATTCAGTTAAGAGTCCAGTATTTTTAAACCACCCCAAAGTCCACTGATTTGGTTTAATGAGTATCTGATGATAACAACTGGCTTTCATGCTTCGATCATGAGTACTAGAACTAGATACAAAATCAATACCCAAAAAAGATTCTCGCCAAAACACCAACCAAATGATGATGAGGAACCTCTTTTACTTAGACATATTTGAACGCTTCGATTGTAAACATGCCAAACTGCTCATTTATAAGTAGTAAACATGATGAAATAAAACTGAAAAAAGGTGGAATTTCCTATTTTCAGCAAGTAATTTAATACTGCTATAAATTTATTTTGTAAAAGCTTAACATAAATCTTTATTTTTATTTAAAATCGTAAAATATTTGGAGAAAATCTTACAATAATGAATTTGATATGCACTTAGTCTTATAGAATTAATTAGTCAAACTTACCACTTAATAATACCACTTAATTTGATCGAATTATATATTGGCTCTGTAATGAAATATATGGACTTGCTAGTGTTCTGTACGTCTTATTTTTTTTGTTGAAAATATGTATAATCAAAGATGGTACAATTGCTATGCAGAATAAACATCATTTATATTATTTTATAGCTTATTGTTAATCCAGACCATAATCTATATGTGTGCCAAATCTCATGCAAATACATATAGCCATTTATTTCAACATGATTAAGTAACCAACATACAAACAAAAATACAAATATGCTAACAACATTACAAGCTTTCCCAGTTATAATCTATAGGTTATGACTAAAGATAGGTGTAAAGATAAACTTAAGTGTAACTACTGCCCTTTGATTAAAAATGTAGAAGCAGTATAATGGATGGTTTATCAACATATTTGGGTTAGGTTAGGTTTTGCTAGTGATCATCAAAAGCCGCGCGAGCAAAGGGAATAAGGCTCGACGAGAATTATTTATGTACCTTAAAAGAGAATTAGTTAAAGAATCAGAAATTGAAAATTAGTTTTTGTCCTTGCACATTATTAATACTGCACGCAGTTTGTCCATATAGAAACTAGCATACGCCCGCGATTTCGACCGCATGTATGTCAGTTATATCGCGCCAAAAGGTGATGTATGTTCTTCCTCGGGATACAATCTTAATGTACATACCAAATTTTATTTAAAACTGTTTAGCAGTTTACTTTTGATATATTGTAATATACATATATATTAAAAATATAATATGAATAATCGAACTATTGAGATTATTGTTATTTAAATAGTTGTCTTGGCTAACTTGCCAGATAAATATTTTTGAAAAATGGAAAAATTCACCTGCCCCCCTAGGTGGGATCCCACCTAGGGGGGGGCAGGTGAATTTTTCCATTTTTCAAAGAACTATTGAGATGTTTTTTAACTTAATGTTATGTATCTAATTATAAGAGGAATCTAAAAGATGAAGTTGTAACCAACTAATATTAGGTTGGGGAAAAAGTCTTTTCGTATTTTATATGAAAATTCAAAACATTTTTTAATAAAGTTTATTTACATTTAACTAAAGTATGTAGGTGCCATTTTGTTCGATAACTTTTTGCCATCTTGTAGGTAGAGACATGATCCCATTACTATAGAAAATTTAGGACTTCTGTTCAAAAAACCACGACAAGTGGTTTTGGCAGTCTTCTCGTGATGTTAACCTGACAATGCCTAAAGAATTCTGAAGAGACCGAAACAGGTGGAAATCAGAAGGTGCAAGGTCAGGACTATACGGCGGATGCATTAACACCTCCCAGTCAAACTCTCTTAATTTTTGCTGAGTGGCTAAAGATGTGTGAGGTCTAGCGTTATCATGATGAAAAATCACACCCCTTCTGTTAATTAATTCCGGCCGCTTTCTCTCAACTTTTTGCTTTAATCTCATCAGTTGTTCACAGTAGAGTTCAGAATCGATAGTCCTGCCTGGCGGTAACAGCTCATAATGAATAATGCCCTTCCAATCCCACCATACACACAGCATCACCTTGTTGCGGGTTAACCCGGGTTTTGCCAGAGTCTGTGAAGCCTGACCGGCCTTTGAGCACGACCTTTTTCGCACGTTCTTGTCGTACGTGATCCACTTTTCATCACCAGTTATAAGCTTCTTCAAAAACGGTTCGCTTTCATTACGTCGTAGAAAAGAATCGCAAATGAGTACACGGTTCATTAAGTTTCTTTCAGTGAGATCTTGAGGCACCCAAATATCGAGCTTTTTAGTGTACCCCGCTTTTTTCAAATGCGCCAAAACTGTTTTGTGGTCAATTCCTAATTCTTCAGCTACGTCGTAACTACTGATATGCCGATCTTGCTCCACTTTTTCAAAAATGGCATCCATTTTATCCGTAACAGGGCGACCAGAGCGACGTGCATCTTTCACATCAAAATTTCCTGATTGAAAACGCTTAAACCAAATTTGTGCTACTCTCACAGACACTGCACTAGGTCCATAAACGTCACAAATTTTTTTCGCAGCTTGCGTTGCATTTTTACCTTTTTTGTAGTAAAATTTTAAAATGAATCAAATTTCTTCATTAGATTCACTCATCTTGACAGTAAAAAAAACAAATGAAAATCACACATTTACCTAATTTGAATTTGGAATTATCTTTTTTAAAATTTAAACTTTTTAAAGATATCAAAACCTGCCAGATACAAATGGTATAACCAAAGAGATTTTAATACAAGTTCATACATACTATAATGCGAAAAGACTTTTTCCCCTACCTATTATCATGATATTCAGAAATGTAAGATATTACCTAATAATTTGTATTGAAAATAGCTATCATCGACTTTGACGTGATAACATCTTATAAATCGATGAACGCCGGCTGCGCGCACGAAAAAGCATGAGTCATTGTCACGTTCCGTCTGAGTCGAGCGTGAAAGCGAGAGCGCGGAGCGAGCGATAGGCGGCCTTAGCGTTCAGGTTGTGATGCATCTATCTCTCATCCACTCCACCGACCGATGATTTCTTATCACGTTAACACATAAAATTATCATCCATAAACCGACTTTACAAACAACCATTTTTTTTTCATCACAAATCCCTGTGCCCTATATCTCATTTAACATTGAATATAAAAAATAATGTAATGATATTATTTTCCAGCTGCGACAGTGCCAAAGCCAACGACGAAGGAATTATTTCATTGTAAGTTTGTTATCTCATCTCATTATGTAGATAAAATTACTCGGTAAACATTCTACTTTATGATGTTTAAGCATTTATTATCAAACTGAGTTGAATACTGTACTTCAGTTTGTCCCAAAATTACAATGACACATCCCTAACAGACTGAACAAGCTATAGTCGCCACGGATCTCTTAATATCAAAAATGTGTTCATTGATGCTTTTGACACTGTTTTCATAGTTTTTATCGTGTCTACAGACCCTTTGGGATAGGATTGCGCCAGGGGTTCGTGAACCTCCGTTTGGGACATCAAATTGATCGTAATACGAGTGTAATGTCTGTGGTAATGTAGCAAATTGTAATTTGAAACTCTGTGGTACAGCCATTACCCTTACCGCCGGACATGTGAGCTCTATGCAAGGCTCTGTGTTTATACTGGAGTTTATACGCCTTATATTTTAGACCTGGCTTTCCCAACCTTTTTCGCCGAGCCTCCCCGAACTAAAAATAATAATTTCATGCCCCCCTTAAGTTTCAACAAAAATAAGAAACGCATGTTTTTTTGACAGAAGCGAGTATGGCACACAACTGTTTTTGAAGGATGGATGGATGCAATGTGTTAATAATACGTAGGTAAATTAAATGTTCCGTTTAAGTTAAATAGATTTTTTGTCGGAAATGTAATCTTACCTATTATGCCCTCCTGACATTTCTCTACACCCCTCAAGGGGGGCGTGCCCTTCCGCCATGATCTAAAACGACTTCCCAACCAAAGGGTTGGGAAGTCCTCTTTTAGACCACGGGGTTAAAGGGTTAATTTGCCTACTTTGTTAGACTTACTCTTGAGCCACATCATAATCAGATTTGTAACAACATTTACATGTGCAAAATTGAACACGATTCTATTCAGTGTAATTTTGCACATGACAAAGACGAATTAGGTAGACGACCTAGTCTACACAGTGCCTCATCGACAGTCAGGTTAGTTATTTACTACCGTCGATTATAGAATGGATAGAACACGGGCATTCAAGAGCTTATATATCTACTACTGCATATTTTTATATACGATGTCGGTGCCAAACAAGCGTACGACTAGTTAGCATAACCATTTTAAATAGTCGCAATATAAAAAATATTGTCGCGCTCTGACGCTCCCGCTGCTTACGGGCATCACGTCACGTCTGGAGACCTCACTCACCCACAGGAATACAACAATCTTCGATTTATGGAAGGTGGCACATTATGTTTCAAATACTATTAGACTGGGAAGTCAGGTAGGACCAAACCTCCCTTTCGAAGTTCAAAAACAACTCCAACTCACGTCGCCCTTGCTCGCAGAACGCGTCGCGCATTCATGAATTGTTTGTTATTTCCAGTATCGCTTGCGAACTCTGTGCCATTCATCGGATTCGGCTTCTTAGACAACTTTATCATGATAATTGCTGTAAGTATTATGAATCATATTCTAGTCATTTGTGTGCATTTTGTCTTAAACCGTGCTGCAGCGAAATCTATTACATGACATAATTACTTACGACACGGTATTGAAGAAAGAATCACAGATTCATCTCTAGAGAGTAATTGTTACATACTGTGGTGAAGGAATAAAATGACGCGTTTGATAACGCGTTACTTTTACTCTCGTTTATTGGAACGGCGACCTGCGCGACATATATTGCGCGTATCTGATTTATATGTGTAGGTATGCCTACATATAATATACTGATCCTCTGATTTAAAGTTGATACCGTAGCATATAAGCAATGTTATTTATGTCTTGAGTGAAACCTAAATTTATTTTGCAAATA
This sequence comes from Hypsopygia costalis, assembly GCA_937001555.2. NCBI lineage: Eukaryota > Metazoa > Arthropoda > Insecta > Lepidoptera > Pyralidae > Hypsopygia > Hypsopygia costalis. The sequence goes on from OW443330.2 coordinate 968,387, forward strand.
CATAAATATTCCTGGAATTACATCTGCCAACTATTTTTTTTTTTTTTTTAATACAACGACGGGTGGCAGACAAGCATACGACCCGCCTGATGTGAAGCGGTTACCATAGCCATATTAACGCTCGCAACATAGAATATCGCTCGCGCGCCGCCACCCCCGCTGCCGACGCAGCATCTCCTTCCTTTCTGGTGACCTCACTCACTCGCAGGAACACAACAACCCTCAATGGAATAGTTATTTGGCTGCGGTATTCTGTGAGGTGGAGGTACATTCCCCAGTCGGGTAGCTTACAATTACGCTCCCTACCTCTCTTTTCGCCAGAGCTTCGTTTGCCAGTCAGCAGGGTGCACCGCGTGCAGGTGAAGTTGGCTTTGGTTCAAAGATGTTGATGAACCACTTACACCCCAAGCCAACTAGTCCTAAACTGAGTAAAGCTCGATATCTGATAAATATAGTATATACTTTTATTTTGTAAATACATACACCTTGTTTAGTAGTGTAAATAATTAAAAGGTTGATGACGCCACACTGTGACTCACGCAGTAGAATATAAGATGCAAAAATTCGTCAGTAACACAAACCTTCCTGGTAGCTCAGTTGGAAGAGCTCTCGACCGGTCATCGAGAAGTCGTGGGTTCAAATCCCACCTAGTGGGCAGGTGAATTTGTCCATTTTTAGGGTTCCGTACCTCAAAAGGAAAAAACGGAACCCTTATAAGATCACTTTGTTGTCCGTCTGTCTGTCTGTCTGTCTGTCTGTCTGTCAAGAATTTCTATGTCGAGAATGCGTGGAGGTATCAAGCTGAAATTTGAACTGTATACTCAGGTCTACGGTCCCATGAAGTTGTAAAATAATCAAACTGCTAAGTTTACGTAGAAAAAAGTTAATGCCGTTTATTCAGCAAAAAACGCATATTTCGACACACTGAAGGGAATCAAAACCTATAGGGTACTTCCCGTTGACCTAGAACTATGAAATTTGGCAAGTAACATCGTTATAGACTACAAGTACAGGAATAAATCTCAAAACTATACATTTGTAAATAGATCTTAAAAAATTGGGGGTCTATATTTTTTATAGGGTGTCGAAATTTCAAATTGAAACTACTAGTTCAAATGGGGTATCATATGAAAGAGCTTGATGTACACCTTGCAAAATATATTTTATTTATTTTTTTCGACGCATTATTTCTTATTTATAATGAAAAATATCAAATTTAATAATGATACTACGTACCTACGGAACCCTCGGTGGGCGAGTCCGACTCGCACTTGTCCGGCTTTTTATTCAAAATATTTATAATATTCTGGCAAGTTGGCCAAGACAATTATTTAAATAATAATACATACATATAGATCGATGGACAGAGAGGTTGGGTTTTTACCAGAGATATAGATCGATAGATAGAGCGTGTTCGTCGCAAGCGAAGTTGAAGATAATGTTGACGTGGCAGGGTGACAGCATCGAGAGCAGCATGAGCGCGTACATCACGCTGTCGACGATGGCGGCGGCGGCGCTGGGCAACACGTTCAGCGACGTGATCGGCATCGGCTCCTCGTACTACGTGGAGCGCGGCGCCGCGCTCGTGGGGCTGGGCGCGCCCGCGCTCGCGCCCGTGCAGCTCGACATGCCCGTCAGCAGGCGCTTCGCCAACATGGTGCGTTGTTACTGCATTTCGTTAATCTTAACGTACAAACTGTAAATGCATATCACTTTATTTATGTATTGTATATTTCCTCTATAAAAAACCGCTCCACCTGTATGTTGTTTGCTCCTATGATATAATATAATGCATCCTGCAGGATGCGTCATATCATATATCGTTAATAATGCATATATCGCTCGCGCGCCGCCACCCCTGCCGCCAACGCAGCATCTCCTTCCTTTCTGGTGACCTCACTCACTCGCAGGAACACAACAACCCTCAAGGGAATTATTTGGCTGCGGTATTCTGTGAGGTGGAGCTACATTTACCAGTCGGGCCGTACACAATTACACTCCCTACCTCTCTTTTCGCCAGAGCTTCATTTGTCAGGTAGCAGGGTGTGCCGCGTCCAGGTGAAGTTGGCTTAGGTTCAAAGATATTGATGAACCCCTTACACCCCAAACACAGACGACGCATTGGCTGACTTTAGGAATCAAAGGACATTTTTTGTATATATACCATACCAAACAAATATACGGATTATCGTATATATAGGTATATACGCACTGGCACCTATGTTGGTGCCTTACGTCCTGTGACCTCACTCACTCGTAGGAATATGATAATCATCGTGGGTATTGTTATTAGGCACCTCATACTCTGTGTATTTCCCTGGTCGGGCTCTATGTGCCCTACCTGTCTATCGCCAAAGTCTAATTTCCTCAGGGTTTACCACGTGCACGTGATATTAGTTTTGACTTGAGAAAAGATGATTAGTCACTTCTACTGCCAGTTTTGGAGTACGTATATAATTATCTCCACAGGGTCGTGTGGTTGGCATCACATTAGGGTGCTTCCTGGGCATGACGCCGCTGCTGTTCAAGGACGAAGAGAAGAAGCCCGACTCGGAAAAGAAGTCGGAAGCAGAGAAGAAAGCGGACGCGGCGCCCAGCGAGCCGGACCCCAAAGCTAAACCTAAGTAAACTACTGGACGGCGGACACGGGCCCAATAAATATCACGATAGCTGTACCTATGTTTCCAAGCACACTTGCGTTTAAGGATCTTACCGTGAATTTTAACAATTTAAATTGTGTTGGCCGTGTGGTTTCCGGCAGACTAGAATAGAATCACTCCGTTTCTTCCCGTGGATGTCGTACAAGGCGACTAAGAGAAATACATTATCAAATATCGATCAGGCCTCCCCAACCTGTTTGGCCAGCGTTGGGAGTGTAGACCAAATCCTCCTTCCGTCTAGGACGAACAAGAGAGGGTCGTGCTCCTGTAGTGGAGACTGAAATGGACCTGATGATGATGATGATGATGAAATTGTATGTCATTATGGTTAAACCAAGATTCTATAAGTAACATGTTTTTACTGATTAATGATAAATACATGTGGTACTCGACATATCAAAAGACGCTTCAACCACGTGGTTATAATGTCCTTGGATATTATTAATAATCATCATAATCATCATCATAACAAGTCGCCAGCGTAAATTACAAAAAATATCTCATTCATAATTCATAAATTTTATCGAATAAAAGAAATATTTTGATGATGCAATAGATGATAGTTGATTACAGTTATTCCGCATCATCATCATAATCAGGTGATTTTTGTCTCCACTACAGGAGCACGACTCTCTCTCTTCCGTCCCAGACAGAAGGAGGATTTGGCCTACACTCCCCACGCTGGCCAGACGGGTTGGGGAATATTAATAATAATAAAAATTATTTATTGCACATAAATTAGCATAATACAATTACGTCAGAAGTGTACAAAGATGAGTTTGTCTCTACATGAGATCTCGTCCAGCCGACTCTACAGGCAGTAAGAGGAAGAGTCGCTTGACGGATAATTACACTATGTGCGTTCAGTGGCGGACTAAGGTTATAGCGGGCCCCAGGCAACATTGTAATTCCGCCACTACTATAGAAGTTTTCACTTGAAAAATAAAAATTAAAAACCTAATTTCCGGGCCCCAAAAAGTACGGGCCCGTGCGTAGGTTGCCTAGGGCTTAGTCCGCCCCTGTGTGCGTTCTTATTAATAAAAAAGAAAGAAAGAAAAAACAGTACAATCACATGATATTTTGACTTTTTACAGAGTTAAATGATGATTCTGAAAAACAAAACTTGTTTCGCTTTTCTCATAACTTAGCGGTGCACCCTGCTGACTGACAAACGAAGCTCTGGCGAAAAGGTAGGGAGCGTAATTGTAAGCTGTACCCGACTGGGGAATGTACCTCCACCTCACAGAATACCGCAGCCAAATAACAATTCCCTTGAGGGTTGTTGTGTTCTTGCGAGTGAGTGAGGTCACCAGAAAGGAAGGAGATGCTGCGTTAGCAGCGGGGGTGGCGGCGCGCGTGTGATATTTTATGTCGCGAGCGTTAATATGGCTACCGTAACCGCTTCACATCAGGCAGACCGTATGCTTGTCTGCCACCCGACGTAGTATAAAAAAAAATGTAAAGTCATTATTTTCTTCAAATACTTGTAATTTATACACTTCACGGTAAGCGCATGTACAATATTGACCGCAACACGCGTTAACTGATCCTTATTGAGAGTATGATCCGTGCCGTGAGATGGACAGCCGCGGACTCGGTACTACAGCGTCGCGATATTGTAATGTAACTTATTTATTTTTTGTATATAGTAGATGTTTGTTGTTCATTTATTTAAATGTTTTTGCCGTTTGTGAATGTCTAATACAATTTGTATTGTGTGTTATATTGTATAGTACTATTAGGCTAGTTGCGAATCGAATATTCTGTGGTACTTAGTCTATACTCATGTTTGCTACCTTCTATGGTGTAATGGTATTGCATTTTAGTCGTAAAATATTTTTAAAACATATAAAATGTATGCTCCGCGGTCGCGGCGCGGGGCTTCTTGCCAGAGTTGAAGACTATATTACATTTGATAAAGTATTCATCAATATTTCGCTTCGCACGAAACGTGAAAAATTATATAGATGTCATAGCGTAAAAATACGAATGTTATATACCAGAGATTCCCAACCGGTGGTCCGTGAGAGGTAAATTATGGTCCGTGATACAAACTTATAATGAAAGTAATTGAGCACTTTTATAGAAAACACTTAAATCTCTTAGATTTATATGATAGTTGGGGACCCTTCACGCAACAAAAACCTCGTAGTGGTCCGCGAACAAAAACAGGTTGGGAACCACTGTTATATACAGACGCCGTAATAAATACCTAGTAGGTATATATTATTGCATCTAACGTGGTCTACATATGCCGTGACATTAATAATATAATTATAGAAAAGGGCACATTTAAAGGAATTACATACTTTTTATAAGTATTAAAACTTTTATAAGCTATTGTAGCTTTTTTAAATCATTAACTTGATAATCAACTTATGAATTTTTATACTTGTATCATTCTGTACATTTTGTGTAAAAATGTAATTAGGCAATTTTATTTTATTTTATGTAAGCTTAAATTAAATATTTACGATACACTGTGTACCTTGTAACCCGATCTAGATGTGAAACACTTCATATTTCAAATTCTCACTAAAACTACTGGGACTGATCCCAGGCCGAATCTCGACTGGTTTCCTGTATGGTCAATGAACGAAAAAATATATATCGAAGAACGAAAAATACATATAAAGTTTATTCATTGTAATATACACAGTACAATTAATAATACTAAAATACGGCGTTATTTTGAAGGTACGTACCTACTTATACGATTTTAATTAAAAAACAATACATTTTGTAAATAATCGCAGGTAGCGACACGCACGGAACTGCTGCGGCTATCTGCTGCATTTTTACGAAATCATGCCACATAAGGTCGTTTCCGTGTTTAGAAGTATTTCGCCTATTAGTTCTTACAGCTAATATATGAGATGAAATATAAATATGGCCCATTTAATTAAGGCAAGGCTGCTCAATCTAGCCACGCGGGCGACTGACGCCTTCATATATGCCCGCCAACAGAACCGGCCGACCGGCCGTCGACACGCGATTAGTCTTCGACATTTCGGTGTCATTTTAAACTAATATTCATTTAAGGAGGCCCAACAGATGACAAGAAATCGAAATTATGGCCCATATTCAAAAATAATTAAGCAGTCTTGATTTAAGGCATATCATATAGTGTCACTCGAGATGCGTGCGGAGCGGCCGACCGTGGCTTGCTCGGAGTTAGTCACATTCGCACGTGTTAACGTTTACAAACTGACAAAATTGAGAAAAAGTTTCATATTGTGAATTTGCCAGACGCGTGCTACATATCCGAATTAGCAGGGTTGCCACTTTAAAATGTGAGCAAGTAGGCCAAATAATTTTGATATGTAACACGCGTCTTATAAATTCACAACATGAGATTTCTTCTCTATTTGGTCCGTTTGTTTAAGTTGGCATGATCGAACGCGAACAATCAACTCTCACTAAGCACTGCGCTTCCTTCATAGCACAAAACAAATATTTTCAGGTCCATTTAGTAGATAAAAATTGTAGATTGTTAATGCACACTCGTGACATCTAGTCAGTGCACAGTAACACGAATAGTGACGTCGTAGTACAAAATAGTATAGCTATAAAGTAAATTTGTGTAAAAAAGAACAAAATATTTTATAGTTCCTATCTGTAGCCACAACTTGAACGATTATATTTTGTAAAATTTCTGGTGATAATAAATTATGAAGAAATATGCAAATATACAATGTGAACACCCCGCTCGGAGATATATAAAATTATCATTCTTAGTTTTATTATTATTATTTATACAAGACAATTATTATTCAGTACCACGTATGTACTTTTTATCAGTTGTACCTACTTACCAATTTTAAATACACGTCACGCTGTTTGAAACTCATTCAGCTCCTTACAAGGTGATATTGTCTTGATGTATGAAGAGATTTATGAATTGTTGTGCGATATATTTGTTTTATATGATTGACATTGTGATTATATTCGAAATATATGTTACGAAGATTCAACAAGCGTTTCCTTCCTTAGTACAATCCAAAGTATCAATATTTAATGTCTTCAGTCCACCCATAGTTATACTTAGAACATCATTACTCCGGTTGCAAACAAACGCTTCAAATATTCCTGGGTTACGGCATTAACCCATGTTTTAGGGTGTAAGTGGTTCATCAACATCTTTGAACCAAAGCCAACTTCACCTGCACGCGGTGCACCCTGCTGACTGACATACGAAGCTCTGGCGAAAAGAGAGGTAGGGAGCGTAATTGTAAGCTACCCGACTGGGGAATGTACCTCCACCGCACAGAATACCGCAGCCAAATAACGGTTCCCTTGAGGGCTGTTGTGTTCCTGCGAGTGAGTGAGATCACTAGAAAGGAAGGAGATGCTGCGATGGCAGCGGTGGTGGCGGCGCGCGAGCGATATTTTATGTTGCGAGCGTTAATATGGCTACGGTAACCGCTTCACATCAGGCGGGACGTATGATTGTCTTCCACCCGACGTAGTATAAAAAAAATGTTCATCCCACTGCTGGGATACCGGTCCCCCGTAAATTGAAGGGGTTGAAAATATGCTTCACCACGCTGCTTAACTGCAAGTTGCCCGAGGGCAGTGTTTTCATGCCGCCCGAACGAAACTGTAAGAGTGAGCTTTCATAGTCCCAAGCTAAACTGGGCGTTAATGAGAACATCAGTGAATCGGGAACTTCCCTCCCCTTTCATGAATATGAAACTTTAAGAGTTCCCTATGCTCCCTCTAACAACAATAAACACACAAAATAAAACTATTTCCATAATATCCAATCTATTTAAGAGCCCTCAACAGCAAAATGGACGATGAAAAATTGCTAGAATATGTGCGCAAGTAAGTACCCTGTACTTTACGATATGAGCCAACCTAAGTATTTGGATAATAAATACAAAAATGTTATTTGGAAACCAATATCGGACGAAATAAAACAATCTGGTAAGCAGGTAGTTACAGTAGCTGCAAATTCAAATTGCATTATTTACTTGTCTATCGACTGATGACATCACTAGACACAAAACACATAGGTATCACAGACACGGCCGTGCAAAGAATACCCGCAAACAGCCCGGTGTAGCATGAATGACTGGTCCGGCCGGCGCACGGTGGACGTGCTCCGGGTGGAGCCCGGCCCGGACGTGACACGGTATAACGTGAATCATCCTTTATTGTTAATGTTTACAATTTTCTTATTTACATTTCAATGTTTATTGTACGTGATGTCATTATTTACCTACATTTCAATGTTTATTGTGCGTGATGTCATGTGTGGTATTAGTTTAAAATTACGTTTGTTCCATGTGAATATGAAAATGAATCAAATCATTAGGTACGCATGCATTTATATGAATAGTAAAAAGCTACAATTAGTGAGAATGAAATGGTTTGACCATTACAATGAACCGGTGTTCGGAAGGCGAACATTCGATTTAGTGGTGATTAGAAAATATAAAATTTTGGGTAAGTTAGCAATAGCAATTATACTTACAAGGCGTTTTGTAAATATTGGCTGAAGTCAGTGTAGTGTATTATATACTATGTTTTTTTTTCTTCACTACGCCCACCTGATGTGAAGCGGTTACCGTAACCATATTAACGCTCGTAACATTAGATATCGCTCGCGCGCTGCTATCCCCGCTGCCAACGCAGCAACTCCATCCTCTCTGGTGACCTCACTCACTCCCAGGAACACAACAACCCTCAAGGGAATTGTTATTTAGCTGCGGTATTCTGTAAGGTGGTGGTACTTCGTCAGTCGGGCTGCTTAAAAAATACGCTATGTCCTCTCTTTTCGTCAGAGCCTCGTCTGTCAGTCAGCAGGGTGTACCCCGTGCAGGTGAGATTGACTTTGGTTAAAAGATGTTGATGAACCACTTACACCCCCTTACATGTCCGACTAATAATTGAATAATGTCAGCCCTAGAGAACGTCACTCAAACATAGGCACGTGTACAGACGTCATTTGGATATGCACTACATGCAATAGCGCCATTTTTGTCTGGAGAGGCCGGGGTTTGCTAACGCTATATAACGTATAGGGAGTTTAGAGCTGTGATCTGCAAACTTTTTGTGTATAAGGGACATCTAGAAAACGAAAATTTCTGGAGGTACATCATAAATGTTAAATCAGTTTTTATTTGTGTAAGTAGTTTTCTTCCGTCCGTCTATTTAGCCTTATGAGATAACCTTATTTTACCGAGGCACGCCAACTAATGACCACGGTACACCAGCGTACCGCGGCACACTCTTTGCGGAACTCTGGCTTAGAGGACTGCCAGAATGCGATTATAGAATAATAACGGAGTTAGCTGCCTAGTGGGAGCATGTCTTCAATAATAACTCGTAGATATGAGAGGGAGCATGTAGGAACAAGTTTTTAAGAAGTGGGTGATAAATGAATGACAAAGAAACAAATAGTTCATCATAATCATCGTTTAATAAATAATTATCACTTGCCATTAAAGATATGCGTATGTAAAAGCTGCCTTGTTTCGAGAATACGCTAAAGAACGGAGGTCAGAATATCTAGTGTCCTAAGCTACCGAATACAAATAGGGCTACGCCACCGGCGGAACGCCCGGAGGGGCGTGCACAGCTCGATGGGCCGGTACTCGGATCAAGTTAATGTCAAATCACGCCCACCTATTTAATAGCCAACGCAGAAGTTACATAATATAATAACTTAAGGTTATTGATCTTAGTACCTTGCATAAACATTATGTTTGGAAGGATTTTTCAATAAAACAAAACATTTTTGGCTTAAATGCAAATGAACTTATTTCTTGTGGAGATGAATTGTTGTCGCAAAAAGCTTTACTAGTACTTGTTTAATTATCATTTTGCACAAGAAATAAATTAATTTATGACATAATGTACGAGCAGGCTACTAGGATCTATATACCTTAATAAATCAACTATTACGATTGCTGTACTTTCAATTGTACTGATCGCTCGTGTTTTCGAGAATGCGTCGTTTCGTTATTATGTTATGTAGAAAAAAATTACACATTAACACATATTTTGCACGCCGGAACTGCAAAGTATATCGGCTCAAAACTTGTCTATGTAACAACTAAGGCTCAACTCACACTGGCGCAGAGTCGAAGCGACGCGACGCGTCACATTTTTCCGACTATAGCATATTCATCTCTATTAGGTATTCCATTATTTAAGTACTGACCTCCTTCTGTCAGCTGGCAATCAAATCAGAGGGCGGATAACAAAATCTGAGATGTGATCAGAGATTCAAAATTAAATTAAAAATATCTGAATCTAGAGTTGCACTAACTGGGTTTACTGGTAAGAAAATTTGATAACATATAGGTATACAGGGAGCCCCATCGAGAATGCATGGGTCAGTCTGCGAAAGCTTCGAACTATTTGAAAAATGCGCTCAGTTCAGTCATCATCAGAACAGAAAATCATCTGCATTCGTACATTTTTTTACTGCCAATAGAGGCGTTGTAACTGGTACCCTCAAAATAAGTTTGATTATACTACTAGAGGAGTGGTACAATTAAACTTGGTAATTTTGCGAAAAATAAACTTACGTTACCTTTTATATTTTTTTTATTTGATAGCAATTTTCTAATACAGTGTAAGCCTTAATAATGTGGATATATTAAAATGGGGATAGTACGCTTACCTCTACTAAAAAATCTAATATTAATATGACTTGAATTTTGATCCTTTAAAAAGTTTAAAACATAATATATTTCTATCTTTTATAGTTTCAAAGTTTTTAATACTGACCAATCTCGATGTGCCACCCATATAATTAATTATTTAGGAAGAAAATAATCATCTTTGTTATTATAATAAAAAAATGTTAACATATTTTCTCACTCGTGCAGTGTAACATATTGCTTTTGGCGACCACTTCGCGTCTCTCACAAACAACAAATCATAATATACACCATAGACTTAGTATCTACTATCGTAATAGACGTCCAAAGTGTGTAAGGGAGAAAAATATATGTTATGGCAGTGTCACAAGTAAGAAAGAGAAAACGAACTCAACACCAATATGAAAGTGTTTTGAATGGCAGGTTATCACAAGTGATCCAGTGTGATACGGAATTTTGTAGTTAATTCTCATAATTTTAAGACACTCGTGTATAGTTTGATAACATAATATTACGTTTACAAAAATACTCACGTAATGTGCGAGTGAACGTGTTGTAATCGCTATAATCTAAAAATCGTCATTTTATAGATATTGTTAATGAGGTAAAGTTTGTGAGTTTGTACGGGATAATCTCTGCATATACTGAACTGATTTTAAAAATTAATCGCCAATAGAAAGCCACGTTATTTGTGAGTGTCATAGGCTATATATGTACTCAAAAAATTAAAGACTCGTCAACGTGGCGGCGGTCGGCTACTGGTTATAAATAAAATAAAACAAAGTATTTCACACTATCTGCCCAATAAATAGTTGTTCGATTCTTGATTGTCTCGTTCATGTACAGTTTAAAAAAAATCTAAATGACCTCCAGCCCCCTTACCACCAACTTTTATTGCGACTCAATAACTGAATAGAATGCTTATTCATACCTATGAATAAGCGACTCTATTTCAAATAGAATAGAGTCGCTAATAAATAGAATGCTTATTCATACCAATGAAAAAGCTACTCTATTCTATTTGAAATAGAGTCGCTTATTCATAGGTATGAATAAGCATTCTATTCAGTTATTGAATTGCAATAAGAGTTGGTGGTAAGGGGGCTGGTGTGTCTAGACGTTATTCTAAGTCTATGGTGTACACTCAAATTGCCCTCAAAACACATCTTAAAGAGTAAGTGTATCGAAAAAGGTGTAAAATAAAAGCGATTACAAATTGCGACGGTGTCTTCTTTAGTTTGGTCTTTTTTGGTTTTTTAAATATCACACAAGAATTCACCAAATATTTAGAAAATACACAATTATGCGGCGAGTTTTTACAAACAGGTATATAATGTTTAATATCACTTCATGGGCAACAAATTCTCATGATGGCTACATAGACGTATGTATTAATTTATAATAGTAGCGCTTTTCTTAGCTGCTATACGACGCATTTAAAAAATACGCAGGTGTTGCCTAATATCTGAAAACTTTCAATTTATAAACAGGTATTTAAAGATCCTAAACTAACGTGGTGTATGTAATAGGCTCAATGAACGATTACAAACTGAATGCTCGTGACAGATGGCGCCACTGATACCGTTCCTTAAATCCGCCTTGAACAAAGCTGTACAAGACATTGAGGAGCGAGGTGACTTCTTTTACATTTCAGACATCCCCTAAAGCCAGGAGAAAAGAGGCTAAAAGACTAAAGGTATTCATGGTTATGAAACTAATAATAGAACGATTCCAGTGGAGTCTTCCGAAGCATGGTACAACACGCTCTGTTGGTATTCTCTCTCTATGTATTACCATGGCTACGTGCCGAGGTCGGTAGTCAAAATTTGACATCCGGTATTCTCTAAAAAATACAGCTGATGACATAGAACTAGTTACAGTCACGTCTGTCAGGGGAAGAACATCTTGTTAAGTGGCAACTTGTAACAGTGTAACTGGTTGGGAACGTTTTTCTCCCACGAGTCACATGCTCTTCGGGTGTGACTTGTCGGGAACAAGTATAAAAAGCTGTCGCATCGAGTAACAGTGTGACTCTTTGGTAACAAACGGTTTTATTGTACCATGCTCTAAAGTGAGCAGTCGCAGTTTATAACCCAATTACATACGCATACCGAACGCGCTATTAACCAATGAACGGTAGAAAATATAACTTATTATACGTTTTCAGACTTTCAGGATTTTATTCAGTAAAATATAAGTTTTAATGACGGTGCAGGAGCGGTTCGGCATGCGTACTTATAAGTCAATATGGCCGCAGCATGCGAGCCGGCAGCGATGCACTGATATACGTAGAGCACGCGGCCATAAGCTCCGCGTACGTACCCATTATACATTACGTAAATCTAAGTAAATACGAGCGTTTAAGTAACAATGAGATCCTTAATTTTATATCGAACAATCGTGCCTGCTTCATCTAAATTCGAGAATGGACTAAACTTTTAAATAAGTTTTCACGCAAAAATGAATATAATATTCTAACCAATAGCTCAATCATTATAATTCGAGACTGCTATACCTGCATCCACACAATGGTGACATTACAGTATGTGAACTACCTTGAAAGTACCCAACGATTATTATTAAAGATCCAACGTTTTTATATACAGCTGCCTTATAACATAATAACAAATGTTGGGGACCTTTAGTGTCTCGACAAGACTGGTCAATACAACGTCAGTTTGTATTGATGACAAGATAAGTGTTCACCGACCAAGCCGGCATCCCTGCGAAGCGGCGACGTGTGCTTACCCTCAAATACATAAACATTAATACTAAATATATCACATTGTACTCCAATGACTATGTAATCATACGAGACACCGAACTAAATTGCACGTTACGTAAAAATGAGTCACAACCTCCCTGTCGCGTACATTCCATGTACAGTCGAGTGCGAGAACTATCCATTTAAAAACAAATGTATTTTTATTATTTTATACTACGCTTGCTTTGTAGTCTCTACTTACGATCCCAGTAATAGAAGAGAAAGTCGCTTATTAGTCCCTAAGGTAAAGTTATTTACAAATCCATTAAAAAAATTAGGACGGTTATTGAAATTACTTAAGGGTCTTGTTCAGACAGTGGTACAAATAATACTCCTGAAAATTAACGGGTGCCTAGCAAATTATTAAAAATCCTATAAGTCACGAATCAGATGTGTCCGACAGTATGTAATACAATTCTTCTCTTTTATATATTTGCAAGCGTAATATAAAGTAGTATAATTCGGGGGTAAGCTCAAATTACATCACTCGTGGCTAAGAAGTGCTCACTTGTGATGTAATTTGTGCCTCTGTGAATAAATTACTATTACACTCGACTGTATATTATGTTTTCACCACAATAAGTAAAAAGAAAAACTGTACAATATTATGCTAAAATGACCAGCTTATTGTTGTTACTGTACTTATTATAGGTACGTTTTTCGTTTCTTCTTAGAAACCACACATAAACAATTACCGTGTAGAAAATATTTGTAAATGACGATAATTTGTTTAAATTTTACAAAAATTCGGCGCAGCGAGGTCTGCTCTCATCGATTATAAGCGAGTACACACAAAAAAATAATACAAAAAATATGATAAAAAAATAAAATCACTCCGGCAGCGGCGTGCCTGCGCGTGCGCTCAACTAATAAACTTTATATACAAAATAATACACATCACCAGTGTCGTAACAATATCACGCACCATTATTATTATTTGCTGAAATTGACATCGTTTACCGAAGGTATTCGAGCAGCGATTAATAACTAAATTGACTAATTACACAACGACTTACGCGTCGTCCAGGTTCCTCCGAGGAGCGTGCGCCGGCGGCCAGCGCAGGCGAGCCTCGCTCCGAGCCCCGCGCCCTCCGACCGCAGTCTCCCACGACCTGAATCTATTCACTTACAGCAGCAGAAGTCCTGTACTGCATCATCGCAATCGCATGTTCTGTCTCGCCTACCTGATCATCAATCAGGTAGGCGACACCATTCCGTAGAGACTGAGGCGGGACGGCGCCGACGTCCCGGGCTTCGCCCGCGCCCGTCGCCAGCACGTTATAACACGCCACGGCTATTAGCACCGTGACGTAACAATTCTTTAAATATACCCTAACTATTTATCATCTAACGACTTCGAATACGCCGTTTTCCTTCGCAATCTCACTGTTGTTCTTGTACTATAATAACGTAATGAACGTCGAGGTACAGTCAACAGTAGAAGTAGACGATTGTACAGATTACCAAATAAAAAATTGGAATAAATATCAATATGCGGAGGTCGATCAAAATTAATCATTTCAATCGACCACATAGTTAGACAGCATTTGTATTAAAAAAATGTAACTTACTTCGTTCGAAAACGAATTTCGAAATCGGAAAACATCATCTACTTTCGCCGTCGACTGTACCAAAGCGGGCCGACGATATCCAATTAAAACACATCGTAACCGCCGTAAAACATGATCAATCTGTCGCGACAGTAACGATAGATATAGACAGACAGCGAAACCTCTGTACTCATATCCAACGTAATGGTAAAAAAATTGTAACAATATTCCTATAAAGGTTTGTATTTTAGAAAAAAATATGCACTCATAGGTGGTGTGTGAGTGAGAACCAAAAGTTCCCGAGGCAGCGGGGCGGGGCGAGCTAGGCGCGCGCGGTGGGCAGGTCGGGCGCGTGCTCGGTGCGCTCCTCGGGCTCCGAGTTGTTCCGCTCGAGGCCGGCGAACTCCTGCAGCGCGGCCGCGTCCGACACGCGCCACCACAGCGGCCGCGGCTCGCGCACCGTGTACACGCTCTCCTCGAAGCCCGAGCGCAGCCCCAGGATGATGCTCAGCGCCGACGCGTCCTGCCCGTGGCAGCCCGAGTACCGGTACTGCGGCTTCTTGTCGAACCGGCACCCGCCCGACTGCGCGCCTGCGATGAAACGTTTTTATAACACTCCAATACTTACGGGTGCCAGTCAGAAAAGTAGACTGTAACGAATTGACCTATATCGTCTTACCTTAATAATTACAAAACTATAAGTCATACAAACATGAATCGCATGTCAATTTAGCGTATATAGTCAGGTCGCTGCTAAGACCCGGGCGGGGCGGCGGGAGAGGGGCATTGCGTAAGATAACGGAAACCGGCGAACCGAAACTTACGACTCACACGTGATAGCGCGGCGATCGCCGGTATACATGTTTCACGTTAACCAACCGCCGTGTACACCGACACAACCCCGCCCGATTTTTTTTCAATTGATCTGTCCTGCCGTATGGAAAGGGGCTACCGTAACTTATAGATAGTTGCAACACGCCAGTTTGTCACTATTACCTAGTTTAGACGACCGAGATCGAGAGACTTCTCAGGATCGTTGCAACTTGCGATGCATTCAAAAGATATTTTTTTTAAATTTTATGGCCGGAATTACACAATATAACAATATAATAGAGATTTTATGAGCGGTTCGAGTAAACGTTGAATATACCTAATAAACATACGATTATACATACCGATGGGCATGATGCAGTCGATCGTGAGCGCGCACTGTATCCAGGGGCGCATGACGTCGACGACGGCGGGCTTGTTCGCCACGATGAGCTGCGACACGTCCACCATCTGCACGAAGAGGAAGTCCTCGATGTCCGCGTGGAAGTAGTGGAACATGCGCGGGTGCGTGAGCGAGGTGACGGCGGCGCGCAGCGGCCACGCCAGCACGCCGGGCCGCGCGCCGCGCGCCGCCGCGCGCGCCCACAGCGCGCCCAGCGCCGCGCCGCCCGCCGCCCGCGCCCAGCGCGCGCTGCTCTCGCAGAACACCACGCCGCCCACGCGGCTCAGCGCGTGCTGGAACACCCAACGAACACCGCCCGTCGATACCCAAATGTCTTGTGACGGTTGCATTGTTTCAAACCTACGATTTATCATTCACCATAATTCCAGTCGATCTGAACATACTCGATCATTGTAGGAGTCTATGGGGAGGGCCCCCATAGACTCCGACAATGATCGAGTTTGTGTTTCGACTCCCAGGAATCGATCGTCACCTTCGATCACAGAAATACATTAATAGTTCGGAAGAGTGGTCTTTTCGGGTTACCGGTTTAGGGAACTTCGGAAGGCAGACAGCCATACCTACGGCTCGCCTGATGTGAATTTAAGCGGTTACCGTAGCCATATAAACGGTCGCAACATGAAATATCGCTCGGGCGCCGTCAGCCCTGCTGCCAACACAGCAACTCCTTCCTTCCTGGTGACTCACAGGAACACAACAACCCTCGAGGACATTGTTATTTGACTGCGGTATTATGGTGGTACTTCTAATATTTCCCCAGTGGGACAATTCTCAACACGCTATGCCCTACCTCTCGGGAATCAGAAAATACATTGTACGCAAGTGGACTACGAGACGGAAAAAAATTATGAACGTCTGATTAAACGCTATTTGTATCGAGTAACTGCATTCTCATCACAACCTTCTCAGCCTAGTTAACTTCCCTTGGCTACATGGTGGCTGATTAATTATGAAAGATTTTGAAAATATATTTTCAAGGCCTCCTAAACAAATGTACAGTTTTTGTTCACGAGCAATGCACGCCACATCAGTGCCGGCCGGGGACTCGGTGACGCTACTAATTATTATTGTTGACCACAATCACACATGCCCACAATGGTGCGTAAGTCGTCAGTTCGTAACACAACACGGCCACCGCAGCGACATAAAATACACTGTAATTATATTCTGCAAGGTCCCGCCAGCGATTGTTCTGTATTAAGTACAATTTGACTCAATCATATCTCGTAGTAATTAGGTCTGCGATCTTACTCGCCTCACGAATGATTTCAAGATGATATTTTTTACTCATAATCCGAGCGCCGTATAGATTTGAGTGTGCAAAATATGAGGACCGCATTCTATAAATAGTTTTGAATTCAGAATATGATTCTGAATGTTGCCAGGAAGTTTCTAGGTCCAATTTTTCCCATTCCCTTAGATATCGAGTAAATGGAATGAACAAATACTTTACAACAATTTTAATCATTGTTTTATTGAAAATATTGTATATAATAACTTAGTGGAAATAAAAAAAAAATGTTGAAAAAAAAAATACTTAACCTACATAAAAGAAAATTTTATGTAATATTTTTTTATCAAAGGAAATTATTACATAAATGGGTTTGATCTTATCACCAAGGAAATTATCACGCAACTCCCTAGAAAAGCGATTGTGTGACTCTACAATAGCATGCTCCGGGTACAATACGTCCCCAGACTGTGGGAAGTATCTATAGTAACAATGAGCCCCTAGAAGAAGCCGCATCATATAGACCCATAAGCCTTTTGCCAGTGTTTTCGAAATTTTTTGAAAGGATTCTCCTGAATAGAATATTACCCATTCTCAACGAAAATCAAGTTATACATAAACATCAGTTTGGCTTCAGACCACAGCACTCTACCATAGAACAAGTGCACAGGGTAAGCGAAAAATTTTTTTGAAAAAAAAAAAAAAAAAATGAATTCTGCTCTGCCGTGTTTCTGGACATACAAACAGCCTTTGATAAGGTGTGGCACAAAGGCCTCCTGTGCAAGATAAGGGCTCTACCCCATAGCTATTATCTACTTGTGAAGTCCTATGTTGCAAATCGAATATTTCAGGTGAGCGAGGAAGGAGAACTATCAGACTTATATAACATAATAGCAGGAGTTCCACAGGGATAAGTACTGGGGCCTGTCTTGTACACTATTTACACTGCCGACCTCCCAGAAACACAAAGAGTGACTACGGCAACATCCGCCACTTTGCAAAATAACTTAGACAATGTAATAACTTAGTGACACTAAATTCGTGCATATAACATTCACACTCAGATGGGGAATTTGATGCAAAATTGTATTATACGATTTATAGCCAATGTACCATGGTTTGTCACGAATACTGAGATTCATGAGGCTCTGAACATTAGAACTGTTAGGGAAGAAGTAAGAATAACAGGTACTACACAGAGAACGCGACTGGGAAAACACCCAAACGACTGAGCAACTTCATTGCAAAACATAAGCTCTGCTACCCTAAACGACTGAAACGCAATGACATCCAAGGACTTGTTGACAGATGGTGAAGAATGAGTTGCCTCCAGCTGAGGAGCAACTCTCACATGACATTAACAGCATACAACAAAACTGCTTATAGTAACCGACTAATCGTAGATATGCCTAAAAAAAAACATTTTTTGGGTGTTTACCGCAGATTTAACATTTCAGATTTTTGACAAATTTTAAACTTTGGGGTGTAAGTGGTTCATCGACATCTTTGAACCAAAGCCAACTTCACCTGCACGCATGCCGACCTCGACATGCTTGAGGTTTGTGGCGAAAAAAAATTGAGATCGATCATGTCCTTTATAAAAGATCATCAAATACATTTTTTTCCATTTAAACATTGATTTAGGGGTGTAAGTTTATCAACATCTTTGAACCAAAGCCACCTGCACGTGGTGCACCCTGCTGACTGACAAACGAAGCTCTGGCGAAAAGAGAGGTAGGGAGCGTAATTGTAAGCTACCCTACTGGGGAATGTACCTCCACTTCACAGAATACCGCAGCCAAATAACAATTCCCTTGAGGGTTGTTGTGTTCCTGCGCGTGTGTGAGGTCAACAGAAAAAGGAAGGAGATGCTGCGTTGGCAGCGCGCGAGCGATATTTTATGTTGCGAGCGTTAATATGGCTAAGGTAACCGCTTCATATCAGGTGGGCCGTATGCTTGTCTGCCACCCAACGTAGTATAAAAAAAAACAATAATTTTGATTAAATACGAAAATATAAGCCGCTACGCACTAACAATTAGTTGCTACTAACTAATAGGAGCGCTATGACACATCAACGCGCAGAGCGGAGAGAGGGGGCAGGGCTAAGGGAAAGGGACCGGGCACAGCTACCGGCAACATGTGTTTTTTTGTTGTTGAGTATCTTAGTTAAAAGAATTTGAACAAAGTTGCCGGTCCTCACATTTTGCATACTCAACTTCCTTTGGCGCCTGCACTGACCGAAGTAAGCTATCTTTACACACACGTGGCAAGCAGCTGTGGGCCAATTCATTTATAAAAAAAACCGGACAAGTGCGAGTCGGACTCGCCCACCGAGGGTTCCGTAGGTACGTAGTATCATTATTAAATTTGATATTTTTCATTATAAATAAGAAATAATGCGTCGAAAAAAATAAATAAAATATATTTTGCAATGTGTACATCAAGCCCTTTCATATGATGCCCCATTTTAACTAGTAGTTTCAATTTGAAATTTCGACACCCTATAAAAAATATAAACCCCCTATTTTTTAAGATCTATTTACAAATGTATAGTTTTGAGATTTATTCCTGTACTTGTAGTCTATAACGATGTTACTTGCCAAATTTCATAGTTCTAGGTCAACGGGAAGTACCCTATAGGTTTTGATTCCCTTGAGTGTGTCGAAATATGCGTTTTTTGCTGAAAAAACGGCCGTAACTTTTTTCTACGTAAACTTAGCAGTTTGTTTTTTTTACAACTTCATGGGACCGTAGACCTGAGTATACAGTTCAAATTTCAGCTTGATACCTCCACGCATTCTCGACATAGAAATTCTTGACAGACAGACAGACGGACAACAAAGTGATCTTATAAGGGTTCCGTTTTTCCTTTTGAGGTACGGAACCCTAAAAAGCAAGTAATTTGAAAAAAACCGAATGAAATAATTAGAAACCATTAAACACGATTGATTTTATTATTACTTACCAGAAAATATTATTGAAAAAAGAATTATAAAAAAACATCAAAACAAAAAATAAATAATTTAATTAAATAAAAATCCGACTCACACGAATGGAAATAAGTCATCTTAAAAGCAATGCACTAAAAGTCCGAAAAAAGACTGAAAATCGACATACGACGCGTTACACAAGGTCCTACACGCACGCTTCGTCGATTTTTACGCTATCAAAAATATAAATGCAACCTTTTGAATACATTGATTGGCAAATTTATTATTCTTAACTAATTTTCATATGACTAACTACTACAGTACGTTTCCTAAGACATTTTATACCACGAACAGTAAAACTGTGGAATCAACTTCCCTCAGCGGTATTTCCGAACAACTACGACATGGTAGCCTTCAAGAACAGAGTTTTCATTTCCCTTATAAGGGAGGCAACGGATCGGTGACCCCTTGCTGTCGCTGGTCTCCATGGGCGGCGGTGATTACTTTCCACCAGGTGACTTTCCACCACATGCTCGTTTACCCCCAACATAAAAAAAAAAGACATATATGTATATATATTTTTGTAATCTCCTTCATTTTGATTTTATACATTAATACCTATTATCCTATAGGTTTTGATACCCTTGAGTGTGTCGAAATATGCGTTTTTTGCTGAAAAAACGGCCGTAACTTTTTTCTACGTAAACTTAGCAGTTTGTTTTTTTTACAACTTCATGGGACCGTAGACCTGAGTATACAGTTCAAATTTCAGCTTGATACCTCCACGCATTCTCGACATAGAAATTCTTGACAGACAGACAGACGGACAACAAAGTGATCTTATAAGGGTTCCGTTTTTCCTTTTGAGGTACGGAACCCTAAAAAGCAAGTAATTTGAAAAAAACCGAATGAAATAATTAGAAACCATTAAACACGATTGATTTTATTATTACTTACCAGAAAATATTATTGAAAAAAGAATTATAAAAAAACATCAAAACAAAAAATAAATAATTTAATTAAATAAAAATCCGACTCACACGAATGGAAATAAGTCATCTTAAAAGCAATGCACTAAAAGTCCGAAAAAAGACTGAAAATCGACATACGACGCGTTACACAAGGTCCTACACGCACGCTTCGTCGATTTTTACGCTATCAAAAATATAAATGCAACCTTTTGAATACATTGATTGGCAAATTTATTATTCTTAACTAATTTTCATATGACTAACTACTACAGTACGTTTCCTAAGACATTTTATACCACGAACAGTAAAACTGTGGAATCAACTTCCCTCAGCGGTATTTCCGAACAACTACGACATGGTAGCCTTCAAGAACAGAGTTTTCATTTCCCTTATAAGGGAGGCAACGGATCGGTGACCCCTTGCTGTCGCTGGTCTCCATGGGCGGCGGTGATTACTTTCCACCAGGTGACTTTCCACCACATGCTCGTTTACCCCCAACATAAAAAAAAAAGACATATATGTATATATATTTTTGTAATCTCCTTCATTTTGATTTTATACATTAATACCTATTATCTCATGTGAAAACGTGCGCTGCTCCTAGTTTTTTCCTTATATAAAACAAAACCATAACCTTTTTTGAAAAATCCAACTGGCATTATGAAATGTGTACTTAGAATAATACGTAGGAAATTTAGAGATACGAGTAGTTCTCTGTCCTGTCCTGTCCTGCCTATAAAATACAGATCTGTGTCTATAATATAGTGCTTCCTTTACGATGTTTTTTCTGTTATAAAATAGTAATATATTATTAGTTAATTGTGTAACGGCAACCGACCAAATGAAGCGCATTACATGAAGCACCAGGGAGTCAGAAATTACATTAAATTAAATTAGTATGTTTTGTAAATCGTGGGAAAAATCCAGGTCCCTACCTTGATAATCTTTAAGGCGGCGTCTTAATCATATTAAATCATTTCCGCGACGATGTTAATGTATATTATTACAGATGTATTTATAGACACAAGACAGTATATACTTTACACATAATTAATATTTAATTCCCTACCTTGATAATCTTTAAGGCGGCGTCTTAATCATATTAAATCATTTCCGCGACGATGTTAATGTATATTATTACAGATGTATTTATAGACACAAGACAGTATATACTTTACACATAATTAATATTTAATTTGTATGACGTTTCCAAGTGCTTTATAAAGTCCAAGGAATAAAGATATTTTGATTTGATTTGATTCATGCCACGCCGGCGTTAAACATCCCAGTAATAAGGCAAGCTAGCCAGATGAGAAGTGCCATATTTATTATTACGCGATTATCATACAGTTTACTACAGCTCGGAATGTACTATCGTCTAGACTAACCAACCAGTTCTCCAGACTCGGCTACTTTTAGACACATTACGCGTTCCCGCTTCAAGCACGTGCAAATGCCATTAATAAATCTTAAAAGCTTCACGTTATTCAGAAAGAAAATAGAGCTCGCGTTAAACCTGACCTCGTGAAACCTTGATCTAATTAATTAGTAGTTCCAAATAAATGGACGATTCCGTGCAAAAGGCACTGAATAAGAAATTATACTGAGGTATCCAACAAGTTAATTTCGCTTCAGGGCTGCCAGCTGTCTTTATTGTATTTATTTTATTGTGCCACCGGCACACCCTGGTCACTCCATACAAAAAACGACTACACAAACAGAGGGGCAATTCTCGTAATTAAATTGTAGTCAAAATTCAGTTCCGATCTAGTCTCGATCTCACGAATGTCAAATTTGGTATGCTCGTAAGACAATATGAAATTTCAAAGTTAGTTAAAGTGAGATTTTATCGAAATATGAAAGAAAATTTAATAAACTAAGAATTATATTTTGTTAACAATAAGAATTGATAATAATTAATGAATGAAATGAATTATATAATTTTAACTCAATTCAACATTTCACATCAGGCCGTATGCTTGCCTGCCACCCGACGTAGTATAAAAAATAAAAACGTAATAATTAATATTTTTAAACGTTTATTTTGAATAATAGTGATAATGAGACTGCATTAAATCCAGTTACGTGCTACATTAAATGTTTCACGCGGGTTGTAATGGTTGTTATAAAATCTAATGTCGCGGTAATGCGGTAAAGGCTTTGCATATACATACGAGTATATTTTGCAACTAGTGTTGTTGTAGCCACTCGCGACTAGTTTTTGCGTGATGCGCAGACACACTAGTCTTCTATTTATATACCGTGTAGAGACCCCACTCATATATTTTTTCCATAAATATCTTCTATACGAACATCGGCTCGGTAATATTATTTTTATCTATATTTTATGCTACGTGAATAGTTTAAGGTTTGGAGAGTAACATAGACTTCTTTTTATCCCGGAAAAACATCTTATTCCCACGGGAATATATTATTAAAATATTGACAACGCGGTGCAAGCGGTGGGTGGCGGATACCAGTATATTTATTATTTGTATAGATTTCCGTTGAAAATAGACCCCTTGCTTGTCGGAATAAACCTGTAAGGATTAATAGATCACATTGACCTTGGTTTACAACAGGACTTTTAGTACATGTGACAAATGGCAGGACTGATGAGCCAGATCGGGCCTAATTTGCTATAATTAAAATAGTTAAAACGAACGTATCTAGGTCACGACAATTACACGAGTTACTATTGGTGGCAGGCGGCGGGATTCTCATGATTTCATGGTCACGAAGTTGTCGCTTGACTACTCACGAGACCAAAATAATATAGATTGAAATTACGCCGGAATTCCATTTAATAAAACCGTTTAAAACATCCATTATTTGTCGTAATGTTGTGCGATAGTACATATATTCACTCGCGCAGTAAGTCTTTACGTGACAGCCAAAACTGAAAAGCAGTCAAACCCAAAAGAGGTTTTGACTAAAGACGTTGGTCAAAACCACTTTTAACTGATTTATACAGTTAAAAGTAGTTGTCAGGTTCGGTTTCGGTCGGTAGGTGTGATTAACAAAATCAAGTAAGCAAGCGAGGCTCGACTTGTTATTGGAGGGGGAGGTAAGGTAGTAGTACCACAGAATAATATACTCTGTAGTACCTTAGGTTTGACTAGTCAAACATAGGAGCGCTAAGTGTTCAGGTATTGCCTACTTATATAAGATTTGACGAACTCGGTGGTCGAATGGTTAGCAATGGCCACTTTGACTCCGAGGTCGCGGGTTCTATTCCCGCACAAGGCAAACATTTATGTGCATGAACATGTCTGTTTGTCTTGGTCTGGGTGTTTTCTATGTATTATATGTATGTATTTAATAATAAAAAAATGTACACTAATAAACTACTGTAAATATTTAAAAAAATGGAAAAATTCACCTCCAGACGGTGGATGTGAATTTTTCCACTCCTCCCCCGCCTAGGTGGGATTTGAACCCACTACCTCTCGATGACCGGTCTAGTGCTCTTTCAACTGATCTACCAGGAAAGTTTTTGATGGTGGCGAATTTTTGCATTTTATATTTTACTGCATGAAGTCGCAGATGGCGCCATCTACTTATTATGCCTTGTTTAGTAGTATAATACTTTACTACTAAACAAGGCATAGCATTTTCAGAATATTTATTATATTCTGGCCGAAATCAGTTATTTAAATAACAATTAATAAACTAAAATAACAATTAATAAACTAATGGATTAAACCAAATTGTTTGCAATATTAATGAAAATGTACGTAGTACTATTACTCAGTCTGTGGCATTAGGCAGACCAGGGGCCCTACTGTGGCATAAGCCAGACCAGGGGCCCTACTGCCGAAGCTGAAGCCGATCCCCATCGGATTTTTTAATAGCGAAAATCAAACTTCAACTATGATTAATGGAACTTGTATTTAGCTTAGCTGGTAGAAACACTGGAGCTTTATCCACAAACTGAAGATGTTTGTCAATAACTTAAACTGAAGACCTGTTATTCGAATGAAAATATTTGATGGTAATCGGCTTCAGCTTCAGCGGTAGAGCCCCGGCTCACGTGCCGTAATTTCGATCGAGCAAGTTGAACAATTTGCTTGCCTACGTGGTTGCTCCGCCAATGCTCTACTATCGTTCTGAACATATCCATGAACATGAAGCGCAGTTATCCAAATTAAACTTACCTGTATGATGAGAGGTCGGAACGCATGGATGCTTTCATCGCTCACGTGCGAGGGGAACGCTTCTAGATCAAAATCGACGATGGCACACTTTGACGAGTTGCAGTAATTTGACACCTGAAACAAGTGTGTTACTGATGATTCTCAATAAGTATGGCCGTGTGGTTTCAGCCAGAATCACTCCGTCTCTTCCCGTGGATGTCGTACAAGGCGACTAAGGGAAATGCATGATCAAACATCGATCAGGCCTCCCCAACCCGTTTGGCCAGCGTGGGGAGTGTAGGCCAAATCCTCCTTCTGTCTGTGACGGACGAGAGAATGTCGTGCTCCTGTAGTGGAGACTAAAATAACCTGATGATGATGCTGTCTGTTGGCTGTCGCAGAATACCGGCGCTGTGTTGTGTATTACATAGCATTAATGCCGAGCGATGGCCAACTAACATCATAACTATGTACATTGTTTGAAATGTTATAATGTTATTGTGTATTGTATAAATTTATTGTTTCATGTTGTGATGTTAATAAATGTATTTTCTTTCTTTCTATGCCTTTAATTATAAAAGTACATGGTGCACGGTGCACTACTTTGGTACGAGCCAAGCCTACATGTAGCGCACCCTGTTAATTAACTAATGAGGCTATGGCAAAAGAGGGATAGGGTGCAGCGTTTTTGTAAGCTGCACGACTGGGCGTGTACATCCACCTCACAGAAGATTGCAGCCAAACAACTTTTCCGAGAAGTCAAGAGGGCTGTTGTGCTCCAAACAGTGAGTGAGGTTATCAGGATCCGCAGTGGTTTCCAACGAACTGAATCAGTTTCGTTTCGTGCGGAGGTTCCAGTTGGAATTTTTCCGAACTTTGAGTGATTTGAGGAAGAGTTGGACGTAGATTCGACTTTATCATATGGGGTCTTTCAAGTTTATAGCTGATAGGCAATTTGATCTACTCTACTTTACGTGATTCCGTCACGAATTAGTTCATGCAAACTACTGCCGGCCGGCACCCCCCCACTACCGTTAGTAGATGCATGCGACTGCCGTGGCTGCTTTGGTCGTCTCTGCTCCAGTTGCTGTGGTCGTCTCGGCGAATCTTCAACATCTGTAATAGAAGAAACATGCAACTGCTGCCGCCTCGACTGACGTAGTCGTCTCTGCGACACGTGTTTCGCCTGTGTGATCTGTAGATGTTGATAGTTAGAACAACAGCCTACAAATGACCACGCAAAGTAGTGTAGATCAAATAGCCTGTAAATTTGACTGACGCAAAATAACACCTGAATCAATTAACTTATAGCTGGTATTTAGGGTGCCATACCTAAGAAATTTACCAGCATTTGCCCCCTGTTCTTCCTTGACCCCAAACCAAACCCTCCATCGATTCATCGCATTCTTGTACTCCCACATTGGAGTTGAAGACCCCGACAATAACTGAAATGGGTCTTGGTGATGTTCCATATGGCCTTTGTAATATCTCCATACCTCGCCTCTACCTCTTCATCCTAGTGAGCCGTTGTTGATGCATATACCTACTACTAGCTTCAAAGACTATATCTCCGTCAGTTTTAGTACAAGATATGCTACCCTCGATCAAACACTGGATATCTCCACTATGTTGTTGATGAGAGCTTTATGAACGAGGAACCCTAAATTTTGTACAGAAAATTTCTCCTGAGTGAGAGGGCAGATGCCCGAGCCGCGTGATAAGCAGACTTACGAACCGGAGGGTTTTAAGTTTATTGACAGAATACCTATACGTAAGGAGGTATAATTTCTACAACATGGTCATTTGCCCAAGATAGAAAACGAGCATGTTGTAGTCTCCAAAGAAAACCTCCACAAGGTTTTGTTTACAGAAAGGGCACTTTAATAAATGCATAAAATTAATTCATTTTGTGAACAGTGCAATCATTGAAGAGCGCTGTTGGTTTTACATTTTCGGTCCGAGCACTTGACGGGGAAGGTACGGTACGCATTCGCTTACAAATAATATAAAAATATTATAACATAGAAACCAAAGGTGCCAAAACTAGTGTGCCTTATTTCGGCACTGCCCAGGTCTCAGATCTTGATTTTAACTAGACAAAAAATTAGTCGTTAATTTGTCGAAATTTGTCGCCCAAAGCAAAAAATTTGTCGGGGTCCCGTTAAAGAGTTATAAGGTTTTTTTTGTGGCAGTGCCGAAATAAGCTTATTTCGGCACTGCCCACTCGGGATCTATTAAACTACAAAACATAGCGAACATATGATTTTCCCCAGAATTAGTCGTCAATTTGTCGAATTCAGACACCAAGTATCAGAATTAGTCGACCTCCCGTTAAAAAGTTATAAGTATTTCTTTGTGGCAGTGCCGAAATAAGCCTTATTTCGGCACTGCCCAAAAAAACTACACCACCTAGCGAAAATCTGATTTCACCCAGATGTTGCCTTGAATTTGTCGAAATTTGTCGGATATAAAACACAACTGGTCGACGCGTAATTAAAAAGTTACACGCATTTTATAAATTCGCGTTGTAGTCAGAGAGCCTAACGTAGGCAGAGTAGAATAACACCACCCCATTCACATATAGCTATCGTAAAAAGCAACTAATGTAGTGCTAAAGAACACCTAAAGCATTCGTAGATCAGAAAACAGTTGCATGCATTGACAAACTTTGCCAGACTCTGAAAAGGAAGGAAATGAAAGGTTTACT
Organism: Hypsopygia costalis; assembly: GCA_937001555.2. Classification (NCBI taxonomy): domain Eukaryota; kingdom Metazoa; phylum Arthropoda; class Insecta; order Lepidoptera; family Pyralidae; genus Hypsopygia; species Hypsopygia costalis. Next base: position 996,188 of record OW443330.2, read on the forward strand.
GTTGCATTTTGTGCATGATATAATTTTGATGCAAGATCTCGGACTATATTTACTATGAGAATTATTAAAATGCGTGTAACTTTTTAATTACGCATCGACCAGTTGTGTTTTATATCCGACAAATTTCGACAAATTCAAGGCAACATCTGGGTGAAATCAGATTTTCGCTAGGTGGTGTAGTTTTTTTGGGCAGTGCCGAAATAAGGCTTATTTCGGCACTGCCACAAAGAAATACTTATAACTTTTTAACGGGAGGTCGACTAATTCTGATACTTGGTGTCTGAATTCGACAAATTGACGACTAATTCTGGGGAAAATCATATGTTCGCTATGTTTTGTAGTTTAATAGATCCCGAGTGGGCAGTGCCGAAATAAGCTTATTTCGGCACTGCCACAAAAAAAACCTTATAACTCTTTAACGGGACCCCGACAAATTTTTTGCTTTGGGCGACAAATTTCGACAAATTAACGACTAATTTTTTGTCTAGTTAAAATCAAGATCTGAGACCTGGGCAGTGCCGAAATAAGGCACACCCAAAACTATAAATAAAACAAAAAAGCTACTTTATCTTAGTTATGGGTAAAAATCATTGATAGCCTCTGATCTTTTCTTAAAATGAACAACCTCTCATACCTGATGATATAAAAAATTGGCGGTCGTGGCACCTTGGAGAAAAGTTTACATCAACAAAAATATTTGTAATGTCCTCCCCTACAGGAGGTAATAAAAAGAAATTAGGGGTTACAATGAAAAAAAACCGGACAAGTGCGAGTCGGACTCGCCCACCGAGGGTTCCGTATGTACGTAGTATCATTATTAAAATTGATATTTTTCATTATAACTAAGAAATAATGCGTCGAAAAAAATTAATAAAATATATTTTGCAATGTGTACATCAAGCCCTTTCATATGATACCCCATTTGAACTAGTAGTTTCAATTTGAAATTTCGACACTATAAAAATATAGACCCCCTATTTTTTAAGATCTATTTACAAATGTATAGTTTTGAGATTTATTCCTGTACTTGTAGTCTATAACGATGTTACTTGCCAAATTTCATAGTTCTAGGTCAACGGGAAGTACCCTATAGGTTTTGATTCCCTTGAGTGTGTCGAAATATGCGTTTTTTGCTGAATAAACGGCCGTAACTTTTTTTTACGTAAACTTAGCAGTTTGATTTTTTTTTAACTTCATGGGACCGTAGACCTGAGTATACAGTTCAAATTTCAGCTTGATACCTCCACGCATTCTCGACATAGAAATTCTTGACAGACAGACAGACAGACAGACAGACAGACAGACGGACAACAAAGTGATCTTATAAGGGTTCCGTTTTTCCTTTTGAGGTTCGGAACCCTAAAAATACCACAAAAACAAATTTTATATGACCAAAACTGTTTGTAATGATCTCCTATTCACAATGAAATAAATGGCAGTTTTCATGGCATCTAAAACCACTCTAACATTTTTCTAAGTCCCTAGCCCATGGTACCTCTGAAGCTACACTTCAACCAAATTGGTCGGTCTACCACATAATAGATTTACTTTAAAAAAGGAAATGAAGTGCAGTAACAGATAAAGAAAATGCTTTGTTGCTACTAGTTAGTGCCATAGTGTATGCATAAAGCCTGTCGATTTATAAAATGCCATAAGTCTAAGCCCTTTTCTTAAACCACTGCACAATCACATGTTAACACCATAATTGCCACACACATCAATAGCTTCCTTTCCAACTACCTAACTTCATCCACAAAAAATATTTATTTACTATATCACTGCTCTTATTTATATATATTTATTTTATATTTATTTACTATGCACAGCTAGCTGGCTCTTGTGACTTCATACATATGTATCATGGAATCTGACAGGCACTTTCAAAAATCCTTCTGAGCAGATGCCTATGTTATAATAACTACCCGTATGCTAAATTTCAACCCGATCCGTTCAGTGGTTTGAGCTGTACATTAATAAAACAGTAACAGTTGCTTTATTTTATAGATACAGACGTACTCACCACAGCCAAAGAGTAAGGTTTTAATCCTAGATTGTACAAAAGTACAGTGTATGGCAAACGGGCTGCAGCACGTACAAAGCTAACGGCTAACGCATGCGAGTCGCCGCGCGCGTACGTCACCAGCGCTGGCACAGTTGTGTTGTGCCATTGCTCCACATGTCCGTCCAGGCCGAGCAAGCGGAAGTACTGCTCCTCTTGAACCAAGTGGTTTTCTTCGACATCGCGAAGATTCTCCTGTGGTGACACAGACACCTGTTTTGTTGTGATACATAATACATATCAATATATACAGAAAACAAAAAGAATAAATTATTTTATCATGCACATAAATTATAACTTAACAAAAAAATTACCTGAAAGTCTTTTATGTGCTGATGGGTCTGCGTAACTATACTCTGTATAGACTGGGGCGGCTGTGAGTGGAATATTATCAAAAATATACTGATAGCAAACACGGAAGTCGAAAACAGAAGAAAACTTTTAGTTTTCATATTGAGGGCACATTCTAACAACCTGGCTAATGTACAGCACTTGTGTGACAATAACTCGCTTTACTAGTGTATGCCGTAATGTCCTGCGTCGACCTACATGATTTTATGGTAGTTCTAACAGAATTAAAGGAAATCGATAGCGTTGACCAAACACGCCCGTCACGATATTAACACATTATTTCATATATAAGACTAATGCTGCAGCTTTATTAGTTTATAATAATTAAAATATCGTTACAATAGTATGTGCTTTGTGCATTTCAAGAATTAGTATTTCATTAATATATCACAAATTATCGTTTCCTTAAATTTTTTTGTCGAAAACGTTCGCATCAAATCAACCCTCTTTTTCCTTTAAACTAAATGTCAAATTATAAATGTAATAGTTGCCGTCAGTCACCTGTCAGTCTGTCCGTGTCAGTCCAGTCAGTTTTCTTTTTCTTTCAGTACTGGCAACCAATATACACTCCATCCATAAATATCCCACAACTTAGATGTCACATAAACCTATAAGTAGAACCCTTTGAGTATAAATCGATTATACTCAAAGAGTAGAACCATTAAAGAAAGGAATCTTAAATGGCGGCTAATACTTGCGTTGACAGATAGTAAGTACATTAACTGAAGCGATAATAATATGTGCGAGCGAGAGAACATGATGAGCGCCGCCATTTAAGATTCCTTTCTTTAATGAATCGGTTTATGTTTAAAATCATTACTTTTCTTTAGTTTTATTCCCGGCTAAAGGCACAGTATAAAAAGGGACTAGTACAGAAGTGGCACTTAATTTAACGCAAGGTCATTTAATGCAATAAACAGCCTTTTAACTCCCACAGCGCGGCGCGCCTAAAGTGTTTGTTTACATATTCTTGCTTCTTACTTTGTTGGTTTATATAAGCGTTTCTCTCAGTGTTCCTGTACGAGCATTCGTTCGATGGCGCGTAAATAAAACACTGTATGCAACTGTCGACTATCGATGATTAATTGATAATCTATCGATAGGTTTTCAACATGAAACTACTGTTTATCTTTGAAAAAGAAAAATAAAATCAATTACATTTTTTTGGATGATGTAAAAAAAATAAAGTCAATTGCGGGTATTTATTAATCTCTAATTGCCTCCCAGCAAATTCCAAAAAGTAGCGTCTTCTTTGAAACTCTGAATGTGGATCGAAACGAATTAGTCGATCCGACCGATTGTTTTATGCGTAGATGATGATTTCTCAGTTTATTCGTCAAAAACTAAATAATACATGCATAAATAATAAGCTGTTCGCTGATGTCATTATAGGTTTCAGGATCATACTTAAATGAACGCGGCTTTAAAAGTTAAGCCGTGATCACATGCTTGCCAAGCGGCGGCCCTGCTGCAAGCATTTATGTCTTCTTTACGCACGCTTGACTTGGGGAGTAATCTGGTGAATGTGTGACGACTAGTGACGAGAGCGTTACGAAACGTGTGATCGGGTGAGGGGAATGGAAGTTGAGTGGGAGGTATAAGATATACATACACACATAAAGAAGTTTTTCTTCAGTCGTCATCAGTATTTTTTTCCTACAGTTCTTCTTTCCATACATAAACTGTTTTTTTCTGCCTCCTGATTTTTGAAAATCAAATGTGGCAACACTGTCTGACATTAGTGACATTTCACCATCCATTTATAACCATAACAAATTCCGTTCCATTCTGTTTTTGCATTTTTACGTATACATAATTAATGTTTCGCAGGTGTCGTTAAAAAGTGACAATATAGTGGCAATGTCTAATATATCAAAAAGAAAACGTGAAGGTTCGAGGGCCAAGATCAAGGTACAATAGAATGAGGTCATTTTGATGATGTGATCATCACGACTTGCCGACGTAGATAACTTAAAAAAAAAACAATTTCAAAGCAAAAAGCTGTTTTATGGTATTATTCAAAGATTATAGTAGTATACCACTATATAAATTTATCACCATTTAATGTCTTACCAATTTTAACTGTTATTTACTTTTCATTGACTAAACCGCTAACATCTTGTAGCGTAGGTAGGTACTTTGAGAAAGTTACCGATGTATTTTCGACTTTGAAATATCTGCCTGCCTAAAAAACGTCATGCAAATTAAAGGGTTGAAAATATGACAAGAAAACGCACTATGGATACGAAATTTATACATGTGAGCCTCTAGTTTTGTTTGCAATAGTAATTCGAAAAGGTACAGGTTAGCTAGCTCACAGTAGGTAACTAAAGTTCAAGAACCACATGACTTCAGTGTTATATATGTACAGAACGTACATATATAACACTGGAGTCATGTGGTTTTCACTTGTTTTCTAATGAAGCACTACTATTTTTCTCTCATAAGTTGCATTATGTAATTCAATGTTTGTTGTAGATGCTTAGCAGATAGCGGTAATTAAATTATCAGTCAATGAAAAGTAAATATGCATACTAATATTATAAATGAAAGTGTGTTAGTTTTTATTTTGTTTGTCTGTATTCAGGTTGAAAGGAATAATGGATTGTCATGATTTTTTTTTAAGATTATTCCCACGTAAAACTAAAAAGTTTTACTAAAGATTACTTTAGTAAAACTTTTTAGTTTTACGTGTAAATAATTTACCTTTTACGTAGCAAATAATTTGCTTGTCTTGTCCTTCTTGTATATCGAAGGAACCAATCAATTTACATGCTTTTTTTACAGTGATAGTTTATGGTCTGGAGATTGACATAGGCTCTTTATGCCAGAAAAAATCTTATTTTTACGGGAGATAAAAGCTTTATTAAAATAATAACCTATCAGGTGAAGCCACAAATTATGTTTGTCCTTCTTTCTTATCGGATGGAACCAATCAATTTGTATGATTTTTTAATGGTGATAGTTCAGACATCTGGAAAGTGACTTATTTCTTATTCCCATGGGAAAAAAGTTTTCTTAACATAATCACCATGCGGGTGAAGCCACATATGTATGTTTGTTTGTCCTTCTTTTGCATCGAAAGGAACCAATGGATTAACATGTTTTTTGTGGCGATAGTTTAAGGTCTGTATTTCTGAAAAATAATATTTCCATGAGGAAAAAAGATTTTTTTAAATAATGTCGATGTGGCCAAATCTGCGGGTAACAGGATGCAACATTATATTGTATTACCAATATATATAAATATATTGACACCCAAAAATATCAATATTTATCAGTATTGAAGATCCCTGATATTAATGTGTTATTATCGAAAATTCGAAATATCAAAATAGTAAAAAAATCATATAGTTAGGAAGAGCTACTATGCTACTGGTCCCCACTGGTTGTAAATACAGTAAATTTAGGATGGATTAGATAAGTGTACAAATTATGAAACGCACAAATAAAAAATAAACAATTTTTAATACCAACTGACTGAAAAAATAAGATCTTGTTGATTAATTTTGATTCAAAAAAGTCAAGGCAATTTTGTTTCATAAATTCAATTCACTGATTGATTGATTGAGATGAAAAATTACATAATCAATGAATGTTTACAATTAAAATAGAATTTGAATTTAATTCAGTAGTTTTTTAAATGATAGAGAAAAAGATGGGTATTTTATTGATATATCGATATCGAGGTCAATCAATCCAGGACATTAAATGAAAAATGTTGCAAAAACGTAAATTTATTATCTCTTAGTGACTAGATAAAGTTGCAGGGTCAATTAGTTATACATATATAATAGCAAGATAATATTTTCAGGGTGTAGAGATATATTGAAATACATTTTAACAATTTCTTTATCAGTTGATTAAACATTGAAACAGCTATACTGATTCAAAAATTTCAAATTATAGAGCATAATTTCAGGTTAAGTTCAGTAATCCAAAGTTATGCCATGCAATGACAATCATTAATATTTTACACCCAATTCATGTGAATAAATTTGTTTTGTTTCAGAGTATAGGTGACCACAAAGAATTCCTGAAGCGCATCACGAAGACACTTTATTATGGCCGTCTACCTACATTGCCCTGTTTGAGTTTACCTGTCACTGGTTAGTTCGGTTGTGCTGCTAAATTTAATTTCTGACTTTTTATGTATGAATGTAGATTGATAACAGTAAGAATTTCAAGACATACTGTGATAAAATAACCAAATCCTTCAAGAAATTACGAAGATACAGCGCTGTTACTGCAACAGTTAAAACATGCCCGCGAATACAGGTCACGAAACCGTGGCGTCGCGCGCTTTACTGTGGTCGGCATTTCGTAAATATCAAAGACGTCTGCCTACTATTAGTTCTTATACAATGATAACAGTCTGTATCCCATTGTGAGTCCTATATGGAGGAGCATGTCCGCTGAGCGTGACAGTGCGTTGTCCCGCAGAGGTGTCGTGCTCGCTGTGGTCGGTGCCGCAGCGCGGGCGCTCTCTGCGGCGGCTGCACGCGGACGCGGCGGCCGGCATCGCGCGGCAGGCGTGCGTGTCGCCGTGCGCACTCGTGCTCGCCATCCTCTACCTGGAGCGCCTCAACAGACGCAACCCCGACTACCTCGCCACCACCCCGCCTGCGGATCTCTTTCTAGTTTCATTGGTAATGTATTTAATCTACACTCACGTGCAAAAAGGATACAGTTTGGGAATAAAATGGCCAGTCGAGTAATAATGAAAGTTGTTTTAAACCTTATGCTGCTACATTAATGTTTATATTGCTGTTCATAGCTACTACATAACTACAGTTTTGAGCTTGCAATTTTAATTTATGTGGAGTTTTGCTGGTGACTGTCCTCACTTCGACAGCCATGAAACATTTACCTCTAGAAAAACTATGATAATTATTATTATTTTAAATAGTTGCTTCGGTCAACATGCTAGAATATTATAAATATTTTTCATTGTAAAAAATATTTATAACTATGATAATGTCAAGTTTGCATATTTTCATTTCTCTCAGGGCTATGTCAGGTAACATAATGATCATTGCCTGTCGTGTTGATGTCAAGCTCTCATTTTGTGTTTCTCTACAGATGGTAGGAAGCAAGTTTTTACAAGACGACGGAGAAGATGAAGAAGTGATATGTTCCGAGTGGGCGGCGTCGGGTGGCCTCGAACTTAATCAGCTCAAAAAACTTGAAGTGGAGTTTCTTAATGCTATTGTAAGTAAAGTGTGTTTCTGTATATACTCTGATTTTGGGTTATTGTATAAAAACTAAAATACTGCCAAGTATTTGTAGTCTGTCATGTATGTCGATCGGTTATCTGATAGGTACCTTATAAATATCTAATCTATATCCATAGTGTTCTGCTTAGTTTGAGACTAAATTACATGGCGCTGTGTAACTTTAGGGATATTTATTTTACATAACAGGTGATTCACAAAGTGTTTCATTTTGAGTTCACTAATGATAATGATTTTAAAATTACCGTCTTTCAGGATTGGAACGTCTTCGTGAACGAAAAAAGTTTCGAATCGGGTCTACTGTGGCTGGAGAGAGAGGTCGCGCTGCGGCAGGCGCGGCTGCGGGGCTTCTTCACGTACGGCGACCTGGCGGCCAGCGCGGCGGGGCTGCTGCGCGCGCTGGCGCTGGCCGGCCTGGCCGCGCTGGCCGCCGCCCTGGCCGCCGCGCTGCTGGTCGCGCCCGCCCGCCCGCGCCTGCCGCCCGCCCCGCTCGCCGCGCGCCCGCCCCCGCCCCCGCCCGCCGCGGCGCCCTTCGCCACCAACGCCACCGCCGCCCCCGCCCCCGCCGCCCCGCTCGCGACCGACGGCCCGCTCCCCGCGCTCGACCCTGCGGCCCCGCCCAAATGTTGCACGAAGTGGACGCAGTACCGAGATAGTGTAGCGCCCGAGAGGAACTGGTACGATACCATAGTCGTTTACGACTGGAAATCCTTCGAACCGTGGTGGTCGACGACGTCCGTGTTGAACTGGTTGTATCAGAGCTCGCTCGTCAATCCCTTGCAGCGGTGGCTGGAGAAGATCGAGGAGCGCGCGGACTCGTCCGGCGATCTCTCCTACGAGTACTCGAAGCAAATAGAACGGTGTCAAGATTATGTGAAAAATAATGTCCAACACCGGTGCGTGCGGCAGTGGCTCAACCTGAGCAAGCTGAGCGCGCTCGCGGCTTCGATGTCGGATCGATGATACAATAACGCACGCTTTCGCTACTTAATGATCGGTTACTTATTGCCGCTTCGTACTAACTTATTAAAAAGCTCAATTTGGAAGCAATATTATGAATGTAATTATAAGTAATTATTTTAGATACGCATTCGAGATATTTTATTTTGTTATGACACTATTACTACCTCTGTTAATACACCAGATACATTACATAAATCTGACCATGGACGATCAACTTTACATTTTTAATAAACAATTGTGCAAATCTGTTGTTTATCATTATTTAGCAGTAACCTGTTGGGAGTGCAAATGGCTCACCATCACCACGATTTTTAACCATATACCTAGACTCTTAGTTTATGTATTATACGAGCTAAGACTATACTAAGTACTATGCATTTGCACTGTTTCCCCATAGATAGTCATATAATTATTTAAGCTTCAAATTCATATCATCATCAGCCTGTATCAACCCACTGCTGGATATAAGCCTTCCCCAATGTTTTCCACCAGATACGATCCTCTGCCTTCAGCATCCAGCCGCTCCCAGCTGCTTTCTTAAGGTTATCGGACCATCGAGTAGGAGGGCGCCCAACATTTCGTCGTCCTACGCGCGGCCTCCACTCTAATACCTTCCTCCCCCATCTGCCATCACTTACTCGGCAGATGTGACCGGCCCATTGCCACTTCAGCTTGTAAACTCGGAAGGCTATGTGGACAACTTTAGTTCTCCGTCGAATTTCATCGTTCCGGATTCGATCCCGCAGAGAAACCCCGAGCATAGCCCTCTCCATAAGCAATATATATAATAAAAATAGGGAGAGCTGCCAATCACATTTCATTAAACTAAAAGCAATAACTTTGACTTTAATTAATATTTTAGAGACTTGCAATTTTGTAAAAAGAAATTTAATAAATTCCCAACACATTCGCCCCCAAAACCTATGACCATAAAAAAAGCTTGCCAGTGACCGCCAATTTATATAGATTTTAATTTTCAAAATTTCCGCCCCATGTATATGTCGCAGCCAACTGGTTAAAATAGCCGTTCAATCAAACAGCTAGCCCTTTCACTGAACAACGTCATTCAATCACACGTCTAGCTTTTTAATTGAATATTTGAGTCGCTCAAAACGTTCAACACTACAGCTGATTCAAAAGCCGCCGTCTAATTCATTTAGTTCAGCGCTCACCACCGCGGCGCTAGGTGCGTTTTGTTTTCAATATGGCGTCAACTAGCCGGTGTTTGTGATTGTTTCAAGATACTTTTCGGAAAGAAAGTAGTAAATATACTAGTGTTATTAAAGAGACAGAAATTCCGCCCAGCCCCTTATTCCGGGGGGCTTGGGGGGCGAAGCCCCCCGCCATATAAGATAAATATTGCCAACCCCGACTTCACGTAGACTTGCCGGATCGATACTAGAGTGTTTTTTGTAAGCCCGGAGGCGCTGAGGGAGTGCAGTCCCCGGAGAGCATGTAGGCCTGCCCTTCGTTACGCAAAGGCGAAGGGGCTGCACTTCCCTCAGCGCCGGAGACGTCCCAGAACTCCGCTTGCTTATTATTAGGTAGGTATTATTATTCTCTCAAATTACATACTAAACTAATGGTCACCTTAGTTAATTTGCCATTTAACCAGTTGGCTAAGCGTCGTCTAGCTGTAGTGTTGAACGTTGCAGTCAACAAGTCGGCTAAACGACGCACATACAGGTATTTGAACGATCTAGGCGGTCAAAAGTCGATAAATCGAAACACCAAATACTTGCAAACAAAGGACTACCTGTGATAAAGGACCCTTCCGGGAAAAAAACCCCCTCCCGTCTGCCACCTCCCGTGCATCTGGCCCCCGTATCGTCAGTCGGAATTGGACCCTATTACCTCGCATACGTTATCTGTTTTCGGCGCTTTTGAAAAGCAAAACTGTGAACGTGGTGTTCTATATTACTGAGATTTAAAGTAACGGAAAAAGTTATAGATTCTAGAAGTACAGATAAGTAACTATTATAATTAAATAAAAAATTGTCATTAACTTATTTGCGTATTAAATTTCGGAGTGTCAAAGAAAGGTCTTTTCTTTAAGTATTTTTTTGTAAAAAAAAAATAAGAATTTAGTGTAATTTTCATATTATCCTGATAGATCCGGTAGAATTTTTAATAACACTGTAAAGGTTAGAGTTTCATTCATGTATAAATCAAATAACTTGTCCCGGATAAGCCCGGATAGGGTATATTTTGGTGCTTTGAATATTGTAGACAAAATCAGATGAAAAATTATATTTTTGTTTTATTAATTTTAACGTAACGTTCCTTTCTTTTAGGTCCATCAGGTACATAGGGAGCAAGGATTGTGACCCGAAAATATTTATTCGATCGTATGATGAGGGAAAATCTCCCCAATTTGGAAGCCAAACTTAATTATTTAAAAGAACAACTTTTGTTTTGTGACCATTATACATAAGACCAAATATCTACCATAAAAAGCAGTTTTGCACATTTTAAGCATGAAATTAAACGAAGATGGAGCAAAGCTCATAACAAGGAAGACGTATTTCGTCAATACAATGTTCAATGGCTTGAAGGAACCTTCGAACTTCCAGTAGCCGACAACCCCAAAAATCGATCTGGTCGACCAAGCAAACCTTTTGATCAATTGAGCCAGAGAAGTAAAAGGAGAAAGACTGAGGAGCTCCGCTCTATCTTTGAAGAGGATGTGATAGTGCATGCAGCCCAGACACAGTTAAAAAAAACAGGGAAGCGAGTTGCTTCAAATGTGCTCAAAGACATTGTCAATACGCCAACTCGGGTAACTGAATATAGAAAAGCATATTATTATCGCACAAATTCGTCAAAAAATAAAATAAGTCCCTTGACGGTCAAGGAAGCAATGCACTGGTTCGTAGACGACCCGAGAACAATACGAAATTATAAGAAGGACTAATAAAAATGTTTTTCCGTATTTACAACAAGAAAAAAAAATTGTGTTACCCACCACTGAAAGTATGCACGATAACGAGCACTAGCGCGGAAGCTCAACTGCAGCCTTTGATGGACCTTACCGTTAGGCGATTATCGGAGTCCCTGGAAGAGACTTTCATGAGTAGTATGAGACGGGAAAAAGGAAATCGAATTCTTTTCTACCAGAAACGCTCTGCGGAGCCTAACCCAGTGTGTTCTTCCGAAAGTGAAGACGAAGATACTTTTGTAGACGAAAACGTCAAAAAATGTTGTTTAAAATATTTCTTACATATTTTTTTTTTTCATGATTTGTGTAAATATATACTTTTAAGCAAAAAATCTAATGGTAATCTATTCATTTAGTTACATAGTTTAGCATTAATTAAAAATGAAAAATAATTTTGACCGCCTAGATCGTTCTGACCCGTCTGTGCGACGTATAGCCGTGTGATTGAATGGCGTTGTTCAGTCAAAGGGCTAGCTGTTTGATTGAACGGCTATTTTAACCAGTTGGCTGTGACATATACAAGTTTCAATCGCATTGATCAATGATCAATATTATTGCCATTGCATTGAACCTTTCATTGTGATTGTGCGACCGCATTGAAATTGAAAGCAATATTGAACCGAAATTGATGCGTATTATTATCGTATTCTTTCGCGGTCCAGTGAGGACACATTCTGTTTATAAATATCATAATTTATCTAACATCCACGAAGATCTGGCCGGCAATAGTGACCCTGGATTATTATATATTTTTTCTCTAATAATAAAACAACAACAATAGTTAGTATCATGTTATAATATAAAGTAAAAAGGCACATAAAAGTAGATTATGTAAAATTTGAGCACTTTTAATTAATTCTTATTCACTAGCGTCATATTAATTCTAAACTGTTAGCTACACATCGAGTTGTGAAGCTCGTACACGTGTTAATATGAACATACACAACATTTCCATATGATTGACACTACATCAACATATTACCTATTTCTAATTTAATATAAAAATAATTGATTGGACAAATGTAAATCCATAGAAAACAAAATTCTTGCAAACCAAGACCACATACATTACGCTCTGTGAACATCAAAATTCAAGTTCATATTATGTTTAAAATGTATAAATGCAATATAACTTAATTATTAAACAATCACAGTTTAAAACCTTAGCTAATGTAGATTTGCTACATATTATACAACATTTGTTCTATTCAATTGCATTCTTTGGTGACAATTGGAACATGGCCCGGGTTACTGGTGGACATTGAGCTACTCTCGATAAAGGAAGGGACATCAATGTAATAAGCGATTACTCTACTAAACGCTTTTTCAAAAATTCTGATAAAAAAATATGCAACTAAAAAAATTTTAATTTTTTGTAAGTCTGCATATAAATAAACTCTTTGGGCCGCATGATGTTAAATTGTATTGTGGCTTTGGAGACAGTTCGAGATATACACACAAATAGAAACGTGTTTGTGGATATAAACACCTGCAGAGGCCTCACAAAAATTCAGATAAAACCATCTCGTTTTAAAGTCGTTTTAACTATTAACCGATTCGATTGACAATTCGATTATCGTAATAATGGATAGCTCAGTAGTTGTGCGATTTAATATAAGAGCATTAAAAACTAATTGGCTTTAACAAAATTTTGTCGTCTTCTATTTATGTATTTACATCGAGCTCGAGCAGTTTCAGCCCAAATAAGGCAGTGAACGTATTGTATTATAACATGTTTACTACTGTAATACTGATTTCGTTAAACTCAGTCGATGGAATGAAGGATGATTTTTCCACTTAGTCAAGTAAACATTAAACTACTCGAAAGAATTCGTTGTAATCTCTAAGCATGAAAATATATAGCTTTCATTATTATATTCATATTAGCGACATCTTTAACATGTTACATTACATTTAGTGTTAGTGAAATTGCTGTATAAGACCATGGCAACGTGGCCCTTCGACTCGAGAAAACATATGATTATAATATTTTAATGGTCCTCAAAATATTATATGTCCAATAAGAGAAACAAAGTAAAGATGAAGTACTCGAATTCCTTAACTTTACCATCACAGACAGAGTGGAGACGTTACAGTCAGTCGTCTTACTACATAATCCCTATAGAAATGTACAAGTCTGTGTCGATCTCCAGCGTGGGCGCAGGGCGAGGAGTGCGCGGCGGTCACTGGTCGAGGCCGGGGTAGAGGTAGAGGCGGCTGTTGAAGCCCCACTTGTCGATGGAGGAGGTCTGCCTGTGGTGCTCCTCGGCCATCTTGCGGTCCACGAGCGTCAGCAGGCTCTCCACGTCCTTGTCGTGCGCGTGCTCCGCGAACACTCGGCACAGCGTCTGGATGTACCACGAGCCCTTCTCGGGAGTGCGTCGTGACACGTATCCTGCGTAAATACAAATTCACGTCAATAACTAGGCCAGATTCTAGCCCACGGGGCCGAAATCGAGGTTGAGTGGAGCGAGTAGCTTCGCCGAGTGTGTTTTTCCATTAGTTTCAATCGAAAAAAATGTATTTGATGATCTTTTCTAAAGGACATCATCGATCTCAATTTTTTTTTCGAGACAAATTCAAGCTTATCGAGGTCTTTAATTGTGACAAGTTTCATCAAAATCGTTTCAGTTGTTTTGAATTCATTTCCAAAAGTGACTTTTCGGCGTATATTATCGTTCTACTCTAAGCAAAAAAATTAATAATGCGAAAGATATTAATCATCTCGTTTGCTACTTTTCATAGCGAAATTATTGGACGGATGTACAAACGGATATTTTTAATGAAGATCGTTACTAATTGGAAAGGCGTTCACACGAGCATGTAAGCCACGCCCGGATAACAGCTGATTTCTGATTCCGTACATAACTAGCATATCGCCCTTATTGTAATATGGCATATTGCAATTGCATGAAGTGTACCAGGCACAGTGGAGTGCGCGATGAGTATGTCGGAGTATGTCCTGCTGGGGGCCTCCCGAGGGCGGCCGTCGGGGGACACGCGGAGCCCCTCGGCCGAGCCGTCGTAGGACTCCAGCGAGCCGGAACGACCTTTCGCACCCCTGCAACGTGGTAATAAATTCATAAGAATACAAGTGTGTTTATCTACTAAATACTGTTCGAAAAACGAGCATGCAAGGCGGTTATCGTCGCTGTCCTGTTTGCTATGAGCGGTAGCGTACCTGCACGCCTGGAATATGAAGACCTTGGGCACGCCAATGAGCTGCGGCAGCGAGCGGTTGTTGAAGTAGTCGATGAAGTCCATGAAGGAGAAGAGCAGGCCGTCGGAGCAGCGGAAGTCGAAGTCGTGCGAGTCGCGGCGCGCGTGCCCGTGCGACGACACCACCACGAACACCACCTTGGCGCCCGCCAGCGCCAGCGGCAGGTTGGCCAGCCACGCCTCCGTCTCCTGCGCCGAGCCAGACAACACAAATATTACCATTGCCATTTGTAAAACTATCCTACAATGATCAGGTGAACGCGATTACTCATAAATCATAGAAACGTAAGGTTTGAAACTATTTTCGTTACCACTTGACAGGTACCAGAGGTTTCTTTCGTAAATTATATTGTGACATACATTCTCATTTTATTGTGACACTATCCAGTGATCTTACATTTTAAGTATATAACAATAAACAATTTCGCATGCATTCTGTGCCATTTTTAGGGTTCCGTACCTCAAAAGGAAAAACGGAACCCTTATAAGATCACTTTGTTGCCCGTCTGTCTGTCTGTCTGTCAAGAATTTCTATGTCGAGAATGCGTGGAGGTATCACGCTGAAATTTGAACTGTATACTCAGGTCTACGGTCCCATGAAGTTGTAAAAAAATGAAACTGCTAAGTTTACGTAGAAAAAAGTTACGGCCGTTTATTCAGCAAAAAACTCATATTTCGACACACTCAAGGGAATCAAAACCTATAGGGTACTTCCCGTTGACCTAGAACTATGAAATTTGGCAAGTAACATCGTTATAGACTACAAGTACAGGAATAAATCTCAAAACTATACATTTGTAAATAGATCTTAAAAAATAGGGGGTCTATATTTTATATAGGGTGTCGAAATTTCAAATTGAAACTACTAGTTCAAATGGGGTATCATATGAAAGGGCTTGATGTACACATTGCAAAATATATTTTATTTATTTTTTTCGACGCATTATTTCTTATTTATAATGAAAAATATCAAATTTAATAATGATACTACGTACCTACGGAACCCTCGGTGGGCGAGTCCGACTCGCACGTGTCCGGTTTTTTTTTAAATACCGATTACCACACGAGGTTACGATTCTTTACGGTTCAAAAGATCGATTCAGAGCAAAAAATCGGGTATCTATCTCTATATTGTTTATGTAATAATTAACATAAATACTAACTGAAATATTATTTTTTGAATTAACTAGTGGCGAAAGCACACAATGTGTTATAGATCAAAATGCCTATACTTTGATACATATATTTTTTTTAGAAAACGTTAAAGGATCACAAATATCTCCTGTTTTATTCTTATATAATATAATCCAATCACATTAAAAAAAAGGTTTACGATGTCGAATACTACGTATGTGGTTTTACGAGAGATTTAAATTATTGTTTAAAAATATTTGTTTCTCATATGACATGTTTTGTTATGAGTTTGATGTTTGAGAAAATGAAAACTCGGCCTCAATTCCATTCAAATACCCGTTTTAGCTATAAATAAATATTCTTTAAATATTACCCAGTGCCATCTATTACCAAACTAAGCAAAGCTCGTTCTACAGGTACTAGATAACTGATATAATGTACAAAAAAAATGTATTTAGGTATGTAATACATATAATACATGACAAACGGACATGCTCAGGCACACAAATATTTGTCATGTGCGGGGATCAAACCCGCGACCTCGGAGTCAAAGGGACCATTGCTAAAACTTAGTTTTTTAGGTATGCTATTTTTCATAAAGGTTGGCTCTGCTTACCCTTATATCTCTGTGAGTTTTACTACTACTAAGTTGTTGATCAGATAGAAAGATAATTGTAGCAAGTAGCGTGTTATCGTTGTTTTGAGCAAGTTTTGATAAAGATGATATATATTGCACTTATATGTCATTATGTTCGAATGCCTACGAGTACTTCTGAAAGCCGATTCTCGTTATTATTTTACAATCGGAGAATGAAAATTGACCGAATAATTGACTAGAAATTGTATCATTTTATTAATTAATTATTACATATACTTATATTTGGTTAAATAATGGCATTCTTAGTTTGCTTAATTTTCGGCCATTATACTACTTAAATTAGACTTTGTAGTTCCATAAAGTGATACGATAATACCAAATTTGACATTTGTCAGATAGGAATTGGTGGGGTTTGAATATTATTGTAACACTATCCAGTGATCATATACATTTTAAGTATATAACAATAAACCACTTTGCATGCATTCTGTGCCATTTTTTTTTTAAATACCGATTACCACACGGTGTTACGATTCTTTACGGTTCAAAAGATCGATTCATCATCCTTAAAATGTATATGATCACAGGATAGTGTCACAATAAAATGAGGAAACGCACATTTCCACTGATGATAGAATAATAATAAAGTCTTACCGGTTTAGTGTAGTCAAAGAAGGAGACGACCTTGAAGCCGAGCTCGTGGAACAGGTGCTTCAGGTTGGCGGTGTCGATTTCCGCGCCCCGCCGCTGCTCCTCGATGTTGTCCTGGAAGTTCATGTACGTGTACTGCAGCATCACGCGCTCGCGGCGCTGCCCGCGCACCTGGTACACGTCTGCTGGAACATATTATATATAGCATGCTGCAAATCTAGTTTAGTGGGCGGATGATAGCACAGAAGCAACACTCGTACTGCTGTGTTCCGTGCATATAAAAAGCAAAGGTTGTGTAGTTCTAAAAAAATATTTATATTTACTTCTCACGGACTGCTATTAATTTTTAACCACCACTCATCGACGGAGC
Source organism: Hypsopygia costalis (assembly GCA_937001555.2). Classification (NCBI taxonomy): domain Eukaryota; kingdom Metazoa; phylum Arthropoda; class Insecta; order Lepidoptera; family Pyralidae; genus Hypsopygia; species Hypsopygia costalis. Next base: position 1,013,705 of record OW443330.2, read on the forward strand.
ATTTTACCGGATGGTAAATTTATGTAATATAAATAAAATAACTAATAATTATGTGGACGGTCCCAATGTATTACTCTATTCTATGCTTATCATCTCACTGCCTTTGTTACCACTAATTATCGAAAAAATGAATGTCTGTAGCGAGCGAGTAAGCAATGTTAAGCTATTAATTTGTTTGGTGCTAAATGACTTGTTCAACTCAAGCAGTAGTTCGGTGAGACGGTTGTTGACGAGGCAGTTCGCTGCACTTCATGATGGATACCATGGTACTTGTAAGACGTGTTTGATAGCGGTTATTTGTGGTAGGTAGGTAATTGTTGATTTTGAACACCTAATATGAGTAGTAACTTGTAACTGTTTTGTAACAGAATGGTCACATCTTTTTAGTATCTTTATAGGCTAGATCTTGTTTTTTTTTTCTTATATATTTGATACTTATTATAATTGGCTTTTTAGACTATAAACCTCAGCTATTTATAAAATGGTAACAGGTGTTACCAATAAAAATAAAAAAATCATATAAATGTCCAAAATGATCAAAGAAAGAACTCAATTCACAAAGCAACATTAAATAAAATGAAATTCATTTATTTGTTTGGCAGGATCTTTGAGTATAATAATTATTATTATTATCTTTGAGTATTACATTATAATATACTATATTATTCATGTATGTCTCGCCAGGCAAAATACTGAAACATAATGTAATGTGTAACAGATCCACAATCTTTATAGCAAACAAAGAGGTTGGGTAAAAAAGAGGAGAGCTGGGAAGGAAGTGTTTCCCCAGCCAAAGCTATTCCATTACCTGGGCCGGTGTCTTCAATCACCCCTGTACTCTTCTTCACTTCAAATGATGCTACTGGAATGTTTTCAATAATTGTTGGCTGGCTGGAGGAACTGCATGGTTGAGGCATTTGAGGCCGTGAAGCCGAAGCTTTTGGTTGTACAACTGAAAGAATTGTTTTTTTTTTAACCCATACTGACTTGTTCTATCTCTCCACACACATACTGCTGCTGTTCAGTAGAGGAATACATCACCCGCTTTACCATAAACAATAATCAAATTACATATTAACTAGTGCCACTCCATACTAAAAACGACAATACAAACAGACCGCATCTGTATACATGCAAATGTGAGTAGATGCCTTAGGGTTGTCTGCATAACGAAGTAGGTACATTGCGCTGTGAAGTAAATTTTTGATTATGTTGTAATAATAAATATCTTTAACATTTATTTTCAATGTGATTATGAGACAGCATTAAATCCAGATACATTACCGAGCTACACTAAATGTTTCATGTTGGTTGTAATTGGTTATTATACAATCTTTAATTCTAATGGTCTGGTTGTCTATTGAAAATATGGTTAAATATTTAACTTCCAAAAATTCCAAAAACGTCGAACTGTGGAATCAATGATTTCCACGATACAATAATATAAAATTCATTGTTAAAACTCGAAAAAATAAATTGATTTTTGTATGGAGAGGCCGGGGTTTGGTGACACATTATATATAAATAGACAATGTCGGACATACTTTTTTCTGGTGCAGGTTCTGCCTCGGGCCTCTTCTTTTTATTTGTTTTTAAACTTATGAAATTGCTCTCGTCATTGGGCTCTGAAAATAAAGATTGTGATTGATGATATTCCAAATATGTAATAATTTTAAGTACTGTTACTAAAAAAATGGACAATCGAGATATCTGAATAAATTATATATAGTATTATTATAAGTCTTTACGATTAACACAGCTTTACCATTCAATACAAACATACAAATATATTGCAGTCATGTGGCAGCAATCTAACTGCATTTTCACATTCACTGCAAAGATAAATCAATTATGCATTGCTTTTTGGTATACCTATCAAAATATTCTGCTATTTGAAAATACCATTATGAAGTTATTGATAATAATTTTTATAATAATACATTACAGGTAAGTACCTACCTATTACTTACCTGTAATGTATTATTATAAAAATTATTATGAAATATAAAAGTAATTCATTAATGATAGTTTGATTATTTTCACCTGCTTATAGAGATCACTTTATTGAGTCTCTAAGTTTTCTTTGTTATATTTTTTGAAGTAGTGAGACCAATGAATATAGGTTTATTTTTGTGTATTTGATGATATTGTCTGTGTGGTTTTTTTTATTTAAAAAACCTACTTAGACATTTTGAAAGAAATACTCACAGTCTCATCAATCTCTAAACAAAAATAAACTATTTATTCATTATTCTTGCAATATATATAGCTAAGGCCTAAGGGATTTCGAGAACTCGAGCATCCAAATTTGTTTGTCTTAAAAGAAGTGGCATACTTACTACTCCTTGGGCGCTCATGGAATTCACCCTCAGGGTCCAGATCCCTGGCTAGGTTCCAATAGCCATTTTCCCACAGAGTGTCTATCAAATTCTTGAATGCCTGGGGACCTCTTCTAGTCACATGTAAATAAAAATTACGCTTATGTGTTCTGTCGTCTACATGTGGATTCTGTAAAAAAATTAAATTAGTTGTGAATAATAACATAAACTCTACAATACTTGACAGGGAACCAGACTTCTAGCGCATTGGTGCTTACACCAATGCAATCTAAATTTGTTTCCTGCCTCTGTACTTTACATATACACTCACTCAGTGAATAAATACGAAATGTCAAAAACAACTTGACCTATGACGCTGAAATTTGGCAGATAGGTAGTTTATATTATTTTATTTTGAGGCAGGGTCGAATTAAGTTCTTGTAAGTTTACATCGTTTTTGTAGCTAGAGACATAAAGATGAAGTAGAATTTACTTTGGGCTTAAAATGGAACATATATAAATGTGGTAATATTTTTTTCGTACACAGAAATGAAGTGTTGGGCTCCCTCCTTCTAGATGGTCCATGACCTAATTCATAGAGAGCGGCTGGATGCGGAAGGCGGAGGTTCGTATCTGGTGGAAAGCATTGGGGAAAGCTTATATCCAGCAGTGGGTAGATACAGGCTGATGATGAATAAATGAAGAACACAGAAATGAAAATTATTTATTCTGCCAATGGACCCTTGTGGCATTTAGACTAGGGCATGCAATTTGAGTATTCGAGTATTCGCCCTTGTTTTATATTCAAATACTATACAACTTAGTATTCGAGGTTTCCAAGTTTTACGAATAGTGTATCCAATCGTCCTCGGGGGGTTGCGCGCGCGGGGATGAATGACTGACGCCATCATCTGCCATTTTAAACAAAATCCAACAAATAAAGACATTAACATGCCACAAAACTCTCTGATACCAGATAGAAAACCAGAGGTTGCACAGACTCAGCCAACAATCCCAGCTCAAGTCAAACATTTGTGTGCATAAATATGTCTGGTCTGTCTTGGTCTGGGTGTTTTATAAGTTTATAAAACACCCAGACCAAGACAGACGAGACATATTTATATATTAATATTTTTTTTTTGTAAATAAATGCATATAATATTTTTTTTTTTTTTTTTTTTTTTTTTTTATGTGAGAGGGGGGCAAACGAGCATGTGGGTCACCTGGTGGAAAGCAATCACCACCGCCCATGGAGACCAGCGACACCAAGGGGTCGCCGATCCGTTGCCAGCCTTTTAAGGAAAATGAAAACTCTGTTCTTGAAGGCACCCATGTCGTAGTTGTTCGGAAATACCGCTGAGGGAAGTTGATTCCACAGTTTCACTGTTCGTGGTATGAAATGTCTTAGGAAACGTACTGTAGTAGATCGCCAATTATCAAGATGATATGGATGGAATTTTAATTTATGGCGAGTTGTACGATAGTGGAATTCAGCGGCAGGTATCAAATCAAACAGCTCATCGGAGCACTCCCCGTGATATAATTTGTATAGAACGCAAAGAGACGCTACATCTCTGCGTGTAGAGAGAGAGTCCAATCGATCCGAGATCATTGGGTCACCGACGATTCGAGCTGCTCTTCGTTGTATGCGGTCAAATGGAGCAAGCAAGTACTGGGGCGCACCGGCCCAGAGATGCGAACAGTACTCCATGTGAGGTCGAACCTGGGCTTTGTATAGTTGAAGGCGGTGTCGGGGTGTAAAATACCGCCTGGCTTTACTAATCACACCAATCTTCCTGGAAGCCAGTTTGGCCTTGCATTCCAAGTGACCGCGAAACTGAACATCACTCGATATGTCGACACCCAAGATGGTAATGCTAGTTCTTACACTAAGGGGAGTACCTTCCAAACTAGGAGCTACGACGAATGGGGACTTTTTAGCGGTAAACGCACAAACCTGTGTCTTGGAGGGATTTAGCTGCACCAAATTCAATCTACCCCAATCCGAGACGTGTCCAAGGGACGTCTCAATCTCAGACACAAGTTTTGTTCGGTACTCATCGACGCAATCCCGAGAAACATTACATTGGCCAGTGTATCTTACGTCCACTGTACTGTCATCCGCATAGCAATGAACATTGTGTATAAGCAGCAAGTCATTGATATGCAGAAGAAACAGCGTGGGGGACAATACACAGCCTTGTGGTACGCCAGCATTCAAGCGTAGTGGGTCCGAGCGTGCTCCGTCAACTACAACTTTGATGCTACGCTCAGATAGAAAACTGGCAATCCATATGCAAAGCTTCTCAGGTAGCCCAAAAGAAGGAAGCTTGGAAAGTAATGCTTTATGCCACACCCGATCAAAAGCTTTTGCTACGTCCAGACTAGCAGCCAATGCCTCGCCCTTGCTTTCCACTGACTCCGCCCAACGGTGAGTCAAGTATACCAGAAGATCACCAGCTGAGCGACCATGGCGGAAACCATATTGGCGATCATTTATCAGCTGGTGATCCTCTAAGTAGGCTACCAGCTGTTTGTTAATGATAGCTTCCATGATTTTGGAAAATATGGAAGTTATCGCAATAGGCCTGTAATTGGACGGATCTGAGCAAGTGCCTTTTTTAGGGATCGGGTGGACTAAAGCCTCCTTCCATGAGCAGGGGACCACGCCAAGTGAGTAGGAGTACCGAAATAGGCGTGTTAAAATCGGAGCCAACTCTGGAGCACATGTTTTTAAAACAATAGGTGGAATGCCATCCGGCCCACTCGACTTATGGATGTCCAGGGAGAAGAGTGCTCTACGGACAGCTCTTTGCGAGAACTTAATGTCTGGCATAGAGCTCTCACACCGTGGGATGGTTGGCGGTGTTGCTCCCTGATCATCGAGAGTCGAGTTAGACGCAAAGAGAAGTCCAAGAAGATCGGCCTTTTCCCTTGCAGTATGGGCCAGTGAGTCATCCACTCGGTGCAATGGTGGAAACGACGACCGACAGAAGTTACCTTGAACAGCCTTGGCGAGCGACCAGAACGCACGAGACCCAGAGGGCAAGCGCACTAATCTCTCGCCAATTTTGCTAACGAATTTGGACTTTGCCCTGGCGATGCAGCCCTTAAAGGATCTTGACGCAGCGTTGTAATTCTTCTTAAGGACACCGGTATTTGCATCTCCAGCTGCCTGAGCCTCGGACCAGGCTCGGTAAGAATCCTGCTTATGACGCAACGCGGCTTTGCAAGACCCTCCGAACCATGGTCGAGATTTGCCACCAATGGGCACCGCAGAATTAGGAATAAAAAGTTCCATGCCCTGCAGAACCACATCAGCGACAGCATTAGCACAGGCGCTGCATCAGCGACAGCATTAGTAACGCAGATATGAGATGTCAGCAGGGGGGAATATCTGAGTCTCCGTCAAAAAGAGTATGGCCGGCCTAGCCGTCTCTAGATGATGGTGGACAGCATTGATGTTGGAGTTAAGTCCCCTAACGTTACACAGCTCAACGCAGAGCTCAGGGGGAGGTGCCACCACACTCTTCTTGCGTTTGCTCCCGGCAGAAATATAGAGCGGCGTAATGCCCGCCCCAGAATACGTCGGGCGGCCTGAGCAGTGGTGCTCAGGGAGGGATTCTCCGTCACCAGCGGTGACGGTACCCTCCTGGGGTATTGTTCTTTTTACTACCGCTGCCATATTTAGAGTTGGGGTGTTTGGGTTGGGCTCCGGGTTTCAACACTCACCGTACGAAACGCAATAGCGCGAGCTATTACTTCACGCCGGTCTTCTGCGTGAGAGTGGTACTGCCCCGGACGAGCCGGCCCAATTACGAGCTGTATTCATTCAATGTCCAAAACTTGACCGCGATCATGTTCTAGACACTAAACGACTACAGCTTGGCTCTACCACTCAGGAAAAAGGCTACTCGTTTAGCACCACCCAGGGGTCACGTGCAGGGAAACTAGGGTAAAGCCTGCGGACGTGAGTAGCATCAACCCCCAAAATAACTATTATATGCATTTATTATCTAAAAAATATTTACATTTATCACTTATCACCCATAGTTTTAATTTGGGACTAAACGAGGCAGTGTTAATGGTCAAGAAATATTTATTTATTTCTTTATCTATTGCTGAAAAGAGCATTGAATGAATGAATATTTATTTGCGTTAAATAAGGTATTAACAAGATGTTATATTTTCACAGTTTCTTCTTATTTAGCTACTTTGATAGCATGCAAATGTTTACAGTAAACTTAACCATTATACAATAAAATTGTTATCAATACAAACAAGTCAGTATTTCTGCATAACCATCTTCAATCATTATTAATATAGAGTAACAATAGTATAAAGAGACATGCCATTACATACCAAAAAATATATTTAAATATATATATTATTAATTGATGCTTATGTCATATACTATTAATAATGTCAGCTTATTATTATGATTATCTAAATGTCACATGGTAAATATATTTAATTATTATATGTCAATTCACAAAATCAAATTAATGTTACAATCAATATTTCAAATATAATCTTTATCAACAATCAATCAATGTCAACATAACAATTTCACTTTATATTATCAAAATAATTAACTTAAATTGATTTACTTAAACAAAAAAAAATCTTTAACTGAGTAAAACCTTTTTTCTAATAGCAGTTTAAACAGCATATTTTTAAATTTTTTTATTGCTTCTGGAACACTGTTATATATTTTAAGGCACATTCCGTAACAGTTATTTTGATACATGGCAGTTCTAGGTACATGTTCATAAACAAGTCGATCGCAATTCCTAGTATTTCGTGCATATACATCTGCTGCCGTTTTGAATAAATACATGTGCTTTTTTACAAACTTAGCTATTTCAAGGATATAAATACACGGTAGCGGTAGTATTTTTAATTGTAAAATTACAATCATTACAATCCGTTGCGTAGTTTAAAAGATCTAAGCGCACAGACAGCGGTTGCGACTTTATTTTATACTATGTAAAGAAGATATTCGAAAAACTCGTAAAACTCGATAACTCGAATAGTATGAATCATGATATTTGTATAAATCGAATACTAAAATCGGGCGAATATTGCATGCACTAATTTAGACACGTCTTACAAGTTTAATAAATAATATTCTTATTTTTTGTAACTTTTTTATCTACTATCAGATACTGTTCACCACAAACAATGCAAACAATAAACATGCTGTATGCTTGTTACCTAGCACTCATTCTAAATTAATTGAAATATTGACTGGATGTTCATGTAACTGGGTGCATATTCACTGGAGATCATAAATAATTGAATAGCTTTCGGAGAGTTCAAAATTAGTTTTGGAAAAGAAATCTCAGGTTCTTGGTTTGTGCTTACTTTATAGTACGCACTTCTTACTAATTCAATCAAAACAATTTGAAATATTGATGCTTGATAATGAGGGTATGCCACAATATTCTTAATTTCATCATCACCAACCATTTATTTATCACATGCCGGCCACTCCATACAAATGTCGCGTCGTTTATTACTACTTATACAAAGGCGTCTGTGCAGAGCGAAAATGAGCACGTGTGCGTGCGTCAGCATACAAAGTTCCAGATTTGGCTCAGAGGGGAGGTGAAGTCGACATAAGAGAGCGTCAGGGAGTGGCCACACTGTACGCAGTACTATTACATACACTGTGGATAAAGCACAGTATAAGTAATAGTATACAAAGTTAAAATTTATAAAGGCAAATACCTATTGCAAAGTAAACGCCAACGACAAGTTTGAAAAAGTCGCGTAGGTAGTACATACCCTGTAAGGTTCTATCATCTGTTCCGTAAACACTCCTTTCTCGTAGAGCGCCGTGACCATTACATGAAGATCAGTTTGGGCCAAAAGAGACTGAATATTTTCCCGTATGATTTTTCTGTGCGATTCTTCCATCTTATTGTTCACATGGGTAAATTAACTAAAAATTAATATTATTTACTGAATATTGTACTAGAATAGTTGTCTGTGTCGGCGCGACGCGAGTACTATTAATATCAAAAGTACTCTGTCTGTGATTATTATTCTCTTTGGAGGGAGAGTACTAAGTAACTAATAACAAAACAAACAAAGAGAAAATTAAAAGATAAAAACAAGTGGCTTGAAATGGTGGGTGGCTAGCCAAAGAGTAAAGTAAGTATAGTGGAAAAGAGTGGCAACTCTGAAAATTTCTTGCATGTATGGAAAGTGCTGCTCCAAGGCAAACATTTGGTTACTAAAGCTATACCTATACGTACCTAGGTATAATACCATGTCGTATTTATATATAGGTACCTATCAAGTGAAGTATCAGTTAAAACTGATTTTAGAGTTTTTAGAATCGGGCGCCTTTAGTCTCGCCTGAAAATTTGTTATAGGTAAGAACCCGCACGATGTAAGGTCAACTACCTATCACAAATTCGCTAGCTAGACTAGACATGCCCGACTCGAAACTCCAAAATCAGTTTTAACCAATACTTCACTTGATAGATTCTCTTGTATTTACACTATCATAACTTCAGTTGAATAATAGAAGTACTTGGATTGAATTTAGATATTTATTATGTTGAAAATTATCAAAATTCTGTCAAAGTACTTCTATCTAGTCGGATATCCAGCAAGGAAATGTAACTCCACGACGGGGACATAGTAAGAGGTTAGGTAGGTCAGAGGGGCAAGATGGCCGTCGAATTAGTACCCATACGGTTTGATAGATAGCGCAGCTTTATATAAAATCGACGTTCTTCGAACATAGCTGGCCCTGGTGGCTAGCCCAGGGCCAGTTATGTTCGAAGAACGTCGATTTTATATAAAGCTGCGCTATCTATCAAACCGTATGGGTACTAATTCGACGGCCATCTTGCCCCTCTGACCTACCTAACCTCTTACTATGTCCCCGTCGTGGAGTTACATTTCCTTGCTGGATATCCGACTAGATAGAAGTACTTTGACAGAATTTTGATAATTTTCAACATAATAAATATCTAAATTCAATCCAAGTACTTATATTATTCAACTGAAGTTATGATAGTGTAAATACAAGAGAATCTATCAAGTGAAGTATTGGTTAAAACTGATTTTGGAGTTTCGAGTCGGGCATGTCTAGTCTAGCTAGCGAATTTGTGATAGGTAGTTGACCTTACATCGTGCGGGTTCTTACCTATAACAAATTGGCAGGCGAGACTAAAGGCGCCCGATTCTAAAAACTCTAAAATCAGTTTTAACTGATACTTCACTTGATAGGTACCTATATATAAATACGACATGGTATTATACCTAGGTACGTATAGGTATAGCTTTAGTAACCAAATGTTTGCCTTGGAGCAGCACTTTCCATACATGCAAGAAATTTTCAGAGTTGCCACTCTTTTCCACTATACTTACTTTACTCTTTGGGCTAGCCAGTGTTTTCATTATCAGATTTTTGTTTTCCCTTGATTTTATGACATTGCTCCAAATACCTCACATAATATCAGATTTTTTTTTCTCCTATATTCGGCGATATAAATACGGTGCCAACGTCAAATGAAAAATCACCGAAAATCCTAGATTTAGGACATAAAATTTAAATAGAAATTAGAAATAGGTAGAACCGAAACTTCATGTTTTGATTTTTAGAGGGAAAACTTTTTTTAATTATGGCAACACGTTACTTACGTCAAGTTTTCAGTGAGGCCAATTTAGCGATAGAAGTGACGACTTTTGCTCAAGTCTTAGCGACAAAAAAAAATTTTTTGTCGCTAATCCACCCACCATTCCAAGCCACTTGTTTTTATCTTTTATTTTTCTCTTTGTCTGTTGTAATCATTTAATTAAAAGCTAGATATTGTGCGTTATTGCGCCGTTACGTATTTTAATTATAATCTAATTACTTATCATTTCTAACAAACAAAGAAACGGAAATAACAAAAACTAATTTAAATTAATAAAATATAATATCTAAATAGCATCAAAAAATTCTTCCGCATCGCCATCAAAGGGTAACGTGGCCAGAAGGCTAGCAGCATTGCCACGCTGGATTGCAATGCTTATTCGCTGAGCGAGAAATAGGCCAGCCCTCTGGTCGCGGGAAGAGTCGACTAAACGTTTGGAGATGTCCCTAAATAATTTTTTTGCGCTCGGACCCCATGGGCCAAGCGTTTACAATACATTTCTTATTTTTTTCACCTATCGTAATGTTTCACAGCGCCAGTGACCTGGCACCTCTCCCAGACAGTTTTAGCGACTTTTGATTTTGAGGATTCGAACTTCTAGGAGTTGGCAACATTGCAAGTCTTTATGCCAATGCCAATGAGGATTGAGGAATGGTGATTTCTGATTTCTGTGTCCAGTGTGTCCACTGTACTGTCCAAGCGAGACACATTGAGATTGAGACCCACTGACGATTAATAATTTTAATATTTGTTAAATTAGTAGCATATCTTTCAACTTTTTTCCAAAATGAAATATATTTTGCTAATTTTGTGTGTCATTACAACAGCTCTATCTTACGAACATTCAGACGTCAAATCAGCACGTATTGAGGTAAATATTTAATATGTTGACAGTGTCGCTCTCGGGATTTGTGATTTAATGTAAAAAAAAAAAATCATTTTACCATCATTACAGAGTTGTCGAGGATGTTCACTGAACCGTCTCCCGGAAGTGAAAAACTTTGTCTTGAATGACGCGCCGAATTACGACAGACTAGAAGTGAAATTCATCAGTGGAGCCCCACCGGAGCTGGTTCTCCTGGGCGACGTTGATAATGAGCTTGAGCGGATCCCTCTGTCACAACTCTCCCGTAGTGAGTGTAATGAACTTTTGGAGAATAGAGGCTTCACTAAGAAAGAAAATAAATCAGAATTTTAAATGACATGTGATACCAACAATAGATTTAAATAGTTTTATTAATTTTTTACCTGCTATGGTCTGAATACATACACCACAGAGTTCACAAATGTTTGACGGTTAAAAGGTTAACTTAACACTTATTACCCGGGGGGCTAAGGTTTAACATTGTTCCCTGTAGTTTTTTCATGCAATCAGCAAATTAATCTTCCATAGCTGTTTTTGAGTATAGGGGTACCATTTCAAAACACAGCTTTTCTTTAAACTGGCATGCCTAATAAGGCTGAGCCATTAGGTCCACCAAAATATCCTCCTGATAGACATATCAACTACAGGCATGTGTATAATTTCAAAATAAATTCAATATGCCAGAATCTGCCAATTTATCAGTACCTAGCAACCACCCACAGGCATCTGTGTTACAGAATCATCATTTCTGTGGCTTTTTCAATATTCAATCTGCTATCATCTCTATCAACGATTGATTTATTTTATTGTGATCTATGTGTCAGTAGGTAGCAAAGAGTAATATATTAAATAGGGGCTAGGTAGGTAGCAATTTTTGTATTTGATGTGTCATGTGAAAGGTTAACGTAATAAGCATTCCCCTTAGCATTCCAGGTCTATATAAGACCATTGTAGCTTGAAGGTTGAACAAATAGACATAGAGGGATAAGGTAATAAAGTTTTATGACAACTGTTTAATAACTTTTATTAAGATTGCCTCATCTGTATTATACCCATCTGTATTATTATGAATTCCCTATCTTATTTCTTTGTAATTTAAAAAAAGGATTTTTAGTACAATTGGTGAGCTTCTACACTCAATTCTGATAGAAATGGCTGCAATACGGTGACTAATTTCAAAAATATATAACATTAAAAATTTTGTTAGTATATTACAATATATAGATTTGCCACTCGAGCACTGTTCCTGTGATGCGCTACTTTCTGAGTGTAGAAGATCGTACCTACTGATTCAAGAGCATAGAATAAACAGTAATAGTCTAAGGGCCTATTTACACTGCCGCGGAATGGAATAGAAGCGTCAATTTCTCTTCATGACGTGGGAAGGCGCGCGAATTCGCTGCGTATGAATCAGTGCGTATTCCATGCTGTGACCGACTCTCCGTTGGCGCCAATTCCCGCAGTTTCCACAGGCAGCGCCGACAGTAGCTAGAGATATTCTCGAGAATGCGCGACCTTTTTTGACTCAGATATTTAAGTAAACTTATTGATTTAAGTATAAATACTTTATTCATAAAGTCCATTATGTTATGTACAGTTTCGATGCAAAAAGTCTGAGAAGTAGTTAATAGCTAAAGTGACTAGATGCAGCATTCTGTCTCGCACCTCTGGCCGCTGCTAGTTTAGTATAACTATGTTAGTACTATTACTTATACTGTGGTATAACAAATTGATTTGGTTGGCATGTTACATTCCATAGTAAAGTACAGTTTTTCCCACTGGTCAGATTGATGGACAGACTACTCTGGCCAACGGCCTACGTATTCAAAACTGAAATGTATTTTTTTTAAAGTAATTTCTAAAACAACAGCTTCCCCAAGCAGACATTACTATATTTATACTGTAAAGCAAATTCACTATCAAGTTAATTTGTAAGGATTTATTACGTTACAATAGATACGCCTACATGCAATTACAATAATGGATTATTGTGTTTACGAATGGTTTACGATCGTAAAATGAGCCGACATTTTCACACATCAAAGTGATTTACAGATAAAGCTTGAAAGAGTCATACAGATAAAACGTTATCAATACATTTGGAACACGTCTGCCATTACTTTGATATCAGCTTATCTATATTTTTTTATTGCGCTTTAAGTATGTCATCCTTTTAATGATTCACAAAATAATAAAGCTACAATTCATTGTTCTTTCTAAAATTTGATGTCCTGACTCTCCTGTGTTCATGATAATTTGAACCGTTGCATTATCTTTAAAGATATCTTTGGCCAGTTGTCAGATAAGACCAGAGGGCGAGTTGTTTTCTATAATATTAAAATTGGTAGAAGACTTTGTTGTACTTGGGGACTTACCCTCCCGAAGACAATGGTGGCATGTTTTGTTACGCTGCTAGACCCTTTTTAAATTCATGTTTTAGTTTGCCATTGCCCGTAGTAATAGGTATTTCTGTACCTCTGAAAAGAATTTGTTATAGTTTGCTCGACACTGCACGCACACGCACATTTACGCTTTGAGTTTGTCACATGCCCATGTATATTTATGCATAATAACAGTAGGAATTAATGACGCAACGGTTTTCAATCTGAGGTCCGCTGAATTTTATTGCCTCGTATTATCTTCCTCTCTTTTCAGAGCTCCTGTAGTCTTTGCCCTACTATACAAATCATATGACCTCTACATTGCGCCCACCTGGGGGTAATATTGTATCAGTGTCGTAAATGAAAGCATCATATAAGTTAGAACATTTAATATAACATTTATCGTGGTGGTATGGGGCGGGGAGGTGTTCACGTGAGCAGCGTGCAATCGAGATCTTCGTCGCGCGCGTCGGAGTGCGCGCGCCGCACCACGCGCGCCACCACGTCCGCCAGCGCCTCGCGCGCGCCCTCCTCCAGCAGGGACACGCATTGCTGGAACGACACACGTATTGTATATCTCGTACATCCTCCACACTCATATGCGGTAGTGGTACCGTAACGCCATCTCCACTCCACTGCTAACACAGTAACGACAACCCTCTAGGCTTCAAACCCACTGAACCGATTTTGATGAAACTTGTCATAATTAAAGACCTCGACATGTTTAAGGCACAGCATTGTAATACAACCGTTTTTTTGGTGCGCCGCGCACCAAAACTTCCTGAGCCGATTTGGGCGCTAGTATGAAGTTAAAGTACTGGTTGTATTACTATGCTGTGCTTAAGGTTAGTGTCGAGAAAAATTACGATCGATCATGTCCTCGAGGAATGATCATCAAATACTATTTTCATTCAAATCAATGGAAAACATACACGCAGTGAATCTATTCGCTCCACTCAACCTCGATTTCGGCCCCGTGGGCTAGAATAAATAAATAAATATTTCTGGACAATTTACACAGCGCCATCTAGTCCCAAATTAAGCGCAAAGCTTGTGTTATTGGTAATTAGACAACTGATAAATGTACAATAAATACATTTTTTTTTGTAAATACATACTTATAATATAATAATAATAATATAGAAAACACCCAGATCAAGACAAACAGACATGTTCATGCACTCAAATGTTTGTCTTGTGCGGGAATCGAACCCGCGACCTCAGAGTCAAAGTGGCCATTGCTAACCATCGACCACCGAGCTCGTCAAATCCGTCAGACTCCAGCCCAGATGCGGTATTCTGTGAGGTACTTCCAAGTCTGGCTACTTATAATTACCCTTTGCTTTACGTCTCTTTTGTGAGTCTTGTTAGTTATCAGCAGAGTGCATAACGCCAGTGAGCACAAATAAATAAATATTCCTGTACTAATTACACACGGCCATCTAGTCCCAAATAAAGCAAAGCTTGTACTATGGGTACTAGATAACTGATAAATAAACTTAAAAACATTTTTTTTAAAATACATACATATAATACATATAGTCCGAGAGCTGGCACCAATTTTTGAGTAGGTATTTGAGGCAAGTTGAAAACTTGTCACATACCTCTCCTATTATACCCCAATTCGAAACTGCAGACCTGGCTGGTGAGTAGCGAGGCTAAATCAACCCCAAAGTTTTTAAAAATATTTTATTTTTGTTCCAAAAATATATTTGAGGCAATATGCATTTTTTATATGTTGTAGTTTAATGTTCAATGAATAGAAAAAAACATAAGCCAGACGATTTAGTCGGGGTTTTAATATTGCCAGACGCGTGCAAAGACATTTTTCAAAAAAGTATAAAAAATGTATTTGAGGCAACTTGAGATTTTAATAGGGCATTATTTATAACTAAAAAATAAAATTCTCAAAAAGACAGGTCATTTTGGTGGGACTTTCTACTTGCCAGGTGATCTAACAAATTATATAAAGGCGCGAGAGAGTTATATCTGTTAGATCACCTGGCAGGTAGAAAGTCCCACCAAAATGACCTGAGGGGCAATTCTCGTAATTAAAATATAGTCAAAATTCAGTTTCGATCCACAATCTCTCGATCTCGATCTCACAAATGTCATATTTGGTATTCTCGTAACTTCAAAATTAAATTTAAGCAGGATTGTATCGAAATATGAGTGAAAATTAAACAAACTAACACCCGTATTCACAAACAATACTTGTCTATGAAAACTAACAATACTATGCGAAGTAAGGCATTTATCAGTGCGTTGCACATGGCGAGCCTTTCAATTCATAAACAATACTTTAACGGCACTTGAATAAGCAAACGCACTGCGTTAAATAGAGTCGCGTGATTGGTTAGTTTGTGTTGCGCAGTTCACTTCGTTGACTGACATTTCATTATTCATAAAATTTCGACGAGGTCGGTGGTCGAATGGTTAGCAATGGCCACTTTGACTCCGAGGTCGTGGGTTCGATTCCCGCACAAGAAAAACATTTGTATGCATGAACATATCTGTTTGTCTTGGTCTGGGTGTTTTCTATGTATTATAAGTATGTATTTACAAAAAAAAAATGTATTTAAGTACATTTATCAGTTGTCTAGTACCCATAACACAAGCTTTGCGCTTAATTTGGGACCATCTAGTCCCATAAAATAAATTAAATAAATAACGTAAATTGTCCAGAAATATTTAATATTATTTTATTATAACCTCTTAAATAAAATACTGCCTGAGAACTATTTTTATTTTGTGTTTTGTGGTGATTTTGTAGTAATTGTTGTGTCGATTTGTGTTTGAACAATAATAATCAAAAGGATCTTGGAAATCCCGTATCACTTTTCTAGTGTTTATTCTGCTTCGATAAATTATCAAACTCTTCTTCGCTACATTGTTATAGCAACAAAAACAACCTCAATCAAGCAAAACCAAACATGAGAAATGAACATAACCTATCTTTTTGACGTAAACTGGTCACAAAATGACACTATGCGTTGCATAATATAGCTAGCTGGCTCCCTTAGCTATGCGTTCATTTTAAGGGACGCACAGTGCCGACCGCCACTCAAGTGTTGTCTATGACACCCGAATTCACAAACAATACTTGTCTATGAAGACTAACAATACTATGCGAAGTAAGGCATTTATCAGTGCATTGCACATGGCGAGCCTTTCAATTCATAAACAATACTTAAACGGCACTTGAATAAGCAAACGCACTGCGTTAAATAGAGTCGCGTGATTGGTTAGTTTGTGTTGCGCAGTTCACTTCGTTGACTGACAATTATTTCGACGAGCTCGGTGGCCGAATGGTTAGCAATGACCACTTTGACTCCGAGGTCGCGAGTTCGATTCCCGCACAAGAAAAACATTTGTGTGCATGCAAACAGACATGTTCATTGTCTGTTTGTCTTGGTCTGGGTGTTTTCTATGTATTATAAGTATGTATTTACAAAAAAAAATGTATTTAAGTACATTTATCAGTTGTCTAGTACCCATAACACAAGCTTTGCGCTTAATTTGTGGCTAGATGGCGCTGTGTAAATTGTCCAGAAATATTTAATTATTATATAAATTTTAAATATTAAATATTTTAAATAAAATACTGCCTGAGAACTATTTTTGTTTTGAGTTTTGTGGTGATTTTGCAGTAATTGTTGCGCCGATTTGTGTTTGAACAATAATAATAAAAAGGATCTTGGAAATCCCGTATCACTTTTCTAGTGTTTATTCTGCTTTGCTCATTGATATAAATTATCAAACTCTTCTTCGCTACTATAATCCATTGTTAAAGCAACAAAAACAACCTCAATCAAGCAAAACCACACATGAGAAATGAACATAACCTATCTTTTTCACGTAAACTAGTCACAAAATGACACTATGCGTTGCATAATATAGCTAGCTGGCTCCCTTAGCTATGCGTTCATTTTAAGGGACGCACAGTGCCGACCGCCACTCAAGTGTTGTCAATGAATAGGTTTTTGGGTACCTGTGCGTCCGCGCGCACTGTGAGACCTCATAGTAATGTTTGTGAATACGGGTATAAGAATCTTACTTTGCCAACAACGAGAATTAATAATAATTAATTAATGAAATCAAGTATATAATTTTAGTCAATTCACAATTCAATCTCGATTCGGTCAACTTTCAATCTGTGTTCGTAGAAAAATTACGAGAATTGGCCTTCTGTCTTTTTGAGAATTTTATTTTTTGATAAAAATAATGCCTTATTAAAATCTCAAGTTGCCTCAAATACATTTTTTTATACTTTTTTGAAAAATGTCTTTGCACGCGCCTGGCAATGTTAAAACCCCGACTAAATCGTCTGGCTTATTTTTTTTTAAATTCTTTATACATTAAACTACAACATATAAAAATTGCAAATTGCCTCAAATATATTTTTGGAAAAAATAAGGCAATATGCATTTTTAAGTTGTAGTTTAATGTTCAAATAATAGAAAAAGAAATAAGTGAGTGTGGTGTATCGCGCGCAGGGCGACCAGGTACCTGGTAGTAGTTGTCGTCGACTCCGAGGCGCAGCACGTGGCGCAGCGCCAGCTCGGAGTTGGCGCGCACGTAGGTGTTCTTCTCCTTGGTGCCGTTGACGAGCGCGGGCAGCAGCGCGCGCAGCACGTCCGCGCCCGCGCCGGCCAGCGCGCCCGCCTCCACCGCGCGGCCCGCCAGCGCGCCCGCGCTCGCCACCAGCTGCTTCACCTCGTTGTTGGGGTGGTTCATGCTCTGCGACACACCAGCGGAACCTCGCACTCGTGTACACATATGAGGAGTCATCCATAAAGTACGTCACACGTTAAGGGGGAGGGAGGGGGTCGATGAAGTGTGATTGTGTGACGAGGGGGTGGGAGTCCTAAATTTCGTGATGTCACATTTCAATATCAATTATAATCCAAGTGTTAAAATACGAACTTTGAACTATTAACGAAAAACTCAAAAACGTTTGCAATTTTAAATGTAAATTTGAAAAATATGTGATGTCACACTAGGGAGGGGGGAGTCTCACAAATGTAACCAGCCGTGACATGGACATGGGAGGGGTCAAAAAATCATGAAATTCGTGTTACGTAACTTATGGATGGCCCCTAACAACAAACAGGTGCATGTCGAAGGAGACGATAAAAGTGAGGTCTCACCCTGACGAACTGCGAGAGCAGGTTGGGCGGCACGGGGCGGTCGCCCTCCAAGAGATGCTTCATGAGGTAGCCGATGCCGCGCACGGCGTTGCAGGCGACGGGCGCGCGCTCGCTGGCCAGCAGCGCCAGCAGCGCGCGCTCGATCTTGTCCTCGAAGTGGTCGCGGTAGAGGCAGGCGGGCGTCTCCTTGAGCGCCACGAAGAGCGCGCACGAGCGGCCGTGCTGCAGCGCGGCGTCGTCGCCGGCGGGCGCCAGCACGTGGTGCAGCAGCGCGGCGTCGCGGTGCGCCGGCGGCAGGCAGTGCAGCAGCGCGCCCAGGCAGCCGGCGGCCGGCCCGCGCGGCGGGTCCTCGGCGTGCGCCAGCAGCGCCGGCGCCGTCAGCGTCGACAGGACGCTCAGCGCGAGCTGCTCGCTCATCTTGTCGCCGCCGGCCGTGATCACGCTGCGCAGCGCCTGCAGCATCGTCTCGCGCACGGCGGGGTCCTCCGTGTTCTTGATGCTGTTGTGCATCTCCGCGAACAGCGGGTCGGCGCGCGTGTGGATCACTACCAGCTGCGAGAGCGCCAAGCCCGCCTTGATGCGCACCGGCCGGTTCGGGTCGTTGAGCGCCTTCAGGAATGTCGTTTGCAGCTGGGGCAGGAACTGCTTCAGCATCACGCCCACCTGCGGCCGCGATAGACACTCGTTAAATTTGTACTAGGTACGTTCAAAACGAATCGGACATCACAGTGATATTGCCATGAAGCTATGATCGAAAATCCGAGCGATAACCAAAATGGAGCAAATCTATGATGAAGGATATAGGTTACCTTAGAGAGCAGAGAGGCGAGCGTCTCCAAGACGGCGGCCTTGACGCTGGAGTTGAATCTGTCTCCGAGGATACGAATGAGCGGACCGGTGATGTGCACCACCGAAGGCTGAATGGCGGTCGGCGACGTCAGCTTGATCACCTCGCCCAGCATCAGCGCCGCGTTCTCCTTGTCCTCGGGCAGCCCGTTGAGGATCGATTCGCGGAACAACGGCAGGATCGGCGCTATGCCCTGTCGGCGACATCGACAAATATTTAAGTATACTTTTAGAAACAAAAAGATGCTTCATTAGAATAAATAGGTAATGAGACGTGAGCTAGCGCACGTCGGCGTCACCTTGGGCAGGCAGAAGCCGGGCAGCGTGTCCTCCTTGAGGTCGGCGGCGGCGTATCTGACGGCCTGGCGCACGTCGGCCACGTGCAGGATCTGCTGCTCGGCGTCGAGCGTGCGCGTGAGCGCCGCCAGCGCCTCCCACGCCATCTGCAGCACGTCGCGGTCGGTCTCGGCCAGCAGCAGGATGAGCCCGCGCAGCAGCTGCGGCACGTACGGCGCCAGGTCGGCGCGCGTGTGCGACACGAACGCGCACAGCAGCGACGCCGCCGCGCGACGCCGCGCGCCCTCGCCGCCGCGGACCGACTCCAGCAGCGTGTCCACGATGCTGCGCACAGAAAGAGCGCGTCACTGCAGCGACCGTACTCAGATTCGTACAAAGTGCGATGCCGGTCGTTCTCGGCGAAGAGGTCCACACAAACGTATAGACGAATAGTGTAGCCCGGCAGGCGTCCGTAGTAAACGAAGGTCCGTACCACCTGACGCCGGCGGAGTCCGTGACGGGCAGCAGCGCGTCGCGGCAGTGGTCGAGCTCGCGCGGCTCGTGCGGCTCCCCGCGCGCGGCCGTGAGCGCGGCCAGCAGCGCGGGCAGCACGCGCGGCAGGTGCCGGCCCAGCGCGCCGCCCGCCGCCGCCGCCAGCGCCGACAGCGCGCGCGTGTCCACCGCGCCGCCCGCGCCGCCCGACGCCGTCAGCACCGGCACCAGGTACGGCAGCACCGCGCGCGACTTGATCGCCATCACCTGCCAGACACCCGCCGACACCGTTATATACTGTCCACACTATCATCTTATCGAGCGCAAGAAGAATGAAGTGAAGGCGTAGCAGTGATCGTCGCCGACCCAGAAGGGGGAGAGGGCCTATTTATTTATTTATTTATTTATTTTCGGGAAATTAACAGATTCACAAATCACGTAGTATAACATTATTAACATGGGAAGACGCTGATAACAAATTTCCGCATATAGCACGTTAACAAAGGATGATGACTACAGAAAAAAGATAAATGTTTTGATAAAATAAATACTAGATAGACAAAATGAACAAATGTAGTGAAGTTAATAAAACTATCAATATAGTCAATGCTGAAAATAACTCAATGTGAGATAATTTCTGACAGTGTTAATAGACGAGCAGAACAGGTCAACATCAAAGTTTGATAATATCTTATTAAAATTATTGCAGGCTCTTACGAAAAATGAATTTTGCCTATAATTGGTGTTGCTAAAGGCTACATTCAGTAAGGAAGGGTTTCTTATATTTGTACGGTGTATATTTAATACAAGTTTAGCTAATAAATCAGGCGAATCAATACTTCCATTTGCTATCTTCATTAAGTAGCAAATATCACTTATATTTCGTCTAACCTCAAGTGGCAAAAAATGATAGTGTTTACACCTGTGATCATAATCAGGTAATCTCATGTGCGCTTTATAGTCCAGATATCTAAGAATTTTTTTCTGTATTCTCTCCAATCGTAATTTATATATTTCGTATCGGGGATTCCATACCTGAGAGATGTATTCAAGGTGACTTCGTACAATCGAACAGTATAAGATTTTGAGAGTTTTTATATTATTAAAATTAGTAGAGGTTCTCATTAGAAATCCTAAGGCTTTGTTGGCTTTGGAAACCATATTATCAATATGCTTATCGAATATAAGTCGATCGTCATATATTATGCCAAGATCTCGAACAGTATGAACCCGACTTAAGTTTTGATTGTATAGTGAATACCTATAGTCAACAGTTATATTTTTTCTTGTATATATAGCATAGCTACATTTGGCAATATTAAGATCGAGCTTATTGGTCGTACAGTATTGCTCAAACCTGTCTAGATCAGACTGCAGGTCATACTGATCTGATGCACAACTAATTACTTTTAGGATTTTCATGTCATCGGCAAACAATAGTATTTTAGAATTTAAAAAGCAATTATTTATATCATTAATAAAAATAGTAAATAATAAGGGACCCAGAAGGGAGCCCTGCGGCACTCCAGATGGTATGGACACCCAGTTAGATGTATACCCCTGGAGTACCACAGCTTGTGTACGATTTTGAATATAAGACGTGAACCACCGATATAAGTCTCCGTGAATACCGGCAGCCGCCAACTTAGACAACAGTACGTTGTGATTGATACGATCGAAGCATTTAGAATAGTCAGTATAGACTACGTCAACCTGATTTCTCCTATCCATTCCCTCAGTAATTATTTCAGTAGCTAATATCAAATTGGACGCCGTAGACCGTCCCTTGAGGAAACCATGTTGGTCATCAGAAAATGAACATTTTAACGCGGCATATACTTGATTATATACCAATCTCTCGAGAATTTTTGCAAATAAACATAATTTAGAGATCGGTCTGTAGTTTTTCACATCAGATTTATCGCCCTTTTTGTGAACAGGTGTCACAAATGCCGACTTCCACATTGAGGGTACGATATATATAGGGATAAAGAATTTGTAGGAAATCGAGCTTTGCCCGCGGCACGAAAAAGCCTCAGAGTAAAGTGCCGCGCATTTCCCGCGATTTGGCTCATATGACCGCGACGCAGCCACGGGAAGCTGAAGATCGGCCCACACTACCATATTCATTTCGAAATTTATCGATGACAAACGACCTTTTAATTTTACGAGTTTATTCCGTCGACTTAAAACCATCGTTTAGAATAAAATCGGGCAGAACGATCGTTTACTTTTAATCGGACTGAATGATAGAATTTGTCGTCGTGGAACGTTGACAGATGTTATATATTATCGACACAATAAGAGATAAAGTGGTAAAAAATCGAGTGGAGAAGGAGGCACAGAATCCGTAGCGAGCGGCCGGCCCGACTCGCCGGGCGGTCTGGGTGTTCGGGGTGTTCGGGAGCGGCCGCTCACCTGTTTGAGTCCGTCGAGCGAGGCGTCGGCCAGGTCGCGGTCGGGGTCGTTGAGCGCGCGCAGCATGTGCGGCAGGATGTCGTCGAGCGCCTTGTTGCCGATGGTGGCGTGCAGGCTGTCGAACGTGCGCGCCGCCGCCAGCCGCACCTCGGGCAGCGGGTCGCACAGCGCCGTGCGCACCGTCGGGATCTGGGGACACCGCACACCGCTTACGACAAGTCTCTCTCGAAGGCGATCCACGAAATTAGAAGGACCGAGTCATTTAGGTAAACGGTGGCTATTACAAATTAATTGTGTTATTTTTAACTAATATTAAGTTACAATTAATGATTCTCGAAAGTAGGCGGTGAGTGAAATAGAGAAAAGCTATGAAATACGACATAATTTAAGTTTAAAAACCTATATATATAGGTGTCCCCGTTACCGACCAGTCCGTCTGCGAAGCTGTAGACGGCCTCCCGCGAGGTGGAGCACAGGATCTCGCCGAGCCCGATGCACACGCCCTGGCGCTGGTCGGCGCGCTCCGAGCGCAGCCCCCGCTCCAGGATGGGCACGATCTCCGGCAGCACGCGCTCGCCCAGCTGCACACACACACAATTGGTCAAATCGACTGTATTTTAGCCCGTAGCCGCTACTACAATAGATCAGTGTTCCGCAAACATTTATTGTCTAAGGTACATCTAGGAAAACGAAAAGTTTTAGAGGTACACCATAAATGAAAAATCAGTTTTTATTTGTTTAAATATTTTTCTTCCGTCCGTCTATTTAGCTTTATGAGATAACCTTATTTTTCCGACGCACACCGACTAATGCCCACGGTACCGCGGCACACATTTTGCGGAACTCTGCTATATGGTAGATGGCATATGCTAGATGGCACTAGATGTCATTTAATCTGTTAGAAAGAAAAAACGCCGTGTGAAGCTCGGTCGCCTAGATATGAATTTATTATTCACGCCGAAATCTTTAATGGTGTTCGAGAGTTTAGTTGTAGCTGACCGAGGCCAGGCAGCCGGCAGCAGGCCTCGTCGTGTAACGTACCTTCCGCACGAGGTCGCCGAGGGTCCTGGCGGCGACCTGCCTCTTGTCGTAGC
Source organism: Hypsopygia costalis (assembly GCA_937001555.2). Lineage (NCBI taxonomy): Eukaryota > Metazoa > Arthropoda > Insecta > Lepidoptera > Pyralidae > Hypsopygia > Hypsopygia costalis. The sequence goes on from OW443330.2 coordinate 1,037,203, forward strand.
TGGTGGAGGCGAGGCAGCCCAGCAGCAGGCCGAACAGCGTCGGCAGGATCTCGCGGAGGGTCTTCGGCGTGTTCGTCACCACCACCTGTCACATATACGTGATTCATATCATAAACATTATTTTTCACCAACATTATGCTTCGAATACGTTCTTCGATGTTACGCTGTCATCTGTAGGGCAGAGTCCGATTTGATCATGGAGCAAAAACGTGTTAAGTTGGCTAGACTAGATAAGCAATATGAATTCTTCAGATATACGTTTTTAAGATGTCATTGTTATTTGCGAAAATATTCGAAAAAGTAATTTAAAAAACTGTATTCGTTCTTTGAAATAAATAATGTTCTCATTCCCCAACAATATGGATTCAATAAAAAAAATTACATTAATCCAGGCAGTATATAACTTTCTGCATAAAGTATCAACAAATATTTATCAACGGATACCGAGTATAGCCCTATATATGGATATGACGAAAGCGTTCGATCTTGTTGACCACATCGTACTACTCAACAAATTCTATGCATATAGAGAAGAAATGCACATAAAATTAATGAAATCGTACTTGACAGATGACTGCAAACCACACAAATTGCTAGAATAAGTATTGAAACAAAAAGTGAAGTAGAATATCAATCTGACTATAGAAAATTAAGCTATGGCGTCCCACAAGGTAGCGTATTAGGACCTTTATTATTTTTGATATACATTAACGACTTTCTAAATGCAACGAAACAACATATGACATTATTTGCCGATGATAGTACAATTTTATTTACAAATGACAAAACTCCTGACATTAAAAATGATATAAACGAATCTTTAATACAAATATTTAATTGGTTGAACAATAACAATTTGAAAATAAACTTAGATAAAACGAAATTAATGAAATTCAGTCAAAACACAACAGCTGATTCAAAGAAAGGTAATATTAATTATTTAGGTAAGAAAATTAATGTGACAGAAATGACAAAAATTTTTGGGCTTACTCATTGACAACAAACTGAAATGGAAAACGCAAATGCAACAAATTTGTACAAAATTAATTGAATTTTAATATAATTTGAGCAAAATTGTGAATGAATCTGCCTTATTGATGGCCTATCACTGATATGTAACATCTACATTGCGTTATGGATTAATGTTTTGGGGTAATTCTATCGACAAAACCTTGCTTTTAGAACCCAAAAGCGTTGTCAGAGCCATCAATGTATGGTCCATAGGGGAAAGATGGCCATAGGAACTCTGTATAAACGACACAACAACCCCATCGAGTTTGGGCTTGTATGATTCGTCTTTGACGACTTTAAAACAGACCGGTTCATGCAAACCATTGTTTAAAAAATATCAGCTTTTAACACTGCTCTGTATATATATTTTTGAATGTGCCTTATTTGTGAAAACTAACATGGAGCTATTTAATTTTAAGACAAGAATCTGTATAGTACCTGATAATAATATTATTTGTTTCGAGTTAATAATCATTATATGCCTAAGTGGTGGAACTCAGAATGGAGCGGTATAATCTTGTAACATCTGCAAAACTTGTGGTTCACAATAAAGATACTTTGTATTTGTAGAATATATAACGCATAAACTGACATTAGCTCTCCACAAAAATGCACGAAGTGTACTATCAACAATACATTTACCAGTCGATCAATTGCTTTTGCGAAAAGACAGAATATTACCACTGTCAGTTTTACCAGAAAATCTACCAAAATAACAATTTTCATTGCATTTTGAATAAAACTGTGGTTGCCCTCGTGGAACTCGCAACGAACTTAATTAAAAGCAAATGTTATCGAAAGTGCACCAGAGAGACATATCTACCTTCCAGACGTGCAGCGCGGCCTGCCGGACCATGAGCGCCACGTCGCTGCGGCCCATGTACAGGCCCGCCAGCACCCTGTTCCTGCGCTCGGAGCCCAGCGCGCTCATGATGGCCTTGTGCGAGTGCTCCGTGCCGAAGTTGTCGTCCTCCGAGGCCGTCTCCGTGCTCATCTTGCCCGACACCCCCGATATGCGGTACAGCAAGTCTCCCAGCAGCTGCACCGAGCTGTATCTGATTCGCCAGTTGTCGTCGAACAGCCCCCGTTCCAACTCCGGTAGAAGTAGAGTGATCGCCGTCTCCGCGTACAGAGTCACGATCCTCTGTCCCGCTTTCAGCGCCGTCTCTCGGACGTACTCGTTCTCATCGGCGAGCGCTTTGAGTATGGGGTTGATGATCTGTCCTATGTACGGGGTGAACTCGTCGGTGAAGGCCCCCGGCATGTATATGAACATCATGATGTACCCGTCCTTGACGTGCGGCGCGATGTCCACACGCTCCGCGGTCGCTATGATGTCTGAGAAAAACATTTCAAAAATTATAATTAATACAGCACGCGCCGCGTAGCGAACCGGGTTCCTGCGGCGACGGCAGCACGTACCGGGCATGATCTTGTGCAGCTTGTGCACGCCGAGGCCGGCCACGACCTCGGAGAGCCCCTGCGCGGCGCCCGAGCGGTCCACGCTGCTGGTCTCCGACGTGAGCGTGTGCATCAGCCACGGCAGCAGCTCCTCGAAGCTGCTCTCGCCCATGCCGCGCACCATGGCGCCCAGCGCGCGCGCCGACACCGACCGCACCTGCGATACACGCACGCATTAGCCCCGCGCATGGGGAGGGGGAGCTACACGTAACACCACCACGCGACAATGTATCTTAACGAAATAACATGACGACGAATTCTACCGTCCTGGTCTCTTGGTTCTGGTCCTGGTCCCGATCTATCGGAAGTGGGTACACGTTCGATAGACCAGGACGCGCACTCCTAAAACGTTTTGCTGCGTCTACGATATAATACATGTCACTGTTTGATGTTAACGATCATAAAGTATATGCGGTAATATATTCCACTAGATATACTAACTTTATGTTCATAATGAACATTTAGACAATAAAGAATGCTATCACTGTATATTATAAAACAAAATTCTCCAGCTGCGTCTGTCAAAAAGTACTGAATACGTTGTTATATGGTTGATATATGGTTTCAGCAATGCACAACGTCATTTAAGAGGATGTATATTATTTAAGATACGACTGAAAATCCTAATGAGTTCCTAGTACAATTTCGCCAACCTGCACTATTACCACTCACGTTCGTGTTTGTAAATGTAGTTTACCTCTGGTACGGGGTCGAGCAGCGAGCTCTTGAGGCCGGGAATGATGTTGGGCAGGTAGGGCATGAGGTCCTTCTGGTCGGTGAGCGAGTACATGTTCCCGATGATCTGCGCGGCCATCTTGCGCGTCTCCGTGCTGCGGTCGAGGAAGGCGCGCTGCACCACGGGCATGATGAGCGCGAGCGAGGGCGCGTCGATGAAGTGCACGAACTTGGTGTCCAGCAGCGTCTGCAGGCACACCGACGTCTTGTTGGACGGGTCCTGCAGCGCCTGCAGCAGCACCGGCACGATCGCTGCAAGGTATAAAAGTCAGGTGGCTGAGTTCCACTATCGTACAACTGACTATATGTATAGATTAAAATTCCATATCATCTTTATAATTGGCTACCCCTCTACTCGAGTAACATTTTTTTAAAATATCTGCGATCAAAGTAACATTCAGTAGATTAATGAATGGAATGTAGTGGAGAATGTGGCTCGCAGTGAAGGCATCGGAGTGACCTGTAATACAGAACGGCGTTCATATCGGAGTTTAAAAAGCAGTGTGCGGTAGTGGGTCACCTTGGATCTCGGGGTTCCGTATGACGGAGCCGATGACCTTGAGCGCCTCTGCGCCGGCGGCCTGCACGCGCATGTGCGAGTCGCTCAGCACCTCGATCAGCTTGGGCACGATGGACGGCAGGCACGACGACAGCTGCTTCGGCGCGCAGTACGCCATGGCGCCCAGCAGCTCGATCGAGCCTGCGCACCGAACGAACGGTTACCACTCTATGACTCGACCGGTTAGAGCTACGCTTTACGTGACAAAACAAAAATTGTCTTAATCACTACCTATTTAAATATTTGATTTAGATCAATATGCCAAAATATTATCTATATATATAAAATCAATGCCACTTTTCGTTGTAATTTTATAACTCAAGAACGGACTCACCTATCCAAACCAAATGTTTAGGCTTTGTTCAGACTATTTAGTAGATGGTTTATGTGAAGTTTGCACAAAATCGGTAGAGCGGTTCTTCATTTATCACATTTTTTGTAACAAATGAATTCAATAAATGGCGGATCATTTTGTTAATGGGGATTTTGCTGTCAAATTGAATTTTTTTTCAGATGGGGATTGTGCTGTCAAATTGAAACTTTTTTCAGTGTTGACAGTACAAGCATGTTGTTATGACATTCATGCGGTCATTTCATTTTGGACGTGCTTCAACTTTATGTTGCCCGTTCCAGAGTCGGTACCCCCCAGCCGTTTGTTTATTAATGCTCAAAATGGAAAAACATAAAATATTGTTTATCCTAATGTTTTGGATTAAGTTTTAAAATAGCTAGCAATTAATAAAATATTTTTTTGTTTGAATAAATGAATTTGATGTTTCAATTAATTTTTTTTTAGTATTTCACTTTATACGTAGCGAAGCACATACCGAGCCGCTAGTAAAGTTTAAAAATGGAACATTCTACCTCCCCGTCTAGGTGAGATTCGAACCCACGACCTCTCGATTACCTGTTGAATGCTCTTTCCAACTGAACTACAAGGAAGGTTTGTGATGGTGGAATATTTTTGCATTTATATTTACAGTGTGGCACCATCTAACCATGAAGTATTACACTACTAAGCGAGGCATAGCCATAGTCCATCATTGAAGATGAAATCCGACTATTTTTTGATAACACCAAACTTATTAAATAAGGTGAATTTTTAGTAACGCTGTAGGTGAATTTTTAAATTTTTAAAATATTTATAAAACTTGTCTTGTTGTTCTTGAAACATTGTGCCCTTTTATTTCGGCTCGATCCCCCTGCCTGCTGCATCTGTTATGTTGCCTTACAGGGAGCACATGAAACTTGCGAGTCCCATACCCTCCCTTTTAATTTAATAAATCCGCATATTTCTTTTGATTCTCCTAATCAAACGATCCCTAATTTCTCAAAATAGCGGTAAAATCGCCGCTCATCACATAGTTACTTCATTATATATCCATTGTTATTAAGTACAATCGGTATGTCACAAGGAGATAGAAACGGACACGTTGTGACAATGTATTGGGCATCTACGAATTTCTAATAAAAAAATTAGGAAAATTTGGATGAGTATTAATAAAAACGTCGAGAGCGACGGCAGCATCAAGTTAAGTATAGAGTCGTGTTCGTCCGTACCGGCCTTCGTGCGCCAGTTGTCGTCCTGCAGCGCCTGCAGCAGCGAGGGCAGCACCAGCTTGACGCCGTGCGCGCTGAGCTTGCTCATGATGAGCTTGGCGGTGTCGTCGGCGGCCGCGCGCACGTACTGCGAGCTGTCGCCGAAGCAGAGCAGCAGGTGCGGCAGCACGTGCACGATGTACGGCTCGAACAGCCGGCCCAGCTTGTAGCACAGCATCTCGAACCCGAACAACGCGCCTGCCGCACACGACCACACTCGCACACTTTAAAGAGAAAGCTTCACCACACATTCGTTGTGGTCTCCGCGTAGCCACGATTAAGAACGGCAGCCAACAAACAAACAATGAAAATACCTTTTTACTAATTATAGGTATTAATTTTTGGGAATAATATTTTCTGTCACCTAAGTTTAGATGTGTCACTAATCTGCAGTACCCTAATAATAATATCTATCCCCAAGAAATATATTAGTCATCATTTTAATCAAAACTGTCTCTAAATATAAATCATCAGCTTATCAAACTATTAGTATAATTTAATTCGTTTGATCATCAAAATAATAGATCTGTCATCAAATAAATAGATCAGCTCCTTAATTTAATGAAAAAATGGCTAATAGGGGCGAAGCCAAAATGGCATCATATTCACTGACGAGTCTTACTTACCAATACATACTTGGTCAATGTAATAAATCATGTTTTGGTTAGATTTGAGTTGATTTTTGGTTAGGTTAGGGTTTTCTTGTCGTTAACCTAGATGATGAATGATGTGGTGCCAAGTAAGCTTAATTATTAATAATTGACAATATAATACATACAAAAACATTTATTTGGTACTAGACCCTATATCTCCATGATTTTAGGTGATTTATTGTGGAATCGATTTTATATTGTTTGGTGACTACATTTTGGTGACAGATCTATTATTTTGCGGGCAAACCCTATCAGTTAACAAACACAAAACTAATTAAATTGGCGATAGCTTAAATGATACCCTTAATTTTTGCAAAATTTTGTAAAATTGTTTCGTTTTTAATTTAGTCAATAAAATACAAAAGAAACAAGTCTTGCATTGTTGGACTTGAACGGAAGGATTACAATAGATCGCAAGACGTTTTCAGGCGCCAAAGATTGTTGTACTCTTACCTTCTCGGTATTTGTAATTCTTCTTCTCCTGTATCGCCTCAGTGAGCTTCCCCATGACGTCGAGCTGCTTCAACGACAATATTCCTAACCCCTTGATGATGCCGGCGATGCCGTACGCGGCGCCCTGGACACAATTTACAAATAATTGTAAGTACTTATTATTCTTCCCGCCAATCCGCAGTTAAGCAGCGTGCTGGAGTACGCTCTAAACATCTTCGATTGAAGGGAGGCCCTTATTACTATATACTGCTGGAATAGCAGTGGGATGAATAAGCAGAAATCGACGATGACTTATTATTTTATTTTCCTCTATGCTTTGGATTGGAGTTATACCGTCGGCCCCGTCTGTTGTCATTAGAAGACAGGCTTCAAAATACTACCCTTCGCCAAGTCGCAGTTGAGTACATGGTGAAATATGCTCCTAAATCCTTTTCAATTGACGGTAGACCCGTATCTCAGCAGTGGCATAAATAAATTGACGTCGATTTAGTCATTAACTAGCTGTGCCCGCGCTTTCGTCCGCGAGATATAGTTTTTATTTTTAATTATTTATTTATATTAATAAAAATAAATAAACATTCTAAAATAAAAGTAGCCTAAGTTACTCCTTATTACATTAGCTATCTGCCTGTGAAAGTCCCGTCAACATCGGTCTAGCCGTTTCAGAGGTTAGCCGGAACAAACAGACAGAATTTTTTTTTATTTTGGTATATGTACCGTGTATACGAGTACATCCATATGCATTTAGTAGAAACCAGTTATTTTAATATTACAAACAGACACTCCAATTTTATTTATATTTATAGATAAAAACCAAATACACCCTTCTTATAAATAAAAAACTGGCCAAGTGCGAGTCGAACTCGAGCACTAAGGGTTCCGTACTATTATCACGCAAAAAAACGTCAAAAAATCATGTTTGTTGTATGGGCCCCCTTAAATATTTGTTTTGTTTTAATTTAATTATCTATTTTTAAAGTGCATATATAACTAAATATTCTGTGAATATTTCAAGCATCTACCTGTTGCCATTATCAATATCGAGCAAAAACGAGCAAAAAAAATCACGTTTGTTGTATGAGAGCTCCTAAATATTTATTTTATTCTGTGTTTTAGTATTTGTTGTTATAGCGGCAACAGAAATACATCACCTGTAAAAATGTCAACTGTCTATCACGGTTCATGAGATATAGCCTGGTGAGAGACGGACGGACGGACAGCGGAACCTTAGTAATAGGATCCGTTTTACCCTTTGGGCACGTAACCCTAATAAACTTATTTGGGAGTTGTAGATAATGGCGTGCTATTTACCTTCCTGTCTCCGTATTTCTCGGCGGTGAGCAGCTGCTTCATGAGCTTGTTCATGATGACGGGGATCTCCTCCTCGATGGCGGGAGACATGACTAGATGCGGCAGGCAATTGCTTACTGCCTCTTGTACCTGGTATTTATTGTCGTAGTAAATATAATGTAAATCTTTTGTGTTATATTTACACTTTTTCAAAGAATAATTTACAATTATTGTTAGAACGAAATACCTCTGGTAAAATGAGTTAGGTTTGGCTTTTCATTTATATTTTATATGTAATTTTTTTCCTGATAAAAAAATATTAATTAAAAATATTTTTTCTCGATAAATCTTTGACTTATTCTAAAATAACTAATATGCATAGATATTGATTAAATACTAAGACCGTCAGGAATACAATAGTAGTTTCTGAAACTGTTGCATAATAAGGGTTCTTAAAATACGAGTGTGAATTTAATTTAACCTTGAAGTTAACCTTAATTTAAAAAAACCATGAAGTTAATTTAACCTTGATTTCTTATGAATGCGCGGAAGTTTGAAAAAAAAATGCAAATACGAGGGGAGGTCAATAAGTTCGCGGAATGAGAGAGAAGGAGGTTGAAATTAAACACCAAATTATTTTTCCTTTTCAATATATTCTCCTTTAACCCTAATACATTTTTCGGATCTCTCAAATAGCTTGTTTATACCATCGAAAAAAAATGATTTGTCTTTGGTGTCAAAATAGGCCGAAATTGCCGACTTGACTTCATCATCGTCGTCAAATTTCTTTCCACGCAGCTCTTTCTTCATTTTTGGAAATAAATAATAGTCACTGGGGGCCAAGTCTGGACTGTATGGTGGGTGGTTTAATTGTTCAAAGCCGCATCGGTGAATGGCAGCCGTCGCAACATGGCACGTGTGGACGGGTGCATTGTCGTGCAAAAGGAGCACACCTTTTGACAGTTTTCCTCTTCTTTTTTTCTTAATGGCTTCTTTCAATCTTTCCAGTAAAGAAGCGTAGTACTGTCCCGTTATAGTCGCACCACGTTCTTTATAATCGATCAGTAAAATACCTTCTGTATCCCAAAAGATAGTCGCCATGATCTTTCCGGCCGATTGTGACACTTTGAACTTCTTTGGAGGAGGTGTGCCTTTTTTATGCCACTGCATCGACTCTTGCTTCGACTCAGGTTCATAGTGGTGAACCCAGGTTTCATCTCCAGTAACAATCCGGGCCATAACTTCTTCCTTTCTCTCTCCACAGAGCTCCAGAAACTGGTGAGAGCACTCGACACGCTCGCGTTTTTGAAGTGGCGTGAGCATTCTCGGAACCCATCTTGCACTGACTTTAGTCATCCCAAGATGATGATGTAGGATATTTAAAATACTTGATTCGGATACTCCAACCATTGCTGCAAGTTGCTTCTTCTTCAGTCGGGCATCTTCCAATACAAGTTTTTCTACTTTTTCGACGATTTCCGGTGTGGTGGCCTCAATTGGCCGTCCGGAGCGGGGGTCGTCTTCAAACGGACTCCCTTCCTTGTTTGAAAAGACCATGCCACTTGTAAACCATGGTTTTACCAGGGGCAGAGTCCGCGTAAACCGCTAACAGCTCTTGAAAAATCGTCTGAGCGGATTTTCCTTGCTTGGTAAGAAACTTAATAACGGCACGGTGTTCAATTTTCTCCATACTGGCTGACTTCTTCCCGATTTAGTTGTTTGCAGGTCGATAACTCAAAAGTTAATGACACGATTAGGTTCAAACTTGGTATATATACTCTTAATGAGGTGCTTAACTAGTGCCTACCTGGACGGGTAAATTTATCCCCATCAACCCCTCCATTCCGCGAACTTATTGGCCTCCCCTCGTACATTGCAACATGCTTGCTGCTATATCGAAGTGAAAAAAAAGTAGTTTTTCGATAAAGTTGTCCTTAAAGAACTGTATCGAAAAGTAACATTTTAAATTGATTTTGATGGCTTGTGCGTAAAAGAATGACATTAAGATTCGTAAGTTTTATAATATCTAAATTTTAGTATGAGAGTAGATTAAAGTTAATTTCCACATTTTCTCAAGTTACATTTTTTTAAAACGTTGTTTTGCAATATAAATTATTCCTAGGATTATTTTAGTAGAAAAAAATTGATAACAACCTATTCTCTCTATTGAATATACATATAAAATTCCATCAAAATTGGTCAAGCCGTTTCGTATGAGTATGGTAACTAAAACTGTGATAAGAGAATTTTATATATTAGAAGATTACAGAGTCATAATCTAGTTTGTTAGTAGTTACCTGTTGGCTGGGCGTGGAAAGCGCTGCGACCAATCTCAAAGTGATGGGTTTGACGCGAGCATCTTCCGGAGACAGATGCCGCGCGAGTGAGCCCACGAGTAGCACGACGCTCTGGCGAACTGCGTCGTAGCCGCCCGACTTCGGCGCTTTGTCCAGGAAGTCCTCGAACACGGGCAGGAGGCTGCTTATCGTTTCCTGTTGCATATTTGTTAAATAGTTTATTAATACACACACAGAATACCACAGCCAAATCGCTTGAAATGTTGTCTAAGTAAAGCTTGTATGTATACAAACACACTAGTTTTTGTTGTAGTCAAAAATACCTAGTAGTTTTGATTTTATAGGCATTCAAAGTTTCGAAAAATATCGAGTCCCGCTAACAGTCTTGTGACGTCATTCCACAACGCATCGCACGGGCCACGGCCACGGCTCGCTTAGTATTAGGGATGTGACATTCTAATTATAGTATTTAATTAATTATTATAGTAATTACAATTTAAAATAAATTTATAACAAAATTAATTTAAAATAAAATAAATAATAAATTTAATTAATTATTATTATTATAGTATTTAATTAATTATTTAATTGTAATTATAGTATTTAGGTATAATTTCAACGGCACGGGCGCGCGACCGCGAGCTCGACTCTCGCGAGCGAGAGTGAGTGAGCCAGACTGAGCGTGTTGTGCGATGACGTCACCGGCAGCCCGCGTCGTACAGTTACAACTTGTTTTACTTCTAAATCGGAAACTAATTGACATATCGAAGTAATTCTTTCACTAGTATTTTTTTATTTTTGACAGAGAATATGCAGTGCTAATAATCAAAATTAGTTAACATTCTTCATTCTCTTGAGGGTCGTTGTAATCCTCCGAGTGAGTGAGGTCAGCAGAAAGGAAGGAGACGCTGCGTCGGCAGCGGGGGTGGCGGCGCGCGAGCGATTATTTATGTTGCGAGCGTTAATATGTCTACGGTAACCGCTTCACATCAGGCGGGCCGTATGCTTGTCTGCCACCTGACGTAGTATAAAAAAAAATACACTTGTATCGTGTGCCAGTCACAGCCAGCACGGCACAGCTAGCGGTAAGTGGTCGGCGTGAGTGATGAGTCGCGTACGCACCTTCCCGTGCAGGTCGACGATGGCCATGGCGGCGTCGAGCATGTCCGCGCGCACGAGGTCGTGGCGGTCGGCCAGCGCGCGCTGCACGAAGAAGCGCATGGCGGCGGCGGCGGCGGGCGCGGCCAGCTGCGGCGCCAGCGCGCGCCACGCCAGCGCCGCGCCGCGCCGCGCGCCCCACTCGTCCACCGCCGCCGACACCTCGTGCCCGAACTGGTCCAGCCGCGCCGGGATCAGCTGCCACCACACACCACACAACACACGTCACTTTAGAACTCCAATATCTTTGTCACCGGCATGTGTAGCGGGCAAAAAAGGTCTACTAGCCAAAATAAAATAGGTCGCCTCCGCTACGGAGCGACACGACGGACTCGTGTGGCCGGCATAACGAGCGCTGGACCGTAATTTGGATGGGTTTGCTTTAAAGCGTCGATTCCGGCACTTTAAAGCAAACCCATCCGGAAGCGGTCTATGTCGACTTTCTTTTTTTCGTCATTTTTGATACCGAGATTTATTTGCAGTACAAAGGCGGACTTATTAGGATCCTTAGAGGCTTAGAGGGATCTCTTCCAGTAATTCCAACCTTAGAGTAGGTATCAAAAGGATCTAAATTAAAGGCGTGTAATAACAAAGTACAGTAATCATTATGATGATAATGGAAAGGACAAAAATTATAACATAATTTAAATACCCATTAACACATATTAGAATTGTTTCCGATATACAAGGGAGTGGATGAAATTCGTAGAAATTTTCAATTCATATTCAATTAGTGGGGGCCCCGGCTACGCGGGAATTGAAAAATACATAGTAACGGATGGGAGGCGGCGCGCCGTGGTCGCCAGCCGGCGCCACTGGACGGCGCTGGGTGCTCACCGGCAGTTTCTCCTCGTACATGTCCTGCAGCTGGCGCAGCGCGGCGTCCACGGCGTCGGGCCCGTGCAGCGCGGCCAGCTGCGCCAGCGCCGCGGCCGCCGCGCGCTGCACCGGCTCCGCGGGGTGCTGCACCTCCGCCAGCATCATGTCCATCAGCTCCACCTCGCGGCTCCACTGCTGCGCCAGCGGCAGCAGCGACCACAGCTCCTCTGCCAGCTTCCTGCGCGACGGGTAATGATCTCAATACATTAACTAGTTATTCTACATATCGATACGAACGACTTTTACTACACGAATACGACATAGGACAGAATTTATATTTTCCTGAACGCTAGTAAAGGATCAGCGAATCCTCGGTGTTGCTGATTTGATGGAAGGTGGTGTTTACAGTCCAACAGGGTCATATCTCTTTGATCCGGATCCTATGCATAAAACTAAAACAGTTAAAACTTCGAACACGCAAAAAAAGCAATCAACAGCTCCATTGTAATTGTTAACTTTGCAAGAAAACAGAAAATTGTTTTGCAATTTCGTTATGTGGGCTGTACAGGTTACGACCCATACATTGTTACGTCAAGGCGATAACAACCTGATTAGCCATTATGTATACATTTTTATTTTATTTTAATGGTACCATATATGTAGCCGGTGTAGTTGCTCCCGGCCATACTATGGACTGTTCCGTGGATGCACTTACTTGTTGTCTTCGGCGACATCGAAGGTGGCTACCAGCAGCCTCTTGGTGAGGTTGAGAGCGTGCTCGGGGTTCTCGAGCAGCGGCGGCAGGCACTCCGCGATGCAGAGAAGCGCTCGCAGCGCTGCGTCGCGTACCACCTATATTCGATACTATATATTAGTCAGCGCTCCAGCAGCGGCGCACTACGGGTTGTACAGCACGGGCAACTCTGTATTGCTAATCAACTCTGCCTTTTTTACACCATTTTAGATGGCGAAAACCACAGACAGTGCGCCACCGTATACTAGTTAAAAAAAAAAAGTATCTTTTTTTACTCTTTAAAGCTCGAGCGTTGACAGTATTGCTGGTGCTGCAGCACAATTTCTAAAATTTCCTAGTCACATTTCTAACTCGTAGGAAAGCAATAACCGCCAAAGGAATCGCTTGGCTGCGATCTTTTGGGAGCAGAAAGTACTATCCAAGTCGAGCTATTCGACAATATCACTTGTCTTCTCAAACTGTTTACCATTTAATTTTCAAAAACTCCCCCCCGTGCCCCCCGCGTCCGTACCTCGAGCGGGCTCTGCAGGCCGGCCAGCAGGCAGGCCACGTCGTCCAGCGTGACGCCGCCCCGCGCGCCGCACCGCGCCGCCTCCAGCAGCGCCACCGTGCACGCCGCCTGCACGCGCCCGCTCGTGCTGCCTGCACGCACAACCAACACGTCTCACGAATACAGTTCGCGCAAAGAGTATCGACGCGAATGTACGCAAAGGCATATAGACATTTTACACTACAAGGTATTAAAACTATCTATTATGTCTGAGACGGTAGTACGTCTCGTTTACACCTCATTTACACGGAATGAATTTTATTTATTGTATTCATACATATAAACTCATTACTACGCAATAGTTACAGATGGTATAGGTAAATTCATAGGTTCACATATGATCCTGGCAGGGTATAACAATTTAAGAAGCAGGCAGACCGATGTTCTCGTCGTTAAAGATTTCGTCTAATCTAATGTATAATAGCATTTATTAATGAGCAATGTTCTTAGCGACCGTTCAAACTCTTCGTCCGAGATAGTTTCCTGCCGTCTCTCGGCGAGGTGAACTGTCTGTTCTGTCAGACAGTTGACTACATTATTGATGTGCGACTCACTGATGAGGTCGATGAGCAGGCGGAACATGTGGTCGATGGGGAAGAGCGCGGGCTGCAGCAGCGGTCCGTGCGCCGGCTGCGCCGCGTGCCGCGCGATCAGCGCCAGCCCGTTCACCATCGTCGCCTCGTCGGCGCGCGTGGCCGGCGCGCGCAGCCCTGCGCACGCACCACGCACGTTACATAACACCTGAACTCAGTCACGGAATTCAGGAACTTAATTTAGGAAGCTATCCCGACGGGTGTGAGAAGCTCGCTCCATAGTTATTCCATAAAATTGGTGCATTGTGAATACAAAAACTTTTAATGCGCGCGGACATCAATGTAAATATTTTTTTTTTGTATTTTGTGGATTCTGGATTAAGACTCTTGCTTGCTTACTTTGCGTGCTTCCGCCACCAATTGGTGGCGGAAGCACGCAAAGTAGTGTAGATCAAATTGCCTATCTACTGTGTCTTCTGTTTAGCTAGGAGTAACAGCTGCGACCACGAAAACTGTAGCTGTCATAAATAAAATTATTTACTTGGTTCATTGTATTCAACTCTACATTTTGTTATTGTCACATTATTACACAAATAGATTGTCCTGTGAGCTGACACGTGAAGTGGTAGTAATTAGGAGGCTTTTTACATTGGTGGAAAATACAACACAGGATGACACGTTGTGAATTAATTTCAAGTTTCATGATCTTACCTTGTTTGAGCAAGGGGAACACGTAGCAGAACCCTGGCGCGGTGAAAAGGTTCGTCTTGGGCGTCGCGTTGGGGTCCAGCTCCTCCTCGGCGGTGGGCTTGGAGTCGGCCGTGGCCGCGTGGACCAAGTTGATGGTTCGGATTGTGGCCTTGTCCAGGTCCTCCTCCTCCCAGTTGGGGTCTAGGTCGCACTGGGGTTTGTGGAGCCTGCCAAATTTAGATAGCAGTAAATAAGATGTTAGAATGCGCGTCGGAAATGGTACACACAATGTAAGTATGCTGCGGAAGGCTTCAAATAATGTACGGTACTGTAGCCACAGTACAGTAGTTGGAAGCCTTGGTATTACATATTGGCATATTGCATAGGTAGAAGGGTAGGTCAGATAGTCAGATTCATTATATAAAATCATTAGAACAGAACCACATGTATAATAAGATATACAGTTGTGGCCATATAATTAGGAACGATTTTTTTGTTCTAAAAACTTTCGATTATAACATCTAATTTCTCCATTGTGTTTCATCTTAGAAATGATTTATTGTATTAAGTAATAGTCACATGGATAAAGCAAACTATGTTAGGAATATCAATTTAAAATACACGTGGTTATATTCAGTAAATTACGTTTATTTGAAATCAAACAAACACGAGTGTAAAGGAAATTGGACAAATAATTAAGAACGTTCAATGAATTGAGCAGACGTTAAAACTTCTAATCAATGCAGAGACATAAAAATAAAATAAATTACATTAAATAATACAACTGAATGGTTTCTAAACATTTTTATTCTAGAATTAATATTTAGTGGTACCCATGACTTTTAATTACAGCCTTACATCGGCGAGGCATTGATTCTATCAATTTTTGTCATTTAGAGTGTGAAACAGAGTTCCATTTTTCAAAGAAAACGTAGTAAAGTTCTTTTAAAGTGCCACACTGTCATTTGATACCCTTTTCTTAACTTCACACCAAAGATGTTCGATCGGATTTACATCCGGGCTGTTAGCTGGCCAATCCAAGACAGAAACAGATTGTGAGTCAATGAAATCCTTTAATGAGCGTGCAGTATGCTTTGGGTCATTGTCGTGCTGGAATATCCAAAGGACAGACTCAGCATAGGGTAGCACTGTTTCCTCCAGTATATTTCTGTACTGAAACTAATCCATGTTGCTTTCTATGAGCCTAACATGCCCGACTCCATGACCAGAAAATGATTAAAAATTATTCCCAGATTTTCACATTTTCAGCGCCATGCTTTAATGTCACTTTTGTGAACTTGGGGTCGAAAGCTTTATTCGAAGGACATCGCACGTATTACTTGCCATCAGAACCAAAGAACCGTGCCAAAGAACATTTTTCCACTGTCTGGCTGTCCAGATTTCATATCGTCTTGCAAACGCGATACGCGCTAGCCTATGACGCGATGTTAACATCGGCACCTTCTTTGCTATCCTTCCAAACAACTTCTTTTCCACCAAACGCCTTCGAATGGTGCGTGACGAGATTGCCGTGAGTTTATTTTCGCCAAATAAATCTTTTCTAATCTCATTGGACCCTTTAAAAGGATATTACTTTGCCAAACGTACAATGTTTCTGCCCTCTAGACGGGATGTGTTCTTCTTTCTAGGCACTCGCGGAACGTTTGAAATAGTTTGATTCGTGTTAAAATGCTTTACAGCCTGGAAAACCATAGTTTTCGAGCATTGCAAATGATCTGCTATCTTATTGTACGACCAGTTCTTCTCACGAAGTTTTAATATAATTTCTCTCGTGGATTTATCACAACTCTTATTTTTTCCCATTTTTTTTTTATAAAAGTACACTGTTTTAAATAGTTTTAATATTTTGTAGCAATAAATGGCGCCCAAATTATACAAAAACTGACCTAACATAAAGCGTTCTTTACTTGAATCATAATTTATAAAATATAATATTCCGCGTTCTTAATTACGTGACCAGCCAGTAACAATACTACCCATGGTCAGTTGCTAGTTTAAGTCTTGTAATTAATTTATCTCTTTATTTTTTTTATTACTCATGTGTTAAACGAATGTCCAAATAGTACGGATGTATTTTGAGGTACAACAAACAATAAAAGAAAACATTTGTAATAAATTATGCGACGGTGTTTGTAAAAAATCTTCTCCTTTATTAATCGTTCTTAATTATATGGCCACAACTCATGAACGAAATCTTAAAACCTACAGTCCTGTTGGGAACCATTAACTGGTTGGTTTTAATGTCAATTTGACATTAAACAAATAATTTTAAATTTTACATATAGAGTTGTCACAATTTGTCTTTCATCCATGGGATTATCCAGATAAGCTTCCGGTATCAAATTTGGTAGTAGAACATGCTATGAAAGTATTGTACAAGTGGTTCTATATGTGTAGTGACCTGAGCGTGACCCTGGCGACGGTGTCGCCGAGCGCGCGCGGCGCGGCCAGCAGCGCGGGCCGCAGCGCCAGGTGCGCGGGCGACAGCGCGGGCGCGGCCAGCGGCGAGCTGTTATAACATGTGTAGTGACCTGAGCGTGACCCTGGCGACGGTGTCGCCGAGCGCGCGCGGCGCGGCCAGCAGCGCGGGCGCGGCCAGCGGCGAGCTGTTATAACATGTGTAGTGACCTGAGCGTGACCCTGGCGACGGTGTCGCCGAGCGCGCGCGGCGCGGCCAGCAGCGCGGGCGCGGCCAGCGGCGAGCTGTTATAACATGTGTAGTGACCTGAGCGTGACCCTGGCGACGGTGTCGCCGAGCGCGCGCGGCGCGGCCAGCAGCGCGGGCGCGGCCAGCGGCGAGCTGTTATAACATGTGTAGTGACCTGAGCGTGACCCTGGCGACGGTGTCGCCGAGCGCGCGCGGCGCGGCCAGCAGCGCGGGCGCGGCCAGCGGCGAGCTGTTATAACATGTGTAGTGACCTGAGCGTGACCCTGGCGACGGTGTCGCCGAGCGCGCGCGGCGCGGCCAGCAGCGCGGGCGCGGCCAGCGGCGAGCTGTTATAACATGTGTAGTGACCTGAGCGTGACCCTGGCGACGGTGTCGCCGAGCGCGCGCGGCGCGGCCAGCAGCGCGGGCCGCAGCGCCAGGTGCGCGGGCGACAGCGCGGGCGCGGCCAGCGGCGAGCTGTTATAACATGTGTAGTGACCTGAGCGTGACCCTGGCGACGGTGTCGCCGAGCGCGCGCGGCGCGGCCAGCAGCGCGGGCGCGGCCAGCGGCGAGCTGTTATAACATGTGTAGTGACCTGAGCGTGACCCTGGCGACGGTGTCGCCGAGCGCGCGCGGCGCGGCCAGCAGCGCGGGCGCGGCCAGCGGCGAGCTGTTATAACATGTGTAGTGACCTGAGCGTGACCCTGGCGACGGTGTCGCCGAGCGCGCGCGGCGCGGCCAGCAGCGCGGGCGCGGCCAGCGGCGAGCTGTTATAACATGTGTAGTGACCTGAGCGTGACCCTGGCGACGGTGTCGCCGAGCGCGCGCGGCGCGGCCAGCAGCGCGGGCGCGGCCAGCGGCGAGCTGTTATAACATGTGTAGTGACCTGAGCGTGACCCTGGCGACGGTGTCGCCGAGCGCGCGCGGCGCGGCCAGCAGCGCGGGCGCGGCCAGCGGCGAGCTGTTATAACATGTGTAGTGACCTGAGCGTGACCCTGGCGACGGTGTCGCCGAGCGCGCGCGGCGCGGCCAGCAGCGCGGGCGCGGCCAGCGGCGAGCTGTTATAACATGTGTAGTGACCTGAGCGTGACCCTGGCGACGGTGTCGCCGAGCGCGCGCGGCGCGGCCAGCAGCGCGGGCGCGGCCAGCGGCGAGCTGTTATAACATGTGTAGTGACCTGAGCGTGACCCTGGCGACGGTGTCCCCGAGCGCGCGCGGCGCGGCCAGCAGCGCGGGCGCGGCCAGCGGCGAGCTGTTATAACATGTGTAGTGACCTGAGCGTGACCCTGGCGACGGTGTCGCCGAGCGCGCGCGGCGCGGCCAGCAGCGCCGGCCGCAGCGCCAGGTGCGCGGGCGCCAGCGCGGGCGCGGCCAGCGGCGAGCGCAGCGCGGCCAGCACGGCGGCCACGACGCGCCGCGCCGCCACGCACAGCGCCACGGGGGACCCGCGCTGCACCGCCTCCAGCAGCCGCACCGCGATCACCACGCGGCTGTTCAACTGTGCACACGGGAACACGTCACTTACGACACGACTGACGACATCACAAAATACAATCTGGCCTTCGAACACAGCTCGCCTCGATAAATTTCCTAGTCATAAGGTCCATAGGTCCCGCGCATCGGTGAAAATTCATAGATGCATCGGTGAAAATACACTAGTGTACGGTGTACACTACTCGGACCCATCAGAGCCGCGCGTCTTTAAGCCGATACATACTAGTTGCAATATATGCAAAACGAATTCCGTTAAATTGATTTTTATTAATTTTTTGCATTGAAGTTTGTTATATAGTTGATAATGTAATGATAAATTAAATAAAAAATAGCAAACGGTTACAAATATTGTAGGTCCAAAAATCCCGACTAATATAGTCTCTGGCGATTTGTACTGAACTTTAGAAAAACCCGTTAATAAAACGTAAAATGACTTCGTTCAACAATGCGCGGTTGTGGTCTTTTATTATCTTTAGAGCTAAAGCCAATCTCACCTGCACGCTTCTGATCTATGATCTATACCTATCTTTCGCTTGTTGGTCTGCTGGATGGTGCATCCAGCAGACCAACAAGCGAAAGATAGGTATAGATATTTTAGCATAGCGATATCTATGTATATAAAAATATTGTGTACGGTGTTTGTGGTTGCACTCCTCCAAAACGGCTTGACCGATTTTTTGTTTACGATCAAAATTTATAGTTTACAGAGTAACCTCAATGTAGCTGTTGATGCAGATTCATGACAGAGAGACATCCGAATCCGAAACGTTCATATTCATCCCGTTTTCAATTATTAAATTTTATGATGATTATGTAAAAAATACTTACAGCACTGAGCCTCTGTCTGACGGCACTTTCTTTTGCTAACTGCGATTTTATCGCTTCTTTCTGCTTGGCAGTGAGGGGCACCTGCGACAAAAGAAAAATATTACAATATTTCCTTCACCGTTGGATCTCAAATAGAGACTGTAAAAGCTTCTAACGACATTAAGAGCTAGGCTGTTATTACCTCTTTTACTTTCCCTTCGCGTCGCCGTTTCTCCTCTAGCTCTCGCCTCAGCTGCAGCTCCTCGAGCTGGTCTTTGTAGCTGTATGCTTTGCTCTCGCGTTTCAAATTCATTTCTTTGTTGTCTTCATTACTGTATACCACAAATACATTTATGAGCTAGATTTCCTTGCAATCAAAAAATTGTCTCCTCGATTTTAATCTAATACTTACCCTGGTACGGTGCTCTTGTCATATAATTCCCCTTCAGGTGTAAGATATGTGAAGTATTCATCGCGTGTTACTCGCAGAAGATCAGGATCAAGTAATGCGGTTAACGCGCATTGTATTGCTCCACCGGCTATCGCGTCAGGATTTGTTGCCACCAATCTTGCCACCACGTTTGACGCGGTCTGGATGTAAGATATATAAAATTTAAAAGTGGCCCAAAAATGTATCCCTGAGGCACACCAATTGAATCATTTTTTTTTTCCTAGTATTTTATTACTATTTATGCGTTTTTATAAATGTTACGTTACAAATAAAAGCATCAGTATTAACACTGATTATCACAGCATCACTACATAGTATAAAACAAAGTCGCTTTCTCTGTCCCTATGTCCCTTTGTATGCTTAATTCTTTGAAACTACGCAACGGATTATGATGCGGTTTTTTTTAATAGATAGAGTGATTCAACTGGAAAGTTTATATGTATAATATATGCATAACATAGTAGAAAAACACTGATAATTTAGAGGTTTCTAATGTGATGTCGTAAATAAACACATTTTTTTGCTCTTTCATTGCAAACGCTGGCTGAACCCAACGAGATAGATCAAAATAATGTAGTACAGTATTGTTCACCTTAAAATGGTCTACAAAAAAGTTCGCGATGGTATATGTCTATCTCTTAGTGGTAACACACAATAACCGTTATTTTATCCTTTGCTTTTTCCAAGAAATAATGCCTTATTTACGAAGCGATTTTAAGCAATACAGAATTAATCCTTATCCAATTAAGTACCTTAAATACATTGCGCATTTAATATAGATCAATAAGGCCCTTCACAGCATGTAATTTAAATGAATAGTTTAGAAGATATTACACATTTAAAATGCAGGGACATAACGGCTGTGGCGGTACCGGCCGCGGAGCCGGCGGCGTGTGCCTATAACTGGGGAAGGACTGGATAGGACAAAGCGCAAAGACCTTCTGTAGTACATTTAGTATCAGCATTGCACCCGTGCGAAGCCGGGGCGGGTCGCTAGTGTAATATAAAGTTCATCCAAATTTCTAATAATTTAGGCAATCAAGCGTTTATGAAATGAAAGACTAAATGTATTAATTTCTAAATTAACTACCTCATTAGGAGTATACCCGTCGATATATATGTTCTTCAAGTTATTGGCGTACAATGCGACTAGTTTCTTGGGATCGAGGCGGAGGTAGCAGACTATTTTATTCCACACTCTCTTGTTGACGGCTGTTACCAGCGGATGGTGACAACTTGGCAGGATGTCTATAGCTAGGCTTTGGGCGTCTTCTAATGAATAATCTACAAGACAAATAAGAAAGCATATTATATTTTTTTTCAATTAATGAAATTACTTTGTAGGGATGAGATTTTTATATATACCTACCTCTAAATGAACACAGTGCTTGAACACATTCCAATATCATTTTCCCTGTCACGTCTGTCCCTTTCTCCTCTGGTGGCGTCTTTTCCTTGTTGCTGAAGATCTTGCCTTCATCCAGCACTTCATTTAATTTTAGCACTAAGTACCTCGCTAATAAGGCTCTGTCTTCCTTAGCGAGTAAAGATTTAACCTCTTCTATGGCAACAGTGCGAACCGCCTTTACCGGCGATAGCAATACCAGGACGAAAGCTCTATATACATGCGAGTTGGGCTCGCTGGCAACACTTTGGTAGTTTTCCAATACTGTTCTGCATAGCAACACCACCTGTATTAGGACTATAAAGGGGTAAATGTTATAGTGATACATAGCACTCTGTAGCTAATTAACTAGACATCAATGAGGTGTTGCCTCTATGGGGTACAATTAATACAATATGTTGGGCTAATGGTAGATTCAATGATTTAATTTTATCTTTAGAAATATGTGTATAAATCAGCAATAGTTATTATACGACTCAACGAGGATTAGCGTCTCTATTCGCTAAGTCGGCTGAGAATGACGAAGAAGGCATTTTCAAGGCAATGTACATAGCTAGCTTTGTGTAGAGACGTTCACAGTGTTAGAAAGACTAGCATCGCGAAGTTAGGAGCGCGGTAGTTCTGTGCCCTTCCAATACATTTTATTATTTTATTTCTTCGTTCTTATTCTGATATTAGGTTGGCAAATAAAATAGTTTACAGAAGTTATCCTAACATTCAACTTTCTGAGTGCCGTATACTCCAATCCAAAATTTCCTTTACATTTCTACATATAGAAGACAAGACACAAGGTTCGAAATAGAAATGAGGTTGCGAGCAATGGAAAAGAAAGGTCAAAGTATATTTTACGCAGTATGTATTAAACACATTTAATATTATTTTTTGTATCAAAAAATATCCTCTACAAAAAAAAAATATATGTATTTGAGTCATCGATCTAAGAAAACACTTGAGGGTTACAAAATATTTATCCGAATGCGCATTTAAATTCGAACTGCTAGTAGATAAAAAAAAATAGGAATGTTATTTATGTGGAAGACGAATAAAATTGTGGAAGACGAATAAAATTGTGTGTGTGTTAGAAGTGTCCCAATGGCTGAATAAATAATTTCATTTCATTATAGCTCCATGAATAAAGCACAAGATTTTTACGACCATAATATTTTTTTTAGTTTATCTCAAAAAAGTGTTAACTTTGTTTTTTTAATTGAATTTTATAATATGAATATTTAACGGGAGTTCTGCCATCGATTTGGGATTAAATACGACTATTATAATAATTATTTTGGTGCCATAGCACGCCTTCGCCTTCGTTGTGAACCGAATTAGTGAATAAGCGGATAAAGTACAGTGCTACCAAAAAGTGTAGAATTTAAACAAAACATATTAGTACAAGATCGACTGCTCCATACAAATTCGCTAATATGTTCTTATGAAGAAAGTGGCGCCCTCTAATATTTTTCTATTCTTTTTGGTCGCACTGTAGGCGGGTTTGGTGCTGTGTAGTGTGTTGTGCTGTGGTGTGCACGCGGCGTGAGTGGTTACCGTCGTCGGGCGCGGCCTGCAGCACGCGGTCGTGCAGCAGCACGTGCTTGTCGCCCACCAGCGCGGGCCAGGCCGGCGAGCCCGGCAGCGCGCGCGCCTCGTCCGCCGCCACCAGCGACACCATGGCGCAGATGCCCTCGCTCACCACCAGCGGCTGGCGCACACAAACATCGTCGTCAACTCTCAGTTTCGTTACAAATCGGGAACCAATCGAACCGAAGCCGGATTCCCAGCAGGAAAGCGGTAATGAAGTCGGGGTACCTGCAGCGGCTGCTGCGCGGCCTTCTCGACGGCCTTGAGCAGCGCGGGGCGCAGCGCGGCGGCCTGCGCGGCGCTGGCCACGCACGCGCGCAGCGCCTGCGACACCAGCGACATGTACGCGATGCGGACCAGCTGCGTCGTACTCTTGGCCGACAAGTTCTTCTGCAATATCCATATATTGGGATTAAACTTTGGAATTACGATGCATTATGATGTTCGCGTTTATGTTTAGGCTATCTCGCAACGGTGTCAAGTTAGGAAACTTAGAATTTTATTCCAGTATCACACGCATTCTGTTGGATTCCTGCGATACGAACATTTAATAAAATTATAAACTGTTGATACTAGAGGCAATGTATGTAGTGGGTAGTACATGGCATGACGATGAATGTTTATGAACTATAGTGCAGCTTCTCTGGCGGAAGGGCCCACCTTGAATATGTCGAGCACGAGGTCGGGCAGCGGCGCGGGCGGGCGCTGCGCGTGCAGCGCGGCCAGCCAGCGCTGCACGGAGGCCAGCGCGGCCACGAGCGTGCGCTCGTGCGACTCGCTGTCGAGCACGCGCGCCGTGCTGGACAGCGCCTGCGCGAACAGCTGCAGCCGCTCCTCGCGGGACACGCCCAGCGCGCTCAACGCGCTCACACCCTACCGACGATATACGTTTCATCATTTTAAACTATATTTCACTTAATACTTCGTCTTGAACTCCCAGCTGGAAGAATAAAAAGAGACCTGCAGCACGGCGATCTTGTCCTCGCTGGAGGTGAGCTTCCCGCTGGCGCCGTTGTACTCGGCGAAGGCGTGCGCCAGCAGCGCGCGCGCGCACGCTTCGTCGCTGCAGCGCCGCGCGAGTCGCTGCAGCGCGCGCAGCGCTTCCTCTCGCACCCACTCGTTCTTCGAGTGCAAATTCACTGCGTAGACAGCACAATATTATATATTCGGCTTCACGAATCGAGCTGCAAATTTATTTATTGAACAAACACAAACAAATGTAAATCTTACCTATCAAACTTTTGCCTATATCGACCGCTATTCCATCTAAAGATACATTTAAATTTTCAAAAACTTCTCCGACCGCTTGGACGATGGTCTCGGGGCTCCTGAGCATGGCCTTCTGCAGCGCCGGCAGCAGCGTTCCGTCGACTTCGGCTTTATCTAGCAGCTGGAGAAGGTGAGCGCAGCCCTTGATGTAATTGGAATTCGGACGACATTTCACGCTGATTAGATTCTTTATAAAACTTTCTAACATTTTTTCCTGAAAACAAAACACATGTGTGACAAATGTGAAGTTCGTCGATTTATGTGAGAAGTACCTAGTATTCCGAGTGTGTTACTTTATGTTGCGCTATCCCGGGCTGGGCGGGCCGCTGCGCGTGGTGCCTGCACAGCGCGGAGAAGGCCACACACACGTGCGGCGCCGCATCGGCCGGCTGCGACGCCAGCACCTCCACCCACTTGTCCAACTTCCACTGCTCCAGCCCACACCATGACGTATGCAGCTGATTACAAAAAGGTGAATTAACATGGTAACATTAGTTGTTAAAAATATGTGAGTCTACAGATATTATAGACTTATATTCTTAACACCCAGTTACCATCGAGTATGCTTTATCATTTTTCCTCTTGTCTCCATATGCAGTGACTACCGCCAACAAGTTCGCCTGCGACAACACGAGGGAAGTGTAATCCACATTATCCTCTGCCGTAGTCTTTTGGGATGCCTGCACCAGCACTGTTGACCAGCGGAGAGCAATGAGACCGCTTTTGCATGTGTTCTTGCTAAAACAAGACAGTTTAATTCCCTTTACACAAACTAGCACTATGATGATAGATTTAATTTTTTTTATCTATACAGATAAATAAAAATTGGAGTGTCAGTTTCAAATATTAAAATAACCGTTTCTACTAAATGCATATGGATGTATACACGGTACATATACCAAAATATATTTTTTACAATTTTTGTCAGTCTGTTTTTGCCTACTAATCTCAGAAACGATCCGATTCCGCGCGGACGAAGTCGCAGGCACAGCTAGGCTATAATAAAAATGAATAGATGTTCATTTGACGAGCTCGGTGGTGTAGCGGCTTTGACACCAACGCTCGTGGGTTCGATTCCCACACAGGACAAACATTTGTGTGCATGAACATGTCTGTTTGTCTTGGTCTGGGTGTTTTCTATGTATCCTAAGTATGTGTTTACAAAAAAAAATGAAATTATGTATGTTTATCACATGTCTAGTACCCATAACACAAACTTCGCTTACTTTGGGGCTAGATGGCGCTGTGTAATTTGTCTGACAATATTTATTTATTTATTACTCTTCCTCGAGAATGGATGGATCTGGATCGGATGGACCATTTTGGCTAATCCCATACAAAGTGTTTCTCCCTTCTCTACATTTCATATCACCTACATCTCATACAATGTGTATAAGATGTAGGTGATATGAAATTCACCAGGTTAGCTAGTTATTTACAGATTTTTTTTATACTATGTCAGGTGGAAGGCAAGCATACGGCCTGCATGATGTGATGCTGTTACCTAGCACCATATTAACAGTCCACTCCAGTCTCCTCCTACGGTACAGCTGCTACAACTGGGGCCAGTTCAGCCCCCCCGGGGCGGAGATTAAGTAATCCCCGGATTCGGGAATCCTATTGACCTGCGGGCGACCAAAACACTGACAAATATGCTGCACCCCAACTCTCTTATGTCAGTTAGAAGAGGTAGAAGTCAGGATAAATTACAACAAGCAACCCCTTAAAATTTAACAATAAGGCTGATGTCATCCTAGACACTGATTACAGTAAATTTAAAATAAACTTACGATGTGGCAGTGTTCCGCAGTTGCTCAGATATGTCGAGCAGCACTGGCAGCAGATTGCTAAGCGTCCATTTCCTGTAGTTGGCCGCAAGGTAAGTGAGCAGGTCCTTCACATATGATTGTGAGGTGGTGTCACGATAACGGTGTAATGTAGTTGCAACTATCCGACATATGAAGCGGACCACTGGTTCAGTGATTTCTAGAAGAAAGCAAATATTTTTAATAGTATGTCAGGTGTGGCAAACAAGCATAAGGCCCGCCTGATGTAAAGCAGTTACCATAGCCTATGACCGTCTGTAACACCAGGGTCATCACACGTGCGTGCCAACCCTCATTCTTGATCGAGTCATCACTTAAACAAAAAAACTAAGAGTAAATCTGGTCATAAACGTCTGTTAAACAACAAAAATAGGAACACAGAAAGACATGTAAACCTTTATCACTGTTCCTTTTGGTCAGGAGTTACTGTTCTATCTGTTAAACATATGTACATTAGCTAGTTTTGTTTCTAGTTAAATAAATGTGTTTTATGCTGAACGCACATCTGATCCGAGCCGAACATAACAATATTTAAGTATTAAAAATATGTGATTAATATTGCCTCAGGACAGGCATTAGGCTAGTGTGGGACCAAAAGTAATTTTACTTTTGTGTA
This sequence comes from Hypsopygia costalis, assembly GCA_937001555.2. Lineage (NCBI taxonomy): Eukaryota > Metazoa > Arthropoda > Insecta > Lepidoptera > Pyralidae > Hypsopygia > Hypsopygia costalis. Next base: position 1,063,880 of record OW443330.2, read on the forward strand.
ATTTTCAAAACAACATGTAGGTTTTTTTTTCTATCTCTATGTAAATATTTTGTTTTTAAATAATAATAAAATATAAATGAATATTAAATTTACTGAATAAGAAAATATATATATAGGTACATGTAAACTAAATATGTATAACTAAATGTACAACCTGATAAAAACTATTTAAACAATAGATAAATCAATTATTATAATTAGCACTAAAAATATTAGTTATATTTCTAGTATTTAAGAGGTTCTATAACAAATATTGCAGTGTATATCATATAACAGGCGATCACAGCATGTATTACTACCCATTAGTTAAACATGAAATCACGAGCCAACATGATATTGTATGATCATCACAACCCATATATAACCTGTATAAATAGTTATGTCCCAATTAATAAACAATTTATAACACCATAATTGTTTTCTTATATATCATATTGTTTGAATAATTATAAATAAATAAACTAAAAGAAGTTACACTAGCTTTAAATAATATTGTGAAATATTTATTAGAGCCAATAAAGTTAACCTAAATAAATAAGTTATGTTATAAGTCTATAAGTTTGCATTGTAGTATGTATATTGTTGGATGTAGAGTGCCTTGCAGGGCATCCAATCTCAGCGTACTATACATAGGTTAGTGCCTGCAACTTAAATCACCTGGGAGCGGATCAATACAGCTAGGTCAACAAACTCCAGCCCTGTCAAAACACAGATGTTACAGATGATAGAGGCTCCATTAGGTAAAAATATATTCGCATAATCTTTCTACTAACCTGGAGTAGAGAGAATATCCTGAATTTCTAATAGCACTGTACGTCTTCCTTTTAAACTTGCGGTCTGAATTTTAAACGGTATATCCTTCAGTCTCTTCGAAACCTGCCAAGAGAGTATGATTTATGTATATTTCCTATAAATCGTGTATCACAATACACTCTAAATTATACAATTTACCTCTGAATCTGCCATTTTTCATACATTCAAAGGAATTTTCACAAAAGCACACGTCTTTCGGCATGCATTTGTAGATACAAAAGATCAACGAAGAAAGACGTATATATGACGTAAACTGTCAAAAATCTAAATTAGCATTGCCAATAGTTACGGGCACAATTACCCATTTATTATAATGGAATTATCCAAAAGTAACGAATAATTTAGCTTTAGGTGTATACAGTATGGCTACTACAAATATTTGGTGCAACTATTTACTTGCTTAATACAGTTTAACAAGCTGATGATATTATAGTCTTTGTAGAAGCATTTTTACTTGATAGTTGCTTTTTATATGGCTCGTTAGTAATAAATAGTGACTGACATTTCAAAACGACTCATTCGGAAACTATTTGTTGCGTCAATAGCAATGTTTAATGATCGAGAGATTATTCAAGTTAGGGCGAAAAAACCATTTTTCTATGTTTGTTTGATGACACTCGAAGCTACATATAGGTATGTAGGAAAGGAAACGTTAACACTGGTCTTTCGCCGCCAACTGAGACCTCGTGATTATTTTTTAAATGAGGTTCAATATCTCCAAATTTACTAAACCTAATAAAGCGCCCTTTGACCATGTAAATTATATGAACATTAGGTTACCGTAAAATTTTAAGAGCCATTAACAAATAATAGTGGGGTACCTATTTATTTTCACGTTATTGCCAATATCTCAAAAGCTACTGAACAGATTTCATTGCACATCGCTTTTAAAAATAAGTGGTATATTAAGTTGATACTATTGATTGTTGGCACTTGGTGGAAGATTATTATCATAATGTTATAATAAGGCACTTGTACTGTTCCACGTAATTACATTTATTTTTACCGACCAGTTTCGCCGCTAAGGCATTATCAAGGTAAGCAGATGGTGTTTGTGTTTATTTTTTTAGATAAATGTAATTATGTGGAATCTGTTCCACTTTCTATTATAGCATTTGTACTGACAAGTGCTATAATTTAACATTATGAATTAATATTATGCTCGTGTGTCATTAACAATCAAGACAATGTGGTACACCTTTTTCGTTTCTTAGTCGTTCGTTAAAAAAAATGGTAGAATATAAATTTTAAGAAGTTTTATGATTATTCGAAAGCTGCTATCGTTTCGTTTCATCGATGAAACTCCAAATATTTCGCTGCCTTTCCATACGGGGATACCCTTTCAGGATTTTTCTCTTTATCTGTTATTAATGAGTGGAATTACTTAACTGATTTGATATACATATGGATGTATTTCTCCAATCTGGCAGCTTACAAATACGAAGTACCATACCTCTTTCGTCAGAGCATCTTTCGTTGACCGGCAGGGTACATCACATGCAGGTGAGGTTGGCTTTGGTTCTAAAGATCGTATTAAGTCACTTACACCCCAAGTCGTGTTTGGGTACACTTTTATTCAAATTCATTTATATTCATCAAGGTGTCTAAACAAATGAGTACTAGGATTAACACAGGAACACAACATCTTGTTTCCAGGGAATGATTGATTTAGACTCGTAATATGTGTTGCAAGGTGATTCTAATGTTCCCAACTTGAAACGTAAGTTTAATGCTGCATCAAGCTGATTTTGTCCGCTGTTAGTGAGCGCCTGACTAAGCACCCATATGGGAACCGTGCTTTTAATTTGCTCGCTAACATCTAGAGCATACTAAATAGAACCCGATTGGAGGCGACAGAACTTAGTCTAATTCAACCCCAATAAGACACAAGTCTGCCCATTCACTGCTAAGAAAACCCCATTTGCTGTGACTCCAAGATTACAAAATGGGATTTGTTCAGAGGAATAAACACGATGCCCACGGTCTACTTCTGCAGTGAAGTACAGGGCCGGCCTGATTGGAAGCAGTCAACGTAGCCATTTAAACACCCGCAACATGATATATCGCTCGCTGACACGCCTGCTGCCAACGCAATGTTAATCATCATCCTCATTATCAATCTGTTTCTACCCACTGCTGGATATAGGTCTTCTTCAATGCTTGCTGCACCATATGCGATCCTCCGCCTGCCGCATCCACTCGCTTCCAGCCACTTTTTCGAGGTCCAACTAAAGGAAGAGGACGGGGAGGGGGCAACGCTTTGCTTCCTCATACGTAGTGTTAATAAAAAGTATGAATTAGAAAATATCATAGCACTTACCGGAGGTTTGTCTTCATCGCACATTTTATGATTATAATTAAATTCTGATAATTTAATTTTTGTATCTGAATTAACATCTTCTAACGCCATTTCGTTTTTTTTATTCACTCTTTTAAATTTTACACTAAGGCATATCAGATCTTGCTTGGTGACTTATTTAAAGTATAATGTCATGTCATTGGTTGTAAACGCAATATTAAAAAGTACGGCCGCAGTATACATCTATACTGTCAATGAAGTCTTACATTTTCGCTAAATATGGTCTGTAGAACTGTTTCCGCGTATAAATCGTCGCGTCTGGTAAATTTTAATTTAGTGATAAGTCTCTCCTTTGCATGTAAGTATACAAGGCAGATAAAATATAGGCTATGGGCTCATTACTTTCTCGGATGAATATAGAAAATAAAAAGGTAAATGTCAGATTTGCTTGAATCGCGCAAGCGCGCAGATTGCCTCCTTGAAAGTTTAGACATGAAATCAATAATGTAATAGCACAAAATACTGAGAGAAATAGGCACCGCCCGCTGCAAGATCAAAATAGTTTGATTAGTATTGCCAGTAAACATCGTGATCGTTTTCAGGGAGTTTACAGAATCTGTGACATTAAAAATTTTACTTATCTTCTGAAAATATTGCCATAGATTTGAAACTCAGGAACCAATGTTTTACCAAAAAATTGCTTAGCCACTAACTTAACTAAATTTATTAACAATAGTCAACGTTGTCTTTTTTCATACAAAAGTGCTCAAGGGTTGCCATGTGAGAACTGTTCTTGCGAAGAAAGTGGCGCCCCTATTTTTGTCTACTCTTTTGTGTCGCACTGTAACTCATACTAAACGCTGTCATATAAGTGTTTGAATCGCATAGTTCAGTCGTTCCAAAATGTCACAACGGTAGTAATAATGAACTATCGGTTTTGAATATTGAGTTATTGAAGTAGTGTAGCCGGGACAATGAAATTAGTCTTCGATTGACAAGTCGTCGCCAATAAATCAAAGAGTAGAATATCTAGATGACATTGAGTGTCTGCTGTTCTGCTCAGTGTTGTCAGATTAGGCGACGGCCATTTAGGCCAGGAATTCCCAACCAAGGGGGCACGCCCCCCTGAGGGACGTAAGGAAATGTAAGGGGGAGGGGTGAAGGCGTAATATGTACGTTTACAGGGGGCCTACTACCATCTCTTATAGCAGTATTATTTTAACCTTACTCCGAGATTTCGTACCATAACGTCTTAAAAGTAAGCTTACTGTAATATTGTTTTCTCAAGAAGTTTTGTGACGTCATCGGGCAAATCATTCACTTTATGCGTACCATGACGTGCCTTTTGACACAGAGCAATATTGTTTTTATGTCAAATTTAGCAGGCTTAAAAAAGTTCCTTTATCACGGCGGAAACAACATTGTTTTTCATTTTTTGTACAAATTAATTGTTATTTACGTGTAAAAGTAAGTGAAATATATTTATTTTAGTAAATCTTTGTAAAATGTGTGGTGTATTTGCATAGAAATCCATAATTACAATAAAATGTGATGTGATTCTAGATGGCCAATGAATATGAAATTTTTGAGTTTCTGGAAGCAGATAACGCTGAAACAAACATAACGAAGAAGCTGCGTCGAAGAAGGTTACGTGAAGAATGTGACCCCTTCAATGTAGACGACGCGGAGTTTGTAAAACGTTATAGGCTGACGAAGGAACTCGCTCATAATCTATAATAATATGTGATGAATTACGGCCTATGATGACGAGGCCTACTAAACCTACAGATTTGTCTGTAGACACGAAGGTATTCTATTGATGCTGTTATAAACTATGTGATACATGTAACTAACAAGTACATAAGCATATACATTTCTTGCATACTTTTAGGTATTGACTGCTCTGTCCTTTTATGCAAGTGGCTCATACCAACGGCCTACAGGTAATATAGAGGGACATTTTATGGCTCAGCAGACTGTCTCATCAGTGATTGCACAGGTTACTGCTTGTCTAAATTCACTGCAGATGAGGCAAAAGTATATTCACTTCCCCGCCAATGATCAAGAACGGAACAAAATAAAAGCAGAGTGAGCAAATTAATATTAGTAACATTAAAATAATTTATTGTTCAGAGGTGACTGGTGAAAGAAATAATTGAAAATGAGGTAAAACAATTTACTGTGAATATGAAATTATATGTTTTAGATTCTACAATAAATTCAAAATTCCTGGAGTGTTGGGGTGCATAGATGGGAGTCATGTGGCTATAGTACGGCCTACACTCCATGAAGAGAGATTTTATTGCCGCAAGCATTATAATTCATTGAATGTTCAATTGGTACGTAATTGCCATAATTATGTATTTATTTATTCCCATTTCAAATATCAACAATTTAAAAATATAATAAATATTCTCAATTATGCATATGACAATGTTATAGAAAGTTGTACAAATTTGTACAAAATTGGTAATTATCAAATTGTTTACATGAAATACCTATACGAGTAAGGCTCTAGACAGTCAGACTGCATTTCAACTGCAATTCCACTGCAAATTTGTAGTTTGAATGCAGTTAGTACGACTGCAATGAAACTGGAAACCAACCGTGCAGCCTGATGGCAGTTGGTGTGCAGTGGGCGCGTGGTTCCAATGACTGCATCTTGACTGCAAACTAATTGCTCTAAAGCAATTGGTCCAACTGCATTAGGACCACACGTCGACTGTGCAGCTAGCTTGCAATCAGCATGCAGTCGATGGAACTGCACGCCCACTGCACACCGACTGCAATCGGGCTGCACGGTTGGTTTGCAGTTAGAGCCTAAGATCCCATCACATTTTTTTTATAAATAAAATTATTTTGGATTTCCAGGTTTGTGATGCAAACATGCAGATAACAAGTGTAGATGCTAGAAGTAGCAGGCTCTATTGTAAATGCTTGTGTGATATTACATAGTCATGGTGGTGCTACTCACGATTCTTTAATTTGGACTAATCATCCACTGAATACTCATTTGGAAGAACTTAGCAATACAGAGAACATCTGGTTTCTTGGTATGTTTTTTGTTCATAAAAGATAAATAACATCAAATTATAACAGTAATTTTAATGTCACATATAACTTATTAATAAACAATTTACAGTTCAAATTATAAACATGAACACAAAATACCAAATTATTACAAATAAAGAAATTAAGTAATTTAAATTAAGGAATTATTTTTACAAATCAAGAAATACTTATTGTCTTCAATGAAACTTTTCCATCATATACATAATATCATTATCATACAAATTTCCAATTTCTAAGGTAAAAATTGGTCCAGTCTTTGGATGCCTCTTTGTAATTTTATTATTCTTGAACTTATAGGTGACTCTGGATATCCATTGAGGAAGACTATGATGACACCAATACTGGATGCAGCACCAGACACACCAGAGGCACACTACACCAATCTACATGTTCGCGCATGGAACATCATTGAGCGTACAATTGGACTTCTCAAAGCTCGCTTTCGTTGCTTACTTGTACACAGGGTGTTGCATTACGCACCAGAAGTAGCAGGCTCTATTGTAAATGCTTGTGTGATATTACATAACATTTGCAATAGAGCAAACACTCCTGTCCAACAATTAAACAGCGAAGAGGTGAACCAAGAAGCCCAATTTCAGCTGCATGCTGGAGCTGTAGAGCATCCACGATTACGAAGCAGCAACATTGCCCTCCAGCAGGGCTCGTCTACTCGGAATGCTCTTGTCCAGGAGCTCTGGCAAAGGCGGCATTGATAGATCTGTAATTACAATATGGTATAGATTAGTTCTATGTTAATTAAGTTTTAACAAAATATATTATAAGCCTTATAGCACACTCCGGACAGAAGAAGTATAGGCTGGCAACGGATCGGCGACCCCTTGGTGTTTTGAATCTTCATGGGCAGTGGTGATTGCTTTCCATCAGGTGACCCACATGCTCGTTTTCCACCCTCTTATATAAAAAAAATACATGTTGATGAAAGTGTAACATCCAAAGATGTTTGTAAATGATTTAGTTAATATTTTTAATTTTATTTAATAAACATTTAAGTAAATTTTACTACCAGACTTATTATTTAATGAATAATTAACTAAATATAATATTCATCTGACATATCAATGTAATGTATTTACATGCTAACATTTATGTAATATTTAATGTAATGTTTATTTGTTGAATTATAAAGAACTATATTGATTTATCGACAAAGAATTTGAATTTATTATTTATAATAATCACCTTTCTATCCTATGCAAAGTGTTTACTATGCTAGTTATCCCTCGCTCAATCCCCTCCAAAGCTGTCATACTTCTAACAGCAGCATCTGCTCGCTGTTGAGAAGACTGAACGAGGGCACGTCTAGCAGCCTCTTGAGTCATTGGAGGCTCTCGCCTCCGACGCCGGCGTCTTGGGGATCTTATTGGTCCTGCTGCTGCCGCGGCGGGTTGCGGTTGTGGGGAGATGGTAGGGGTTCTGTTTGGGGATGCTGCAATTGGATGTTGGAGTGCTATGTCTTGGGGAGGATGCTCTTCGAGCGGGATTTCCTGGATAGGAAGTGGTGGGTCAAGGATTAAAATAGATTGGGAGGCTGGAGATTCTCCCACATCAGCAGCAGCAGTACTTCCTGAAGGCTGTTAACAAAAAGAAAATATTTATTTTTCCCAATAAAATTCGCAGGAACACAACAACCCTCAAGGGAATTGTTATTTAGCTACTGTATTCTGTGAGGTCTCCCACCTCACAGAATACATTTTGCAGTCTGGAAGCTTGCAATTACGCTACCTAACTCTCATTTCGCCAGAGCTTCGTTTGTCAGTTAGCAGGTTGCACCGCGTGCAGGTGAAGTTGGCTTTGGTTCATAGATGTTGATGAACCTCTTACACCCCATTGTTTTCAGAATAGACCCACTATAGGTAGTCAGTGACACGGATAAAAAAAATATACAATGCCTAGTCGTAGTATGCCTAGTAACTAACAATTAGAAAGGTTTTTTTTATACTACGTCAGGTGGCAGACAAGCATGCGGCCCGCCTGATATGAATCGGTTACCGTAGCCATATTAACGCTCGCAAAATAAAATTTCCCGCGCGCCGCGACCCCCGCTGCCAACGCAGCATCTCCTTCCTTTCTGGTGACCTCACTCACTCGCAGGAACACAACCCTCAAGGGAATTGTTATTTGGTGATTCTGTGAGGTGGAGGTACATTCCCCAGTCGGGTAGCTTACAATTATGCGAAAAGAGAGCTAGGGATACCTCTCTTCGCCAGAGCTTCGTTTGTCAGTCAGCAGGGTGCACCGTGTGCAGGTGAGGTTCAAAGATGTTGATGAACCACTTACACCCCTTTCCTGCCATAATGAGTTTTCGGATTCAGTCTCAGCATAAGAGGAACATTCATGTGATGACATTTGTACCGACTTGTAAATTATCTATTTCGCTGAAACATGAATACAGCCAAATAGCAATTATCCAGAGGAATAGTATATAGAATTAGTGCTCTTGCAAGTAAGTAAGGTCACCAGATATTGAGTTGCGTAGTTGAGCGAGGAGTCTGTTAGCTGTAGTAATGATAACGTGTGAGTGACACATTTCATGTTACAAGCGGTAATATGGTACGATAATTGCTTGACATCAGATGCGGTGTATGCTTGTTTGCCACCACACCACAACAATTTATATACTTACAGTATAAAAATTGTTTGAGTTCAAAATGTTGAGGTGTTCTTTTTATATTATACCAGCCAGTAAATTTATTCCGCTATCGGTACTAAAAACAAGTAACTTACTGGGAGGAAGTCACTTGTTTTTAGTACCGATAGTAAGATTTCTTTTTATGCAAATAATTGCCAAGTAATGACATTTTTTGTTTATTACTGTGTGAGTCTAGTATGCAAAAACAAAAATATTTGTTATTTGATATTCATATATATATATATTTTTTATTCACTTACTTGTACAATTGATTCCACCTGGATACCCGGCATCCCTTGCCCTAAATCTCTTTTCCATTTCGGTCAAGGGCTGTTCAGTGGAAGGGCCTCTTCCAGTCCTCATCTGGGCGGAACGTAAGGCAATGGCTCTTCTTTTTAATTTTGCCTTATAGTCCACCCAGTACTGTAAAGTATATGTATACTTAATAGCACTTAATAACATTAAAAGTATGAATGCACGTATTCAATAATTATGTACTACCTTAGACCAGCCTTTCCAGTCTTTATGAACTCCCTCGCCTTGGGAGTTGAGGATATCCGCCACTTCTCTCCATTTCCTCGTGGAGTATTCCTTCGCCTGGAGAGATCGGTTGTAGGCGACAGCAACATCCCTATGAGAATTTAAAAATTCCCATAAAACTTCTAGCTGTCGCCCACAAACCCTTCGAACTCTGGCGCTGCAAATGTAAACAAAAATCCACTTGACCACTTGAAATTCCACGAAGCGTGATAAACGTACACAACTAGAAAAATACATCTCTTTGTCGTATATAAATAAGTCACTACATACACTAATATGTTTGTACTCACTCGCTGCTCGACATTTTCGCAATATTATTATAAAATAATATTTGAAAGAAGACTAAACAAAAACAACACTGAAACAATTTTAAAATTCCGCGTCGAACTAGGTACTTCTTTTGCCCTTGAAGATCGACGTCAACATAAATGAAACGTTCCGCTCCACAAAATTATAACCGCAGCACTAGCTCTTTCTATTCTTTTTATTTACTATTTGTCATATTATTAGAAGAAATTATGTTTGGTGAGTTTAAAATTTAAATTTTAAGTGTATTTGCTCAATTGAGCACATTTAGAATAAAAATGTGTTTTTTAATACGTCGACAAAATCTTCATAATCACCTTGCTATGTATACATACATGCGTGAGTTGGAGTTTGTAAAGTGTGCAAGAGACAGCGCTATATGAAAATATAATGTTGTCTCGTTTTTTTCGAAGCAGGGTTATAACTGTTCATTCGTTCTTTCGCATCTCTCGGCAGGTATAAAACAATATTATTTTCTGAGGTTTGTGGTACGAATTAAAGTAATATTACTTTAAGCTTGAAACAAAACGTTCCTGCAACATGATGGTTTTATAAAAGATTGTGGTAGGCCCCCAGGTCGCGCAGTATTTAAAGAGCGCTGACCTTGAATGCGCAATAGCATTTTTAATAGTCAGTGCGTATGCGCGAAACTACCCCCACCACCACGCGGCCACGTCCAGCGATCTTAAAATATTGCGCGACCTATACATTTCCGAAAAAAAAATATCTCTCATAAAACTCTTAATGGGGCATGCATGAAAATATTATTTTTGGTTCGGGGAGGATGAACTAAAGGTTTGAAATCCCTGATTTAAGCTATCACGAAGAAAAAATATGCAACTATAGGCAACAAACAACAGCTAGCAGTAACAGCAGAGCAGAGCAAGACAAACGCATAGTAGCGTTGCTTATTCTACATACCAGTAAAATATTATCAAATAAATTTTGTTGTTAACTGCATTTCTGTTGTAATTTACGCGAAAGACTACGGTTAATGAATTGTATATGCTTTTTAAGCTATCCAAGTTTATCAAGTCCAACTTCAAAAAAGAGAGATTCTTCGCGAACTTTGCTCACCGTACTATTTCCCTTTACCCTTCTCCAATGATGTCCTACTGCAAGTTTTAAGTCGTCTTCTAATCTAGATTGTTGACGTCCTCTGTTTCTCATTCCATCTCTGGGATACCAGTCAGTGACACTTTGGCACAATTTGTTTTGAGGATCTCGAATCATATATCCTGACCATCTTCACTTTTGTTGGTCTATACGCGTAATTACGATTATACGACCTCGGTGGTGGAATGGTTAGCAATGGCCACTTTGACTCCGACTGTTTGTCTTGGTCTGGCTGTTATCTATGTATTACGTGTATGTATTTACAAAAAAAAATATATATATTTAAGTATTATATTCAGTTATCTAGTATCATAGTACAAGCTTTGCTTAGTTTGGGACTAGTTGGCCGTGTGTAATTTGTCCAGGGATATTTATTTATTTATTATTAACTAGATTAACCAATCCTGTCTGATATTTACAGAATCTATCCTGTTTCTATATCCCTATCAGGCTTCTTTCCATGGCTCTCTGACAGCGTTCCAACTTTTCACTGTGGTGTTTGGTAAGTGCCCAGGTTTCACATCCATAGGTGATGACTGGAAGTATACATGTTTTGAAGACTTGATTTTATGTTATGTACTCGGAGCCACAGTTTTGGCGACTTCGATCTTGCTTATCTGGCAACACTGGCCCAGCTCACTGACACTGACTGACTCAGACTGACTCCATCGGAATTCTCGGGTGCGATCCGATTATTAGTTGGATAGTTGGATTTGTTTGTTTGTTTTACTTTGCTAATGTTATCTCTACTAAATTTATTCACTATTCAGTCAGTATTACGAAATTTTCACTTCGTAGTTCGTTAATCAATTAAACAAGAATAGCTGTATTATACAAACCACAGATGAGTACACAATGTACAAGAAAAAACCAGCGTAAAGCTTATAGTAATTTCTATGTAATTCGACGTTGAAAAATCCGAATACTCAATGATACTATGATCAATGGAATCAAGGCAGAAACAATTAGTAGATTTAAAATGTTATCTACAATCAGTCGATACGGAGGTCACTATGATACTACAAAGCTTGCAATGGGACCGAAAAAGTTTGCTTGAGGTTAGTGTGCACTTCAATTTTATGTTACTATATGGTCTTGGCGAGCCCGGTGTATCTTATACTCCTGTACATACTATAAAAGCTACAGATTACGGTTTTTATACTGGGTGTAAAATGGTCCCACATTTTGCGACATTGCACAGTAGTTTAAATTTTCTTATTTATTATTATTGTGTCTGTTTGACTTGTTACTACATATTTTTATATTGCATATAAATGTTTTTCTTCTTCTTACTCGAGTTATTCTTGAAAACAAATGTAGATATTTATACCACCACAACATATTCCAAATGCCTGTATTGGTTTCAATGGAATTTAAATAAATTCAGGGAATTTAAAGTCAATCAGGTACTATTACTAAAGCGCCTATTATACTATGAGGTATGGAGATTGTGTTTATTTATGTATAAGCATTTTGAACTGTCTCGCATACACTTCCCTTCATATTGCATGCTATCTCATTCACTCAAATAGTGTTATTTGTTATTATTATGCACATTTTACACAGAATATAATAAGTGCAATAGCAAACACACAAACGTAGATAACCAGCTATGTTCTCACTTGCAAATGTCATTTTGAGAATGGAAACATGTGTTAATATGATAAAATATATTCATCTAAAACTATATTGGTAGTGTTAGCAAGATTTACACTTTTATACCTTTTATTTGCCCAGTGTCAATTTTTGTCTTTTGGCATTGGGCAATTGGGCAGCCAAAACTAGCAGCAAAGATAAGCATTCAGGATGTAGTTGTTGCTACTATGCAAACGGTGCAATAAAAACCTGACTTTTTTTTATGACAAATAACATGAAAATTATCTGTTTTGAGGTTCATTGGACATCTTAGATGCACTACAGTGTGGTGGCAGCCTCAACAGCATCTGAAAGCCATTGTTATACTGCAAGCATAGAACATTGTAGGCTCGTTGTGTATATGATACCCACAGGCTGCTCGAGTAGAAAGACTGATATACTTTAAAAAACTTTAAAGTAGCAAGCTAATATTTTAATTATTGTTTCAGGGCACTTCAAAGGCAACATGCCAATATGACACCAATCATAAAGTACCAAGTGGTACACTGAAGGTGCATGAAGACAGTTGTCGGTTGAAGAAGTTAGGGTATTCGGGGAAAGATGAGATGCTGCCAGGCCCCCTTGATGAGAATGCCCTTTCATTAGTAAAATTTTGTAAGGATCTTTATTACACTTCTGTGGTTTCAATCTATAAATGAAGGATACAGGCAAATGAAGCCATATGTTTGTGTATACATTTTAGAAACCATTAATTTAAGAAGATATACCTTGTTCATATCATCATAATTAAAAGCAATGTGGAGATCCTTATTCTGCTATGCCTGTACCCTTCACGTATTCATAGGTTCTGTCATAGATATATCCATTCTGGTCTTAAGTAATTGTTTGTATGTAAAGCCTGCATCTGCTTGATTCAGGTTGATATTGCATGATAGGCGATACAGTCTCTACTTTAGCATTTTTGATTTTAATTCTTAACAACATAATATAATCCACATGTTATATTCATGGATACATGGACAAAAATATTAATTCTGGCACTAGTATATGTAATGACATGTCAATATTTATATATTATGGATAACAGGGTGGTAACTTAAAATGGTACAGTAAGGGTTCAAGTCTTTTGTTTGCAAGAATACTGTCCAAAATGGTTTGGTGCATACATTTGGTTTCAAATATTTTGTTATATTTTTATATTAGCGGTGTACACTGTGTTTGGTAATATACACAAGTATATAATATATATTAAATTATATATTTTGTGTTCATTGATAGCTCTGTAATATAATAAAACATTGTCTGAAGTTAAGTCGATAAAATATGATTAGTGTCGATTGTTGATAATAGATGGCGCGCTAGCAAAATTGCATCTCGCTATGGTTTCGTTCACCGGTTAAACTATACTTTATTGAATATTTTTAAATAAATGAGTTCCTACAGTAGTGTGTGTGTGTGTGTTTCAATTCGAGCGACGCGTCCGCAGCGACAACTGGTGCCGAAACCCGGGAAGAAATCAAATGGACTTGTAAAAATCGTGAGTACTAAAATATAGTGAAAAAGTGACAAAGTTAAAAAGACTTAGAAGAATTCAGTGAAGTGAATCATAGACTTAGTAAATTTAGTTGTGTTTATAGACTTAGACTGTGGTGTGGTATCTGGGACTTAGTTTCTGGCCGTCTTCAGGGACTTAGAAAATTCACGGCTATCAGGAACTTAGTTTCTCAGCGTGTTTGTGGACTTTAACATTTTACTGGTGTTAACGTCTGGGACTTTGTTTTTTGACCGTGCCATCGACTTGTAATTTTTGCACGACTTTTCAGAGACATAGTTTCTGAGCGGTATTGCGAACTTACGAACAACAGTTAATACTACAAAATGGAGTCCCTTTTATTAAATCAAGTGGATCGTTTTGAGCGTTTGCTGAAGAGCTACGCAAACTATAAAAAGTCACCTAAGGACCGCCTTACTGCTTCGTATGTTGAGTCAAGGTTGGAGAATTTAGAAAGGTTATGGTCAAAGTTTGATAATGAACATTCAGAAATTATAACATCCGTAAATAGAGAGAAAGAAAGAGACAAAATTATTTCTAGTCAAGATTATTTTATAAATGATATATACAATCAGTTCGAGGAAACGTTTATGGAATATAAGTCGAGGTTGAAGGATGACTTCAAGAAATTAAATGCGGTTACTTCAACGTGTCAAGTCTCAGAGTGTACAAAACTTGCTCAACCGAGCAACCAAGCAAGGCTGCCACAGATCCAACTCCCTAAGTTTTCAGGTTCTTATGAGGAATGGCAAGGTTTTCATGATATGTTTTTGTCTCTGATCCACCACAATGATGAATTGAGTGCTGTACAGAAGTTGCATTACCTTAAGAGTAGTCTTACAGGCGAACCAGATAACTTACTTAAGAATCTTTCAACAACTGCAACTAACTACGAGGAAGCATGGAAGCAGTTAATACGACGTTATAACAACAAACGTTACAATACGAATGAGATTTTAAAACGCTTATTCTCTCAAACGAACGTCGTGAATGATTCCGCAACTTCAATTAAACAACTTCTGGACACTACGTCAGCATGTTTGAAATCTTTGAACAATCTCGACATCGATACAGATTCTTGGGATGTTATAATAAATTACTTGGTGGTGTCGAAGCTTGACTCAGAATCACGAAAGATTTGGGAGCTACAAATAAGTCAGTCCGATTCCGATGAATTGCCCACATGGAGTTCACTCGTAAAATTTTTGGAGACAAGATTTCGAACACTTGAGATGTTGGATAGTGGCAAGCATCAAAAATCTAATACAAATCAAAACGTCCACAAACAAATATCTAAACAGAAATCATTTCATTCAACAGTTCAAGAAGAGAAGAAGAAGATCGCTTGCGTGATGTGTCCTGGTCAACACTTACTACATGTTTGCCAACAATTTCAAAACCAGTCTCCTCAAGAGAGATCAGCGTTTATACAATCCAAGAGACTGTGTTTTAATTGTTTTTCTTCGAGTCATTCGGTAAAAAATTGCCGTTTACCTACGTGTTGTCGTCGGTGTGGCCGCAGGCACCATACACTACTGCACTTTGACAGGGGTCAAATTCAAGAGTCAACGCCGGTAACCACTACGAGTATTGAGAATCGTGGTCCGGTGGAATCGTCAAGTGGAACTCCTGAGAGAAGAATGACTGCACATTTCGCAATGGACAATAAAAGTGAAGTGTTATTAGCCACTGCTATGGTTAAGGCTGTCTCTGCTAGCGGTTATTCACAAATTGTAAGAGCGTTAACAGACCAAGGCTCAGAAGCCTCGTTTGTGACTGAATCCATCGTTCAGTCTTTAGGGTTGAAACGTGTACCTGTGAGAGGTCGTGTGTCCGGTGTAGGAGATGGCGAAACTAGGGTTAAAAGCATGGTTTCTTTAAGGTTGGAGTCCCTTCATAATCCAGAGTTTACTGTACAGGTTGATGCATTTGTACTGAGTAACTTAACATCTTTTCTTCCCACGAGCAAGGTTACAATTAAAGATTGGTTAGAGATTGAAAATTTGCCTCTAGCTGATGCGCACTATGGATCACCTGGGCGAATAGATGTTATTTTAGGAGTAGAAGTCCACGGCGAAATTATTTTGAGCGGTCTTTTAAAACATCCTAATAAAAGTGGTTCGATTGCGCAAAATACGCAATTCGGATGGGTTTTATCAGGTCGAATCGAGAATGCATCATCCCCAAAACAGAGAGTAATTAATTTGCATATACGAGTGAAGGAGGATGAACTTCTGAAACAATTTTGGGAAGTGGAAAGGGAACCAAATATGATAGAAAAGAAGATGACCAGAGAAGAGATCAGATGCGAAGAAATTTACGAGAAAACCACAGAGAGAGAAAAGGATGGCCGTTATAAAGTTCGTCTACCATTTAAGAATTCTGAGCCAGAATGTTTATACGGTCAATCAAACCTAATTGCACGTCGTAGATTTCATCTGCTAGAGAAGAGATTGCTTAAGAAGCCATCCCTGTATGAGGGATATAAAAGAGTTATGGAGGATTATATTGAGCAGAATCATATGAGAGAGATTAAAGAGATTGATGAGATAAATAAGCCCAAGGCAGTTTATCTCCCTCATCATCCATTCGAAAGATTAGATAAGGAGACAACAAAGTTGCGTGTTGTTTACGATGCTTCATGCAATGGGACCAATAACGTGTCACTAAATGATACGCTTCTTGTAGGCCCTAAACTCCAGCAGGATTTGCGCCATATTCTGATGAGATGGAGGCGTCATCCAATTTGTTTAGCCGGAGATTTAGTTCAAATGTATAGACAGATACTCGTGCATGAAGACGACATCGATTTTCAACGAATTTTGTGGAGGCCTAGTCCCAACCAACCCATTCAGCACTATAGGTTATTGAGACTTACTTTCGGGACATCAGCGGCACCATATTTAGCAGTAAAGTCACTCCAGCAGCTCGCTAAGGACGAACAGCATAGAAGCCCTATAGCAGCCAATATTACTCTAGAGGACTTTTATATGGACGACCTTTTAACCGGATGCGAGTCAGCAAGTGAAGCCATTACCATTTTCGACCAAATGAATGATCTGATGAGAGCCGGTGGTTTTCGCTTGCAAAAATGGAGCACTAATTGTGATGACTTGCTAAATCACATCAGAGAGAGGAGTGAAAACTCAAATGAAGTCTTAATTTTCAAGTCTGATGATACAGTCAAGATTTTAGGGATCAAGTGGAATAAGAATTCCGATAAATTTGAGTACACTTACCAGTTGCCTGAACGGAGTGGGATTGTCACAAAACGGAGAGTGTTGTCTGAGATAGCGAGACTTTACGACCCTTTAGGATGGATTGCTCCTGTGTTAATAAAGGCCAAAATATTTATTCAGAAACTATGGAAGTCGGGTTTAGGCTGGGACGACAGTCTTACTCCAGATCTTCTGAATGAATGGCTTTTATTTCGTAACGATTTGAGCAATGTGCGGCATATTACGATCCCGCGATGGCTAAATACAAGAGCAGGCGATAGCGTAGAATTGCATGCATTTGCAGATGCATCACAGGCTGCCTATGCTGCTGCGGTCTACATCAAAGTGAGAGATGCCACAGGTAATATTCATGTTCATTTAGTGACAGCAAAGACCAAAGTAGCACCAGTCGAAAAGAAGATGTCTATTCCGCGACTCGAGTTGTGTGCGGCTTTGCTGGCTACTCATTTGATTTTTGAGGTATCACAAATTATGAAAATACCTAAGGATCAGTTATTCGCGTGGTCTGACTCCATGGTGGCACTTGCATGGATTAGAGGAGAGCCCAGCAATTGGACAACATTTGTGAGTAATAGAGTGTCAGAAATTCACGCCATGTTGGACCGTGAGCAATGGAATCATGTCAAATCTGTTGACAATCCATCAGATTGTGCGTCAAGAGGTTTATTCAGTTCAGATTTAACAAAACATAACTTGTGGTGGTTTGGCCCAAACTTTTTGTCCGAAAATATTGAGTATAAGTCCGATCAAACATTTTCAACAAACGAGGAGCAAAAATCCATAAAAACTTTAACTGTTGTGATACAAATTAAGGAAGAATTTATTTGGACGAAATTTTCTAATTTTCAGAGAGCCTTAAGAATATTGTCATATTGTAGGAGATTTCTTAACTTAATATCATCTAAAGACCAGAGAATTACTGAAAAATATGTAACAAAAAAGGAAATGGACGAGGTTATGGATATTTGTATTAGAGAAACCCAAAACTTACATTTTGAAGCCGAAATCATGCAGTTAAAGTCTCATGGATGCGTGTCTAAATCGAGCAAGCTACACACACTTAATCCTTTTCTTGATGAGAAAAAGATTCTAAGAGTTGGTGGGCGCATCATTCAGTCACAAGAAGATTTTAATAAGAAGCATCCTGTGATTATACCTAGTGAATCTCATTTTACTAGGTTGATAATTTCAGATGCTCACGTGAAGACACTGCACGGAGGGCCACAAGTTATGCTTAATTTTTTGAGATCCAAATTTTGGATAATTCGAGGTAGAGAGCGTGCCAAGAAATTTTACAGAGGATGTGTTACCTGTACTCGGTACTCCCGCCAAAATAACAATCAATTAATGGGGCAGCTGCCAAGAGCGCGAGTCACTCCTACCAAGCCGTTCAAGAGTACAGGTGTTGATTTTACCGGACACATCAATGTAAGATTTTCCCCTGGTAGAGGATCCAAGGCATACAAAGGGTACATCTGTCTCTTTGTGTGTCTAGCAACCAAGGCGATTCATCTTGAAGCCGTGTCTGATTTAACAGCACAAGGCTTTATTGCTGCTTTCCGTAGATTCGTATCCAGGAGAGGCCATTGTCAAGATTTATATAGCGACAATGGCACTAATTTTGTTGGTGCAGATAAAGAACTGAGAGCTATGTTTAACAGAGCCATATCTCAGCTTCCTAATGAGATTGAGCAGTTACTAGTAAAGGAAGGTACTACCTGGCACTTCATACCCCCTCAGGCTCCTAACTTCGGAGGCTTGTGGGAGGCAGGTGTGCGTTCAACTAAAGCGCATTTAAAAAGGGTTATTGGGGACTCCACTCTCACATTTGAAGAGCTATCTACTGTGCTAACGCAGATTGAAGCGTGTTTAAATTCGCGTCCACTATCGTACTTGAGCGAAAATCCTAATGATCCACTGCCATTAACGCCTGGTCATTTTTTAGTAGGCGAACCACTTATTGTTATACCGGACGAAGACTACTCTAAGGTACAGGTTTCTGGTCTGCGTAGATGGAAATTTGTACAAAAAATTGTTAGTGATTATTGGAGAAAGTGGTCCGACGAATATTTGGTAACATTAAATCAGAGATACAAATGGTTTACTAAAAAGACCGAGCCAGAAATTGACGATGTTGTGTTAATTAGAGATAATAATTTGCCACCTGCGAAGTGGCTGTTAGGTAAAATAACTGAGAAACACCCGGGCAGAGACAATATCACGCGCGTGGTAACTATTAAAACTAAAAATGGATTTTGTAAACGTGCATGCAACAAATTATGTTTTTTGCATTCTGATGTTTTATCTTAAACTAAGATTTTTTTTTGTATTCATTAGACATTTAAGTTGCAATGAGAGATACGTTTGAGATTTAAGATGTTTAAATGTAATGTAACATTTCTATAAAAACAAACGGAGTCATCATTTACATTCGTAGTTATGTAAGTTGACGTAAATGAGTTAAGACTGTGATTGCGAACTAATAATTTCTTAGTTTGCATTTGAAATTCTATTAAAACCGTGCCGTAATGGTGGGCGGAACCTCGCCGTTATAACATTGATTGTTTCTTTATATTTTGTGATTGTTAAAGAACTTGTTCTTTGGTGGGCGGGATGTCCAAAATGGTTTGGTGCATACATTTGGTTTCAAATATTTTGTTATATTTTTATATTAGCGGTGTACACTGTGTTTGGTAATATACACAAGTATATAATATATATTAAATTATATATTTTGTGTTCATTGATAGCTCTGTAATATAATAAAACATTGTCTGAAGTTAAGTCGATAAAATATGATTAGTGTCGATTGTTGATAATAGATGGCGCGCTAGCAAAATTGCATCTCGCTATGGTTTCGTTCACCGGTTAAACTATACTTTATTGAATATTTTTAAATAAATGAGTTCCTACAGTAGTGTGTGTGTGTGTTTCAATTCGAGCGACGCGTCCGCAGCGACAAATACTCTTACAAGGTTCTTAACATTATTATCATTTCAGTCAATATATTGAATCTACAGTATGTATGTTTGAAAATATTTACCTACCTATCATTATCACTAGGTTTGTACCTTAATCATTCAGAATCAGAATCAGAATAATTTATTCACATTGCAGCTACAGAAAAAGTTTAGGGGCCACTATTTTATTTTTAAATAAGTCAAGTGGTTTATACTAAGGTAGTTTTCTCGCTGTCCCATTTCAATTTACCTCAATTCAATTTACGTACAGTATGGTTACACCCTGCCACTCTCTCTTATCAACCTCATCTCCCCTCTGAGAAAAATCTGGAACAGTTTGTATGGCGCCGCACGCACACACGCTCATTCACGCTCTGCACAGACGACAATGTTTATGTAGTAGTAAACGACGTGACATTTGTATGGAGTGGGTGGGGTGTGATGATATTGTGTATTAATTTTACCAAATGATTGTTTTATCAAAAAATGTAATTAACAGGCTTTAAGCCAGCAGCTGTTAAATCAATCAATTAAAATGTTTTTTCAGGTACGACCGACATTCAGGAGATAATAAGTAATGCAGCTCAAAAAGATCCATTATTCAAGAGAGGTAATGTTATATTGACGATGTGTGACGGAAGGATACCTTTTCAATATTTTACAAATAACATTATTTTCACTTTGCAGTTTTAACATTTTGTTCTCTTTGGCACTGATTGAAAGTATCCTTTTAAATATTGTATCCTTTTTTAAGTACATAATAGGTATTTTCTCCATGACAAAATAAAATTTCGTTTCTGTCTACTGATTGAATGAATGAAATGAAAAAAGCACAAGTAAAAAACTACGTTTTCGCAATTATTATTACTATACACATAGTATTCATCATAATTATAAGTCTGTATATAATATATATCACGTGTCACTGTGGTTATCATCGCACTCCGAAGCGGTTTAGCTGATTTTTATTTATGTATATTTGGTCTACCAAATATACATAAGATTCATTCAATCTTATTCTCGTCTCTAGACGAGAATAATTCAACTTTAATGTACGGTATTATTCCATAGCCAACTGAAATTTATAAAGAAACACTATGCTATTTGGAGATCCCACTTTTCAATAACATTTGATGTTGATTGTTCAATTGACAAGTTTCCTTAACACAAGGCCCAGTCTGCGTGGACCCAAAGTCTGTCACGGCGGAGCGCCAGCAAGCTGCGTACACCACAGACGAACGGCGAGCTATTTACGACGCTGTCGTCCGAGCTGCGCCGACCCGCAATGAATTCAATGAGCTTGCTTTG
This sequence comes from Hypsopygia costalis, assembly GCA_937001555.2. Lineage (NCBI taxonomy): Eukaryota > Metazoa > Arthropoda > Insecta > Lepidoptera > Pyralidae > Hypsopygia > Hypsopygia costalis. The sequence continues at coordinate 1,085,331 of OW443330.2, forward strand.
CCGAGGTACGAGTAAATATGTTCGTATATCACATGAATACACTCGTATTCGCAACGCTTGATCTTAAGCAGTTACCTTTAGATCTCAGCATGAGGATTTTCACTGGTGCATTGCCAACACCACTAGAGTACTTTAAGAGCGTTTGGAAACTTTTGTTTTATACTACTAATGCTTCAAACAAACATATTACCTGACTGACATTTTATAATTATATAATCATTTGAAAATGGCGAAATTTATAATTTTGAATTGCGTGTTATATTAATTTGAATTTTAGAAATAATCTACTGACTAAATTTGCTTCAATCAGTGACAGAATATGTTAATTTATTTAATTTTAAAATTATAATTATTATGTAATATACTGTATAATAGTTTTTTTTATACTACGTCGGGTGGCAGAGAAGCATACGGCCCGCCTGATGTGAAGCGGTTACCGTAGCCATATTAACGCTCGCAACATAAAATATCGCTCGCGCGCCGCCACCCCCGCTGCCAATGCAGCATCTCCTTCCTTTCTGGCGACCTCATTCGCTCTTACGTACACAACAACCCTCAAGGGAATTGTTATTTGGCTGCGGTATTCTGTGAGGTGGGGGTACATTCCCCAGTCGGGTTCTTATAATTACGCTCACTACCTCTCTTTTCGCCAACGCTTCGTTTGTCAACCAGCAGGTTGTACCGCGTGCAGGTGAAGTTGGCTTAGGTTCAAAGATGTTGATGAACTACTTACACCCCACAACAACAACAAGTACTGATACCATTTGTTTGATATAGCTCTTGAAGCACTTTCAAGATCAAATGATATTCAGTTTTAAATATCTTGTATAGTTAAGTAATTTAGAAGATCAATTATTGTTTCCATCCAGTATAATTATATAGATCTATGGGATTTTATAATAGTTATAGCACAAACATCTTGTGTTTTTGCCACAGTTCAAGCGAGGAGAGCCAGAAGGGCCCTGGTGCCAAAACCCGGCTAGAGATCCTCGCGGAGCTACGCGATATGAAGCGCCGGCGCACAAAGTACCGCGTTGCGGCCAAGACGAAGAACTACTCCGACGTCCTGCGGGACGTTATCAAGACACAGGTTTGTTTGATACATAACATACTTTGTATCGTCGTCAACCCTCATTCATCCCACTGCTGAAATACGTTTATCCCCTCAATCGAAGGGGTTTAGAGCATACTCCATCACACCGCGCAACTGCGGGTTGGCGGAGGTCAGTGTTTTCAAGCCGCCTAAAGGCAGGCCTAAAGGCAAGGCAGGCAAGACTTGGCTTAACGACTGTCATTTAACGACAACAGCCGGGACTGACATCTTAATGTGCCCATCGAAGCACGGAGGAGCTCGAGATAAATAAACCCATCCACAGACAGGCTACGGTCGACGTTGTTTGACTTGCGTGATCAACTAGACTGCCATGCGCAATGACGCTATCGAGCTCTTCATACTTTGTATGTTTGTACTTTGTAGTTAATATTGCTACGATCTATTTTTAATGCCAATTTAAGCTTGATTCAAATTTACAAAAGCGTAGTCACTTAGAGCGATGAAGTGAGATATACTTGAGGTTTCTCTAAGTGATTAAATCGGGAACGAGGAAATCCGACGAAGAATCAAAGTTATCGACATATAGCATTCAGTTAACTATCTGAGATGGCAGTGGGCCAGACTCATCTGTCGAGTCTAGTTACGGCAGATGTGTGATCAAAGCAGAGTGGAGGTTGCGTATGCTTATGCGGAAACCAGGGGATATCATTTGGTGGTGAGCATTGAGGAAGGCCTATATCTAATAGTGGGTAGACAAGCTGGTGATGTTGATAATGAATTGTAATGTAATGATTGTTGGAATATATTGTAATGCCTAAAGTAATCAAGATGCAGAAGAGGCTCAGCAATTTTCTTTTATAGTGTGTCTGAGATACAACTAGTGATAATTTAGGATCATCAAATTTCATCGACAGAAACATCCCCTTGGGTCATCCATATCACTCCCCCTTAGAATGGCAGCCATTCTTAATTTTATTTTCCTCAAGGGGGTGTTATTGGCGATCAAGTTTCGTGTACTACATGACCCTAAGATACCGCTGGTTTCATTCCACACACATTATAGACATGCATTTTTTCAGATGGAAGTATATTCTGAAGTCAATGCTGAAGCTCCATCCATCACTGCACAAGTCGTTAGTAAAGACTCGAGCAGCACAAAAGATCATAGGCAATTTACCTCAATTTCTAACCACAACAATGATAATGAAACTAAATCAGATGACAATTACTCAAGAGAGAAACATAAAAAACATCGGCTGGATAGTTCTAGAGAACGACATGGAGAGACTCGAACCAGTTCGGAGAGTAGGAGAAGACACGATTACGAAGACAGGTATAGAGAAAATAAAAAAAGAGAAAGAGAAAGGAGACATACGTCAGAAAAGGATAAATATTATAACACAGATGGAGATAGAAGGAAGCCGAGTCACGAAAAGGAATACAGAAATAAATATGATCATGGTCGCGAAGCACAAAAGAGATCTTCAAAGGATAGAAGTGAACATGAACGGAGTCACAGCAAACAGGAACGGAGCCACAGAGATAGAGCGAACAAGAAGTATGATGAAGAAGACAGACGTTACAAGCATAAATTAGACAAAGACGAAAAATATACGCGATATTACGATACACAGTATGAAGAAAAGAGGAAAAGATACAAGTAGTGTTTTGTAATTACGTAAATAAAAAATGTTAAATATTATACATAATTTATTTTAATGCTAATCGTTACGGCGGACAATGACTGTTAATTTTATTGTTGGTAGAATTCTTTCTCTTCCAGTCTGTTAACAATTCGAGCACGTGTTGATTTGCTTTTAATTAACTTACCTTTTTGATAAAAATTACGAGCTTGCCTATATAAAGATATTATTTAAGACTAGTGGCTGCCCGCGACCTCATCCGAGTAGACTTTATTAATATCTAACGACTTTAATAATTTACGAGCTCGAATGGTTAGCAATTGACACCGAGGTTGCGGGTTCGATTCCCGCACATGACAAACATTTGTTAGCATGAACATGTCTGTGTTAGTCTGGGTGTTTTCTATGTATATAATTATATATTAAAAAAAATGTATAAAAGTACATATATCAGTTATCGAGTTCTCATAGTACAAGCTTTGCTTAGTTTGGGACTGTTGGTGCTGTGTAATTTATCCAGAAATATTTATTTATTTATTTATATATTATATAACGACTATTACATTCGATTTTTTCACTTATACTCATGAGAACCATTCCGTATGTTATAATTTGTCCGTTACAAATGAAGGAATGGTCTTCGCGTGAATATACGGGAAAATAGTACCACAGTATAAATCAGGGTTTCCCAACCTTTTTTACATCAAGGCTCCTCGGATCACAAATAATATTTTCATGCCCCCCCCCCCCCCCCCCCCCCAATATTTTTTTAGTAAGTACCTACAATAAAAATCGCATTATTTTAACAACATTTATTTTTATGTAATTTGTACAAAAAGAATCACAAAATGAACTTTGACTAAATTAAAACGTCTTTATCAACCAATCTATAAGAGTACTAGGGAGTATAGTGACAATACTAGTGAGATGAGCTTGCATTCTCCCTACGGTGTTTACTTCATATTCTACCTACAGTGTTTACTTCATTAACGCATTGAAATAATTTTTCTATTGAAAACACAAATGTCTCAAGCCCCCCTTGACATCCCTCTACGCCCCACCAGGGGGGCGCGCCCCCCTGGTTGGGAAACCCTGGTATAAATGATATGTAGTACTACGTACAGTATGGCAACTCCCTGCCGCTCTCTCGTATCGACCTCACCTCTTCTCATGAGACAAATCTGGAACAGTTTGTATGGCGCCGCACGTACACGCTCATTTACGCTGATTGCTTGGTGCGAGTTTTTTGTTCGCGTCCGATCATGACAAAGTAAACAAACGGACCAAATAGAGTAGCACTCTCATGTTGTGAATTTATAAGACGCGTTTTATATATCAAAATTAGCCGGGCTGCGCACTTCAAAATGTGAGCAAGTAACCCACTTAATTTTGATATGAGAGTTCTTCTCTATTTGGTCAGTTTGTTTACGTAGACATGATCGAACGCGAACAAAAAGCTTGCACTAAACACTCTGCACATACGCCATTCCTTACGTAGTAGGTGTGCCTTATTTCGGCACTGCCCAGGTCTCAGATCTTGATTTTAACTAGACAAAAAATTAGTCGTTAATTTGTCGAAATTTGTCGCCCAAAGCAAAAAAATTGTCGGTCTCCCGTTAAAGAGTTATAAGGTTTTTTTTGTGGCAGTGCCGAAATAAGCTTATTTCGGCACAGCCCACTCGGGATCTATTAAACTACAACACATAGCGAAGAAATGATTTTCCCCAGAATTAGTCGTCAATTTGTCGAATTCAGACACCATGTATCGATCAGATTAGTCGACCTCCCGTTAAAAAGTTATAAGTATTTTTTTGTGGCAGTGCCGAAATAATCTTTATTTCGGCACTGCCCAAAAAAACTACACCACCTAGCGAAAATCTGATTTCACCCAGATGTTGCATTGAATTTGTCGAAATTTGTCGGATATAAAACACAACTGGTCGACGCGTAATTAAAAAGTTACACGCATTTTAATAATTCGCGTTGTAGTCAGAGAGCCTAACGTAGGCAGAGTAGAATAACACCACCCCATTCTCATATGGCTATCGTAAAAAGCAACTAATGTAGTGTACCTAAAAGTAATAGTACTAAGCATGTATTCTACGTAGACCAAACACACTCTCTAAAGACTACGCGTATGGAAGATGTTGTCGTTGATATAAGTAATAGACTTTCTCTGGAAATCTATTGTTTTTACCATAAACTTTTAACCAACTCAAAGATCAACAGTGATTAACAGTACTTACATCAACAAGTGGAACGAACTCTTCACTCAGTACAATGAATGCAAATTTAATAAAATGTGTTTCATATCGTTTCTCTGTGAGCTTGTGTAACTAAATTGGGTGTTACAGAATCATAGCGCGCGACGGTGCGCGCGCACCATGAAGATTCGCTACATTACCGACCGCCGACCACAACTCGATGTGGCTTCGACTTTACACTATTAGAGACTAGCCCACGGGTCCGCCTCGTGTGAACAGAGTACCGGAATAAAAAGTATCCTATACGTCCAAGTCATTGTATGCCTTTGATACCAATCCGTTCAAGTCGTTTACTCGTCAAAGTGTCACAAACATAGACCCATATCCATACCCATACTCACAAACTTTTAACTATATCGTAGACGACATCTGTGGAAATAATAAAATTATAACTGAAAGGCAATGTACGTGAGATATTTAAAAAAAAATTGTATGAGATGTCTGTATAAGACTACATAGAAGCTTGTATTGCTGAAGGTCTAACTTTAAATCTAGTACATGTTTGATCTTGAGGCCTCCTGTACACGCTAAGAAAAGTCGCCGGGCCTATGCAAGAATTCGTGTCGTTTCTACACACGAACTGTGTACACTGCTTCCGCGCTGACGTCGTGTTATCTTTGTATTGCTATATAGTTAGCAGGTTCTGATAATCGCTTCACATTAAGCGGATCGTACCTATGTTTGCTTGGCACCCGACGTGGTAAAAAAAATAGATCAAGTTCGGTTATGGCAACCTCGCCTGCGTGTGAAAGACCCTGCTCAACTAACAGGGCTCTGGCGAACAAGAATTAGAATATGGGGTATTTATAAGCTGTTAAACCTCCACCTTACAGAACATGGTACTCAAATAACAATTCCCTTGAGGGTGTTGTGTTCCTGCGAGTGAGTTACGTGACTGGAAAGGAAAATGTTACTACGTTGGCATCGGGGGTGTCGGCACGCGAGCTATTGCCCGGTGGTCGAATGGCTAGCAATGACTTCTTTGGCTACCAATGGTTGCGGGTCGACCCTCGCACAAGGCAAACATTTGTGTGCATGAACATGTCTGTATGTCTGGATCTGGGTGTTTTCTATGTGTTATATATAAGTACTAGCGGCCGCCCGCGACTTCGTACGCGTGGAGTTAGTTATTTGCACATATTTTTTAATTATATTCGAAAAAGTTAAATAAGTACTTAATGAAAGGAAAAAATAAAAGAAAGATATAAATATTCAACATCTAGACGAATTTTTAGAATCAATCAAGTCGACGGATATAATTTTTTCAAAACCTCTCTGTAAAACCTAAATAACTTTTTATTGTTATAATAAAACATCCCTCCATATAAATAGTAAGTAGTAGTCTTCCATAATTCTTATACGAAAATATGATTTAAGATTCTTCTGCCATAATTTCTTTAATTTCAATAACATTGGACTTTCATACAAACTTCCAACCCCTGTTTTAACCCCAAAAAGGGGTTGGTTTCTAAAGATACATTATTAGTACACCTCCACACCATCTATAGAGCATACATTTTAAATTTCAAGTCTCTTGCTTCAAAAACATAGGACTTTCATACAAACGTTGGGGTTCAAATGTTGGGATGTAAGTGGTTCATCAACATCTTTGAACCAAAGCCAACTTCACCTGCACGCGGTGCACCCTGCTGACTGACAAACGAAGCTCTGGCGGAAAGAGAGGTAGGGAGCGTAATTGTTAGCTACCCGACTGGGTAATGTACCTCCACCTCACAGAATACCGCAGCCAAATAACGGTTCCCTTGATGGCTGTTGTGTTCCTGCGAGTGAGTGAGATCACCAAAAAGGAAGGAGATGCTGCGATGGCAGCAGGGGTGACGGCGCGCGAGCGATATTTTATGTTGCGAGCGTTAATACGGCTACGGTAACCGCTTCACATCAGGCGGGCCGTATGCTTGTCTGCACGATACCGCTCATCCGACGTAGTATAAAAAACTTCTGGTTTTCGTAAAAATATTGTCTTATGTAGATAGACATTGAACTTCGCTTGCAATATCGCATAAAACCGTAAAAGATACGATTGCAGAATGCACAGACGTGCCAATAACGGAAATTTCGATAATTGATTGTCTATTACATAATCGGCGAATACGGGATCGATTATCAAATCGGTAGCGAAAAATCAATTGAAATGTAGGTTTGCATGGCGAAAACCGTGAATCTGTCACTGCTGGTCATTCTGAATATTTTTAATCGTGTTCTCGAAAACATTCTATCGATGTCGATAAATTACACAATAGGTATTAAATAACCTTAGTAAAGTAAGTAAATAAATTGTCTCATTTTAGTGAGTTTTTTTTTTTATACTACGTCGGGTGGCAGACAAGCATACGGCCCGCCTGATGTTACCGCGGTTACCGTAGCCATATTAACGCTCGCAACATAAAATATCGCTCGCGCGCCGCCACCCCCGCTGCCACCGCAGCATCTCCTTCCTTTCTCTTAAATGATTGATCTTGCAGTTTGTATGAAAGGGGGAAGGGGGGGGGGGGAGGGGGGGGGGGGGGTCGAAATTACTAACGGAACTATCTTAATTATCATTTTTACTGATGTACTTTTTTGTATGACCATACAAATAATATTTTAACAATAACGACGACCGTACACCAAAAACTACAGGGACTCGCCGACTCGTAATAAAATGATGAATTAAAAGTGTAGACTACCCAGAGGGGCAATTCTCGTAATTAAAATATTGTCAAAATTCAGTTTCGATCCAGTCTCGATCTCACAAATGTCACATTCGGTATTCTCGTAACACAATATGTAACTTCAAAATTAAATTTAAGCGGGATTATATCGAAATATGAGTGAAAATTAAACGAACTAAGAACGTTACTTTGCCAACAACAAGAATTGATAATAATTAATTAATGAAATCAAGTATATAATTTTAGTCAATTCACAATTCAATCTCGATTCGGTCAACTTTCAGTCTGTGTTCGTAGAAAAATTACGAGAATTGGCCTTCTGCTCTGTTCAGAATATATTATTTCCAACCCTTATTTTTTAGAATTTATTACAGACACCGAGGTAAAAAAGAAAGCTTTTAACTTTCTTTTTTACCGCGGTGTCTGTAATAAATTCTTACAAGTGTATTTCACCCACTTCTCAGTGACCTTTACTCGTTTGGTTCTTATGATAATCCACGGTTACCTACATATCGCCATTTTAAATCTATATGGCAGCCGCCATAAAACGGCGACGTTTAGTTAACGCTTATGATATGTTTGGTTGCCACTCTATTTATACTATCCTTTAGTGGTATAAAAAAATGTTGAAAAAATCCAACTAAAGCCAACAACAAGGTGAGTTGGTACTTCGTAAGGTGAAGCCGCGTGCATCAGCTAGTCATAAATAAGTATAACGAAATCATCATCAATTCGTATCATTGCATGTAACGTAATAGTCGCAGATTCTCTTCAACAAATGAATTTTAAAAGTATCGAATGCAGAAAAAACTAAATAGTTTTTTTCCATTTTCTAGAATCGATTACATTTTTTATGTATATACGTTTAGAACTGATATTACACTTTGGTTTAGACTTTAGAAGGTGGGCATCTTTAGTGTGATGGCATGTCGGCCGCGTGGCGACAGCGGCGAGCCATGCGACGCTAAATATGCGAAGTCGCAGATGTGATGATAAAAACGTCATGAATGATTGAACACTGATTTGAATGCTCGCTCGAGAAAGTAGACAACTGCAAAATTAAGTTTTTGCACAAATGAGTATACAGCAGGCGTGATGTTAACTGGTCATTTGTCTTTCACGGATGTAGTGACGCTTGTAGAGTTGTGACGGGTGTCATTATCCGACGATTGTGAGATTTATGTGCTGTGTTGTGTATCGTCTCGTCATCAACCCATGTTCATCGGATACGGGTCTGCATTGGATCATAGGGGTTTTAAACTATGTTGTATGGTATTTATACGTATACTACCTTACGCCTGTGGCTACACTCGCATTAATGTCAGGTTTATCGCGCCAAAAGGTTGCCTATGTCTTTACTCGGGATATAATATATTATGTCCATGTCAAATATGGTTACAAACCGGCATAGCTGTTTAGTCGTGAAAAGGTATACAGTAAGAGACACTTTCGCATTTATAATATGTAGTTAATATTTCCTTTTCTATCACAACATCCTTGTTTTCCAAAATTAATGAACCTATCATCAACCAGCATACTTAGAAAATCACCAGCAGATTAATGATCGCCAATATGACTTCCGCCATCGTCGCTTAGCTGGTCATCTTCTGGTATATTTGACTCAGCGTTGGGCGGAGTCAGTGGAAAGAAAGAGGAGGAGGAGAGGAGGAGAACGAGGTTCTGGCTGCTAGTCTGGACATAGTAAAAGCAAAAAACAGATCGGGTGTGGCATAAAGCATTACTATCCAAACTTCCTTCTTTAGTTCCTTCCTTCTTCCTTCCTTCTTTTGTTTTTTTACTGGGCGGTGCATTGCTGGTGTTGACATATCGAGTGATGTTCAGTTTTGCGGTCACTTGGAGTGCAAGGCCAAATTGGCCTCTAGGCAGATTGGCGTCATCAGTAAAGCCAGAAGGTATTTTACACCACAACATAGCCTTTAACTATTTAGAGCCCAGGATAGGCCTCATATGGAATACTGTTCACATCTCTGGGCCGGTACGCCCCAGCACTTACTGGCTTCATTTGACCGCATACAACGAAGAGCAGTTCGAATCGTCGATGGCCCAATGATCTGTGATCGGCTGCACTCGCTCTCTACACGTAGAGCTGTTGCATCTCTTTGCGTTCTATATAAATTATAACACGAAGAGTGCTCGAATGAGATATGATTTGGTACCTGCCGCCGAGTTCCACTATCGTGGCCATAAATTAAAAAAACCATCCATATCATCTTGATAATATAATTGGCTATCTACCAAAGTATGCTTCTTAAGACATTTTCTATCACAAACTGTGAAATTGTGGTATCAAATTCCCTCAGCGGTATTTCCGAACAACTACTTACGACATGGGAGTCCCTGTAGACTGCCTAGTTCAGTTGCTGATACAAACATTGGTTTATTTCAGCGACCCAATAATAAAGCCTTAAATAAATCCAAAGAACAACTCGCAAGAAAATTGATTTGGAACAAATTTTCATTATATTTGGGGTGTAAGTTAGTGCTCTGCTGACTGACAAATGAAGCTCTGGCGAAAAGAGAGGTAGGTAGCGTAATTGTAAGCTAAAATAAAATTTACAATATTTTTTCTTCTAATAAAACTATTTTTAACAACTAATAGCCGCAAATACGCATGCGTAGGTCAGCATCACGAATTTGCGGCGCTTGCAGTGGAAACGCTCGGTCCATGGTCGTCCGACATGAAAGCTTTCGTGAAGGACATCTCCACCAGACTGGTCCACGCCTCAGGCGACTTTAAAGCTGGTGCCTATTTCGCTCAGCGGCTAAGCCTTGCGATCCAGCGAGGTAACGCCGCCAGCGTTATGGGCACTATGCCCCAGGGAAGAGGGTTAACCGAAACTTTTTTATTGTAAGTTTGTTTTTAACATAAAATGTTCTACTATTTAATATATAAAATATTTTTTTTTAGTTTATAAATATTCACATTTTCGAGGTACACGAGAGAATATGTTATGACGTGATGAAGGGGCATCGATAATGTTGTTCAAGATTCAAAACAATGTCATAAGACATAACGTCAAAATATTAACAACAAGATAAAACTACAAATACGCTAATTAATAGCGTTAATGTGGGTTCTAGGCTTCGTAGAAAGTTTTCTATTGAATACCTTTTTACTAAATTAATATGGAACACTAGATAATAATATTCAGGTAATTAGTCGACGTGCACGGCAGTGGATGAGACTAGAAATCGAGGTGAAGTGCACTGTCGGGCTGCGTGCAATGGGAGTGTGACGCCGCGCGCCGCTCCACAGCCACACATGAGAACGATTCTCTCCTTGTTAGTGCATTATAACTACTTATCTTTAATTATGATTATAATGACCATAAACATTGAAGCGCCACTTCTTTACATTCGCATATAAAGATAATTACATGTTTATTTACGAGAATTGCGTACTATGTACTACTGCAGAAATTATTCACAATAAAATACTCAGATTTTCTTTGATATCATAAAAACTACATCCTGTAGTGAAAAATCCTAGGCAAAGAGCAATGTAATATAGTGATCCTACGTCGGACCTAACCGTTCGCTGGGACATTATTAGATCAAGTGGACGACGCGCAAAGTGACGAATTAATTTACTTATTTACATAACGTTAAATATTTATATTTGATCAAATGTTTGTGGTGTCAGTTATTTGGGCGGGTCTACTCTAAGTAATAATTCTCTCATATCCCTGCATCTCTGCACGTCTGGTGACAATCCTCAAGGATATTGTTATTATTTGGCGGTGGTTGTCTGTGAGGTGGAGGCATTTCTTCAGTCGGGCTCGATATGCGCTACTTCTCACATATCATGGCCTCACTTTGTAAACTTCATGGTTCACTACATGAATGCGGAGAAGAGAGGAGGGGCGCTCGAGGTCTACATCGAAGCCGCAGCCGTAAACATCGCCGCCCTACTAGACGGAGAGAGCGAAGGGAAGACATGACACGGCACAGTAGAGTCTAGGAGCAGAGTGCTGTGAGCATCTCCTGCGATTCGGCTCAAATGACCAGGAGGTGGAAGGAACCGTGGGTGGTGGTGGGTTCACTACATGCAGGAGTGGTTGGATTTGCTCTAAACATTATCGTATGCCAATATACCCAAAAAAGCTTAAAATTGTGCATTTCCCCACTTTTTTCCCCACAGAATTTCCCACTTCCAAGTTTCCGACCGGGTTGAACTGTGACGATTATAGTGTTTTCTTCCAACTATGCTTTAATTTCATCACAATCACACTAAAAACTCAGTACAAAACGAGTCTTTAATGCTCTAGAGCAATAAAAATGTATGAAAATTCATTATTGCACAGTTTTTAGGGTTCCGAACCTCAAAAGGAAAAACGGAACCCTTATAAGATCACTTTGTTGTCCGTCTGTCTGTCTGTCTGTCTGTCAAGAATTTCTATGTCGAGAATGCGTGGAGGTATCAAGCTGAAATTTGAACTGTATACTCAGGTCTACGGTCCCATGAAGTTAAAAAAAAATCAAACTGCTAAGTTTACGTAGAAAAAAGTTACGGCCGTTTATTCAGCAAAAAACGCATATTTCGACACACTCAAGGGAATCAAAAACTATAGGGTACTTCCCGTTGACCTAGAACTATGAAATTTAGCAAGTAACATCGTTATACGACTACAAGTACAGGAATAAATCTCAAAACTATACATTTGTAAATAGATCTTAAAAAATAGGGGGTCTATATTTCTTATAGGGTGTCGAAATTTCAAATTGAAACTACTAGTTCAAATGGGGTATCATATGAAAGGGCTTGATGTACACATTGCAAAATATATTTTATTTATTTTTTTCGACGCATTATTTCTTATTTATAATGAAAAATATCAAATTTAATAATGATACTACGTACCTACGGAACCCTCGGTGGGCGAGTCCGACTCGCACTTGTCCGGTTTTTTTTTTTAATCGCACCAAAAGGTGCCAATCTCAATGGATTAGCTCTATTCAGCCAGCCGATATCAATACTTTTTTTTTCGTACGTATTATTCGTTTCTATCCTACTTGTTCCAAATTTAAAAAATGATTGCTGCTAACTCTGAGTTAAAAATGAAAGAAATTTAAAAAAGTGATTTGGCGGGAACTTTGTTAATTTTGCTTGACAATATTTTTGGAAACGATAAAAGTGTGATACTATCTGATTTTGAGTGCTTCGGCTTCGAATTAAAATGGAATCATCTAGCGACACATTAACTCCGGAAAACATTCTAAATGAAGCCGACAGTGTTATAGAAACTTCTATTTTAACTGTTTGATATGAGTTTCTTTTATCTACTATTCCTATAGGTATTAGTTGAAAGAAAAGCAGATTATGCACCTCGCCTTAAGTAATTTATATTGCCCTCGTGCCTGTTAGATTAGAGCCCTCGCTAAAGCTCGGGCTCTAAATCAGGCACTCGGTGCAATAATAAATTACTTTGTGCTCGATGCAATAATCTACTATTAGGTCCTGATATTGTCGACTGGATTGTCTCCTCACTCTTCGTGTGGCGATCTGAAATTGAGATAATTAACTATCTGTACAAGTGGTTGTAATGTAACTAGTCGGAGTGAATCACAGGCAGCGGTTAGTCAGACTAATTTCACGGACAGTGCTCAGCTCACCGGCATCGTCTTTGTATGAATTAACTATCTAACCATCGTGATTCACATTACAGTACCAGCATAACAAATATTTCCTACAATTTCGGCTTAAAAAAAGAATTGACCGTGATTTGTGAATTCCAGTGTGCAAAAAACGTGCACGTATCATTGTGTTCTCAGAGCAAAGGGTATAAAAAGTTGGCAACGCGAGCGAAGGCAGTTGGGCGCTGCACGCGCACACCGCGGGCCGCGGCCGCGGGTCACGCCAGGTACACTAGGGGACCTACTTTCTACAATCAAGCGATTTATTAGAACCTTACTTATTATTTAATCGTTTTCTTAATTTTGTAAAATACTTCTATAGCAGTTCCTGAATAATGCTATCCGAATGGGTTAAAAAGTTATGGTTAGAGTATTTTGAGGCTGATCATTGCTCTGGAGATGATGATAGCCTTAAATACATGTAATTAATAAAATTAATGTATGTGTTTAGTTGTAGCTAATTTAATCCCCGTGTCTTTGTGTAAACAAAGATACATCATCATCTGTCTGTATATAACCCACCCACTGATGGATATAAAGACAATACATACAAGAGAAAGAAATTTTATACAAAGATGATTTCTCTACAGGAAACTACACAGTCTTAGTATCATTGTCAATAATTATGTTGCCTAGCTGACTGGCCCACTAAACCTATAGACATCAAGAGAGAGAGAGAGAGAGAGAGAGCAGATTTCATATGAGTCTCGTCTATAATTGGAATTTCCTGCGCCTCCTACCTATTTTGTATCGTTCCCTTGTGGTATCTATAGACTGCCTAAAAGAGACCGCATATGGACAAAACCACTTCATGTTTGGTGTTGTCGCTAGAAAATATTTTTACGTAAAAGATACGTAGTATTATTTCTAATGGTGTAATAAAAATTAGTGCATTTTTGCCATATAATTGCTTCACCATTATGGTTTCTCTGCCACACAAAGTTGAGACCAATGATGACGAGATCTAGCCGAAAAGGTGATCTAGCCGAAATTTCCTTCGGGAGCGTTACTGAGCAATCTTTCTGGTTTGTAGTTGCACCTTGCAACTTACTTAAGGTTCACAAACAGTCAAAACATGAAGTATAATTTTACTCTCACAACATCATCACTCAATCAAACTCATTCAAAAAAATCGAATACAACAACGTTCTGTTGTAAAAAGGAATAAGTTCACATTTTCTTGTGTTGTCTTTCAGTCTCCTGTACTATATGTTGAGCTCAAAGCATTAAAGATGGGGCGGCGTGGTCGCGGGGCCAGCCGCCGCTTTCTGTACACTGCAGGCAGACAACAAGCAAGCAGTACCGCCGCGATCCTCAGCGATACTGCACGCTCGAACAACCGCGGTCGCTCTATCTCCGCTAACTTGTAAAACAATTTCGAAATCAAACAGACCAACGAGAGTTAATTCTTGTGACATGTTAAAGTCAGTGATCATGTGAAATAGTGCGCCTTTATTTATAAACACGCAAAAGGATTACTACTTTCTGTTTTGGTAAGTATGGTTTTTATCTCATAATAAAGTATTTGTTAATGTTTGTGTGTAAGATAGATCGTTTTAAGATTTTTTATATGGTTGAATGGACTGTTTGTTTTAATATATATCGATAGTGCACTTTCTTATAATATACAGAAATGTAAAGATACCCATATAATATAGAGTTCTGAAGGATAGTGCATTTTACTGAAATTGGAGTAAAAAGTTCTAGCTTACTGTTTAAATTTGTTATAAACTAGGGATATATTTATTAAACAGTTTTCATTATATGCACTGAAATTATGTAATAGTAGATTAGTAGCCAAGGGCTGTAAGGCATCAATTGCAGCCCGAGATATTTAGGCGCACGAGCGCAGCGAGGGCGCCTATAGTTCGAGGGTGCAATTGATGCTTACACCCGAGCTAACTACTCTGCTTTACATCTCGATTGTGAGGTAAGTAGAAAAAAACCGGGATTACAAGAATAAAAGACTTTACTTGTTTTTCTTTTCGCCACTTCATGAACTCGTCGTAAGTTTTCAAATATCTCTCTTTAGAACTTTCAGGCAAAATATTGTTAATTGCTGCTTCAGCTTCCATTTTTATTGAATCGGGAGTGCAGCTTATATCTTCATCACTTGCAGAACTCATGTTTTTTTCCTAATTAGCACGTAATTATAAAAAAATCCCGAAGACAAACAATATTAAAAGTAAAAGTTTCTATTCCCGCCTTTTTTCATCTCTTTTTATTTTTTTTTATTTTTTTTTCTAGAAGGAAATTGAGCTTCGCCGTTCGATATTTAAATTGATGACTATTATACTCATACGAAGACAAGGCTGAATAGCGAAGCGACCTCTTTTGTCATTGGGCTGAATGCATGATGTATGATGGTTAGACGTACGCGAACTTTTTGAAAGAGTGAAGTGTTTTTTTTTTAATTACTTACCGCCCTAGAGCCTTTTATAGCTACATTATTACCCTAGAGCTCTAATTGGTCACCTACAAGCCCCATTTGGGGGTAATAAGGACCTACTTACCGAATATGAGAGATGTAAATTAGGTTTACGTATTATGTTCCCCGTATTGAAAACCAATTATTGTATAAATGTTCATTAAAATAATGATATGTGCAACTTTACTACATAGGACTTTGGTATTTATACTGTAATTTCTTGATATTAATAGGTATTGAAATATGTACCCGCCAATCCGCACTGACATAGCGTGATGGAGAGATGTCTCTAGTGTAGTATACACCCCTATGATGAAGGGAGCCCCGCATCTCAACAGTGTAATTAGTATGGGTTGTTGACAATTGAAGTATAGGATGTCGGAATGCAAGCCTGCTAAAAATTCTTTGAATCCAACATTTTCTGAGATAAATTTCAGAGATCCGTTTTCCATCTAGAGACACTTAGTCGTAAAACTTAATATAAAACGTAATGTAAAGAATCCTCTATTCGAAAAACCATCTTGCTTAGCCCTAACTTAGTAACATGTACACCACATTATATGATACTTGAGCTACATAAATATTTTTTGTTGATTGATAGCCAACAACATAAATTATATACTTACCTTATTTTAGAACATAGTCACAGACGTACAAGATATCCTGAATCCACAGTAATTTTAATTTATATGAAAGAAAAAAGTAACTGAGTGATCTAGGGATAAACAGTGGGTTTTATTATCCATAAACCTATCTTAGAATTTATCAAATTGTTTGATTATAAAAGACAAATTTTATACACTTACTATGTTCAATTAAGTGATCAGCTCTCCCTCGTGAGTCGTGGGAAAGGCGTTGGATTTCGGAGTAGTTTCAAACAAGGCAGCATACCGTGAGGCTCACGGAGATGTCCGCCAGATTCACAGCAATGCAGAATTCTTGCTCATGCACGTCGCATAGTTTGTCCGTGGGTCTTGTCGGCTCACTAACATAAAATATTAAAGGGACAGATGACTCTCTCGATTCTCATATTATTTAAATTTGCATTTATTTCAGGGTTTTTTAAGAGTTTCAGTATGTTACATAAACACAAATTATTTTCGCTTTACGAGTTCACTGTGATACTTAACTATTGAAAGGTCCTATCCGTACCTTTAATAATATTATTTAATATATTTTTTCTTTTCTATGGAATTATGAGACAAATTACACATCATCTGCGCTTGGTGCATACCTAGCTAGCTACACTATATTATATATATTATATACTATACTCCTGGCGAAATAGAGTTGGGGTCAGAAGGGCTTTGCGCTCGTTTTGGTCTTCATTGTCGAAAATCCGTAGCCAAATTGTTTGTTTTAGTTATTTATTGAAACATTCTATGTGTATCTTTTTTTAAATACTTTATTTAATACATAATACATGAAATAGAGTTTACATACGAGTAGTAGTACATAGTTAGTACATAGCTAGTGGATAAAGCCATCTTAGTGGCTTATTTACCAAATGACGAGTTTTCTTGCAGTCTCTGTCTTATAGTCCAGCACCTAGGTCATGTCATGTCTCCTGCTCCCACGTTGCCGTTCATTGTGATAGAGTTTCATCCAAGTATTCCAGTATATTTTGATGTCAACATAAAGTTTCTATCGTACTATAACATTGCTATGAACCATTTCCATGTTACTTACAAGTTAACTGATTTATTGAAGTTCCACAAATGCTTTAAATTTAATTTGTATATGTTTGTGACTTAAACGCACGTAACCGGCTGAATGGAGTTGGTTAAAATTTTTATGTATGAATATATAGATACTTTTTTCTCGGCAATGAGCTTACGCGGACGGATAGAAAGTAATAAAATATATATTATGAAAATTGAAAAATTCTGAAGGAAAGGGCTTTGAGGTCAATTACTGAGGAAGAACTTTGTGCTCGGACATAAGATCAATTTAAGTGCTGAACAGAGGAATCGCTGCGGGCAATGTAACGTCTCACGAGAGCCTCCATTTTAATGGTAACGATAAGTGGCCGGTGCAGACATTGTAAAGATCCAAGATACCAGAGATGTGGAGATGTATTTAAATGAGCGAGCGAAAGTGGCTGACTGGCCTTTATATCGCTTATATCACTAACGCAATTTCTTATCAATTTTATTTAGTACAAAGAGGTTGGATATACTTTAATATAAAAAATAATTAAAATTAAAAAAAAAC
This sequence comes from Hypsopygia costalis, assembly GCA_937001555.2. Classification (NCBI taxonomy): domain Eukaryota; kingdom Metazoa; phylum Arthropoda; class Insecta; order Lepidoptera; family Pyralidae; genus Hypsopygia; species Hypsopygia costalis. The sequence goes on from OW443330.2 coordinate 1,103,261, forward strand.
CGTGTTTGTATATTTCTGTTTCACTTTATATAGAGTACGAATCTAACGCAATCAAATTCAATAAAGTGAAAAAACCTTCAAAAGAGATGAACGAATCTTTTTGTTGAGGTCACCATAGCCTGTGCAAGTAGTATCACTAGCGCGGTGCCCGCTCTGCTGCTAATTGCGCAAGTTGTTAATTAGCTACGGTCTTGTCTATGGTAGAGTTTCCCCAACCGAGTTACATATTAAACAGTGCCCTACCTTTCTTTTCCCAGGGACTCATTTACTGATCGGAGGAGTACACTTCTAGGAGAGATTAGGTTTGTCTCTCAAGCTGAAGGAGAGCCACCGCACATAAAAAAAATGCGGTCCTAAATAATATGCCAACCCTGACTACAAATAATCTATTACATATCTTGACTACTAATAATCTTTGTTTATGAAATCTAAATGACTTGACTTACCTTAATTTTATCTTAAAATTAGCGCTTCGCTCCGATTTCACCCGGGTTGTCTACGTCCGTCTTACATAATAACTTTGAAAGAATGGATTTCAATTCAAAAACAAATATTGCCCGCCAAAAATTGCACCCTCTCTTTAAAATATTAACATAGAATAGAATGATAACTTTACTGGAGGGCGCCGAGGGTTCATACAAAACATACATATAAAAAGAGAGAGAAAGGAATATATATTATCAGAATTTATTTCCGTTTCCCGAATTTCGTTTTATATTTGCGAGTATAAAAGTGGACGAAAATTATATAATAATGTTTACCTACGTAATTAACACACATACACGGCTTGTTCCTCATAGCAAAGAGAATCTACCCTCGTCTTACGGAAGAGATGAAGAGATAATATGGTGACCCGTGCTGTAATTAATGACAGCGTATAAGTACTGTTAATTGTATAGATGCGGCAAGAAACGGGCGCGGGCTCGGCTGCGACGCACCGCGCTGCTCTCACGTGCAGCGATGCGACGCCGATTAAGGCGTATATCCACTTCTTCGGCACATCCTCACAGCGCCAATACCGCAAATTTTAAGGACCCATGTTTTCGACCAGTGACCATGACCTACGGTGCAGAAACATCTGCCGAGTCAGTGATGGCGTATGGGGGAGGAAAGTCCTAGAATGGATACCTCGTATGCGACGACGAACAGTCGGGCGCCCTCTCTAGATGGACCGATGACTACAAGAGAACTCAGCCACTGCTGGAGATAGCCATCAATCGTCATCATCAGCCTGTAAATTAGAATATCTATTAAGTGTAACAGATATAATGACTGTGTCGAGATGGTGTCGACTATCTAGACGCTATTACAGATGATTTATGAAAGGCAAGTCTCATTATGCTGTACACATAATGACGGTAAAAAATATTAACTATTAGTTTAGCGGCCATGGTCATGCTGCACAAATCACTCTATAACACTAATTGATTAATATTTAACAATAGTAGAGCCGGCCTCTATGGATAATACTCCTGACCGGTACCAAGTTGATCTACTATTGAAGTAATACTTCTTCCCCGTGAAAGTTCATTGAGTCTTTCTTTCTGAATACATACATTTCGTAAGTATCAATAATTTGATGTAATGCCAAATACTATAACAGATACTAAGATTTGTGATTGATCTAACTAACATCTCTAAAACTTCTAAAATATATTGTGGCCCAGACTGACAAACGCTCACGGAGAATCTATGTACATTTCAAACAGAAAACGGGATATTGAAATAAGTCAGGGCACTTTCCATTTAAACAAATGGTTTGAAATCAAGACATAAGTACATATTTTTCGATGAAATTATACTTCATTATTTTGGCAAATAGAAATAATGGTCTGACACAGCTAAAAATAATATTGTACACCTTTTAGTAATGCTTGAGATATATATATCACATGTATCGAAACATTAAGGAACTGTGCCTTAAAACCTAAGGTATTGGGATTGCACAAGCATCGAACTCTTAATAATGAGAAAGAATGAGCACGATGCACACGAACTTTGATTCTTCCAGATTGCTTTTTTCTTGAAATAAGTGCAGACGCTGATTTTATGTACACTGTACAACTACTGTACGTCTACAAAACCAAATGGATTTGAGATTTCCAATAGGAAAATCACGCAGTTGCAAAAAAATAGCACTTGGACGACGAGGGATCGACGATTTTAAAAAAAATACGGAAAGCGTAGTATTATGAAAAGTATTGAAAAAGGGCTGTATGGAGCTCTGATTAATCAGCTGTAGCCTATAGCTGACAATTATGACGAGCAATATACTCACAACTTTGACGTATCTTTAAGCATTTTCACAAAAATAAGCTTGACTAGCGCTCATAAAGTTTCCCAATTTCCTTTAAATAGAGATTATCCACAGATACTTTTGTATTATATTGAGCTGTGATCTTTCCAACAAAAATAAAACAAAAAGTAAAATGAACACCATTATGCTTATTATGTAACTGCTGCTTTATGGTCATATAAACGCGGTTTGGGTACCGCATTAGTTTGTTTTCGTCGTCTCATTAGAGGTACTTCAGAGCACATCCATCAGGCACGCAATGTTAAAGCGCCTTTTTTGTGTACTTGGGGTATTGTAAGATGTCATTGGATACCTCGTTCAAACTCTTGAAACAATGAAGTTCAATTGCATTACGGCGAAATAATTAGATTACCTTGTTAATTGACGACTTTCCCTTCGATTGTTTGAGCTCATTAAGCTCAGTTTTGATCGTAAAGAAACCTTGTTCAATTATGTGAGTGCTGTAATAATTTACATTTGCTGTTTTTACTCGTCTTTAAAAGCAGTCAAACATGCCCGCTTGCATGATTCTAGTGCTTGTATTAACAGTAGTGAAACGTATATACACTGTCCATTGTCATATTTTTACATAATTATATAAAACCAACATTTTACTACCTGAGTTTTATCTCGTTATTATCCAACCTCATTAACGTTACATAATAAATTAGAAACAAGGAATTATTTTTTGTATAACATTTTAATTTTATTATTAAGCATGGTCAACATTCCAAATGATATTGCAATAATTTGGATATTTTAGTTAACTTTTTATGTCACATTAAATGTGAATAAGTAAATTTTTCATGGTACCTAAGCAGATCACACATCTGCGAAAATATTTGAACAGTTTCGTTGGCGAGGCGGCACGACGTGTGCGGCGCGCGTTGATGTCTTTTGTTTGAGAAGTGTTGCGGTGTTGGCAATTTGTGAGATATCTATGTAATTTATCACCTACAGTACAGTCAAAGAAAAATACTACGTTACATATTATAATACTCAATACAAAGAAAATTAATTTTAAACGTGTATGTATTACCCTGGTGTAATATTTATTGGATATTTTTGCTGCTCATATACTCGTAACAGAATATCGTCCTAAAAACGCTGTACGCGTATTACGGTTTTTATAGGACGAGCTTGTCTAACAGCTTCCATTTCTTGTATAAATAAGTATTATGAATATTATTATGTATTGTTATTATTCGAAATGTTAAAGTTTGAATGGATATTTTTGATCTCTTTTATGCATAAACGGCTGACCAAATTTTTATAAAATTTAGCAAACATACTGTACAAGTTAGAGATGGTACATCTGAGACATCTGCAACAACTTCTGGATTTAATGATTGAATTCACAATGAATAGATGCAATAAATCTATAATTACAATAACTTACGTTACTTGACGGGCATGATAATTAATTATAAAATATTTCTCATAGCTCAAACTAGACCGGGCTATAGTCAAAGTCAAAGTCAAAGTCAAGTGGATACAATTATAATAAAATAAACATTTTGCCTCGAGGTGCCTGAAATAGTATAAATAAGTAAACTAACAGTTTCCCGCCATTCACGGTGCTAGCTTTATTGCATCCTGCATTCCAGCTGGACCCGACCCTTTCCTTAATTAACTGCGTCGCAGCCCGCGGGTCACGGAGCGCCCTCTGGCACAACACGGAATACAAGCTGCTGATTATTATCACCGCGGCTCCGGAGTACTACGTGAAATGAAGAATTTTAATTTGAATACCTTTTGTCAAATATACCAGATTTCCGTGGGCACGGCCATGTGATGTTAGATGCAAGTTTCGTGGCGATTTCGCGTGATTGTGTGTTAGAAATGCATGCTTATTAGACCTTTTCGGACTACTTAGAAGACCGTTATAGGTTTTTTTATATATAGTGGTTGCTTATTTTAATATTAGTGCTACTGCACGAGATATCATGCGACCTACACACCGACATTTCACGCGCTTATTAGCTCATGAAACAGATTAATGTTAGGTAATTGGTGGAAACCAATATAAATTACTACTCACCAACGGTGTTACCAAAATTCCTTTGGGGGCACTATGGATAAACTATTACCTATTTTAGAGTAATTGATACTTCTAAATACATGGAAAGACTGATTTTCAAATTGGTTTCTGCCAACTATATGTTTTGTAAAAATTCCTTGCTTTAAGTAAGTCATGTCATAGGAATAATATGTACTTTTATTAAATTACTAGCAAAGTACCCGTGCTTCGCTACGGGATCACTCCTGATTTGCGTCCATTTTTGTTAAGATTCCAGATATTTCATTTATTCCTCTTAAAAGACAGTTTCGTATTGACCATTATTACAAACATGCACCATTTAGGTTAAGACGTCCCGGTAAACAATATTTTTGGTATTCGCACCAGGAGCCAAAATTGCAAGGTTCCACGAGAAATTGCTCCTGAGCAAGCTGCATACAACTGATCATGAGAGAAACAGTCCTGTCTCAAGTCAGCCCCAGCGACCTTTAGAGACTGCCCTCTGAGCTTTGTTAATGATCATAGCAAAATACTTCATCCATCACCTTCCAGAGCTATAATGGTATGGGGCATCATCACACCTTCCAGAAGTATAAATTTAGTCAATCTTGACGTCATTGTTTAAAAATACCGAAATTCGTATATTAAGTAGGTATACCCCATAAAGTCGGTACTTAGAATAAGTTTTTCAATTAGTTTTCTGCACCAAATAAAGCTTCATTTGAAAGGTGCATTTTTTTACGCCCTACGCGCGCGATGGACAACCCCCGGGGGTAACTACTGGGATGAGGTGACCGATAAACCGTCATGGATAACCCCATGGTTTGAAATAAACTCTCGTATATACCCTTTCCTTAATAACGAAAACATAGCGCGCTGTACAAATGCTAGGTATAGCGCCATCTAGTGATGAGTTAATTAAAATATAAATATAACATTTTTAGACATTTCTTGGCTTGGCGCTGGACAAAAGTTAATCAGTAACCCATAAACCCTATTTTTATGAACAACTATTCCACCAAGTCTCAAAATCGTAGGTGAATAGATTTCCAAAAAGAGGGTTTTTTTTCAACCCCCTATTTTCAACCTCTTAGGTGTGAAATTTCGGAAAATTCCATCTTAGTGCGCGCTTACATTGTATAGGGAACACATATCCAAAGTCAGTGGTCTGGGCTGTGCGTTGACAAAGCCTTTTACTATCTAGCTTTTGCCCGCAGCTTTTGACGCCAGCGAGGCGTGAAATTTGCGCATTTTAGATTATCCAAGTCAAGTCTAACACGCAACGCAACCACCTTCAAGTAGTACCTTTAATTGTACTAAATACGGATGCAAGAACGCCGCGCCGGCCGCCCGCGATTGTACATACAAGCACTGATTAACGCCAAATACAAATTTAAAACCTATTAGGTAGAATAACACTTCAGTCCAACACACAAGTCTTATACCATCAGCCTAAAAAGGATAAATCAAAGTTTAAAAAAATTACATGATGATGGTCACGTTAGCCACGTTGAATTTTAAAATCGTTGTTGTTTTCGTAATCAGCGACCCGATAAAATATAGAAACAATAATATCCTTGATGATTTTCAGACTTTTTGACAACATTTTACTCCTTTATTTTGGGTTGAATTTAGAAAAATACTGAAACACGTGTTCACTCACTTATCTATAGAAGTACTCATGTAAAGTTTAGGATAAAATGTGTAACTAATCTCATTTCCCTACACAAACTGTGGACCTCTGTTTCACCCTCTTAGGGGTAAAATTTAAAATAATTATCCTTTAAGTAATTTCGTGTCCACTATGTTATATTTTCAAATCGACTCCATTTTCGTAATTGACGTCCCAGAAAACCATATAATCAACACCCATATCGATATTATGACATTTCAACCCCATCGCACCCCCATAGGGGTGATTTTATGTCGCGTCGACTGTTGGATTATAAAATAGTTGTTGTTTTCGTAATCAGCGTCCCGATAAACCATAAAAACAATACCGATGACGATTTTCAGACTTTTTCACCCCTTTTTACCCCTTTAGGGGTTGAATTTTGAAAAATCCTGAAACACGTATTTACTCATTTATCTATAGAAGTACTCGTGTAAAGTTTCGAATAAAATAGTCCAACTAATCTTGTTTCCCCATACAAACTTTGGACCCCCGTTTCACCCCCTTAGGGGATGAATTTTGAAAAATCCTTTCTTAGTGCACCCCTAGACGTCCTATGGAACCTACTTGCCAAATTTGAAATCTCTAGACCCAGCGGTTTGGGCTGTGCGTTGATTAGTGAGTCAGTCAGTCAGTCAGTCAGTCAGTCAGTGAGGACAAAGCCTTTTATTATTATAGATTGTACATTTACTATCGCTACTTGTAGACTAATATGTATATTTTACATGCACCTTCTATATATTTTAATATCGTATATATTAAAACACGTGATTGAGTCACAAATATACAAACATTCAAATATCATACATAGAACTAGTATATATTTCTACCGTTAGGTAGGTATGTTAAATTCAACAAAATGAGCTGACAAATACTAACAATTATATAAAGTTGATATACATTTAAGCAACAATGCCCAATTATACAGTGAAACGGTTACGTGTCGACTTTTGTTTTAATCTTTTCAACTAGAATAAAGTATTGTTCAGACTAATGATTCGAGTACATGGTGATATTCTCTAAAAACAAACAGCGTCTTCATGAAGATGAAGCGTTGTGAGCGTGTCATAAGCATATACTTCCCCTGTGTCGTCGTCAACGCTTATGCATCCCACTGCTGGGATACGGGTTTCCTCTTAATCGAAGAGGTTTGAGCATACTCCGCCATGCTACTCAACTGCGGGTTGGCGGAGGTCAGTATTTTGAAGCCGCCTAAAGGCCACTGCCTTGGCTTCATAACTGTCATCTAACGACAATAGCCGAGACCAACGGCTTAACGTGCCCTCCGAAGCACGGAGGAGCTCGAGATAATTACATCCACCCATGGACAGGCTACGGTCCACGGTGCGTAACTTGCTTGACTGATTAGACTTCTGAGTGCATATAGACAATGCGATGACATGCATTCATATAATTAATGGCTACTATATAACTATTCCTGCTATTATAGGTAATCATAAATCTCGCCTGATGGAAAACTCAGGTGGAAGCCCAATTTCATCACTGCGATTAGCACTGATGCTTGACCGATTATTATCAGAAGTCAGCGCATCGCTAGGCAAAGGCATAAATATATACATTGGACAGAATTACTACCACATCATGTATGTCTCAGTTAATCAGTAAGTCGTATCGAACATCAGTCGAATGTACAATTCCTTCACTCTCCGACTATGCGACCCAGGATTAAAATATGAGGATAACGAACTGGCTGGTAGCGAAATCACCGTTTTATACCTATTTGAAAAGAGGAATAACTTGCTGAACTTATAGTGTGTAAAAATGAAAACTCTATTAGGATGTGATTTCAAATCAACCTTTTGTCGCCCATGAACAACTTAAGTATCACTATGAGAGACTAGCTCAAAGACCACTGTTAAATTTCACTAGGTGTAATAGAAATATTAAAATACAGGTATATTTATTATTCTGAAGCCGGTTCCAGTGTGAACGTTACATTAATGTCGATGCATATCTTGATCCCTGAGAGCATTCACAACGGTACAATATGCCCAATATAATAGCAGGTTCATAAAATTAATGTAACAAACTGTATGGAGGAATGTGTTATTCGCAGCATTCAGAGAGAGTGAATGCGTTATGAAGTGAAAATAATTTTGTACAAGTTGTAATCTAATTATAGCATTGAGGTAATTATCTACTTATTAGACAAAAGTTTACGCTATGATTGGCGCGTTTATGTGGATAACAATGGATCATTCCGGCAATCGTTTGTTGAATATATTTTAAAATGTGATCATAAAAAATACCAAATTAGCAGCTGAATGTTTCATTTCTGCCTATCCATTCCAATTTTTTTCAAACCTACTATGATGATACACTTCACATCATTGTTGACATTGATACATGTCTTAGAAACCGCAATGTAAAAGAATAGGATATATTCACGTCGTCCCCTTTTAAAAATAAATGATTGCCTCAATTAATAATAGGTAGTTTTCAAAAATAAGTCATTCGTGTACACCTGAAAAAAGTTTGATTTGGTTACTGAGTACATTTTAAATCCCAACTATAATATTACAAATGTGAATGTAAGTTTGTTTGTTACGCTTTCACGTCGAAACTACTCAACCGATCATCATGATGCTTTGTACACATATTCTCAAAGGTATTAGAAAGAACATAGGATATTTTTTATTAAAAAAAGTTAACGCGGGCGAAGCCTCAGGTGGAACCTAGCATGTCTGCCTGTCTTAAACGCTACTTAAATGCCAAAATTCAGTGGATGCGTCTAGTGATTTGAGATCAGTCGCTCAGTCAGTATTCTTCTTCTTCTTCAACTATTTATTTAACTGCACTATGTAGTATTCCAACCACGTTAACAAATAGCTGAAGTTTCCGTCCCATAACTACATATTTATAAATAACAACTTGATATTATGTAAGGGCCTTTTTAATTGAGATTAGTTTCTTTAATACCATCCATCAGAACATTAATTTATTCTAACCCCCCCTTATTTAGTGGTAAGGGAAGTAAGAGTCGATTAAAGTTGCGAGGAAAGTGCTCGTTGCAGCTTTATGGAGTCGTTAAATATTTTATCATCTTTGGTAATACTTACTTATTAAAAAGCAAACACGACTTAGATACTTATTTAAGTTCTGAAGATTTCATATTATCCCTACATTGCAATGTTAATAGTCAAATGAAGTCTGATAATGAAGTCGGAGAAGAAGTCAATAAAAAATAGGACGACAATGATAAAACGACATCATATCGATGCTTTTTTTTTAAACCGCTAAAGTACAACATACGGCCTGATGGAAAGCAGCAGAGACGAAAGCAGATACTTATATAACTTATGGACGCGTGCAACACTACGGATATACTCGCGCGTTGTCGACCCTGTAAAAATCTCTTCACATCCCTTTTGCCCATGCTATCATCGACAAGGAGTTTATTCTACTATTTAATAGCACGTGGTATACATTTTTGCAGAGCATCCTACTACTAATAAAAGGGGACACAATACAAAAGCTTTAATTGGTTTTAGTACTGAATTTGTACAAACAAATAGTTAATTAAGAACAGTTACTGCAGTCACTAATGAAACCGTACGGGGGTCGCGTAGGCGCAGTTATAATAGAAGCTTCTAACAGCGTCGGGCACAGAACAATGCAGCTCTAATGCGTAAAGCCTACAGACTCTCCTCGACCTCTTATTAGTAGTTCTGTGGTAGAATTATGGCAAAAGCGTTGGTTTGTAACCAGTAACTTTGCGTACCCGAATAATTAAAATAAATATTGTTAATGCTTGATAAACATAATATAAAAGTAAATTACACTTTTACAATAAACGTTAATGTTTAAGTCTAATCTTTAACATTAGGCCATAAGATAGAGAATAAAATATTGTATTTTTATCAATGACTGGCACAATACATATGCAAAAAAAAAAAAAACACTTCGATACGTCAATTAAAAAAAAAACAATTCTAGTAATGGGACATATAATAGAGCTCGGATTAAGGCTGTTTGATAAAAACTTTAAACACCTACGCTCGCATAATAAGGCAAGGCATGTGCCGACGAAAATGTGCCTTATTACTACACACGCAGCTCACACTACAATTATTGCTCTCTAGGTATAAAAAAAATATATATGCGATATGTCATATTTGTGACATGTTTCGGAAAGCTACTGCTTGATATAATTTGTCTTCGACTAGTCGAACAGGGAACAATACTGTGGTAATGCGAAGAGCCGCGGCACTAGAACGGCGGTAGTGTGTAGCCAATGACAATGGCGTCGGTAGTGCTCGCTAACAATGCCTTTGAACCAACAATGGACGTCTCGGCGCACGCCGCATTTGCGCAATATCCGATTACGGCCACTTGTTTCGTCTAATTTTCAATACCGTTGAGCTTATTAGGATAACGAAATCAAACATTTTTGTTTGCTCAAAGTATGTATTATTGAATAAATAAACTAGTGTGCTCGTCCTAGTAACCCAGTTATCCTTTTAACCGATTTGATGGGTGCTTGCAAACATTTTGGGGCCATCCATAAATTACGTCACACGAATTTCATGATTTTTTGACCCCTCCCCCCGTCCTTGTTACAGCTGTTCACATTTGTGAGACTCCCCCCCCCCCCTCCCTAGTGTGACGTCACATATTTTGCAAATTAACATCTAGAGTTGCAAATGTTTCTGAGTTTTACTTTAATAGTTCAAAGTTCGTGTTAACACTTAGATTATAATAGATTTTGAAATGTGACGTCACGAAATGTAGGACCCCTCCCACCCCCTTGTCACAATATGTCACACTTCATCGACCCCCTCCCTCCCCTTTAACGTGTGACGTAATTTATGGATGGCCCCTTTGAAAGAAAATTGTTTATGACGTATTATATTATAATTACGATAAACAAACTGTAAGTTCTCCACGGTTATTGTACCGTCCTTTCTGAGATAGAATGTTCTCCTTCTTTTTTTGGCATCTCCAAATTTTTATCATACGAAATCACACACAAACTCCATGTACGAATCTGACTCGCACTTGACCGGTTTTATTTCTGATGCGTGTAGTTTGAGATATTTTTTATCTCAATATCATCTCTACGCGAAAAGCAAACACCAAGTTTTTAAGTATACGCTGCTTATCCGTTAGTCAGCGAGACTTCTCAGTCCATATATGTAAACCATGTATACATTCATTAAAATACAGACAATGGGTCAAATCAATTTACAACTGTGTTAAGTAACATTACATCTCAAATACCATTTACGTGTCAGATTTTGAAGGAGCTTGATGGCGTCGTTGCGCGTGATACTCTAATCAAACACGCAAGTTAAGCAACGTCGACCGTAGCCTGTCCATGGATGGGTTTATTTATCTCCAACAGTAGTTGGACGGAGTACCGTGCTTCGGAGAGCATGTGAAGCCGCGTCGATCCCGGCAGTCGTCATTAGATAACGGCCGTTAATTCAAGTTAGTGGCCTTTAGGCGGTTTGAAAACACGGGCCTCCGCCAACCCGCAGTTGAGCAGCGCTGTGGAGTATGATCTAAAGTTCCCTTCGTTTGAAGGAAGACCCGTATCCCAGTAGTGGGAGGAATAACGGTTGACGACAACGATATTTTCGGTCGTGTCCCCTTCTTTCACAATGGTATAAAAACGACGTAAAATTGAACATATTATCAAACTGGCTGTCATCTGGCGTAACAGAGGTAGGGCACTGCGACAGGCTGGTAACAAATCCCTGGATGATTGTTGAGTTTCTATGAGATTATCATAAGGACGAGCCAAGCGCACTAGCGACTCTCATTGTGTTCATCAGATCAGACGGGCCATAGACGAAACTTCTATTAAAATTACTATTCTGATAATAATTCCCAGAAAAACTATTTCAGTTATCTTAACAAGAAATATAAAAGGAGAAATGAAAATTTTATAAGTCTGTATTTTAATGAAGTCATTTTGGCAAATTTTACTATCAACCAACGGTAACAAATGCGAATTAAATTTTACTTGTTCTACTTGTGTCGCCTGGTGCAAGAGTCGGCGCCCGGAGCGCAGTAAAACCGTCGGAAAGTCACATTATGTTTTATCCGCGCACTTTTGTTTGCTTTAGTTTACGAAATAGATCGATGTGTTGTCTCTTGTCCCTCATTGTGAAGGGACACTCGTAAAACTCGCACACCTCTCGTCAGACAATAACATCAAATTGACATTTACAGTTTGATATAAATAAAGTGTAGCAAACATATTGTCACAGAACATTTGTTCGTGTGTGGTGCAAGGTAGAAGATTTAGATACTTTTGTAATTTACTTTTGTACTATATGTATAACATTTTAACGCTATTAAGTTACTATGTAAATAAATGAGTCTGATTTTTATATAAATAAATGATTAATACTGGAACAACATGTTTGTTTACTAATGACGTCGCTTAATTTTTAAAAACCCACTATATCACTAGTGGCATCGCCAGTGGTAGGTGCGTATGCCATATTTTGAATTTGATTTTCTATGTGGTCTATGAAAGGTCAAGAAATAGTTTCGACAGAACGGATGATTCGTGTTAATCGATTGAATTTTACGCGAACATATATTCTTGCATCAGGTGCTTTTACGGTATAGAGAGCACAAGTATGTTCGATTTACTAAGTAGACTACGTATAAATTGCATTTTTTTCTCATTCAGGAGCTTACATCTTAGACCATGGATCATATCATTCCCACATCATTGACATTGCACTTACTTTCGCAGGGGCTGGCTCCCGTTAGCTCAGTTGGGGTTCCAACTGTTTATGAATTGCACAAAGAGCCTGGGGCTCCGCGCTCATTGAACGATGCGGTGCGTAACGTAAATTTCACTATGACTATTATAGTGAACTCTATTGCAGAATTTATTGTGGATTGGCTCCGTTATATTTAATTATCAATTAGTTTTATTTGAGACTTTGTTAGCTTATTATAACTATCAAGTTCGAATTAGGTGTAGTCTACCTCAGAAGAGTTACACTTGAAGTTCATAATAAAGTAAGTTTTATTACTATATAGTACCTGGATGTCTGGGCTGCGCTACGCGTTTCTGAAGAGACAATGAATTTTCCCAGAGTAGCAACCTACTAGCTGGTTATGAACCATATAGTTACCAAAGTGGCTGAAGGGGTGTTTCTTAGTAACTAGTTACAAAACAGTGAAAAAAATTACTGTTTCGTAGCTGGTTATGAACCATATAGTTACCAAAGTGGCTGAAGGGCCTCGTTTAATAATATAAGATATTATTGTTTGATTTTGTTCAATAGTAAGTACACAAAATAGTAGTTGTAATTCTAACCGTAGTAAAAGCACGTACTAGGATTAATTATACTGTTGTAAAAACGAAATAGTTTGATGTAGTAAAATTATTTTATGCTATTTATATACTTGCTGTAAACTCGTTGAATCGAACTTGAATTTGTCTGGTTTTTTTATTGTTTTTTTTTGACGAGATGTCTTATAAATTGATGAACGCCGACCGCACGCACAATAATCATGACTCATTGTCACGTTCTGCCTGAGCCGAGCGTGTAAGCGAGAGCGTGGAACAAGCGATAGAAAGGCACGATCGGCCTAAGCGTTCAGCTTGTGACGCGTCTCTCTTCCACTCCATAGGGCGATGATTTTTATGATGTTATCACGTATAATTATCGTCCGTAAACCGATTTTACAGACAACCAATTATTTTCAAAAAGTATAATATTAATCTTTGCATGTAACTTCTGAAGGTACTTTGGTATTGTTCACTTTCAATGAAATGTATCTTGTAAGTGTGGCATCGTCGTACTACCTAATATTACAAATGTTGCTTAATTAATCGCAAAAATTGGTACATACAGTATTTTTAGGGTTCCGTACCCAAAGGGTAAAAAGGAACCCTATTACTAAGGCTCCACTGTCCGTCCGTCCGTCCGTCTGTCACCAGGCTGTATCTCATGAACTGTGATAGTTAGACAGTTGAAATTTTCACAGATGATGTATTTCTGTTGCCGCTATAACAACAAATACTAAAAAACGGAATAAAATAAATATTTAAGGGGCTCCCATACAACAAACGTGATATTTTTTGCTCGTTTTTGCTCGCAATTGATAACGGCAATAGGTAGACGCTTGTAGTTGTAGACGCTTGAAATCCTCACATAATATTTAGTTATATATTCAGTTTAAAAATAAAAAAGTAATTAAATAAAAATAAAACAAATATTTAAGAGGGGCTCCCATACAACAAATGTGATTTTTTTTCGCCGTTTCTATGGATAATGGTACAGAACCCTTCATGCGCGAGTCCGACTCGCACATAGCCGGTTTTATATTATTTTAAAATATTCTGTACAGTACTTATTAATCAAGTGAAAAATGAATTAATAATGAAACGAATCGCCCACAATATTCTCAGTTTTAGTGACTCTACAAGTCGCCAGTATACGCCTTGACGCCCCTCTCGCGCTGTCAATCACACCGACGAAGTTCACACACCGCACCAAAGAATTCTATTAGAATTATTTGCTTACATTTTCATCCAACCGGTTCAGACAATGGCGACGCCGGCGGTTGTTTCGGCGCTACCGGTCTTCACAATGACTACAAGACTCATTTATCTAACTGCTACAAACGAACTCGAGGGGATTGAACTCCACGGAAAAGGGTCAAAATTTAATAAACACTCGCTCTAAATCATAATCTATTCACGGTAAAAACGTAACACGATATTTTAATGTTAGTAATTTATTTGCAACAAATCTTTCGGTGAATACGTTGCTTTTTGAATTGAATGTGTGTGGTAGAGTCAGTCGTTAAAATGGTAGCCAACCGTGAATCTTGGCGAGGGGCGTACGCGTTGAGTTCTTATTATATTATTTTTTTATCTAGGTTTTCTTTAGTGTTTTTTTTACAGTGAGTGAGCTCTCAGGTTGTGTAATAAATGTCCTGCCTTGGTTTTCATATTGAAATTACTGTATAACACCTTACTGGTATAAAAAACGTACTTCTATTCATTAGAGATTAGAAGAACACTAGCACTTAAGCGTTAAGATAAGATAAGATAAAATTCATTTATTGACAAAAATAAGGTGATACGTAACAGAAGGCCAATTCTCGTAATTTTTCTACGAACGCAGATTGAAAGTTGACCGAATCGAGATTGAATTGTGAATTGACTAAAATTATATACTTGATTTAATTAATTAATTATTATCAATTCTTGTCGTTGGCAAAGTAACATTCTTAGTTTGTTTAATTTTCACTCATATTTCGATATAATCCCTCTTAAATTTAATTTTGAAGTTACATATCGTGTTACGAGAATACCAAATGTGACATTTGTGAGATCGAGACTGGATCGAAACTGAATTTTGACTACATTTTAATTACGAGAATTGCCCCTCTGATGTCAGATTTATAAGCCGAGTTTCACTTATTCTGCCCGATTTTGGGCGTGTGAACTAATTGTTGACAACTGCCATAATTATTATAATTATAATTTGTTTAGGTAGTTACCAACTTTTATTTATTTATGTAATTTGTATTGCACACAATCTTACAGAAAATATACAAACGGTGAACTTTATGCCATTAGCATTATCTACCAGTTTACTTTGGGACATTAAAAACTGTTTTAGTTTGTTATTTTTATTATGACTGGTATATTCCTCATTATCATCATCAGCCTGTATCTACTCACTGCTTGATAAGCCTTCCCCAATGCTTTCCACCAAATACGACCCTCCGCCTTCCGCATCCAGCCGCTTCCAGCCGCTTTCTTAAGGTCATCGGACCATCTAGTATTACTTTACATTAGTAGGACTGGTATACTGCGGAAATATAATACACTTAGCAGGAAATTACGTACATAAAATTGTTGGATTTAGTTTAAGTACTTAATGAACTCAAGGTCTTCTCGGTGCCTATGGGACGGTACAATTCGTTCAATTACAATATAGAAAAAAACTTTAAACATACTTTTTGTGATGCCTGCCTCGTAGTCTAGTTGGCTATCAAACAAATTGCTAACTCAACTAAAGGTAGTTGTACCTACAGGTTATTCTACGGTAACTATGTAATCGACATGAATTTCAACTCCAAAATAAATACCAAACTGCAAACTAAAAACGTAACCTGATTAAGTTTAGGTTAAGTAGGATTCTACTTCGTATTTAAAGTTTAAGAAAAGTTTTCGAAGACATTTGAATGTTTGTTTCGGTATGACTCCATAACACGTAAATGGTTTAACGAATTTAGATATAGATAAATACATGAATAGAATATGTTGTAGATTTACAGAAATACATTTTCATCCCTGTAGTTTATTGCACGTATGAGCTAAAAGTCCTACTATATTAATGGGAATGTATGGGAGTATGTAGATTGAATGGATGTTGTTACTCTAACATGGGTAAATAAATAAATTGATGGGGTTGAAATTTGGCATACCTAATACATTCTGGATTAATACATAAGACACTTTTTGTATATATATTAACATGTTCACGCACGATGAACCCACGGGTAGAAGCTAGTGTTAAATAAAACTTAGTTTTGATCAGCGATATCGTACTCGTGTGTCCCCTGGGAACTTTCAAAATAGTTTGTTAGCGAAGGTCGACTCATATTAGTATGAATGTATTAGGAACATTATGCATTCCAAATTTCATCCAAATCGTTTAGCCGTTTACCCATGAAACAATAACAAACATCCATACATACAAACTTTCGCGTTTTTAATATTAGTAAGTACTATGCGGCTCATTTTGCAACCTATGCTAAAATATTGAACAAATATATATATATACTAGCAAACCCGGCGAACTCCGTTTCGCCACCAGATGGCTTCGTTTTATGCTGTATGTGAAAAAAGATTTTCCCGCTTTTGTTTTCAAATTTTTTCAGAATTTTCTTTGCTATAAACCTCACGGAGCCCGAGACCTTTCCAACGAATGCAAAACCGTGGAAATCGGTTCGTGCGTTCTGGAGTTATAGCGTCAGGAAGGAAAACCCGACTTATTTTTATAAATATATCCTAAAATTATAGGTACCTATGGTGATGACTGTGCAGTATAAAGCCATACAATTGCTAGTCTAAACTACCCTTTGGTTTTAAATTAATTCAAGAAAGTCACTTGATTTTCAACTTTTTAATTCAAAATGAATCATTTGTTTCACCCTCAGGTTTCACCTTTGCCTGTACATCTCACGTTTTCGCTCGTATTGATGTGCGTGAGTCAATAACATTAACACTCCCAACGAGGCCACCAGCCACCTCATTAGCAGCGATATGTCAAGTAATGAGGAGTTCGGGATAAATTGCAACTATCATCGACTCGACGTTATTGTGTTAAAAACACAATAAGTTATAAAACGCGATCAAAGAATGTGTAAATGGCGTGAAATGCGCGCTCGAGGTTTTGTGTACAAATATTTCCGGTCCTATTGTACCATAGAAATAAGAAGTGTTATGTGCATTGTATCGGCAGATGTCGTAACCACTCGCACTGTAAATTGCGAAAATGGTCTTAAAAGCATTCTAAATTTCAAATTTATCGGAAACTTGCAAAATCTCAAGTTTTTAAAAACACTTATTAGTTGCAAGCGGTGCAAGCTACACAATAAATGAACAAAGAATAGTGTAGTATGGCAAATGAAGTGATGAGAGGATCTCGAAGGCGTCGTTGCGTGTATCAGCCTAATCGATCACTCAAGTTGAGCAACGTCGACAGTATCCTGTATATGGATGGGTTTATTTACACGTTAAATCGTCGCCCATAGTATTAAAGATCTGTGTCCAGGAATTGACCACGTTTTTAACGCGCCTTTTTTGATACTCCTATTCTCTTGGCGTCGTACTTGGTTCATAGAAGGCTTAGATCCCTAAATAGGGTGCTTGCTCGGATCCAACTACAGGCCTATTACAATTACATCCATATTTTCCAAAATCCACTATAGTACCACTCGCAAAAAATTAATCCATGCCATCTTGATGATTGGCTGTCCACCACGGTACGGGTTTTAAGACATTTTCTACCACGGACGGTGAAATTGTGCAATCAACTTCCATCAACGGTGTACCCGAACAAATACGACTTGGGAACTTTCAAGAAAGCTTATATTTGTCTAAAAAGATGGCAACGGATCAGTGACCTTTTGTTGTTGCTGATTTACATGGGCTATTTTGATTGTTTACCATCAGAACCACATGCCCTCCTCCCCTCTGCTATATAATGTCGGTGATGTAGATATTATTGGTACTAACAGGACCCATTATCCTTAACTGACTCTAATTGGTTCTTCCTTAACTGGCTTCTACAGATCGCGTTTTCTTTTCATCTGCGTTAAGTATTTTTATCACGCTCGAGTATTGTTATGAGTTACATCATATTTACCCTGACGTTATGCCACGTCTCCATGACTGAGAGAGTTCTTAAGGCGGGAAATGAAATGTAGTTTGTAGATATTTATGTATGTAAAATGATCTAAATATTAGGCAAATGTGGTTAGAATAATTATATAATAAAAATGTATTGAACAAAAATATTTGATAGCGTTTTAAACTTTTTGCGAGTATTGTCATTGGCGAGTATATTAAGATCGCCATAACGAAGAATTGAATAGAATTTGGGGTTCTGCTCCGGCCTGGTCACTAAAACCCCAGATTTAACGGGATTTTCATGCGATATTTTAGTATCATCTTAGTTAACATAGTGGTCGCCGCCGTGACCTGGCGTCGATTGCGTAGGCGCCCTTACTGTAAGACAAGTTCCTTAAATATTATCAAGTTGCGGTACGTTCGTGGGAGCGTACAACAATCGTCTCGTTTCACGGTTGGGCGGGCATGCGCCCTTTGCCCCGAGCCCTATGCACCTGACGGTCACGGCTCGCCGCCTCCCTCCACACTTGACCGATAACACGTGGTCAATGGTATGCTCTGTGCATTCGTTGCTACACTTGCATCATCGTAACAAAAGTTTTGAAGCTCGAGAAAATATACCTTTAAATTTAAAGCGAAAACATTGTAACTCTACTAGGCTACTCCGATTAACACGTATAGACTCAAGAAGATTGCAAATTTTGAAATGCTATAAACATAACGGTTTCACTTACTAATGTTACGGCACAAAAGATGTAACAAAACCAGCGGTGTGTCAACGAGGGAAGAATTCCTCCTTATCACACTGGTGTGACTAGTTGGTGTGACAACGAGTCTGGCTATGTATTTGAGTTAATTCTTTAATTTGATTCACATTTCATTCACACATTCCTAGTACATTTGTAAACAATAATCATCATCATCATCAGGTCTATTTTAGTCTCCACTACAGGAGCATGACCCTCTCTCGTCCGTCCTAGACGGAAGGAGGATTTGGCCTACACTCCCCACGCTGGCCAAACGGGTTGGGGAGCAAACAATAATAATAATATTTATTAATGTAAACAATAATAATAATATTTATTTAACATGTAAGTATTGTGTTATGGTTAGAACATCATTTAAAAAAAGTTAATAAGAGATGGCTATATCAATTGTAAAAAAAAATCTTATTTAAGCAAAATATTTACAGAGCAGTAGACAAGAAACTCAATAAAATAAAGTAATTATATCTAGAAAAATAAATTCCTGTTAGTGTTTGTTAACTGCTGGCTCTCTTCACAGTTGGTCCTCAGAGGACGACTATTAGCTAATTATACCCTCTCGGTGACAATATAATGTACACAGCAATGTTCACTAGCACTAAATAGTCAAGATTTACCTCCAATTACAGAGAGCGCGGACAGGTGGACAGTTGGACAGTTGATTGTAAGGTGTGCCAATGGGAAAAGTACGTATAGCCACGTTACCTACGAGTATAACGCCCATGAGCGGCGTGGCGTCTACAATTAAGGATCTGTAATTGCTGTAAAAAATAGTAATCTGGAAAGCCTGCTGCACATTCAAATCGTCACCCTTCACCACATATAATATACGTATTAAAAACCTATTAAATGAGCAATAAATACATATACTGTAATAATCCTCTAGCACTGCGCTTACTCAACGACGTTGTGTCTGTACACTCGCTCGATTTGTTTGTTTGCTCGCCTGCAGAATTTCGCAGGGTGACAACAGAATATTTAGAAAGCACGGTTACATAATATGTCCTAATTAATTTAATTTGATTTCATTTAATTTATTTGGTTTCATTTAATTCAATTTGATTTGTTTTAATTTTATTTAATTTTATTGTGCTATTTAATTTAATTTATTTATGTCCTATGTTTCCCAATTGAAATTATTTTAATGATTATTGATACTGTTGTGTTTTTATATGTAGCCTTTGACAAGCGCATTGGCTAGCTGTAATGCTTGTCAAAATGAAGTAAATAAATAAATAAATAAATATAGATACATATATAAATATAGGTATGTATGCCAGAAATAATATGGCCTTCGCCAATGCTGTCGTGTGTTTTAAACACGTATTTCTGTGCAGCGGTGCATAGTTTTGGGAAGATAACATCCCCTTGACGCAATCTTTGGCACAACTGGATAGTTTTAGAGCTGCTAACAACTGCGGTCCTGGGGGCTTACCCCCGAAGTTGAAGCCGATTGCCATCGGATTTTTTGATCGCAAAAATAGATCTTAGATTTAAGTTAATGATAAACTTATTCATCTTACTCGGTAGAGCTCTATGGTTTCTACCAGCTGAGCTAAACACAATCGCCGCCAATCTAAGCTAAAATTTGATTTTCGCAAAATGTGGTGGTAATTGGCTTCAGCTTCGGCGGTAGGGCCCGCCGAATCGCGGACGGTCGTTTTTTTTATTTATTTTTAGGGTTCCGTACCTCAAAAGGAAAAACGGAACCCTTATAAGATCACTTTGTTGTCCGTCTGTCTGTCTGTCTGTCTGTCCGTCTGTCAAGAATTTCTATGTCGAGAATGCGTGGAGGTATTAAGCTGAAATTTGAATGTATACTCAGGTCTACGGTCCCATGAAGTTGTAAAAAAAACAAACTGCTAAGTTTACGTAGAAAAAAGTTACGGCCGTTTATTCAGCAAAAAACGCATATTTCGACACACTCAAGGGTATCAAAACCTATAGGGTACTTCCCGTTGACCTAGAACTATGAAATTTGGCAAGTAATATCGTTATAGACTACAAGTACAGGAATAAATCTCAAAACTATACATTTGTAAATAAATCTCAAAAAATAGGGGGTCTCTATTTTTTATAGGGTGTCAAAATTTCAAATTGAAACTACTAGTTCAAATGGGGTATCATATGAAAGGGCTTGATGTACACATTGCAAAATATATTTTATTTATTTTTTTCGACGCATTATTTCTTATTTATAATGAAAAATATCAAATTTAATAATGATACTACGTACCTACGGAACCTTCGGTGGGCGAGTCCGACTCGCACTTGTCCGGTTTTTTTTATACTACGTTGGGTGGCAGACAAGCATACGGCCTGCCTGATGTGAAGCGGTTACCGTAGCCATATTAACGCTCGCAACATAAAACATCGCTCGCGCGCCGCCACCCCCGCTGCCATCGCAGCATTTCCTTCCTTTCTGGTGACCTCACTCACTCGCAAGAACACAACAGCCCTCAAGGGAACCGTTATTTGGCTGCGGTATTCTGTGAGGTGGAGGTACATTCCCCAGTCGGGTAGCTTCCAATTACGCTCCCTACCTCTCTTTTCGCAAGAGCTTCGTTTGTCAGTCAGCAGGGTGCACCGCGTGCAGGTGAAGTTGGCTTTGGTTCAAAGATGTTGATGAACCACTTACACCCCATATGGTCGTTGTCGCAGCTATAGTATTATTAATTGAAAATAATACTAGTAAAACAGTTATCTCAGCAGCTCGACTTAGCAATGATTCCAGATTCCAGAACAGTACAAGTTTCGATGGAGACGAAGGATTCTTATAGTCTATATATAAAAGCCATACATAACGACAGATTTGTCTGTAGTTTTCTGCAGTCTGTCTCAATGTGTGTATGTGCTCTATGGTACTGTAGTCTTTATGAAACCCAGCAGCACAAACACATACATACAATAAATAAATACACAAATAAATATATGTATGTCACAATGATCTCGCAAACGGTTCTAACGGTTTCGTCCAAATGGGCATTTTTGTGTCTAAGAGCGTTTTATCTTTTGTAAAACTTGTTTAGGCGATCTGATGAGAAAAGTCGCACTCTGTATTCAGACAGATCAACAACAGATACCAGAATTGCTGTTTATTTACACATACTTTAAACCTACCGACGGTATACTAAGATATCTGGTATATTTTGCGAAAATTGATGAATGGAATAGATTCACAACTGCACTGTAGCGATTATTTTTCATTGCAAACTACAACATATAATATTTCATTTTTATAAATACGGTTACACCACCATAGGGAAGTCATAATTTAAAACATACTGTTCGCTACTACAATTCGGTACATTCACACACTGAGATAAATGAATATTACTAAAATATTAACTCTACTGTACCATTCGTTGCATGTTACAAAAAAGATTCCTGCATTAACGTAATGGATCTACATAGTTGCTACATTAAATCACCAAACCGAGTAAACTAAGTACTAACTTTAGTAATAAGCTTTTTTTTTATTTATTCTACGTTGGGTGGCAAACAAACGTACGGCCGGCCTGATGTGAAGCGGTTATCGTAGCCATATTAACGCTCGCAACATGAAATAAGCTGCCAACGCAGCAACTCCTTCCAAAACATTACAAAAGCGATGATGGTCTAAAAATTATAATTCAGAAATAGTTCCTATATTGTTTCCTGGAATGTTCAAAAAATGATTACTAATTAATATTAGGGTCATTAAAATCTGCTGGAAGAGTATTGTATTTATTAATTATTATTTATTAATAAATATATTATGTCACCCATTTTGATTCCAATCTTGTATTAATAAATAAATAAATATTCATGGACAATTACACACTGCCATCTAGTTCAAAAGCAAAAAAGCAGAGCTTGTACTATGGGTACTAGATAACTGAAATAATTCATAAATACATTTTTTTGTATTATTATTATTAAATACATAGGAAACGCCTAGACCAAGACCTAGATGTTCATGTACACAAATATTGGCAAAATCTTTGTGTGCATGAATATTTAAAATCTGGTAAGTTGTCCGACATCAACTATTATAATAATTGCTCTTTGGCTCGGTAGCACCATTTATAAACTTACCAATGTAAGGACATACTTCTGCATATGTTGGTACAAAGTAACCGAATTGAAATGACGTGATAATTAGCATTGCAATCCGCTATCAACAGCAGGGATGCCGGGGATCACTCTCCCGGTCGTGTATATAAATCTTATGTTGTACAAAGTTGCCAATCGCCCGCCGAGTGCCGTGGCGACGCGGCGACGTCTGTGTAATCGGCCTTAACTCGGCAATCCATCTCTTTCCGACTAAGTGGCCTTGCTTATAGCGATATTTCCATTTTATACATTTTGTCCATGTTATGGTAATTTTTATTGTAACCAGGGCTCTACCGGCTAAGCTGAAGATGATACCCATCGGGTTTTTTGATGGCGTAAATCAAATTTCAGCTTAGATTTATAGTATTTATATCTAGTTTAGCTCGTAGTAACTCCAGAGTTCTACCGACTAAGCTAAAGATTTTGTCAATAACTAAAATGTAAGACCTATTTTTCGAATCAAAATATACCATGGTAATGGGCTTCAACTTCGGCGGTAGGCACCCTGGTAACAATTAAAAT
Source organism: Hypsopygia costalis (assembly GCA_937001555.2). Lineage (NCBI taxonomy): Eukaryota > Metazoa > Arthropoda > Insecta > Lepidoptera > Pyralidae > Hypsopygia > Hypsopygia costalis. The sequence goes on from OW443330.2 coordinate 1,126,997, forward strand.
TTATTAATCCATATGCCATAGGCATCGCCGTGTGGTTTCCGGCAGACTAGAATAGAATCACTCAGTCTCTTCCCGTGGATGTCGTACAAGGCGACTAAGGGAAATACATTATCAAATATCTATCAGGCCTCCCCAACCCGTTTGGCCAGCGTGGGGAGTGTAGGCCAAATCCTCCTTCTGTCTGGGACGGACGAGAGAGGGTCGTGCTCCTGTAGTGGAGACTATAATGACCTGATGATGATGAATCCATATGCGAAACGTGTGCAAGTAAATTTCTATTAGAATATCTTGTGATATGCAAGCATTCATTTTCTTTATTAATTTATTGGCTTCTCTTTGCTTCTACGATTGAGAAACAAAACGAGTGCAATGCTGTCAATACCTGATTGATTGTACCTATCCATTTTACTTTCAATATCGTTGAATGATACCACCGTAATGAATATTTAATTACGCAGCTCATGTAACAGTATAATAATATGCTATAACTTGTGACTTGTTTACGTTTATAGGGAAATAGAGCTGGTAACTATAGACTGTTTGTACAAAAATATGAGAATATCACTTAGATAAAAAATTGCACTCGTAAATATGTCTAAGTGCCACAGGAGCTCAATGGCAAAATAAACAATTCCATTTCATTATAGATATCACAATGATACAATCATTATATCGTATTTGTAAGTATACACACTTCAAATACCAAGTAGGAAAATATCTTTTTTTTATGTCGTTCGGGAATAGAAAACGGTAGTGTATGACAACTCGGTTCCAGTAATTGACGACATCGCAATTCGCTCCAATAAAACAAATGCTAATCTTGATGAATAATTCACGGAGCTGTAGATATGCATAAACGAAGCGGTGTTCGCTGGATTGATGCGAGTGGCAAAGAAACATTCACATAGGTAAGATTTTTAGCTTTCAAGCAAAAAAAAAAATCCATAGACCCTGCAGTTCCCGCAATCTTCGGAGGCTTTGAAAATGAGTTTAAGAATAAAACAAATTTTGCGAAAAGAATTTTTATTTTTTTTCAATGTCAATAATATTTTTTTTCACGGCACAGCTACAGGACACAATTATTAACCAATTTCACTCGGAGAGGTCTCAATCGACACGCAATCTATCTTCGAAGATGCGTTTTCCTCATTTTTTCGATATTTGTAATAGTAATTTTATAATTAATTACTTACTAAAAAAAGAGTTTTTTCTCGATTTTTTTACAATTTTCAAAATTTCTCAAAATCTATCTAGCCAATTTTCAAAATTCCTTCACTATCTGATCCACAATTAAATTCTGAACCTGGGGACACTTATTCCATGGCGAAATCTCAATTATCCTCGGAGATATAGCGAAAATAGATTATTAGCCGAAAAGGATTTGATAGACATTTTCAATGTCAAAACATATTAAAAAAAAATCGGTTGTCTGTAAAGTCGGTTTACTGACGATAGTTGAACGTGACAACGTCATAAGAAAATACTGATGGAATGTTTGCATTTTTCAAAAGAAAATTTTAATGGAACGCCTCAGAGCGAGGTAACGCCGCATACGTCATGTTTTTTCGTGCGTGCAGCCGGCTCCATCGAATTATAAAACGTTGTCACGTCAAAAAAAAAAATCGAAGGAACGACCGAGAGTTCGGATTTTCATAGCTACGTTTTCTTCAAGAAAACTTAATAGAAAATGGCGTATATTTACATTATTATTATTTGATAGTATGTCATATCCTTAATCTTTCCTTTCTGTTTCTTTGAAGTCATAGATTTCTGAAAATGTATATAGTAGGTACTTACTATTTAAATAGATGATTCCGGCCAACTTGCCAGAATATATTTTTTTTTTTTAAATGAAAAAATTCACCTCCCCCGCATAGGTGGTCTGCGAATGCGACTTCACTGCAATAAAATTATGAAATATAAAAATTTGCCACCATCACAAACCTGGTAGCTCTGTTGGAAAGAGCACTCAACCGGTAATCGAGAGGTCGTGGCTTCGAATTCCATCTGGAGATTTTTTAGTTTTTTAAATATTTATATAATATGGTACTATTTTAAAAATCGGTCGATTTTCTGATTTATTTTCTTTCTTCTTTCTCGGGCCTTGTTCGACGTTTAATTGGGTTTAGCTCTCCTAATAATATTTCGCCAGCTTAGTCTGTTCTGGGACGTAAAAGGGTTGTTGTTCAAATAGTCCAGCCCCCTTACCACCATCTCTTATTGCGATTCAATAACTGAATAGAATGCTTATTCATACCAATGAATAAGCGACTCTATTTCAAAGGGAATAGAGTCGCTTATTCATTGGTATGAATAAGCAATCTATTCAATTATTGAATCGCAATAAGAGATGGTGGTATGGGGGCAGGTCTTTGCTAATAACAGTTAGTCACGTAAGACGGGGTCTGCCGTGTCGTCTCGGTCCTGAGGTCACTGAAAGTAACTTAGTATTCACCTCATTATTAAACGGTTCTGTCAATCTCCAGTTTACTATTGACACTATCGAAAAGTGCTGTGACCACGGGTGCAACATGAACAGGTATGCAATTGAAATGCAGCTTTAGACTTCTGTGTTGACCCTTTCAACACCGAAGTCTAAAACTGCATACTCCTCTTTTCCTTTTTTCAACAACTAAATATCGCCATGACACATTCTTAAACAGAGACATAGACTCTATTATTTTAACTCCATAACGTCTACGTGATGGTTAGTGGTCAATGAAAAAATCATCATCTCGCACATAACGGTCTAAATCACTCCGATTGTTTTGCAGGCGCTGAGCCGATGTTATCAATTTATTTGCATCACAGATAGTTGCAATGGCACTCGTAGCACAATGAATTATGCATCGGCTGGGAAGTAATTAATTCTAGTGGATAATTCGAGCGTTCAAACAGCGCCCGCCCGGATCTTGTGTGAACTGTGAAATGTAAAGAGTAAAAAACTGTTGTAGCGCGCGCGGCCCTCGGACCGACCGGTTTAGGAGGCAGCTTTTGAATAATTCCCTTAATGCCGCGCTCGAGTTTATTATGCGTTGTTTCGAGTTTAAGAAATTATTTCGTAACTCGAGTTCACTGCTTCCTCTGCGGTTGATGCGATGCTCAGGATTTAAAATTTCACTTCTAAATGTACTTCCTTTATTTTGTTTGTTTTTATTAACTCTATCGTACACAGACAACAAATACAAATAAATCATCTTTATCCATAATATTGTAAACATAAAAGTGTGTTTATTTTTCCTTCTTTCATGTCGGAAGGAACCATCGGACTGACATGATTTATTTACGGGGATAGTCTGGAGAGTGACGTAGGCTACTTTTTATCTTGGAAGAGCATAATAATCCCGCGGGAAAAAAGTTGTATGTGGTTGATAACGGCATTGAGTGACAGCGTGACCGTATATTTACCTTACTGCTTTGTAAATCAGCCGATACTAATCCCACTACCGGTTTACAAGTTCTTCAAACGGATGGGGCTTAAAGCCCATCAGACGACGGACTGCTAACGCAGTATTTCTTTACGTCTGGAGACATCACTCACTGGCAAGAACACAATAATTCTCAAGGTTTTTGTTATGTGGCTGGGGTGTTATTGAGGTGGAGGTACTTCTCCAGTCGGGGTCGACATGTCTCGTTTGCTTAATGGTAGAGTGCACCACATGCAAGAGAGATTGGTTAGCTTTGGATTTAAAGATGATAGATGACAAACAAATACGTCCCATTTTTTTGCGTATAATCATTACACGCCACGATCCGTACACAAATGTGGTCCTGGTGTTATTTTAATTATTTATGGATGCTATTACAAGTTTCATTACTCACACATCTGATGGCCGAGTGTAAAATTATTAATAGGCAATTAGCTAGAAATATTTTACACTGTGAGAATATTTTACTATTCTTGTACAATATTATATTTTCACCAAATCAATTTACAAAGTGGAATTTATTGGTAGAGAATATTATGTTAGTGGTTGTTCAAAGTAATGAAACTCTTGACGTTGCTTGGTATTCACTTTATTCCTAGGAGTAGCTTAACTGTAATACTGACAGTTGAGATCGTTTATTTCACACACGTGTTGTCTGTACGAGCGCTCGGTGTCGAATGCCTGATGCTGCTTCGCTTGGAATGAATGAATTTCGGGGTGTCAGTGGTTCATCAACATCTTTGAACCAAAGCCAACTTCACCTGCACGCGGTGCACCCTGCTGACTGACAAACGAAGCTCTGGCGAAAAGAGAGGTAGGGAGCGTAATTGTAAGCTACCCGACTGGGGAATGTACCTCCACCTCACAGAATACCGCAGCCAAATAACAGTTCCCTTGAGGGCTGTTGTGTTCCTGCGAGTGAGTGAGGTCACCAGAAAGGAAGATGATGATGCAGAAGATGCTGCGATGGCAGCGGGGGTGGCGGCGCGCGAGCGATATTTTATGTTGCGGGCGTTAATGTGGCTACGGTAACCGCTTCACATCAGGCGGGCCGTATGCTTGTCCGCCAACCGACGTAATATTAAAAAAAAAAAAAAAAAATGAAGTTGACGCCCTCCTCTCCACTTCCACCACTCTTGAAGAGTGGCGTGCTTCATCGTGATTGGTCGAAATGCTGGCGCAACGAATTACAAGCTTGGAGTCAAATCAAATCTTTTATACAATGTGAAATCATGACTGTGCATCAAAGACATGCAATCATACGCATAAATACATAATAAATAATTATAAATTATGCTTTTAAATTTAATGATAGCTAACAATTATATATTAGATTTTATATTTATTTATTTATATTTAATATCTTACTTATATATTATTTATTTATATTTAATATCGTCGCCAACTCTTACTCATCCCACTGCTGGGATACGGGTCTGCCCTCAATCGAAAGAGTTTACTCCTCCACGCTGCTCAACTGCGGGTAGGTGAGGCCAGTGTTTTCAAGCCGCCTAGATGCCACTGACTTGGCTTAACGACTGTCATCTAATGACAGTAGCTGGGAAGCATGGACCTCGAGATAAATAAACCAAGGACAGGCTACGGTCGACGTTGCTTCGCTTACGTATTCGATTAGCTATATATTTAATATATTTATTAATTATTAACTCATAGGTATAATAATCTTTTTTAACAATTACATGTATTATATACCTAATAGATTTTCATATTTAAAGTATGTATTACGATTTTAGCATATTATACGTAAATATTAATTAGGTATATTTAGAACAATTCGATTATCTTCATCTATTATTATTCTTATAATATATTCGACACATTTTGTTATTACTTTATTCAATAACTAGCTTTCGCCCGCGGCTTCGCTCGCGTGACATTCGGGGCAAACACGTGTTTACTCATTAATCAATAGAACTACTCGTGTAAAATTTACAACACATATAATGATATTATGACAATTTAACCCCACCGCACCCCCACAGGGGTGATTTTATGTCATGTCGGTTATGTTGGATTATAAAATAGTTGTTGTTTTCGTAATCGGCGACCCGATAAACCATAGAAACAATACCCATGACGATTTTCAGACTTTTCACCCCGTTTTACCGCTTTAGGGGTTGAATTTTGAAAAATCCTGAAACATGTGTTTACTCATTTATTTATAGAAGTACTCGTGTATAGTTTCGGATAAAATAGTCCAACTAATCTTGATTCCCCATACAAACTTTGGATCCCCGTTTCACCCCGGAATCATTATGGTTCTGCATCAGGTGTTCCAAATCTTGTTTTTATACCTCAACAAAAAAGGTTCATCAGGCTAAACTACTTTTGCTAAGGCGTCATTTTTATATTTCTTATAGTTTAGCTGAACCATTATGGTTCTGCATCAGGTCAATCTTGGATTTTTAAACCGAGATGGATATTTCGTGTCCGCGTTTTCAAATCGATGCCATTTTCGTAATTGACGTCTCAGAAAACCATAGAATCGACCCATATTGATATTATGACATTTCAACCCCATCGCACCCCAACAGGAGTGCTCTTGTGTCACGTCGATTATGTTATATTACAAAGTAGTTGTTGTTTTCGGAATCAACGACCCGATAAACCATAAAAACAATACCTATGACGATTTTCAGACGTTTGCACCTCATTTCACCCCTTTAGGGGTTGAATTTTGAAAAATCCTGAAATACGTGTTTACTCATTTATCTGCAGAAGTACTCGTGTAAAGTTTCGTATAAAATAGTCCAACTAATCTTGGTTCCCCATACAAACTTGGGACCCCCGTTTCACCCCCTTAGGGGTTGAATTTTCCAAATTCCCGTCTTAGTGAGCATCTACGTCCTGAAAGGAACCCCCATAAAAAATTTGAGACTCCTAGCACTTGTAGTTTCTGAGATTTCGTGATGAGTGAGTGAGTGATTTACTCTTTTATATATATAGATAATTGCAATTTATTTGGTTTTCTCTTTCACGAAGAACTGTCCATTTTATTATTATAATCCACAACGTTTACCATATATGCAAAGATTATTGTGTAAACGCATCTATGTAGGTGAACAGTAGAAAATTTATTTGATACATCCGTCATTAAAACATGAAAGTAAAAAAATATAAGACGCGAACTATGCCAGCGACAAGACGTACAAAGTTGCAAAGCTGATAGATAGTTGCATTGATTTACTTGCATTTGGTGCACTTGTCTGACGAGCTGTGCCTTGTCGACGATGCTATCAGTTGCGACACTGCTTTCGTAGACTTTACCTGGCTCGGTCCCATACTTTGATGAATGGTGTGGTTTGACGTTACATCCTTCTTTGATTTCTGATTACTATATTATTAACTTGGTCTAGAACCTCTTTTTATACTACTTCGGGAGGAAAACAAGCAAATGGCCCGCCAGATGTAAAGCGGTTACCGTGGCCATTTAAATGCTCACAACAAAAATAATTGCTTGCGCGCCGTAACCCGCATTGCCAACACTTTACTCCCTGGTGAACTCACTCACTCGTAGGAACACAACAATCCTCAAGGGAATTATTTTTGGCTGCGGTGTTCTGTGAGGTAGAGGTTACTTCCCCAACCGTACCTGTTTTTGCCAGTGCATTGTTAATCTATCAGTAGGATGCAGCACGTGCAGGTGAAATTGGCTTTCGATCAAAGATGGCATTGAGCCAGTTTTATCATATGGTTACTTATTATTTTATTATATAGATACGGACAAAGCTGGACATTGGATTGGACACTGGATAAAACAATACGTGATACGAATCGTGGATAAAAACTAGTCAAGGATAATAAATAAATAATACAATAAATAGTGACCTACTTCAAATCTCTGCTAGCACCGAAGAAGAAGCTCTTTTTAAAATACTTACATATCTACTTTAATTATTGTTGGGTGTCGAGTAATCGTGCGACGAACGGCCTGCTTGTTTATAATCATATTAGGTTGGGGAAAAAGTCTTTTCGTATTTTATATGAAAATTCAAAACATTTTTTAATAAAGTTTATTTACATTTAACTAAAGTATGTAGGTGCCATTTTGTTCGATAACTTTTTGCCATCTTGTAGGTAGAGACATGATCCCATTACTATAGAAACTTTGGGACTTCTGTGCAAAAAACCACGACAAGTGGTTTTGGCAGTCTTCTCGTGATGTTAACCTGACATTGCCTAAAGAATTCTGAAGAGACCGAAACAGGTGGAAATCAGAAGGTGCAAGGTCAGGACTATACGGCGGATGCATTAACACCTCCCAGTCAAACTCTCTTAATTTTTGCTGAGTGGCTAAAGAAGTGTGAGGTCTAGCGTTATCATGATGAAAAATCACACCCCTTCTGTTAATTAATTCCGGCCGCTTTCTCTCAACTTTTTGCTTTAATCTCATCAGTTGTTCACAGTAGAGTTCAGAATCGATAGTCCTGCCTGGCGGTAAGAGCTCATAATGAATAATGCCCTTCCAATCCCACCATACACACTTCATCACCTTGTTGCGGGTTAACCCGGGTTTTGCCAGAGTCTGTGAAGCCTGACCGGCCTTTGACCACGACCTTTTTCGCACGTTCTTGTCGTACGTGATCCACTTTTCATCACCAGTTATAAGCTTTTTCAAAAACGGTTCGCTTTCATTACGTCGTAGTAAAGAATCGCAAATGAGTACACGGTTCATTAAGTTTCTTTCAGTGAGATCGTGAGGCACCCAAATATCGAGCTTTTTAGTGTACCCAGCTTTTTTCAAATGCGCCAAAACTGTTTTGTGGTCAATTCCTAATTCTCCAGCTACGTCGTAACTACTGATCTTGCTCCACTTTTTCAAAAATGGCATCCATTTTATCCGTAACAGGGCCACCAGAGCGACGTGCAAATTTCACATCAAAATTTCCTGATTGAAAACGCTTAAACCAAATTTGTGCTACTCTCACAGACACTGCACTAGGTCCATAAACGTCACAAATTTTTTTCGTAGCTTGCGTTGCATTTTTACCTTTTTTGTAGTAAAATTTTAAAATGAATCGAATTTCTTCATTAGATTCACTCATCTTGACAGTAAAAAAAACAAATGAAAATCACACATTTACTTAATTTGAATTTGGAATTATCTTTTTTAAAATTTAAACTTTTTAAAGATATCAAAACCTGCCAGATACAAATGGTATAACCAAAGAGATTTTATTACAAGTTCATACATACTATAATGCGAAAAGACTTTTTCCCCTACCTATTATATGAAAATGCCTTCTCTTTCGTTGTCAACAGAGATAGCGAATACGGAATCCGATCGAGTATCAGATCCAAAAGGATTTCTGCCCCCTTACCACCATCTCTTATTGCGATTCAATAATTGGATAGATTGCTTATTCATACCAATGAATAAGCGACTCTATTCCATTTAAAATAGAGTCGCTTATTCATTGGTATGAATTAGCAATCTATTCAGTTATTGAGTCGCAATAAGAGATGGTGGTAAGGGGGCTGGACTTCCTCAGTGTTGTTGGACTCTGAGTGGTTATTGCGAGTTTTTTGTTCGCGTTCGACCATGTCAACGTAAACAAACCGACAAAATAGAGAAGAACTCTCATGTTGTGAAACTTCTTTCACATAATGCGAACCAAGTAGCTTAGGTTTTCACTCTACTGTTGAGATTCCCTTCGTTATATTTAATATGTTAATATTGATTGCCTATTCATTCAACGTTAAAACATTTCATTAACTGATATAGCATTTCGAACATAATGCTAAATCATTGTGGATGGAATTAATGCATGAACAGTTACCTTTTATGTATTAATAATTATGGCTGGAGGGCGAGCGAAATGTGCGAGTGGTATCAACAGTGAACAACAATATTTATGGGAGTAACTAAACATAATTCGTCGGTCGATAACCGTATCGTAACCAAGGGTACAAATATCCAAAATAGGATACATTTCGCTTTATGTGTACACGCACTATGTGCAGTAAAGTTTAAATAAATGAATAGATTGTATAAGAGTTCGACGACTCCTCTTACTTCAATCTTTTGCACCTTGATAAAACACCCAGGAAGGTAAAATATCTCAGGCATTTGAATAAAAGTGAGGCACTGGTTAATAATATTCACTGCAACCCGGCTATCGGGAATGTGAGATCATAAATATAACGGGTGTTCATTTCACTCATAAAACGAAGTTGATTTCGATTCAGCTCTTGTATAACTTGGTGCTGCTGTCGTCCACCAGTCATCTCACCGGCTGGCGCACTGTTTTACATATACCTGCTACCACCCATCATAGCTTTTAATTCGCTATCGACTTCAATGTACCACATCTTTGACATACGAGGCTCTGGCGAAAAGAGAAGTAGGGAATAGCGTATTTTTTAAGCTGCCCGGCAGGGGAAGTACCTCCACCTCACAGAATACCGTAGCCAAATAAGTATTCCCTTGAATATTGATGTTTTCCTACGAATGAGTGGGATCACCAGAAAGAAGGCAACAGATCGGCGGCCCCTTGGTGTTGCTGATCTCCATGGGCGTTGGTGACTGCTTTCCATCAGGTGACCCACATGGAAAATTCGCTCACCGCACACCGGCACCTCCGCTGTTAACGCAACATCCTCTACGTCTGATTACCTCGATCACTCGAGAACATAACAATCCTCAAGGGTCTCGTTATTTGCTTGCTGTCTTACCCTTCTTCTGTTTCGCCAAAACCTCGTTACCTACTACCTAATCGTTAGGATGCACCATGTGCAAGTGAAACTTAGGCTTCACGGGGTGTAAAGACACCTCATGTGTTAGTTTGGATAATGCTCGATGATTGGTATTTCTTCAGTTGAATTTATTTTTGAGTACCCTGACCCTTATAACCTTTTTATATTTTTTTATACCACTATGGTCACAACCAAGCATACGGACCACCTGATGCAAAGGACGTCAGCAACAACATGCGCGTATCGGACCCTGTAAAACCTCTTGTCGAAGTACCACATGTTGTAGTCTCCTGGGAAAACCTCGGCAGGCAGTTGATTCCACAGCTTTAATTATTTCACATCCCGTCGTCGTTCCAAAATATATAATACTCGTACATGTAGAAAAGGCACCAATCCTGAATTATATCTAGGAAGTAATTTCACGGTGAAGACGATTGGCAATAAATTTTAACGACACATCACTTAATAAATAAAGCCCTTTGGAAATATTTTGAAACCTGCCGTTAAATAACCGGATATAGCTAGTATCCCATTAAGGAACGTAACTCTCACGTAATGTCCATTGTGGTCGTCTCGTTGCACAAATACCCACGAATACAAACTAAACTCTATCATTGGGATAATTTAGAGTATGGCTCCATAGTACTATACTGAAAACAGTAGGTTAACACAATTTAACCCCTTCGGACCTGATTTAATCATTTACATGGGAAAAAATATTTGCAATGTTTTTCTGTATGTTTAGGCTCTATGTAACGAATATATGCAAAAAAAATATGTTATTTATTCGTATATTTTTGGAAAATCCAGTGTCCACTGAAATGGACACCGGGTCTACAGTGATACATTTTTCACCATAATTTATGACTTGAAGAGTTTTATATTAAATTAAAGTCACTGTTATAGTATATATTTAATTATAAAAGTATCATTAAAATATACAGGAAAAACATTACAGTTTTTGATGAAACGTTCTAAAACAATTTCTGTCACCGGTAAAGCACAAAATATATGTTAGTTACATTTTAGGCAACACATGAGTTTTCCCCTTACAATCACGTTTTTTACATCTTGTTGCATCTTTTTTATCGTCATATTCTGGTAGGTGATCGACAGTAACGTATTGGATTTCTTCCGCTGGTCTTATTTCTCTGCAACGACGTCGTTTCTTGGTGCTTAGAATATTTATAGGACTGCTATTGCCGGAAGATAGACGTCCTTTTTTTCTCGTTATTAGTGGTTGTCCCATTTTTATAAGAGCATCTGCCACGCGCTGTCGAAAATGCAACAGATCCAAAATATCTTTTTTTTGGTATATTGCAAACTTTGCTATCCTCTTGATATTCTAACCAGCTATTCGTTAGAGCTAAGTCGATAGCGTGGAATATCATTCGCAAAGTCCATTTCTTAGACCTAATGAAAATACGGTACAGACTAATCAAATGATCAGTCTTGTCTACTCTGCCCATGCCATCATTATAATATAATTGGATAAGTTCAGGACGTGGAATAGTTATGTATTCTTTAGATAATTTGTTCCATCGTCGCGCCAAATCTTGATTTCCTATACCAACAAAATTCGAGGCTAAGACCACACCTTTTGTCCATCCACTTGACGATCACTACATTCTTAGTATCATTGATGACTTGTTCGGAATATCCTCTCGCCTTTTCCCCCCCTTTCCTATCAGATAATAATGGAGGCTTTCCAAATCTATCTAATCTGATTGTTGATACTACGTCAGAGAGTGGGGCGGTCCAAGTGAAATTCGGTACCTCGAATGGAAGATCTTTTCTCCATACTAAGTCTTGTTTTCTTTTTTTTTATTTACTTGGTTCAGCACTAGACCCTGGTTGCTCTTCCAATTCATCTTCTACATCACCTTCTATTGCTGGTGATTCGTTAGGATGTATAATGGCACTACCTACACGAGCCTCATTTACTAATGTAGCTGATAATATCTCGTCGTCACTTTCTTCATCAATATCCGAATCCATGCCATTTTCTAGTACCTATGGCGAACAATACATTAATATCTTTTTGTTTAGATAAATCCATGGCTTAAATAAAACAAAATAATATTGTAGTTTTCGACACAATAGATATTCGGTAGAAATGTATGTTACGACTATAGAGACCCGTTGTCCACTGAGATGGACATACGAAAAAATACATATTTCTCAAATAATACACATTATTTTGAATGTATAAAATCATAATACTAATCAATATACATGCATTACTCATAGAAAAAAATAACAACAATAATAACATAAGGAATCCTAAAAAAATAAAATAAAACTAAAGACTTACTTGCTCCCGGCGTAATTTTGACTATGGTCAACACTTGACGGTATATTTTGACCTACTTATATAATAATTCTTTGTTCTATGTTTATAAGGTACATTCTTAGATTCGTTCCAAGTGTAATGTCATGCTTACATTAAATGTTTTATAAACATACAGTATGTTATGATAGTTACTAAATCATGTCCATTGAGATGGACACAGGGACCGAAGGGGTTAAGTAAGTCTTTTTGTGTTCCAAAGAGGGAATTCCTAAGGTGGTTCTAAATTTGATGGTAAACTAAAAAATGTTATTTCCTTCTCGGACGGTTAATTGCATTCTAATGGGATTTTTACCGGAAGCTGCTTATAGAATTGTAAAAAAAATAACTTAATACAAATTGAAGATTATTTTACTATACCACGCGGACGAAGTCGCGTATAATAGCTAGTTTCAAATATTTTATTTGTTCCAATAAAGGAATTTCTTCTAGCTAATACATATATTCGTATATTCATAGCATTCCAGCCATGGAACTTAGCCAGATAAATACATATCTTCTCAATGCGACAGCCAGCTTAATGTAAATAAGTTAATTCAACTTGAGATAAATCTTATTTAACTCTACTGATTTTCATTACTAACTTTCAACTTCTACTTTACATTAATTGAATGTTTTTTCTTGTACAGTCAGTAAAAAGTCAAGTCTTGGGATTTTTCTCTACTTTTAAAATCAGTAGCTTCTATATTATTTCGTCAAGCCAGCAATACATAAATGATATCTTAAGATACCTTTATTCTTTTACTTATCTCATAAACTGACTGTATCAACTGCTATAGGAATGTCTCAAATGCAGATCACAAAGCATCTAAAAGAGCAAGCTATTTCTTCACTCGGCATATCAAATTTTTCCAATAACACGCAACCATTTAGCCGTAGTGTAGGTAAATTACTTTTTATGTCATATAGATAAGAATGTACTACTGGTAATCTTATAACTGTGTCCACGGGCAATATAATTACGCCATCTGGTGTGGTGTGGGGACGAACAGCGGCTCAGCCATCAATCTTACCGTAACCGTCGCCAGATGACGCGGCGCTTTACTTGCGTTTCGCTTTGTATGCGATGTGACATGCGGCCCCACGAAATGATGATAACATTATTTAGCCATCGCGGGGGATTGAAGTTGATTTAATATTGATGCGTTCGTCTTATCTACTGATAAATCAATTAGCTGTTAACTAAATTGTAATTATACGTCAACATATTGAAAATTATAATCTAAACCAAAACTGCATATGTTTAAAATTAATGTGTTAAAAATAAAAATTAGAATTGCAATTTTTTCTTATTATTATTTAAATAGTTGTCTTGGCCAGCTTGCCAGATAAATATTTTTTGAAAAATGGAAAAATTCGTGGGTTGAAATCCCACCTAGGGGGGCAGGCGAATTTTTAAATTTTTCAAAAAATATGCAATTTTTTCTGTTAGCCAAATAAATAAATTAATCACTCTTTTCTAAGCATTTTCTACAGGTCTTTATGTTAATCCAGAACTAATTCGATTCAGTTTAGTAAATGTAATGCCGTTTTTAATTGTTTGTAGGTATATATATTACTAGCTGTCCCGGCGAACTTCGTACCGCCTAACAGTCAATGAATGTCGTGATGTACATATATATACGAACAAAATTTATGATTTCTTGAAATTAATACAATGAATAATAGAAAATAATAGAGAAGCACGATGGCGTGAGGCACGTGTCAGTCTAATTGTACACGCAAGTTAAGCAACGTCAACCGTAGCCTGTTCATGGATGAGTTTATGTTATCTCGAGCTCGTCCGTGCTTCGGAAGGCACGTTAAGCCGTCGGTCCTGGTGTTTATCATTAGATGGCAGTCCTTAAGCCAAGTTAGTGGCCCAACCCGTAGTTGAGCAGCGTGTTGGAGTATGCTCTAAACATCTTCGGTTGAGGGAAGACCCGTATCCCAGCAGTGGGTAAATAATAAGTTCAGTACTTTACAAAGTCACAAAAAAAGTACCAATTGACAACAATAAATATTTCAATCCACAAAACAAATCACAGACAACATTCGCGATGTAAAAGTGAGACCAATCGATTTGACATTTACATACCAATCAATAAATATTCCAATCCTTTTTAACTGGGACTATTTGTATGGAAAAACGTTTTTTTCTTTTAATTCTTTCGTCAATTTTTCAATGTTTTTAATACTTTCCCGACCAAGACACGACATTATTTTATATATAATATATAAAATAATGTCGTGTCTTGGTAGTAATAGATTTATGGAGCTTGATTTAAATTTCTGAACGCACGCATAAATATTTTAGAACCAATAAATCAGCCTGGCGCAACTCAAAGTAAAAAAACGACTCTATGAATCGGAAGCTAATTTGGTACAAATTCTGATTGTTTTCGCTTCCATTTCATACATATTAGAATTACGCTATTTGTATGGCACATCCGTCTCTTAAAACGTAGTGGTTACATTCTCTTTGCAATAAATATTTAAATCCACAAAACTGTTTTCAAAACAAATCACAGCCAACTTTCAAGACGTAAAAATGAGACCAATAGAGTTAACATTTGTTTTTAATCTATGACATTTGTTCTATAATGAGCTTAATATACATTTCTGAACGCACGCATACATTTGGCGTACGCACGTACGACAACGTCACATTTGACAGCTACGACAACATAGTAAAAGAAAAAACATTTTCCCATACAAAATGTTCGTGACATTTTGTATGGGAAAATGTTTTTTCTTTTACTTTATTTTTTCGAGAATTTTCCAATGTTTTTAAGAGTTATTCTGCTATTCGGGACGGAAACAAATCCAACAAATCAAAAACCATGGCAATCGGTCCAGCCGTTCTCGAGTTATAAGTGTTGTAACAAACACGACTTTCTTTTATATATATAGATATACTATGTGTACTATTTGTATTAAGATAATCATTAAAGACTTGGCTAGAACTAGTTCTGTGCATAAATTAAATTAAAGCCATTTAGTTGCCTGATTGAGAGGAATTTTCATAGAATTTACCTACCTATTTTTTATATATATGAGAATCAGAATCAGAATCAGAATCAATTTATTTGTTTATTTGTTGAGTGGGGGGCAAACGAGAATGTGGGTCACCTGATGGAAAGCAATCACCGCCGCCCATGAAGATCATCAGGTGTCGCCTATCAGCCCTCCCTCGTTCTTACATTCTGGTGACCTCACACACTCGCAGGAACACAACAACCCTCAAGGGTATTGTTATTTTGGCTGCGGTATTCTGTGAGGTGGAGGTACTTCCCCAGTGGGCCAGCTTATACATACAGACGTTACGTCTTACCTCTCTTTCACCAGAGCCTTGTTTATCTATCAGCAGGATGCACCACGTGCAGGCTTATACTCTAAGATGGTGAGTAACTTACACCCCGCATTATGAAGATTCTCAAATTGTGTCAATTTATTTGAACGATTCTGAGCTGGCTTTAATATCAGTTCTTTACAGTGTACATATAGTTTACAATATCAAAAAAATCGCAAACTTGCAAAAACGCTGATATCATCATAAACGATGTGATTGTCTTCTACATACCGGCTAATTAGCAAAGATCCATTGATACAATTGTTGTTTGAGCGACAATTGATTCATCAAGTCGCACGGTTTTATTTGATTTGATCTAAACTTTGACTAGGTCAGTACTTATTGTGGTGACTGATTGACCTACGGGATACCCGTACCACAGTATAAGTAACTACGCCGAGGAGTCCCATGGAGGCGTGTAACATCTCCGTGCTTTATGACAGTTGTCGGGCCAGGCTGTTGTCATTAGATGATTGTCAAGCTAAGTCAGTGGTCTTTAGGCGGCTTGAACACAGGCCTTCGACAACCTGCAGTAGTGCAGCGTGGTGGAGTATGCTCTAAACCCCTTCGATTGAGAGGAGAAATGTAAACCGACAGTGGAATGATCATGGGTTGATGCCCATGTGTACATAATAAATAAATAATAAAGACAAATTACACAGCGCCATCTAGGCCCAAAGTAAGCGAAGCTTGTGTTATGGGTACTAGACAAATACATACTTATAATACATAGAGAACACCCAGACCAAGACAAACAGACATGTTCACAATGTTTGTCCTATGTGGGAATCGAACCCACGAGCGTTGGTGTCGAAGCCGCGTCATTGACCGCTACGCCACCGAGCTCGACAAATAATAGTAGTTAGACACATTAATTGAAGCAGGTAATCTTAAACTTTATTCTTAGTCTAACTAGGGAAATCCAAAGGCATTTCCCTAGTTAGACTAAGAATAATTAGCAATACTTCTCATTCGCCAGAGCCTCGTTTGCTATTGGGCAGGGTGAGGTTGGCTTTGGCGTTGATGTTGAAAACCGGTTCCGCGGTTTATAAGTACCGTTGCAGCACGATTTTTCCGGTGCAAATCGATCATATGTATCTACTTAGATAATATCTGGCCTCGGTACGGTAATGACATAGACGCGCATGCCGTCCGCAGTCCTCCATCATCCGCCGTGCGCCGGCCAAAACACAGTAATGACGGCAAATACTTGCTCTAACATAATATAGAAGCTGAACAGTAAGAACTTACTCAGAGGAAATTAAGCAACGCACTGCCCTAAAGACCCTATGGTTTCTCGTTGGAGTTGGCCAAAGCGGTGAACTATAGAAATTGGGCGTACAGCATGAAGTCCGGGCATTACTGCGATTTTTTATGTCCGAAAATCTGTTTAAATCGACAAACATTTTCAGCTTAGTCGGTAGTGCTTTAGGGTCTCTATCGGCTATACCAAACTCGATTACCACTAATATAAGCAGGAGTTTTCGCAATCAAAAAATTTGATGAGATGCAGCATAGACGGTAGGCTCAGGGAGCCGAGGTTTGTTGATAAGAAAAAAACAAATAGTAAAAATATTGTTCAAAGAAACGAATCTGTTATGAGCAGACGCCTTTTGTTAGATTCTTGGACATGCCGTCGTTGACTGCTTCAAAACTGACTCTTAGCAGGAAGGAACTCCCTATAAAACAAATTTGTGAATATAAGTAGATACTTTATTCTCTGAAAGTAGATCAAATGAAATTCCATTGCACACTTACTATATATTCATTCTTTTTCTTCTATTATATATATTGTTAATCAATACGTTCATTCATTTTCTATTGCTTTTTATAAATCTACCAGGTATATAAATTGTAAATAGTCTTTGCTACCAACTATCGCAAAATATTAAGTTGGAGTAGAACAAAATAAATTTACAATAGCTTTTTTAAAATAATATTAGCTATATTTGCCTATACCGTTTTATTAATATGGAAATATTATATACATCTAAGTATAGAATATATTCATATAGCATAGTCAAATACATACTCGTAACAATGTCAATGTCTCCAAAAGCGCTCTTGAACCAATTTTCGGGTTGGAGTTCATTAAGTGCGCAAGGAAGTCTACATCAGTTTCTGAGTCGCCTCGTCTTGAAACTTTCCCTCGGTCGCGGTCGGTATATCACTGGAACTCTAAGCCTCTGTTCGCGTGCGTGCCCCCATGTTTTTGCTTTATGCTTTCTCTATACTCGTAGCAAATTAACCGAGCTTGTATTATAAAGCAAACGATTAATGAATGTGCGATCGAGGTCAACATTCTATCAATTTAATAAGTATGTATTGACTTATTCCGTCTTAATTACAGAACATAGTTTGCCGACACGATAGCCCTAAATAACAATTAGATGCAACGACTAATGTACAATATGTTTAATGAAGGTGTGTATAATTAAGCACAGTTATGGACTACGTCTTGGACGCGAAAAGAATAGTTAATTAACTCATCATCATTATTTCAGTTAGGCCGTCCACTGCTGAACATAGGCCTCCTGCAAGTCGTTCGCAATGATCGGTTTTGTGCTATTTACATACGAGTATATCGGTTTCCTGCGATCTTTCCAGATTGTCGGTCCAATAGTGCGCTATATTTTCGCAATTGTCATTCCAGAATCTTTTTGCCTGTGTGCTATGTAGCCTGCTCATTTGCCACTTCAGCCTGCTAATACTCAGAGCTATGTAGGTAACACTGTTCTGTGACAGTTACACTCATTCCTGAATTTATCAAGCTACAGAAAGAGAGAGTAGAGACACTCCGAGTATAAGCCCTCTCCATCGCACGCTGCCCAATTTTATGCTTCCGAATGAAACCCATGTATGTGTACCGTATGTTATCATTGATAAACGCTGGTCAATGATGAATACAAAAAGCTTATTTTTGTAAGTACTATAACATGAATAACAAATAAAATGGTTAGTTTTATTACAATTTATGTTACATTACATAATACCTAATTTTTTTTCTACTAATTCTCTACGACGATGATTCGTATAATAAATGTATTCGTGAATGATATACTACGTAGTTATATTGACGAATTTTACGATAGGGCCTATATCTACTTTGACGATCGACTTATACACATATATATGCATAGGTTAACGAAGTCTAGATTCTTAAACATAGCATAAATATTCTTGAGTCAGTGACTTTTAATTCAGGATTCACATTTTGCTAACGATTCCACTATCCTTAGGTACTTACTGCACGGCGCTTGCTCTGTGCCGCGGTAATGACTGTTCTCAGCGACGGCAAATAGCAGGTTGTCCGCACGCGCCGCGATTTACCCGCGCATTACCGCACTCGACGCAACGTTACATTACTTACGAAAGAAAGACATTACATACTATTATACTCAAAATTAAACACATTCTCAAGCAACGCAAATGATATTTCTCAAGTAATACATGGAATATTTATGTTCAATTATCAAAACCTATAAAAAATATAAATAAAAAAAAATTCTGGACAATTTACACAGCGCCATCTAGTCCAAAATTAAGCGCAAAGCTTGTGTTACGGGTACTAGACAACTGACAAATGTACTTAAATACATTTTTTTTTTGTAAATACATATTTATAATACATAGAAAACACCCAGACCAAGACAAACAGAAATATTCATGCACACAAATGTTTGTTTTGTGTGGGAATCGAACCCGCGACCTCGGAGTCAAAGTGGCCATTGCTAACCATTTGACCACCGAGCTCGTCAAATGTTCGTCTATATGGGTTACTGATATGGTCGGATGGCAGACAAGCATACGGCCCGCCTATATGAAATATCGCTCACGCGCAACCACCCCCGCTGCCAATGCAGCAACTCATTTCTCTATGGTGACCTCACTCACTCACAGGAACACAACAACCCTCAAGGGAATTGTAATTTGGCTGCGGTATTCTGTGAGGTGGAGGTACTTCCCCAGTCGGGCACCTTACAAATACATACGTATTTGTAAGGTGTACCTTACGTCACCTATGTTGTGGTAACGGATAGGAAAATTACTAAATAAATATACTATTATATCAATAAATATACTATTTTTTTAATCTATAGGTGCTTTTAACAACAAAAAAGCAAATAAAAGAATAAATTTAAGAAGAAAGGAAAAAAAGCTTTTACAATAATAAATTAAAATTAGAAAAGTCTGTTCATGAATAAAGTTGATTTAAAAAAAAAATGAAACCGACTTCAGTTGGCGAGTGCAGCTTATTGGTGGTATTCCCCGGCAGACGCTGCTGCCCGTCTTCCGGGAGAAAAGTTATTGCATGACACAAGATTCCTTAGTCGCCTTGACCGACATCCAGCGCAGAGCAATGTGGCTGCAATTCTATTCTAAATATTTTTTGAAAAATGGAAAAATTCACCTGCCCCCCTAGGTGGGATTTTAATTTTAATCCCACCTAGGGGGGGCAGGTGAATTTTTCCATTTTTCAAAAAATATTTATCTGGCAAGTTGGCCAAGACAACTATTTAAATAATAATAATTCTATTCTAGGCAACCACAGGGCAAATTTAATGGTTTCTCTTGATTTTTCTGGGATCCCATCATCAGACCCTGACTTGGTGAATATGGACCACCTCGCAATTACCTTTTCAAATAAAAAAAATAAATTTGACCATACGTGCTTATAAAATTTAAGGGTTTCCCTTGATTTCCCTGGCATTCCATCATCAGATCCTGACTTGCTGAATATGGGACCACCTTGCGATCATACCCTTTCAAATAAAAAAAGAATTATGAAAATCGGTTCACAATTCGCGAAGATATCGAATAACATACATACAAAAAAAATATTCAGTCGAATTGAGAACCTTAAAGTTGTTAGGTTTAAAACACGATATCTTTTGCCCGATATGCTGATTTACAATGTGTTTTGTTGTCTATCAGTTTTAAAATCGTCATCAAACCTTATTCATCCCACTGCTGAGATGTGGGTCTCCCCTCAATTGAAGGGGTTTAGATCATACTCCACCACGCTACTCGACTGCGGGTTGGCGGAGGCCAGTGTTTTCAAACCGCCTAAAAGCCACTGACTTGATTTAACGACTGTCGTCTAATGACAACAGCCTGGACCGACGTAAGACGTGCTCTACGAAGTACGGAGGAGCTCGAGATAAATAAACCCATCCATGGACAGGCTGCGGTCGACGTTGCTTAACTTGTTTGATCGCTTATATGAAAACGCACAACATCGCCATCGAAAAAAAAAATCGTGCATTTTTAAACTATTAAAGTATAGGCTAACAGTACAAATCTATTTCAAGTAATTTATCGCCATCTAGAGATCTTCAATCGTATACATCTGTCGAAACTAGTCTATTTCCTATTATAGCCATTGACATTACAGTTATTTAACATACTAGACTACATATTCGATATATATTTTCATGTTATTGCTTTTTTGCACCTACTGTGCCCAGAAATTAAGGACATTTGAATAAATTAAAGATTTTTATAGCTGTATAAAAAGTAATGATCAGCGAGTTCGACATTTATGATTTTTTAATTATGTCCCATGGAGGCGGCGATGAGCCGACATTCTTCAATGTTATTAGTTCGTTCGTAACATCGTCATTTTTATGAATAACTTAATTCAAATGTAAAAGCCGCCTTTTGAAGATAAGAATTGATTTATTTGTTTGCGTGTACTTCCTTATTAGAAATGTCTCCATCACAGTGCCAACTCACATACATTCCGCTGCTGCGGGATTCAGGTCTCCCTTAAATCAAAGGAGTCTAGGTTGTATGTTACCACGCTGCTCAACTACGGGTTCAAGCCGCCCAAAGGCTACTGATTTGGCTTAACGACTGACATCTAACGACAAGAGCCGGGATCGAGGGCTTAACGTGCCCTCCGAAGCACGTGCACAAAGAACAACGTTTGTGTTACATAAAATGGATCAGGATTTATGATATTATTTCTGCTCCAAAAGTTAACCGCGGCGTTAACTTCTCTCGAGAAAATAACCGCGGTGTTAACTTTTCGAGAGAAGTTCACTTTGATCACAAACAATCGTCTGTGTCCACTCCGATACACGATTTCTACGATACGTGTGAGTACGATCACTAAATACTACTAAATGGATTTTCATACGGATTAATAGACGAAATCATTCATGAGAAAGGATTAGATATAGAGATAATTCATTAGGGGTCGAATCTATTGACACCTTAACAAAGTCAGATGAATAGCTTAGGCGCTAAGGAGGAACATACGTAAATGCATTAACATAGATTGCTAAAATTTTGCAATTCATATTATTGGAATCTATGTGTTAGGTTACAACTCAATGTTTTACGTCCCCAATAGTGTTAGAGTTAGAGACTTAAAAAACCGTGGTGCACGGCAGTTGAGTTTCACTTGACTAGCCATCTCTTTAGGCTTTTAATGCCTTATTTGCTATATTTCTGTCTCTCACATTGCTAAAAGAGAAAGTCAAATTCTAAAAGCTACTTACTCCTACTAATTTCTTCTGATTAAATTCGTTGTGAGTTCTAAGGCAGCCGTAGTCTTACCCCCGGAACTGCAATGGACTTCACTATTCATTGCCTTTTTGTTGGTCGTCGTTGTTAATCCTGGCTACACAGGAGACACAGTGGTGGAAATGTGTGGAGTGCCCCCGACCCGTTAAAAAAAAAGACTGCTATAAACCATAACCCTTTCTTTTGGCTCCGCCATAGTCGGGTAAGAATGTCGAAAAAATCATGCCGGCAGTTTTACTGGCGTGTGATGTCTCTTTCTACGACGTAAGCAAGTAATATAAAATTAAAATGCTATACAGAATGGCATACAGTTATAAAAAGCAGTTGTAATAAAAAGCCTGACAATAATACGATCAAAACATGCCATATCAGTTCCAAGTGGAGTGAGATCGGGTCCGCAAAAACTGCGGCGCGGTCCGCGGGTGTCACCGAACACTACTTTTTTGGTCCAAGATTAATTGAAGTTCGATATCAGACATGGCCTCGTTTTATTTGAGGTCCTAATAAAAAATGGACTAGCTATTTACTCGTAGTACAAATATATTTCTGACGATCAACTATTGAGTTTCGTCAAAGAATCGGTTTGTACATGTTTTCTTAAAATATAGTTAGTGTCAAACCACACTAAGCCGAAATTCCGCGTGGCTAGGATTGGTATGTATAAAACGCAATGTAATTTTGGTCAAATGTGTCGATACTAATTGAAAAAGTATTGCAGACGTAATGATGCCGAACTTCGGTCGCGTATATTCGGTATAGTGTGTTTAGACATTTATATGTCCGGAGCAAACAGTTTATATGACAGTTAAGAATGATATGACATCAATGAAATTAATTTAATAAACATGTTGGATTAATGGCTAGGAAGGGGCTAAGTGGCTAGTAATGCTTATGAATTTGATTTAAAAGATATAGAATGCTTTCTTAGATACCTATTTTTTTCAACGTATAAAGGCATGTTAAGTTAAATAAAATGTTAAAGAAATAGTGTTGATGGTAAACGCGTCACTTGCGGACGGATTTACATATTTCACTTGTGAAAGAGATATCGGAAATGATATTAATTTCCATGATTGTTTTAAATTTCATGTACCGTGTCATGTAATGAGGGTATGTCAGATGCGTATCGGGTTAACATCTATAGTTAGAAATACATCAGTGTGGAGCTCAGAACAACAAATTGTTCTGAGGTGTGGAGTGTTGCTACGTGACCCTAATGTCTCTATAAACGTGATATGATTTTCGCGTATCAGAACCACAACCCAATTTAATAGCGTGTTATTGCCTTAGGGTACGTGTATAAAGAACCCGGTTACTAGCTTATAGACTTATATCGTATAATTTAATGAAGGAAACCCTCTATGTATGTCTTAGATTACACGATAAAATATAAAGGTATATATATAATACAACAATACGTTAACTTATCCTGACGTATACTTAATTACTAGTATATAATATACATTCGTATATTATGTAATAAAACAAAAGGGGTAAATATAAATAAAAGTAATAAATAATTTTCTCTGTATCATTATAATTATTTAAATAAACTAGAACGGAGTTACATCATACCTTGTTATCACTTCAACAGCACACAGAAGTAAAACGTAGAGATTAATTGCACAGTGCACAGAAGACTGGCTCGATGATGGCGGCCAGCCTTTTCATGACGTTATTTTTCCTGCAGCAGGGCGCCAAAATAGAGTAGTTATAATAATACACATTTTGATTACACCAGTCTAAATTGCTAAGGTATACAATAGAATCCATTTTTAATATGAGTTTTATAAATTCATTCATACCGAATTAGACGGAAATATCAACGGCCATAATAGCAACGGACGAATTTGCTAAAACATACAATATCAACAACGAAACAGCCAAACCGAAAAACCGAAAATAATTCGAATCATAATACGATTATTTTTATTGTCAGATTTACTTAGAATAATCTGACACATGCACCGTTGAGTTTGGATACGTAGAGTTATTTTCTATATACTATGGTAGAATTCTAGTCACAGATATACACGTCTGTGTTTTCGACACTATTCTTATAGTCTTATTAAATATCGTGGTCCAGCAAATTAATTTAATTATAAAATGCCCTCGAGTGTCGCGTTTCGTTCGTTTGTCTGACCTTTCTGTCAGTTAAGTTTTAGTAAGCGTCGCTCAAGGCAAGTCGACGAGGGAATCTCACTTTTTGTGCAACGGTTTGATGCAACGAAACGTGCAATTTGTACGCGATCTGCAATCTATCCCCGTATTAAATGATATTAATATTAATTAAGTGCAGTGGAGAGCAAGTTAAGTGTCACTAATGCAAAGATCAAAGTGTCAAGTTTCGTTAGTTCGTTGTTTCTACTATCGTAAGACTTATGTCTTAATTACAATATGCCCAAAATACAGTCTGGCTAGAATATTAAGAGCTAGACAAAGAATTGAATGAATGAATTTCTGGTTTACAAGCCCACTGAACTTTATGGTAATGCTCATTAAAGTGGAAAAGAGAGAAGCGGAGATCGGTTTCGATACATTTTACCATACATCACTTCACATAGTGAATAAATTCACTATGTAAAAACCAAAATGCGAGATTATCTCTACTAAGCCTTCCTTATCCGAGTCTGTTCTCTCAAACTCATCTGAAAAACAGAAAGAACCGTGCTTTGTTAAGTTGTTTGGTTGTATTGTTTGCAGGTCACATGTACGGGAGGCGGCGTCGCCATGTCGGCGGTGCTGAGCACGCTGTCCATGATCAGCGGCGGGCGCCGCGCACACCGCAAGCTTGCATCCAGGTAATTATACTGTAATGTCACAGGTATTGTATCTTATATCTTATCTTATATTATATCTTTTGGGAAGCTTCGGCACATCCTCACAGCAGATATACCCCAATGTTTGAAGAGCAAAGTGTTCAATCAGTGCGTCCTCCCCGCTATGACCTACGGTGCAGAAACTTGGACGCTAACCGTTGGGCTGGATCACAGACTAAAAGTCGCACAGCGAGCGACGGAGAGAGCAATTCTTGGAGTTTCTCTAAGGGATCGAATCCGGAACGAAGAAATTCGACGGAGAACCAAAGTGGTAACATAGCTTGGGAAGCTGTGGTTAACGCGGGTTCAATCGACAATCAGATTACCTTATTCAACTCCACTCTTACGCAATTGTACGATCGCCATGCTCCTATTCGACCTGTCCGTGTCAAACACCTCCCAGCTCCATGGCTTACCGAAGAGATTAAATCTGCGATCAGGAAGAAAAATGTTATGAGAGTTAAATTTAAGGCTAACCCCGACAAATACCGCGATCGTTATGTTTGTGCACGTAATAGCTGCAATAGGTTGTGTAGAGAAGCTCAACGACGCCACATTCATAAATCCGTTGAAAATGGTCAACCAGCAAAAGTCTGGAAATTTCTTAAATCATTGGGAGTTGGTAAGAATCAACATAATAATCCTACCAACCTTGACATCGATTCTCTTAATAGGCACTTCTCCTCATCTGCTGCATTTGATAGTGGCATTAAAAATAGAACAATAAATAGTCTTTCCTCGCTAACTCCCAATACTCCTTCCTTTCATTTTAGTCAATTTGCTGATTGTGATGTTAAGAAGAACATAATGTCCATTACTTCTAATGCGGTGGGCGCTGATGACATTGGTCGTACCATGATCCTCCCCATTCTGGATATCCTTCTTCCTATAATTACCTTGATTTTGAATAATTCTATCTCCTCTACCACTTTCCCAACGTTGTGGAAGGACGCTCTCATAATTCCTTTACCTAAGAAAGCAAATCCTTCTTCATTTACCGATTACCGTCCTATATCTATACTCCATTCCTTTCTAAGGTCCTTGAACGACTTGTCCAACAGCAACTCAATGCTTTCCTCTCTAAAAATGATATCATGGATCCTTTTCAGTCAGGCTTTCGTTCTGGCCACAGTACGACCACTGCGCTCATTAAAATTACTGACGATATCCGCTTCGGCATGGAAAACTCCCAGTTAACAGTTCTGACGCTATTAGATTTCAGTAATGCCTTTAATACGGTCGACTTCGACATTCTTTTAAGTTTACTTGGTTCTCTTAACATATCTCCAACAGCAATTGCCTGGTTTCGTTCTTACCTGTATGGACGGCGGCAGCGTGTGCGCATCGAGGATACTTTTTCTTCTTGGTGCCATACGTCTGCTGGTGTGCCTCAGGGTGGCGTGCTATCCCCATTGTTATTCGCCTTATTTATCAACTCTATTGCTTCTAATCTTCGTTCTTCCTACCACCTATATGCAGACGATCTTCAGATATACTCTCAAGCTCATATTGATGATATTTCTACTGCCATAGACACAATTAATGATGACTTGTCAAAGATATCAGAATGGAGTAAGGCTCATGGGCTTATCGTAAACCCTACAAAAACACAGGCTATCATTATTGGCAGTCCTAGATTTATATCGCGAATTAACTGGCCGGACCTCGCTCCTATCGTTTTTAATGGGTCTCACATACATCTTAGCGATAAGGTGAAAAACCTTGGTATATATATGGACAAAACTTTGTCGTGGTTTCCTCAGTTGGCAGAAGTGAGTAGAAAACTATTTGCTGCCGTTGGTTCCCTTAGACGGCTCCAGTATTTTTTGCCTATCGACACCAAGATTGCGCTGGCTCAGTCTCTACTCCTTCCTATCCTAGACTTTGCTGACACTTGTTATTTGGATCTCAATCAAGAACAACTTGATAAGCTAGATAGACTTCAAAATATCTGTATACGTTTTATTTTCGGTCTACGTAAATACGACCACATTTCTCTTATCGATCTCAGCTCAAGTGGCTCCCAATTCGGCTTCGTCGGAATTTGCATATACTTTCTCTACTGTATTCAGTTCTTTTCAACCCTAACACTCCTTTCTACTTGAAAGAACGTTTTACATTTCTCAAAGAAGTCCAAAGTTCCATCTTTCGTAGCACTGTCTCTCTTCGTCTTAAAACTCCTTCTCACTTCACAAAGTTTTATTTCGACTCCTTCTCTATTGAGGCTGTGCGGCTCTGGAATTCCTTACCGCTCCGCATTCGGCAAGCTCAAACACTTACATGTTTTAAAACTAATGTGAAATCTCATTACCTGTCACAATTACTTGATGTTCTGTAAATTCCTGGCATTTTGTAAAACTGTTTATATGTATATTATTTGTATTTATGTTTATGTATGTGTATGTGTGTATATATGTATTATATATATGTATGTATATGTATGTGTGTGTGTATGTATATATTTATATATATATGTGTAGTTGTATGTAATGTATGTGTATTTATTCATAATGTTTTACTGAAGACATTTAATGATTTTTGTTTTATTTTCACTGCGCCACCCACCTGTTCAAATTTGCATTTATACTTTCCTGCCCTAAGGTTGTCTGGAAGAGATTGCTTAGAGCGATAAGACCGCCTATTGTATTATCTTTTGTTTTATTTTGTGTCTGTATTTTTATTTGGTGCAATAAAGCGTTATTGTATTGTATTGTATTGTATAGCTCTCAGAAACATAGCTCTCAGAGTCAGCGAGTTGAAGTGGCGGTGGGCTGGCCACATCTGCCGAGTCAGCGATGGCAGATGGGGGAGGAAAGTCCTTGAGTGGAGGCCACGTATAGGACGACGAAGCGTAGGGCGCCCCCTCTCTAGATGGACTGACGATCTCAAAAAAATGGCTGGTAGCGGTTGGATGCGGAAAGCGGAGGATCGCATATGGTGGAAAGCATTGCCAAACCAACTGCGTATTCTCGCTCTATATCGGCATGATTTGCATTCTGTATAATGCTTTCTGGACACCGAGAGAAGTGTGCAAGGAGGTATGTTCTATTTTGACAGCATAATAACATACAATTTGCTTCTAAAGATAAACACACATGTATTCCAACCGAACGCGCCGAACGAATCGAATTTTAGATTTTTTTATATGGAGCGTACTCACGACTTAGTTTAGTTAGGAATAGTTATTTTTTTATTATTTTAAATAAATAATAAAAAATAACTATTCCTAACTTTGTTCGATTATTAATATAAATAAATATTTTTTCTAAAGTAAAAGTAGGCTAAGTTACTCTTTATTACATCAGCTATCTGCCAATGAAAGACCTGTTAAAATCGGTTCAGCCGTTACAGAGATCACCCGAACAAACAGACAGACAAAAAGTGTAAAAATATTATTTTGGTATATGTACCGTGTATACATCCATATGCATTTAGTAAAAAGCGGTTATTTTAATATTACAAACAGACACTCCAACTTTATTTATCTGTATAGATATGCCACTTAGCACATCTACCCGCCCTTCCCGATTTGGACAATAGGAGTGCGAGGTGTCATAAGATTTCATACAAATAATTCTAAAATTCGTATCATTCGGTTTGTAAGGGTCAACAGCCAACTACGAGTAGTTTGAATTAAAAGAAGCCCAGCTTACCGGTTAGATTACAGTAGATTACAGCCTCAACATGATATGCCGGTCGGCTGACTCTATCATGTTAGAATTATAATACGTGACGCTAGTATATTAAACATATATAAAATATACATGATTTTTTAACTATATAGACCAAAGAATATGATGTAATTATCTAGAGTGAACCAAGAAAAAAGAACAGTTTTATTTTTTCACCCATTTCATGTCGCTACGCTACATAGAATATTGCTCGTTATTAATATGCACATACATACGTTAAAAGCCTACCATAATTTCCTAGTATTATATTTATCTCCGCTATACATTACGAGTATACTATATTACATAACTACAGATATTTCTTCTTTATGTGCTATGCTATGATGATTCTTCGACGCCGATGATCTAACAGCCTTTAAGACTTTACATTTCCAAGCTAAATTATACATAATTTTCCAATGTGTGGTATTTGGACCAAACGCACGAGACCAAAACATTGGTAATGATAGGTGGAGAAGAATGCAGAATATCGGGCGGTGGCCATTCACGCGATGCCCGAGCCCCTGCTCCGGAATGTGCGGACCGAACCCGAACAATTGCTAAGTAGTTTAGGAACCGTAGTGTATAAGCCTCCGCTCCTTTCTATTCTAATGAGCCTCATTAAGGGATCTGTATTCAACGTCCTTAATTATATTCTGGAATTTGAAATGTAATCAGTACGGGCTTTAAGGAAAATTTAAATTAATTTATATATTAACCTTTTGGTCATCCCTCGCGAACTGCTCATTTTTTCGTAGTAGAAAATATTCTATTATTTATTCTAAACTTCTAATATGGATTTATGCAAAAAATCATGGCAATCGGTTGAGTAGTTTTAATAGTGGAACAAACAAACAAACTCAATTCCCCATTCTTAGGGTTCCGTACCCAAAGGGTACAAAGGAGCCCTATTACCAAGGCTCCGCTGTACGTCCGTCTGTCACCAGGCTTTATCTCATGAACCGTTATAGTTAGACAGTTGAAATTTTCACAGATGATGTATATCTATTGCCGCTATAACAACAAATACTAAAAAATAGAATAAAATAAATATTTAAGGGGGCTCCCATACAACAAACGTGATTATTTGCTCGTTTTTGCTCGCAATTGATAACGGCAATAGGTAGACGTTTGAAATACTCACATAATATTTAGTTTATATTCACTTTAAAAATAAATAATGAAATTAAAATTAAACAAATATTTAAGAGGGGCTCCCATACAACAAACGTGATTTTTTTTTGCCGTTTTTATAGATAATGGTACGGAACCCTTAGTGCGCGAGTCCGACTCGCACTTGGCCGATTTTTAATATTCCGACGGACTGGAGCTAGAGACAAACGTTTCTAAAAACAAATACATAACAAATGTCGGAGGTGGTGGAGCAAGAGAAGTCATTATACCACCAAATAGACATATTTCGGTAACATGAATAGTGACAGTTATAGGTGACATAACATACAAGATTATGTGAGTTTTTTATTCATACCACGTCGGTTGGCAGACATGGCCCGCCTGATGTGAAGCGGTTACCGTAGCCATATTAACGCTCGCAATATGAAATATCCCCGCTGCTAGTGCGAAAATAGCTTTCCTTCTGGTGACCTCACTCACTCGCAGAAACTCAACAATTCTCACGAGAATTGTTATTTGGCTGCGGTATTCTGTGAGGTGGAGGTACTTCCCTAGTCGGGCAGCTTACAAATACACAGTATCCTACCTCTCATATTTGTATTCTATTTGTATTGAAAACTCATATCTATGTGAACATCAAAAATCACACGTGTATTATTATGACAATTTATATGTTTATTTGTTATTATGTACGAAACAGCTGTTAAACAATGATAAGATAGTTCATCTTGGGTACTATTTGCTTAGTAACCAAATCACAGTTTTGATTTCGAATAGTGATTTATTTACCTAGATTATTTACCTAGCTAACATGAAAATAATCCACTAAAAGTATAAATATAACTAGTATAAACGGGATTATATCTACTTATATATGTATACAAGTAAGTATATGATTATAGTTACATAATCCCCTTTGTTTTCCTATTGTAATCGCATGTAATCTAACCTTTAATCCAACTGAACAAAAATAACGAATTTCACTACAAAATCAGATAACGTCGAGGCCTATTTCAACTTTCAACGAAAAACAATACGGTGTTCCGTAAGCGAGGGCGGGGTTGAGAAACTGCACTCGTCGCGTCCGCGTCGTGTATTTACTCTTAATTATAAATTTAATTAACATTACATGTAGAAGATAATGTCATTATATTATTTGTTGCTACACTTGTCCTCGCGGTCATCTGCGAGTCTCACACACTATTCGTGGGTAAAGAGTAAGTTAATCACAAATCTGGTTATCTTTTTCAAAGTTTGCTAAAGTGCTATTAATACATACATACGAGTACCTATTACCTACGACATGACATATTTGAGTGCAGGGAGGGGAGCGAGCAGAAAAGAAGGAGATGCTGCGTTGGCAGCGGGGATGGCGCGCGAGTGATATATTATGTTGCGAGCATTAATACGGTTACGGTAACGGCTTCACATCAGGCGGGCCGTATGCTTGTCTGCCAACCGACGTAATATAAAAAAAAAACGACGTAAATACGCCGAAAAGTAATTCTTGGAAATGAATAGGGAGGTCTATTTTGATGAAACTTGTCACAATTATAGTCCTCGACATGCTTGAGGTAGGTATATGTCGAAAAAAAAATTGAGATCGATCATATCCTTGTGAAATGATCACCAAATACATTTTCCATTGAAATCAATGGAAAACATACACGCAGCGAATCTACTCGCTCCACTCAGCCTCGATTTCGGCCCCGTGGGCTAGAATCCGCCCGAGTTATACTTATCTATCCTTCTTGTAAAATTCTAGTGGGCCGAAACTAAGATGCCGAACACTAATCCCTGCTCCACTATAAGTACCATTGAGTAGAAGAGATATTTCTGAACATTTAGAGGATTCGTAGTTGCACAATTGACCATAAGCTTTGCTTGATTCTGAGTTCACTCATTATATGAGTGTGTGCAGTTCAGCTCACTCTCAACAGCCATCTCCAACACCACACGTCTAAGGCTTCTATAGTCTTTTTTCCCAGTGATATAGAAGATAGGAGAAACTAAACATCTCATTCATTTAATACTCGATTTGATGAAAGTAATATTTTCAAAGCAACCTCCAAGTGGAGGATTTGTTTATGAGACAAGTAGGATTTGCAAGATAAAGATAAGTAAATACAATTTGCTTTTTTCTTATTATATTAATAAACTAGCGACCCGCCCCGTCTTCGCACGGGTGCAATGCTGATACTAAATGTACTACAGAAGGTCTTTGCGCTTTGTCCTATCCAGTCCTTCCCCAGTTATAGGCACACGCCGCCGGCTCCGCGGCCGGTACCGCCACAGCCGTTATGTCCCTGCATTTTAAATGTGTAATATCTTCTAAACTATTCATTTAAATTACATGCTGTGAAGGGCCCTATTGATCTATATTAAATGCGCAATGTATTTAAGGTACTTAATTGGATAAGGATTAATTCTGTATTGCTTAAAATCGCTTCGTAAATAAGGCATTATTTCTTGTAAAAAGCAAAGGATAAAATAACGGTTATTGTGTGTTACCACTAAGAGATAGACATATACCATCGCGAACTTTTTTGTAGACCATTTTAAGGTGAACAATACTGTACTACATTATTTTGATCTATCTCGTTGGGTTCAGCCAGCGTTTGCAATGAAAGAGCAAAAAAATGTGTTTATTTACGACATCACATTAGAATCCTCTAAATTATCAGTGTTTTTCTACTATGTTATGCATATATTATACATATAAACTTTCCAGTTGAATCACTCTATCTATTAAAAAAACCGCATCATAATCCGTTGCGTAGTTTCAAAGATTTAAGCATACAAAGGGACATAGGGACAGAGAAAGCGACTTTGTTTTATACTATGTAGTGATTTACGTAATGTATACTTGCAGTTCGTCATTATCAGCCTGTATCTACCCACTGTTGGATATAGGCCTTTCCCAATGCTTTCCACCATATGCGATCCTCCGCTTTCCGCATCCAACCGCTACCAGCCATTTTTTTGAGATCGTCAGTCCATCTAGAGAGGGGGCGCCCTACGCTTCGTCGTCCTATACGTGGCCTCCACTCTAGGACTGTCCTCCCCCATCTGCCATCGCTGACTCGGCAGATGTGGCCAGCCCACCGCCACTTCAACTCGCTGACTCTGAGAGCTATGTTTCTGAGAGTTATGTTACCACTTTGGTTCTCCGTCGAATTTCATCATTCCGGATTCGATCCCTTAGAGAAACTCCAAGCATTGCTCTCTCCATCGCTCGCTGTGCGACTTTTAGTCTGTGAACCAGCCCAACGGTTAGCGTCCAAGTTTCTGCACCGTAGGTCATTTCCGTCCAAGAGAGGGTCGCCCTACGCTCATATTTGCAAATTGCATATTTGCAATTAGTAAATCTTAATAAAAACTTACATTCCAGTTTTACGTTGACTAACGGCGACAGTGGTTATTATTAGCAATATAATTTTCAAACTTATACACATACAGGTACTTATAATATAGTTATTATTGCAAATTATACATATAGCGGCATTTTAATAGTCATTCCTATGTAACTTGACTGTATCAAGCTCGGCGTCGATCTATAGTCAGATTAAAAGTCTTGCAAATAATCACACCGCCGGCAGTCAGTTCTGTTCTCTTCTGTTCTCTTCATTATGTACCGCCGGTGGTTTTATGTTCGATCGTCCTGATTGCTCAATTTACTGGTTTCTGTAGCGCTCCTATTTCTTGTCTCTAGATAATTTAACATGTAAGCTACTACTTATCGAATCACTTGCAGACATAATATTTTATTAAATCTACAGAATAATTTATCTATGTAATAATTATCATTATAGAACTGAAAAGTTCTTTAGGCGCGCTGAACACTTTATTTTGTGAATGCTATGTAACGCTCGTTCGGGTTCGAGGGAGCGAGATATGAAGTTTTTACTTCTATCGTTTGATCACACCCCGGCCACTCCATACAAATGTCACGTTGTTTACTACTACATAGACAATGGCGTCTGTGCAGAGCGTGAATGAGCGTATGTACGTGTGGCGCCATATAAACTGTTCCAGATTCGTCTCAGAGGGGAGGTGAGGTCGACACGAGAGAGCGGCAGGGAGTGGCCATACTGTACATAGTAATATTATTTATACTGTGGTTTGGTCTTGGCACACACCAGTTATTTAGTTTTTTTTTATGTTCATATGTAAAGGTATATAACAGTATACGTATATATCCTTTGTGTGTATTTAGTTCACTTACATATTTATTGTAAACTGCATTCGTCTATATCTACTCTTCCCAGACCAACGAATCAGAGTTAATGTCTTTTCTTTCTTTTTTTTTGTTATATTAATTAGAACTACCGGCTCGTTTACGTTTCTCTCTGGCTCAAATCTTGTTGTTCCCGCTTCTTTTCTGGGGGCTATTTCCTATAAAAAAACTTGTCCAAGAATTTTCAAACACAATAATGAAAACGAAATAATTCGTGAAATGTATGAAAAATATAATCTATTTTTTTATATTTGTTGTCAACAAAGTTTAAAATAAATCAGTGTTTTATGATATGATATTATTAGCGGCAAAAATAATAACATGGGACATTATTGTTAAATGATAATATGTGTGTTTGTGTGCAGTGCTCGCAAGTCCGGCCAGTTCTCTGACGTCGGCGAGGACACCCACCGGAGGCAGCATGAGCTCAACAAGCAGCAAAGGTCCGCTTCTCTGGTGAGTGTATAATTATTTTCCTTATTAATGACAGCTGTGAACCAACATATGACTAAATATGAGAGTGATACAGTGATACAGGATGAATAACGGTTGACGACGACGACCACCAGGCTGCACAACTGCAGGACGGCGGAGAGATTCGGCTGTTTTCGACTGCACTTAAATAAATACGCCTTATTTTACTACCTACGACGTGAGGGAAATAAGCATGCAAGCAGTTCGATGTGAAAGGGTTATCGCAGGCTATCTGCGATATACCTTACACAGGAACACAATAACACTTGAGGGGTTAGTCTTTGTTATTTAGTTGCAGTTTTCTAAAGTGAAGGCCTTCCCTACTTATTAAGACAAGTAACACTGTGCCCTACCTCTCTTTTGTCAGAACCTCGATTTTTAGTTGAGAAGGTGCACCAAGGGCACATGAGATTGGCATTTATACCCGATTATAGGGTCAGTGGGTAGCTTTCGGGGCGGGCTATTTCCCAGCCCTGATCAACTCTGATTTACGCGGTGCACTCTGCTGACTGACAAACGAGGCTTTGACGAAAAGAGAGGTACGGCATACCGTATTTTTAAGCTGTCCTACTGGGGACGTCACAGAATACTGCAGCCAAATAACAATTCCCTTGAGGGTTACCAGAACGAAAGAAAGGACGGTGTATATGCTGGCAACGGATCGGCGACCCTTTGGTGTTGCTGCTCTCCATGGGTGGTGGTGATTCGTTTTCATCAGGCGACCTATGCTCGTTTGGTCCCCTCTCATACCTATAAGAAACTGTTTCTGTTTTTCGTATTCTCTGTGTGTATCATCATATTCGCTTTAATCATTTTATATTCCGATGTTAAGTAACTACTAGTAATGTTTTAGTCCTAAAAAGGAATGATTTGTTGAGTTGCAGCCTGAAATGGAATGTGGTACTCAGTGGATACGGATTACGATCATCTTTCAAACCGGAATACAATGATTACATCACGGTTTATAGGCAGAAATTGATGAGGCTCGCCAATGATCCCCACAATCTCTCGGTATAAAATCAACGTCCCGCAAAGTTAATGCTAGTAGGGTTGCAGACACAGATCTCCGCATCGAACAAGTGTTTTAAATACCGTTTACTTGTATCGTTACCGAGTTTGGGTATGATAGTTTGTGAGGCGTTTAAAATAAGTAATAATCCAACTGCCGGGACAACTCAATGATATACTAGCAGGGTGCTTGAAAATAAACTAAAGGTCACCCAACGTCGACCGCAGCCTTTTCATGGATGGGTTTATTTATCTCGAGCTCCTCCGTACTTCGGAGGGCACGTTAAGCCGTCGGTCCCGGCTGTTGTCATTAGATGACAGTCGTTAAACCAAGTCAGCGGAGGATAGTGTTTTCAAGTGAAAACACTGGCCTCCGCCAAATCTAATCTTTTAATAAATACTCATGCTGCAAAGTTTTTGATTGATTGTGTATTTAGACAATCAATCAAAACCTATGAACATTATTAAGCAACAGTATTGAGAGAATCGATAAAGAGGTCCCTAAACTCCCTGATGCAAAACTATTAAAAATAACGCCTGATGCAAAAAAAATTTTGTTGAATTTTTTTTCGATTTAAAATTTTTGTAGTTCTGGGTACCCCATATGGAGTTTTCATCCATTCTCTGTCATTCAATGGCATTCCGTGGCAATTAACTTAATAAAGCGTGCTTTGATATCTTGATCGTCCGTCGCTCGCAAAGAATGCGTCAATTAGCCACGATTTGGGCAATTACAAAATTGGCGTCGCCTGCAATTATCATTTGGTACATTCTTTTAGTAATCAAATAGTTGTTAGCAGAAAGTGGGTCGCACAACGGGCCTCAATGTGAATCCCTTGACAATTAGGTAAACAATAGTTGCCAAACCGCGCTATGATTAATTATGAGGCCCGTACGCCGCACGAGCCGTATTCTAATTTTGTATTGCGCAATAGGCTTAGTATAATATAGTCAATAACCTAATGGAGTACCTAAATGTCATGTAAATGGGACACAACGCACATGTACGCCGTCAAGTAAAGGCAGTGGATAGTTTGCACGTCTTTCAAATTGCTTCCATAGGAAAGCAATTAAAAAAAAACCAATGATAACAAAATCGGGGGATACATTTTGGTGTTGCAGCTACAAATCTATCATCCCCATCCAAAATTCATCACACCATTGGATAGAAGAAGGATCAAAGAATTTATTACGTTATGTAAAGACTGTGGATCATCGCGTGCGGTGAAGGGGGAAGCGCTGCCATTCTGAGATAATTTTAGTGCATACAACGTATTCAAGTACAAAACACGGCCGTGTCCATGACACTGGAATACCCATGACTCTGGATTATAATCAGGCTATAAAAAGAGTGATCAAACTATAATTTAAATACATATGTACAATATGATGATTAATAATTCAGACCATTTTGACTAATATATTTCGTGGAAATAGATCTAGTCTACTAATCTGCAATATGCTAATTATTATAATTAATTAGCATATTGCAGATTAGTGACAAATCTAAACTTAGCTGACAGAAAATATTGTTCCCAAGAAATTACAGTTTAGATGTCGGTAATGTTTTTTTTATTACTAATTACTATTTATTTCTTATTTTTTTTAAATATCCATTGTACTCTTATGAAATTTGGTCTTTAGAAGCTGATTTAGACTACCATATATAAAAACTGTGCAATTCTGGCAATATTACATACCTACATAGATACGGGTCGAATTGATAACCTCCTTTTTGTGGTAGTCGGTTAAAATAAAGACTAAATAGCTTGAAATGCAATAACATGCGATCACACATGTATGAAACTTATCTACTGTGAAATAATATGTCTATCATAAATAAATCCACCATTTAGAATGATTTGAATAAGTAACGCAATTGCCGTATTCCTTATCTAGGCTACACTTAACGCATGATTAATGGTTGAATGGATCGATCGGTCGATTGCGGATGGAAGTGACATATCGAGGAAAAGGAAATATCATATTTGATTGTGCATTAGCAACCGATGCATATGTATGGTGCAGTGAGCCGCTGAACGTGCAGTTGGAAATGTGGCGATGCTATCAGTTTCCTTCTCATGATCCTTGATAGTGAAATCACAAAATACAGGGAGTGCAGAAATAAATCTCATGCATGTACTTCATTCTTGATACCTAAACTCGCGGGAAGTGAACCATTAAACAGAGAGAATTTTAATTTGTGAGCCCTCAAAATATTTAGATTATTTATAGAAAAAAATACATGTTTGTATGTCTTGTATGTAACTATTAAACATAAATTTGTAAATGTAAATACAGTAAATTATTTGAACAATGAAATTGCTTTGGTAGTTTTTGTGAAAATAAATATTGCCAGCGCAACACCAAGGGGTCGCGGTCCGTTGCCAGTTATACTCTTTCCTTTCTTTCTAGTGACCACACTCACTCGCAGGAACACAACAACCTTCAAGGGAATTGTTATTTGGCTGCGGTATTCTATGAGGTGGAGGTATTTCCGCAGTCGGGCATCTTACAAAATACGCTGTGCCATACCTCTTTTTTCGCCAGAGCCTCGTTTTAGCAAGGTGCACCACATGCAGGTGAGGTTGGCTTTACACCCCAACATAACAATAATAATTACAATCCTCATCTATACAGAAAGTAACGTGTACCGTATGTTATCGTATGCATCGCTCTCACTCATTCATTAATGAATTGCTATGTCTATACACCTTTATGATTTGTTCTCAAACTTTTCGTACGATAAAATACCCATAACATATCAATTATGTTATTATTTATTTAATGATAGTTCATTAACATATGTTTTAAATAACTTTCCGATATTATAAATAATTATAGTGACATATTTAAACGCTTTTGCATTATTATTGGTGAATAAAATATTCACCAATGTTTATATGAAAATGTGAAAATGTATGCACATTTAAGAGCGATTCTGAACGAAGATATTCGGACATAAAATATATAGGCTTATATTGTAAATAATAGTAATAATAATGCCATAATAATAATAAGGTGTATAAAAAGTCTAAATGTTAGGAAGGAATGTGTTGGCAGCGGGTGTGGCGGCGCGCGAGCGATATTTAATGTTGTGAGCGTTAATATGGCTACGGTAACCGCTTCACATTAGGCGTACCGTATACTTGTCTGCCACCCGACGTACTATAAAAAAAAAGAAGCTCATGAACTAATGTTGTTGATGTAGCTGAGAGAGATCACATCTGCCGATGAGGACGTGTATGGGACGCTGAAATATTGGGCACGGCAACCCGCTGCAGGCAGTCCAGTCATTTCTCGTATATCATGAGTTTTTTGCATGTCATGGTGTATTCCGACATTGTTTGTCACGTATGTTATGTAAGCTACCCGTGGGCGTTCCTATCGGCAGCTTAAAGGGAAAGTGCATTCCGGCATGATGATGATTTTTCAAATTTGAATATTCCGGTCGTCGGCGTCGGTGTCCAGCGGAACCTATTATGGACGGAAGTTGCAGCTATTAGATGAAGTGGACACACCGCCACTTTCTCAATCCGATTCAGTTATCAATTATATTATTTATACGTGTTGGTACAGTCAGTATAAAATAAATCATAATGTTGTGGTTATATGTATTTCGAAAACACTTCCCGCCTGCTGCGCATTTTGCGGTAACTAGAAGAAGTTTTGGGGTGTAAGTGGCTCAAGAAGTCTTTAGAGCCAAAACCAACCTCACATGCACGTGATGCACCCTGCCGACTAGTGAAAGGTGGCTCTGGCAAAAGAGAGCTAGGGTACAGCGTATTTGTAAGTTGCCCGACTGGGGAAGTACCTCCACCTCACAAAATACCGTAGCCTATATAGGCTACGGAATTCTGATAAGACAAGAACCCTCAAGGGAATTCTTATATAACAACTCGTATATAACAATCCCCTTGAGGGTTCTTGTGATCCTGCGCGTGAATCAGGGCACCAGAAAGGTTGAAGAGTAGTTGCTGCGTTGGTACCGGGGGTACCGGTGCGCGAGCGATATTTCATGTTGCGAGCGTTAATATGGCTACGGTAACCGCTTCAGATCAGGCGGGCCGTACGCTTATCTGCCATGCGACGTAGAATAAAAAAACCTGTAAAGTCAGTTTACGTACGATAATTTTACGTGATAACGTCATAAGTAAACATCGGCTGAGAGATAGATGCGTCACAAGCCGAATGCTTAAGCCGATCGTGCCTCTCTATCGCTTGTTCCGCGCTCACGCTTGCACGCTCGGCTCAGGCGGAACGTGACAACGATTCATGCTTTTTCGTGCGTGCAGCCGGCGTTCATCGATTTATAAAACGTTATCACGTCAAAAGAAACAAGAACCAAAATATTTATTTGCACCTACGCAACACTAATAAAACATCAAAAACTCACAAACATTAACAAAATACATTACATATATAAATTGGTCCTGACTCCTGACTCCCGACCGAAATGTACCCGAAGCCTGCAGCAGGCATAATGTTCAATCACTGAACTCTAAATAGGTCTAAACTCCTGAGCAATTGTTTGCGTGTAAGATACCTTGACACGGGAAGGCCTCGACGAATTAGTCGACTACAAGATTGCTAATAGCCATTCTAATTTTTTAACCTAATATTTTGGGGTATAAGCAGCTCACCAGGATTTTTATAGCCTTATTTACTGGGAGATTTTCTAATACAGGTAGCGCGTTCCAAAGTTGTGAAGCTTGTAAGGCAAAAGAGCTAGACATGAAGCCCGAACGAAAAAGTGTGATTGATACACGGGAGTCGTTTGAACGAATCTTGAAGACCTTTATCTTTTATTGTAGACGACTGTACCATCATGCTCCGAGACGGGTGTGTTTCCGTAATGGCGGCAGTTGATTGATTACAGCTTGATTGCTCCAAGAAAGTTCAGTTTCATTCATTGAAATTACGAAAGTGTTATTATTTTAAATCTATCAATCTGCGGCACATTGTATGTTTGATAACATAATTATGTTGTGTGAGCTATGACGTGATGTAAACTTTTACTTTTGTACGTACAATTACAACATTATTGTGGTGAGATTGAAAAATTGAATTGAGATTGAATTGATATATCCATATTGAAATAATACACAGATCATCATCATCAGGTCCATTTTAGTCTCCACTACAGGAGCACGACCCTCTCTCGTCCGTCCTAGATGGAAGGAGGATTTGGCCTACACTCCCCACGCTGGCCAAACGGGTTGGGGAGGCCTGATCGATATTTGATAATATTAGTCGCCTTGTACGGGATCCACGGGAAGAAACGGAGGATTCTATTCTAGTCTGCCGGAAACCACACGGCCAGAATACACAGATAATATTATTAAATCTCACGTGCGACATTATAATTAATTATTGACGAGCTCGGTGGTCCGATAAATTCAAAAAAATTCAAAATTCAAAATATCTTTATTCCTTGGACTTTATAAAGCACTTAGAAACGTCATACAAATTAAATATAAGAATATGTATAAATCATTACTACTCTAAATCCGCAGAGCTTAGATTCACTTTCATCACACTATCTTGAATGTGAAAGTGAATTTAAGTGCCAGTTCCGGCGACGGGGCTTCTTGAGAAGAACTGGCAAGAAACTCAAGGCCGACTCTTTTAATTGCCAATAACGTTACATTTAATACAAATACAATCATTAACATAACATAACAAGAGCAATTCATTTCCAAATACTTTTATCATTTATGTAATCCGAGATACAATAGTAAGCCTTTTGACATAGTCTAGTTTTGATATATTTCTTAAATTTACCCATGGATAATTTAAACGCGTCGTTTGGAAGTTTATTGTAGAAGCGTATACACTGACCTGGGAACGAGTTAGAGATTTTATGGAGCCTAGTAATATGCATAGCGAGTTTGTTTTTATTTCTTAAATTTAATTGATGGAGATCACTGTTTTTCCTAAATTTGGTTTGATTTTTATGAACGTAAATAAGATTTTCATAAATATATTGAGAATGTAATGTCATAATATTTATCTCTTTAAATTTATTTCTCAGTGTCTCCCTGGGACTCATCATATAAATAGCACGGATAGCTCGCTTCTGGAGCACAAAAATTGAGTCTACATCCGCGGCACTACCCCAAAGCAATAAACCATATGACATAATGCTGTGAAAATAGCTAAAATAAACTAAACGCGCAGTGTCAACATCAGTTAGTTGACGTATTTTCCTTACGGCGTAAGCTGCTGAGCTGAGCTGGAATAGTTAGCAATGTCCACTTGGAATCCAGGGTTGCGGATTCTTGTGCGGGGACAAGACAAATATTTGTGTCCATGAATATGTCTGTATCTCTTGGTCTGGGTTTTCAATGTATTATATGTAAGTATTTACAAAAACAAATGTATTTAAGTATAATATCAGATATCTAGTACCAGTACCCATAGTAAAAGCGTTGATTAGTTTAGGACTCCGTGGTCATGTGTAATTTGTCCAGAAATATTTATTATTTACTATTTAAATAAAATGAGTCACACACGTATTTCTGTCGGGAAAGTCGGCTAGTTTCGATCTCAAACGGAGATGTTCATTAGGGCGAAAGTCAGATAGGGCTTCCCTTTCTGTTCATCGCAGAAACTCGGCTTTCCCGACAAAATTACGTGAGTGACTGGTTTAATTTAATTAATTTATAATGCACTGACATCTACAACAAAAATATTGATGATTGATGATGATGATGGTGGTTAGATAACCACCATCATCATCATCACCATCTTTTTAGAGCCAAAGCCGGCATCGAGGTGTTTCGGGTCGGGCCACCACATCACACATTTCCATCAGTGTGGCCCGTGTGGCCAAGTTTAACAGTGACGCCCACGAAACAGGCAAAAACAATGAAGTCTCAGGGGTAAAACTCAGAATTAATTTAATCATTCCCCTACCCCGCCTAGGTGGGTGGCGGGGGAGGTGAATTTTACCATTTTTTAAAATATAATATTCTGGCAAGTTGGCCAAGACAACTATTTAAATAATAATAATTGAATTTAATCAGAATAAATTAGTAGTAGTAACTTTTGAAATTTGACTTATACAATGGCGTATACAAAGGCGCACTTATGTTTACTAGATATCTTGTTTTTAATACTCTGCCGTAGTTTCATTACAGGTAGGCGCTAACATTTCATACCGAGGCGTTTAGAGCAAACGGTGTCAAGTTCGAAGCTCGCGACAATACAATTTATGATACCATTCGCTGTTATTGTCTTTTGTATGGATATGAGACTGCATATATTTGTGACTCGTTTTGATTACATAAATTATTTTACACCGAATATGACGTGAGATTTAGTATCACAAAATAAACTTTCCTTTGGAATTAAGATTAAAGCTGTTACATCACAACGCGACGTAAACGCAAAGGTGACTTGAAGAAATAACTCGCAAAAGAAAAGACGAAATCTTTTTGAGAACAATTTGATGGAAAGAATACGGTTGTAGAGTTTTTAGATTAATCCAATATAAAATTATGTTATTAATATTATAATTTAATTTATACTAATTATACCAATAACATTGAAGTTATGAGCAAATAGCCCACACCTAATTGTTTTGCACGCTAATTTAATAACCGAAATATGATATAGAAAAAAATATATTCAATTTTATAATTGACTTTAACTTTCGACAGCTTACAGTACTTGAATAAAATGTATTCTATGTATCTATCCAGGATATCTTCTATATGTATGTCGACGTTGACAATCCTTATTCATCCCACTTCTGCTGGGATATGAGCTTTTAACCCTTTCGAGCTCTAATTGTATGCCTTTCATTTAATACAAGGATCCAGACACAAACTTTCACAGTATTTTATGATATTAGTAGATTTTAATTTAAAGATATAGAATTAATGTTATACCATGAACTAGACAAATACACAATGTTATCAATACCTTTACGGAAAAGACTTGAATCAAGACAAATCCGCCGAACTGCTGCCCGGCGTTGTCCACATCGAAGTCTTCGGGATCACGTACACAAATAGTCTAGTAAATTAATTAACTAGGTCGGATTTTAGCCCAC
The DNA here is from genome assembly GCA_937001555.2 of Hypsopygia costalis. Lineage (NCBI taxonomy): Eukaryota > Metazoa > Arthropoda > Insecta > Lepidoptera > Pyralidae > Hypsopygia > Hypsopygia costalis. Next base: position 1,170,756 of record OW443330.2, read on the forward strand.
GGGGCCGAAATCGAGGTTCAATGGAGCGAGTAGATTCGCTGAGTGTATGTTTTCCATTTATTTCAATGAAAAATGTATTCGAATCGATCTTAATTTTTTTTTCACACAAACCTCAAACATTTCGAGGTCTTTAATTGTGACAAGTATCATTAAAATCTGTTCAGTGGTTTTGGAACCCTTCGAAAAATAACTTTTCGGCGTATATAAGCGTGCCGCTCGCTCCACACAATTAAGTTATACAGCCCCCTTACCACCATCTCTTATTGCGATTCAATAATTGAATAGATTGCTTATTCATACCAATGAATAAGCGACTCTATTCCATTTGAAATTGTGTCGCTTATTCATTGGTATGAATAAGCAATCTATTCAGTTATTGAATCGCAATATGAGATGGTAGTAAGGGGGCAGGTCATTCACGTATTTTTGTCGGAAAAGCCGACTAGATTCCGTTTAATTTAATTGATTTATTTATTGTGATTATAGTGGAATTAGTCCAAACCATTGGTCGAAAGATAAGCAAGCCAGTTCTTCACAACAAAGTTATTTCAAAACGATTTGTCATAAGACTTGCTAACTATTTTTGTCATTGTAGTAACGAGAGGAATTTTATGTAGGTAATAACGAATTTGTCTCGTTACTACATGACACGATGATAGTGATTTAAGGTAACTATTGTTTTTTGTAATTACCAAATTACTGTATTTATATTGTTGTGGAGAAAAATAAACTATTATTATTATTATTAAGAAATAAACTTCTACTGTGAAATTAAGTATGTGATAGATTTAATAATTTCATGAAACGCCTGTATTCGTGAGACCAGTATTTTGTTCTAGGCTAGGACTACTAGTTATCCATACACTCGTAGTATTTTGATTTTAGTAGTACTGTGTGTGTACATGTACAATTTGTGTTAAAGAATTTTTGCCGAGGAAAACAAACAGTTATTTGCAGTACATCAACTCTCTCGACTGTTTAAATTAACACAAACTATCTTCGCGAATAATTTCAATGAATGATGACAATACCGGTATCTTATATAACAAATGGATACCCTGCTTGCGGTGTCTAGATTATATTGAACAAACTTACAAACAAATAAGCTGTTGTAATTGGCCGTGTTAAATTACTAACACAAATGAATAAGTAGGCAAGCAATATCCCACGGAATAACCAAGTAACCTTTGACTGGAATTTTTGCGTAGGCGAGACTTATTTCAATGGAATTTTTAGCTCAAATACACCTTTAACCCGTTTGGCCAGCGTGGGGAGTGTAGGCCAAATCCTCCTTCCGTCTAGAAAGGACGAGAGAGGGTCGTGCTCCTGTAATGGAGACTAAAATGGACCTGATGATGATGACACCTTTAACCATAGCCAATCTCTATTGAAACCAGTGGACCGGTTTACGAGAAATTTATTGACAAACAAGTGATTTATCTAACGAACGAGAAAAAATATGTTTGCGATACAATATCAGGTCGTTCATGTATCTTGTGAAGACGCTTTAATGCCTCGTTAAAAATGTAAAAATTAATAATGTTGCTAGTTCACAATTTACACCAGTCTGTAGCAAACTCGTTTACATCTACGAGAAAACGTCCGTATTTTTAACCGACTCCAAAAAAGGAGGAGGTTCTCAATTCGGCTGTATTTTTTTTTAATGTTTGTTACTTAATTACTCCGTGATTTATAAACCGATTTGAAAAAAACTTTTTTTATTTGAAAGTATACTATACTATATACTTCTAGATTGGTCCCATTTTTTTCATCATCATCATCAGCCTGTATCTAAACTAACATTACATACATAAATGTAGAGTAATGTTTGGTGTCGGTTTTTTTTATCAATTTAGTCAATTCTATATCCGTGCTTTGTTCCATGATTTACGATAGTAACTCACATTCCTTGGCTCAATAAATAGCAAATAAGTTTTTTTTATTTTCCTAAATATTATTACAATTCTAGTGTATTATAATATCTTATTGATATACGTGGAATTTTTCAGAAATATTTATTATTACTAGTGGTCGCCCATTGGTCGAAATTCGACCATAATTAATTTAAATTATGACTTTAACAATAAACAAAAGAGTATATGTGCGTGTGTTTGTGTCTAATACATGGTAGTGTGTGTAATGTTTTTTAAATTGATTTAATCTATTTTTTATGCATAATAAAAAAAATTGCATGCTGCACTCCTTCTCTATATAAACTATAAGTGTGCGAAATTTCATACTCCTCCGTCCGCGGAATTTTAGTAAAAAGGGGTACAAAGTTTTTGCTTCACGTATTAATATATATGTGTGTATATATATATATATATATATATATATATATATATATATATATATATATATATATATATTGTAATATATATATATAATATATAATGTTACATAGTACCTGCTATGTAACATTACTAAATTTCACAGTTCTACAGGTTGACCATTGATAAATTGCTCAGCGATTCGGATTATCTTTTTTTTTACCATTAAAGTGGTGAACGAGCATACGAGCTGCGTGATGGCAAGCAGTTATCGTAGCCATTGGACGCTTGCAACACCAGAGGCATCACTCATGTGTTGCCGACTCCTCTATTGTAGGTGTATTCCACAACTTGTGTTTTGTTCACGCGAGTGAGTACAGTCCCGAACTTACTCGATAACAATCTTTTGGTGTTGCAAACGTGCGCGTCGTCCAATAAACATTCGTTTCGATAATGGATTCCGGTAAGAATCAATCATAATTAATTATGTAAACACTTGTGTCCAATTACATGTATTTCCATAAATTATGAATGTTTTTTGCCACACCCGCCGCGCTCCACGCCGACAATAACTGACATGTTAATCGTCATAATTGGGTATTTGACTAACATTTTTTTCTGTTTGATATGTAGGGACGTCTCCATAATATAACCATAGGTGAAAGAATTACTTCGATAGCACAAAAATCTCTCGAGATATGGTAATTTGAAAATCACAATTTTTAGACTGCCCCAAAACGCTCCATACAAAAGACTACTGAATTATGACGTCACAGATCTGTATTTTGTATGCATCAAATCAGAAATTTGTACGACAGCTATGTTAAATATTACGTTTATGTGATTAGTATCATAATAAAAGTTATAGCATTTTTTATTGCTTCTCCAATGGAAATATTATTTTTTAATAATTTCATACTTTTAAAATGGACTTTCCCGCCAAACTTTGATCGACGCTAAAAAAAGTCTGACTGAAGATATTAGAATGAAAGTTTGCAGATCTTTATAGTTTTGTGTATTTTACGATATTGTTAATTTATTTGTACAATTTTTAAACATTGGAAACAACCCAATTCCTAATGGCAGAATATGTTGGAGAAACACGTTATAATTTGTACTTAAATAATTAAAACATTTACGCAAAGTACCTGATAGCGTTACAATTTATTCTAGCCCCGAATCCCAATATTTCGTGGAATATTTTTAAAATCTTATTTCACACCTACACAATAACAGAAACATTACCCCTTTTTAGGGTTCCGTAGCCAAAGAGTACAAAGGAATCCTATTACTAAGGCTTCGCTGTTCGTCCGTACGTCCGTCTGTCACCAGGCTGTATCTCATGAACCGTGATAGTTAGACAGTTGAAATTTTCACAGATGATGTATTTCTATTGCCGCTATAACAACAAATACTAAAAAACAGAATAAAATAAATATTTAAGGGGGCTACCATACAACAAACGTGATTTTTAGGGTTCCGTACCCAAAGGGTAAAAATGAACCCTATTACTAAGGCTCCGCTGTCCGTCCGTCCATCCGTCCGTCTGTCACCAGGCTGTATCTCATGAACCGTGATAGTTAGACAGTTGAAATTTTCACAGATGATGTATTTCTGTTGCTGCTATAACAACAAATACTAAAAAATAGAATAAAATAAATATTTAAGGTGGCTCCCATACAACAAACGTATCCCATACCACCTCGTTTTTGCTCGCAAATGATAATGGCAATAGGTAGACGCTTGAAATACTCACATAATATTTAGTTATATATTCACTTTAAAAATAAATAATTAAATAAAAATAAAACGAATATTTAAGGGGGGCTCCCATACAACAAACGTGATTTTTTTTGGCGTTTTTATAGATAATGGTACGGAACCCTTCGTGCGCGATTAATACTACGCCGGGTGACAGACAAGCATTCGCCTGGTGTGAAGCGGCCACTGTAGCCTATAGACATTGGCAACATAATGTATCGCCTGCGCACCGCCAAGCTCTCTGCCATTGCACCAACTCGCTTGTTCCTCGCAACCTTACTCACTAACAGAAATACAACAACTCCGTAGATATCTAAGAAATTGCTATTTGACTGCGGTATTCAACGAGGTAGAAGTTACTAAGTCAGGCAGCTAATAAATAAGATGTGTTCTACTTCTCCTTTGCTACAGCTTCATTAATCAGCGGGATGCAGCACGTGCAGATGATGTGCCATTTACATACCAAAATCCTTTTGAACACTAACATTAAGACTATACCTACATATATATAACGAGACAAAATACACAGTGCCATCTAGTCCTAAATTAAGCAAATCTTGTACTAAGCGTACTAGATTACTGATATATGTACTTAAATACATTTTTTTTTTGTAAATACATACATTTAATCTCATATAATACTTAGAAAACACCCAGACCAAGCAGACATGTTCATGCGCATAAAGGTTTGTCATGTGCGAGGATCAAACCCGCGACCTCGCAATCAAAGTGGCCATTGCTAGCCATTCGACCACCGGGGTCGTTATTAAAACATTAACTTGTCTTTCTCTTTATAACACATAAAGTCTACAACATCTATAGCATTAGAGAATCAAAACATTACAGTGCAGTAGACACTTCCTAAAGTGGACTATGTGACCAGCTAGGTAGAAATTTAATGAATATTCGGCTGCGAGTGCGCGCTACGCCGGCGACGGGCACGGGCTGATAATCTCCGTAATGAGCCTCATGATCCGGTCCGTACGCAAGTAGTCGCGGCCGCATTATCGCCGATGGTACCGACGCTACCACGGACCGACTAATTACGCCTAATTACCATCAATTACACTGTTTCGCCTCTAGACGCGCGTGTTAATAGACCACACTAAATGATACCCATTTTATAGCTTCCTGGCGATAAATCTTTTCAAATGATATAATATTTAATCGCTTGCTATTAATTTGTAATCGATGAGGGTGTTTAGTAACCTATAATTTTAGTTATGATAGATGAAAATTGGTGCATTTTTTGCTAAGCAAACTGTAACTCTATAAAAAGATTTTTCGTTGTTGGTATGTACGAGTGATGCTGGTTCAGCGTTCATAGATTGCGGTAACTAACTACTAACAGGCAGGCAAATGATGGACTATAAATTAAATAGTAAATATTACTTTACGAGAGTTACTATATTACTTTTTTTATACAATGATGGGTGCCAAGAAACCATACAACCCACCTGATGAAAAGCGGTTGAAAAAAGAAAAAAATATATTAAAAAAAAAAAAGATCAAGTGTTTTTGTTGGTGATTATTATCTGGCTGCGGTATTCTGGAAGGAGGCGGGAGTACTTTCCCGATCGGAGTCGACATGCCCCTACCTCTTTTTCGCTAGTCGGCATGGTACACCACGTGCAGTGAGGTTGGGATTGCACTTAAAAAATATTCTTAAAGTAACTTCATATACACTGCCAGACAGCCTTGGTATAGTTTTATTTATTTTTCAGATAGATTATGTAAACCAAAGTAAACGATATGAACGGCTCGCGAGTTAATTTTATAGCCTTGATAAAGTACTTCCTCAAAATATTGTATTACCAGCTCACTTCGGCTTCGCACGGGTATAAAATATACCCCTTAGGATCAGTAGTACCATTGACTAGTACCATTGATGGTACAAGTGACACAACTTTGTATCTCTAGTACCATTAAAGAAAAGTCAAGATATTCCCCGTGATAACTGATGGAACTAATGATACAATTTTGTATCTCTAGTACCATTAAAGAAAACTAAAGATATTCCCCGTGATCAGGATGGTTTTGGGATGTATTCAGGATGGTTTTGGGATGTGTTAAGATTGTTTTAGGATGTGTTAACCACTTTCAAACTTTTATCTTGGCATAGTCTACCTTTACCATATATCATATACTAGCAAAGTACCCGTGCTTCGCTACGGGATCACTCCTGATTTGCGTCTATTTTTGTTAAGATTCCAGATATTTCATTTTTTCGCCTTAAAGTCCTGTTTCATATTGACCATTATTACAAACATGCACCATTTAGGTTAAGACGTCCCGGTAAACAAAATTTTTGGCATTCGCACCAGCCCCCTTACCACCATCTCTTATTGCGATTCAATAATTGAATAGATTGCTTATTCATACCAATGAATAAGCGACTCTATTCCATTTGAAATGGAGTCGCTTATTCATTAGTATGAATGGTAAGATGGTAAGGGGGCAGGAGCCAAAATTGCAAGGCTTCCAGGAGATCTTACTCCCGAGCAAGCTACATACAACTGATCATGAGAGAAACAGTGTTTAAAAGTTATATGTATAAACAAAAAACAAATTAAAATCGTCACAGCAGATACTGATTAAGCACAAACATTCTGTACACTTAATAATTACTCGCTGAGCCAGCGACACGCTATAACCACAGTATAAGTAATAGTACTACGTACAGTATGGCCAGTCCCTGCCGCTCTCTCGTGTCGTCCTCGCCTCCCCTCTGAGACAAATGTGGAACAGTTTGTATGGCGCCGCACGCACACACGCTATTAACGCTCTGCACAGACGTCATTGTCTCTGTAGTAGTGAACGATGTGACATTTGTATGGAGTGGCCAGGGTGTGCAATGACACTTTACTTTGATTGAATTTGTCCTATTGTTTGATACTATACACAGTATATAGCTCCATCACGGCCCTGAACTAAAAAAAAACTTCACTTTATATTAAATCAAACCGCAGACTTGCCAAAGGTGACTAAGTTATAAGTGTTTATTAAAATTAAAAATCCTTTGTACACTTAGTTGTGCCTTTTGACTTTGACATGTAATAATTATGTACTAAGGTTATACAAATAAATAAACCTTTATTTTGCGATTTCTATTACATTTATGTCTAGAGCACATAATACTAGTTACGCATCCTGGCTGTATGTACATACAAATGTCATGAATAAATTACAGCAATGCAAGTTATATCTTTACGGTTGTACCTCATTGAGGCCACTTTCAGATAGCTGGGAGTCTAAACGAGATCAGCCGGTAATTACACTCGAATAAAATTATAATAAGGAGTTCCGGTTATAGTGTTTGTATATAAACTTAGATATTGAACTTGAAATATAGTAGCACAATGTCCCCATTATTGATCTACATAGATAATTAATTGGTTATAAATCACAAATCTAGAGGTTTATTAATAAACTAACTTAACCAGATTATCTATGGGTTGTTACGAGCGAGTTCTCACATATATATTTTTTATTTATTAAAGTGTCTTGTATTCCAATTCATTATTTTTTTTCTACCGACCGGTTTCGCTTTTACAACATTATACAGGTAAAACAGCTTATAAAAATCTGGGCTTTATACTTCGTTGGGCGCATGGTTTTGCAAATATTGGAGCGATCGTCGCTTTGTACAATGCGCTGGTTAGAAGCAAACTGGAATGCAACGCAGTCATTTGGGCTCCGCATGAAGCTAAATATAGCCTTATGTTGGAGCGTATTCAAAATAAATTCATTAGATATATATATTTAAGGAAGTATGGGGTATATCCTTTTTATCCCCTCATGTACCCTAATTTATTTGTACTGGGTATGGTGGGGTATAACGAGCTGCGGGTACGCAGGGAGTTGTATTTAGCATCTTACATGTTTAAATTAATTAGGTGTAAAACGAGCAATACTCAATTGTTGAGGGTTACCGGTCTATGTGTCCCAGACAGATACGTGTGGCGTCGCCGCCGGCCGCAGCTGCTGGCAGTGCCCCGCGGCCGCACCGACCTTCTCGGCAAAGCACCGCTTACGCGTGCACTGCGCACTTTGAACGAGATAGCGGAAAGAGTTGATCTGTTTTCGTGTTCTCTGAATGAATTCACAAACGTAGCGCTGTTTGTAATAAGTTACAATTAAGTTACATATATAAAAAAAAGGTTGTTACACTATTGCATTAGGTTTGATACCTGTAAAAATAGTTGTAAATGTTGCAAATAAATAAATAAATAAATAAATTATCAAGGTATTTAGATCAGATAATGCTGTAAAAACGACCGGTCGGTAAAAAATAATTTATTTAAGTTTGTGATTTTATTGTATCAAAATGTTGGCCGTGTGGTTTCCGGCAGACTAGAATAGAACCACTCTGTCTCTTCCCGTGGATGTCGTACAAGGCGCCTAAGGGAAATACGTTATAAAACATCGATCAGGCCTCCCCAACCCGTATGGCCAGCGTCAGACAGAAGGAGAATCAGACAGAAGTAGGATTTGGCCTACACTCCCGTAGGCCAAATCCTCCTTCTGTCTGGGACGGACGAGAGAAGGTCGTGCTCCTGTGGAGTGGAGACTAAAATGACCTGATGATGATGATGATGGAAATGTTGAAAAAGTTCCACCAAGTGCCAATAATCACCAGTTTCATCCCGAACCCAGTGGTTGAATACTTACAAGTCGAGTCGGTCGAAATCGATGTCGTTGTGTAATTTATTCAAGAATGTTTATTAATTATATTGTTTTTTAATATATTGGGTATAAGCTAGAAAGATAATAATATTTACAAATAAAATATTTACAAAGAGGTAAAAAAGAAAGGAAGAAAAGAAATAAAACAAAAATTATAAATAAAAAAATTCCCCCAAATCGTTGCCCGTTGGTAACGTACCAAGAATGCTGGCAGCATTACCTCGCTGAATAGCAATGCTAATCCTCTGATCAAGGTAATGGCCAGCCCTCTGGTCACATGAAGCCTCGACCAACCTCCCGCATATCTCTTTAAAAAGATTGCGGGCTGTCCATCAGCCCACGGCCCTAACGTCTCTACCCCAAACGGCTCAAATACGAGTATGTAAGTGTTAGTCAGTCCAGTATATTTGCGCCGTTTGAGTGACTCTGCTGATGTCGCAGCCATACCGGCCTTAGACTCAGTGACCGGGAGATAGGGTTTATTAATTTATTTAGAAGAAAATATTTAGCAAGACACAATAGCTATATTTCAATTTACATTATTTCATTCGTTCCGATTCTTATGTGAGTACAGAGTTCTAAGTAAAGTATATGCAATGTACAGCTCATAATGTCTTAAATATGTTTGTTCCAGCAAACCTTGGAGACGGGCGGGGGCGGTGGAGGGGTCGTTAACCTCGAGAATCTGGAGGCCAAGGTGAGCGAACCATCTTATATGTTAACTTAGCATATTTTATGTCGATAAACCTATGGGTTTATACACTTTATGCTATATTTATTAACATAATTCGACTTAAACCGACCATAATGGCAAAGTCACATAAATCGTAGCTGCCGTAGCGTAGCGATCAATTTGTGAACGAGCAAAAGACATCAACGCGTTTGCGTACTGCGGCAAAAACTACGAGCGCATAATTTTGCAATAAAGAGAGACAATAAAGAGTAGGATTTTTACACCACTTAGGTGGTAAACAAGTTTGTGTATACATACATAAACACGCCTGATAGAAAGCAATTACTATATTAGTATAGATTCTAATATTAGTATAGATGTCCTGGATTATCACATAGGATACTTTTTATCTATATTTTTTTTATATCTGAGAGGGGGTCATAGGAGCATGTGAGTCACCTGATGGAAAGCAATCACCAGCGCTCTTGGAGATTAGCAACACATGTATATGATATACTTCTCCTTATTTTCCTGTAAAGGCTTGTATTAATCATACAAGATAGAAAACGTGTACAGTTAGGGACGACACCGCCGCGGGGTGTCGCCACGTCGCCATATCCGTCGGTACTTAATTCATCGGATCGTAGGACGCCGTGGGTTGTTGTATACAATTGTATAAACAACTTGCAGCTATGATCGGAGATTGAGTAATTATCAGTGCTGTAATATATAGCTGTTTGCATAAATGGTCGATGTGTATTATTTTAGGTTTTGTGTCTTTTGATATATAAATATTTTATTTTCTAAATAATTAAATATATCTGGACTAATTACACAGCGCCATTTGGTCCCAAAGTAAGCAAACCTAAGGTAATATTCTTATACTAGATAACTAATATAATACTTAAATACTTTTTTTTGTAAATACATACATATAATAAATACATAGAAAACACCCAGACCAAGCAAAACCGATATGTTCTTGCACCCAAATGTTTATCTCGTGCGGGGATCGAACCCGTAACCTCGGCGTCTAAGTAACTATTGCTAGTCATTCTACTACCAAGCTCGTCAAATAACAATAATATAAGGCACAGAAAAACGTACAGATTTGTTACAAGTTATTGATTGATTCCTACCAGGTGAGTGGTTATTATTTTTGTTGGAACTTCGCCTTCGCCTTTCTATTTTATTTTGCATTATTTGTCTATCCATCTATATATTATATAGAGAAAATTTGGTAAGCGTGTATGGCTTTTGCAATTTTGCGTTCATAATCGCAGTTTTCGGGTATGTTTACGCGTATGCACATTTAAAAATGTGCATACGCATCGCAAGCAAAATATACTAAAATTACTATTAATGAAACCGGTCAAGTGTGAATCGGACGGAGGTTATTATTAGTACATATTTCTTATAATTTACTATTTTCTTATTATTTCGCATGTAAATGTTATTACATTAATCTTCATGATTCCTATTTTATGGTGATGGAAAATAAACTATTTTCATTTCATTATTTATATGACTTAAAAAAATTATTTTAAGCTTAATATATATACATATATATTATATTTGTTGTTATAGCGGCTACAGTAATACATAGTGGGCGAAAATTTGAAGTCTCTAGCTATTACAGTTGAAGAGAGGGGCTTGTTATAGACTGACGGAATGAATAGACAGCGGAGTCTCGGAGTCGCGGAGTGAAACACAAAGACCTAAATTAGGCTTTTTTGGATTTATACGAGTTTTCAGTAAACTTGTAAAATATTTGTTAAAATATTTTTTGCGAGCCAAGATATCTATGATATTTGTAACCTACTTGGCATTTTTTTTTTAATTAAAAAAATATTCAAAATAATAAATAATTCACAATACACTGACACAAAATACAGTAGTTTCATGGTTTACTTTTAATATATTTAATTTTGTAAATGTCCGTCACAGCTCATGTCACGATCGAATAATTAAGTCTAGGCAGCTAAAATAATGCAATCAAAACAATGAACCATAAAACAGCCTCACAGACATGCATCGATCACGGTGCCGGCGGCGCGGCGCGGGCGCCACCGTGCATCGCAAGTGCCTAAATGCTTTATGGAAGCGTGGTGAACACGATTGCTGATAGCAGGACAGCTATCCGTACAACATAGTATGTACTTCGGCTAAAAAGATTACTAATCTCTTTTAAAGCGTCGACACTGACTGCTCGGGAATCTCGACAGAGTTAACGACACTATCGTTAAAATGCTTTGCTTAATTTAGTAAATATAAACTCTCTTATTGTAAACCCATATTATTATTAGGGTGTATGTGTCCGTCATCTTTAAGCCTAAAGCCAAACTCATCGGCATTTGAGTACCCTGATGATGGACTAACGATATCCCGACTAGGGAAGTATCTCCCTCTCACAGAAGACCGCAGCCAAATATTAATTACCTCGTAGTTTAGAGGGGTGTTGTGTTACTGTGAGTAAATAAGATTACCATAAAGGTTATTTGAATGCGGTATTCTGTGAGGTGGTGGTACCTCCCCAGTCGGGTCAGCTTGTAATTACGCCCTGTCCTTTGCAGAGCCTCAGAGGTCAGCAGGGTGTACCACGTGACTGTGAGGTTGGCTTTGGCCCTAAAGATGGATGCCGCGCATCCTTCCCTATAATATAAATGATTACAAAACAAGTAGTAAAACTAACGCATTGACAGCCAGCAGAATATCTATTGCAGTACGAGGAGACTCGCCCATTAATGAAGTACTGACAACTTTCTTTATAGACTTGCAATGTAACCACTAATTTTATGAACGAGCTCTGAGCCATGTTGTGATAGAGCGACGATCGCACACCCGAAGGCTGCGCGCCGTTCCACGCTGCGCGCCGGCGGCGGCGGTGCGGCGTCGTAGATCGCATCTATACGCTGATTCACCAGGCACTAGATAGATATTACAGCTGTTACTAAGGTCTTATTTCATTATACTAGCTTTAATAGCAATGCTGTACCTTGCAATTATTTATTTTACTTTTACAACATTTTATATCTTGAACTATTTTATTTGTTTGTTATTATTGCAAGTCAATTTTGGAGCGCTTTTTCAATTGAAACAACATTTCCGCATACTCGTATAGGTTAAATGTGCAAAGTGACACAGTATTTTTTTTTCAGAGTAATACAGAAGTTATGTTTCACTTTGCATAAGGAAAAATGTTATAAAACTAAGTATTTTAATAAGATATTGTACCTATAGATACGTTCTACTTGCCACCATTGTGGTAAGAAAGAAGCTAGGTAATTTCCCGGAATTCACTCAGTAGCTATGTTGAATATAGCGTAGGTATCGAGTAAGCGTTTTGTAGCCAGTTTTTACTGCCGAGATGTTCACCTATGTACTAATAATTTTAATAGAATCTGGAAATAATAAGTGTCTTTTTTTGCAATTTTTTATGCTGAGTACATTAGAAGGCATTAAGCATGCCTACAATTTGTTATAAAATGTATCATTTATGAAGTTATTGAGAATTTTGTAAATGAATCTTTTCAAGATCGACGGGATGGTCTGACGATGTCAGTCCTGGGCCCTACCGCCGAAGCTGAAACCGATTACTATCGCGGTTTTTTGATTGCGAAAATCAAACTTTGCTGAAGAAGTTTGTTATTAACTTAAACCTAAGATTTCGCGGTCAAAAAATATGATGGTAATCGGCTTCAGCTTCGGCGGTGGGGCCTTGTTCTTGTATAACTTGTAAAAAAAATACTGTCCGCGGGTTATTCTTAATTTTTGAATTCAGCCTATTGAGGCTGAATTCAAAAATTAAGAATAACCCTTGCGTAGTAGGCATATTTACTTAATGTCGAAATGTAAATGGATCGCAGTTTTCAGTAATAGTTGGTGGATGGGGATGGCCATCAATATCTAACAGATAGATATGCGTGAACATTTTTACAGTTTTTTAAATACTTGACAAGTTCTAAAATTATAAAAAAACATTTATGAATATCGTAAAAAAAATTGGTTGCCTGTAAAGTCGGTATACGGGCGAAAGTTTTACGCGACAACGACTTTGAGTGGTAAAATGTTTTCGAGTGGAAGGGACGCATGCCTTTCACTTTTTATGTCTGTCTCTCTCGCTCTTAGAAGGGACACGCGTCCACGACACGCTTACAATGAGAGAGAGTGAAAGGCACGTGCCTTTCACTCGCTCTCATTGTAAGCGCATAACGTGACCCAGTTTCTTGAAGTGTCACCCGGCTAACCAATTTATAAGACGTTGTCACGTCAATACGCCAAACTAGAACGATCTTCAATCTACATTTCAATTCACTTAACTTGTTTTATTGTCAATCGAAGTTTGATTCTCAAACGGTACTAAGTATTTGAGAAACAATAAAAATACAAGCTACATACTTAAACGCAATATTTAACAGCCAAATAAATTTCCGGTGCATTAATCATTCAAAATTGGAACGTGTGATGTCATAATCTAATAGGCTTTAGGGGAAAGTCCAAAATGGCAAATTTCAAGATATCACAACTCGAGATGTTTTTGTCCGATCGTAGTAATTCTGTCACCTATATTTATATTAATGTGACATCCTTACATAACAAATAGAAAAAAATAATTGTCTACTAGCCTGTTATACATAGGAAAGACAGACGGACGATGACACGCGTACAGTAATCTGTTATACAATTCATAACAGCGGATTTACAGGTTGTAATCCCGGAGGTTTACGAGGCCAGGGTCTCTATAACCCGTCTGCTGGAGTTGGTTAGTTTACTGCAAATAACACGGGCCGCCGGCACTCATTATACTAAGTAGTTACAGACATTATGACACAAATAATTGCACCGATTTGTATAATAATTCCATTTCTTCAGTTAACTGAAAGTTATCGGATAATCGGACAAATGCGAATACGGCAAAAGTATAAAAATATAAGCTAATAACGGTTTGAGTTGGCGTCTACTTCTTGAAATCTGTTTTTCTTTTTACGTGAATACTTCATTAAAATTGCTTCCACAGGGAGGTAATTTAAAAAAACGAATGATAACAAAATCGGGGGATACAGTTTGGTGTTGCTTGAATCTATCATCTCCGTCCAAAATTCAATCACACCACTGGATAGATGAAGGACTATAGCATATATATATACATCGCATGCGAGCGAGGGGTTAGTGCTGTAATTGTGAACTTTAGTGCATATAACGTATTCAAAAGTAGGGATGCAACTAGCACTTCAACTTTTAACACTTGCACCGTACACCACTATCACGCAGGACGAAGTCCATACGGGCGACAGCTAGTAACTTAATAAAAAATAATATGTAATTGCAAACCGGTTTCTAGTTTAGACATATTAATACATGGACTGGACATACATAGTATTAATACATGGACAAACTTATATACAAACATACACATGCAACTGTTCAGAAGTCCATACAAAATATACAGATTTTGTGAAATACCAAAAAAAAAACAACGTACATACATAGGGATCGAATAGATAACCACCTTTGAAGTAGTTTAAAAAAAAGGACAGGTAGTTTAATAAAAAGCAACTACATAATATCAAATTTCATTATGTTTTTTTTTTTCAATTCGCGTCGACAGAAGAACATAAATAGTCAGTTTCATAGTGTCCTCGCGCAACAAATCGTAATTGAAATGGGAGGTATTCAGTGCGCGAACCGAAACCGGTTACACTGCCGAGTAATCGAGTAATTGCATTTGTTTCTTGTGATAACTCGATAACACAAAAAAATGTATTCGTGTATTTTCTCAACGCAGCAGGGGTTCCGTAGATAATTAATGTTATGTTTAGCAGATGAGTTAATTTATTACTGTTAAACAGGCGATTAATAGAAAATGTAGATCTTGTTATGTTGTTTTTAATTATGTTAAGAGAGGTGCTTCTGTTTGATTTGTGGTTTGAAATTATTGTGATTAAAAAAATAAAGATCCATATTAGCAAGTTCCTTTCTTTTCTTCTGTTTTTTATGTATTATAAGTACGCGCTTAATTTGAGACTATATGGCGCTGTGTAAATTGTCCAGAAATATTTAAATTTAAAAATATTTTCTTTCTTTCATTTCTTCTTCTCCAATTGTCAATTGCTAGTAGATTAATAAAAATAACAATATAATTGAGATTAAAAACAAAGTAAGACGAATCTGACTGTCCACAAAGGGCCCAATGGCAGAATAAAGAATTTAGTAATTTCATTGACAAATGTGTCCAAAGTTACATAACAATGAACACCATTGTCACAGTATTACTATTTATGCTTTTAAAACTGTGCCATTGTCATGTATAACTTCCAAATTTTTATTTTATTTTGCGTGGGTAATAATTTTTATTTCATTTTACGTGGGTAATAAATTACGTGGGTAAAAGCATTCGGTCTACCTGATGCGAAGCGGTTGCCGTGCCATATGGCCATGGCAACCGCTTCGCATCAGTTAATATTACTTCTTTCTTCTGTCTACTTCCCCAGTCGGGCAGCTGACAAATACACTGTACCCTACCTCCCTTTTGCCAGTGCCTCTTTAGCTAGTCGGTAGTGTGCAGGTGAGGTTGACTTTGGCTCTACATATCATGGTAAACCACTTACACCCCAAAATCTCAACATTTTTAGTTTATACTTAGAATCTCATTTATCTGATTCTAACAAATTCAAATTGTGCTTAAAACTGAACGCACATTTAACCGAGCCGAACGAACCAAACGAAACAAATTTTAGTTTTTTTTTTATATGAAATCTTATGACACCTCGTACGCCTATCCGCGCCCGAGTCATCCGCATCGGGTATAGGTAGGTAATAGGAATCGGGAGTAGGTAGGTGTGCGAGGTGTCATATGATTTCATATAAATATTTCTTAAATTCGATTCGTTCGGTTCATTCGGCGCATTCGACTCGGATAAATGTGCGTTCACCTTAAAACTGAAACATTATTATGCAACTGAACACGAGAGCAGCAGTTTATTTAAAACAGTTTTAAAAATAGGTTTAATTGCTGGCCGTTGCCATAATGTCGGATGTAATGTAACCGCAGCGAATTATTAATTCTACTGTATCTGTTGCTACTGCTGGTAATGATCATCTTCAAAGATTAGTGTCCCGTAGTGAAATTAAATAAGAAACTAATTATCCTAAATTAAAAACATTGGTGTTGTTGGAGCACACGCACACTTTTAAACATTGTCTGTGATTATCTGTGAATATTAGTTTGCATTTATTTAAGAATGTGTCTAGTTTCAGTAAAATGTGTAACAGGGACCCAATAAATGTTATCTATCTATCTATAAAAAAAACCCGACTGAGATTCTAACATTTTTTATACATATTTAAATAATATACCCTACGTCAGTCTCACGGAAATATACGTTCACATACTGGCAAAACATAACACTCCCTTCTTCGTCAGTCGGTTAAAAACAATGAATATTCGAGACCTTGATGTCTTTCCTCTCTCGCCAGCTCTAAAATTTAAGTATAGATTATAGCTTCATGCTCCTCAATACTATAATTTAAATAACCAACAGGATTCTGGGTTTTAATAGAGTATAATCGAATGTCAAACACGAGCTATTAATTTGTATACACAATGTACATTTACAATAGTTTCGGTCAGTATCTTAGATGGATTCCGTTACAAAATTGGTTTAAAATTAATAACTTTGAGGGTCTGCCATTTCTTTATTTACGAGGATACCTAGGAAATAATAAGTTATATTGATTCCTAGGTATCCTCTAAAGAAATCTATGTATATATTATACGTCAGGTGATAAACAAGCATACGGCCCGCCTGTTGTGAAGCAGTTACTGTAGCCCTACAAACGCTCGCAAAAAAAAAGTGAAATATCGCTCGTGCGCCGCCTGATGACCTCGCTTAACGCTCGCAACATAAAACACAGCTCGCGCGCCGCCACCCCCGCCGCCAACACAGCATCTCCTTCTTTTCTGGGGACCTCACTCACTCGCAGGAACACAACGACCCTCAAGAAAATTGTTATTTGAGTGCGGTATTCTGTGAGGTGGAGGTACTCCCCCAGTTGGGCAGCATATATTTATATTAAGGGATATAATAAGGGAGCTGGTTACAGCGTAATTATATAAGGCATCGTTGGTCGATGAGCAGGGTGTACTACGTGCAGTTGAGGTTGGCTTTGGCTGAAAGATAGTGTTGAGCCAATAATACAAATAATATCAACGCAAAATGGAGAGAGTTCGAGGAATAATTTTTTAAAAGTAATGCAACTGAACTATATCTTCTGGAGCACATCAGTAAAAAAGATAAAACCTTAAATTATTATCTGTTTATCATGTAGGCTGGTAGGCATATACATAACACGTAAACTACTAAACGGATTTTTGTGAAATATTTACATGGTAAGAGTCGATCAATTCAAGGGAAGGATGTCGCGGGCGCAGCCATTAAGGCCATAACTCTTGTTCGCGCCAACGAGACGGATGACGACGGGTAGTTGGAGCAGCCTAGTACGGCGTGTCTGCCTGTCGACTGGACGAGCACGACCGGCTTGTTCCGGCGAGATATACAAAATAGTAACAAGCTTAGAGGTTTATATTATTGATGTATAACAAGATTATGTATGTACATAAAAATCATCATTGGCCGTGTGGTTTCCGGCAGACTAGAATAGAATCACTCCGTCTCTTCCCGTGGATGTAGTACAAGGCGACTAAGGCAAATAAATGTATTTTCCTGAGTCGCCTTAGTTAGTAGTTAGTTTTATAATGATAAAACATCGATCAGGCCTCTCCGACCCGTCTGGCCAGCGTGGGGAGTGTAGGCCAAATCCTCCTTCTGTCTGGGACGGACGAAAGAGGGTCGTGCTCCTGTAGTGGACACTAAAATGACCTGATGATGATGATGATGATGATAAAAATCATCTGTTTGTTGGGTATTGTAATCAGGGGCCCTACCGCCGAAGCTGAAGCCGATCACCATGGGATTTTTTTAATGCGAAAATTAAATTACTGTTTAGATTGTTGCTAATTATATTTAGCTCAGCTGGCAGAAACCCTAGAGCTCTACCGACTAAGCTGAAGATGTATTTTTGGAATCAAAAATTCCGATGGTAATCGACTTCACCAACGGCGGTAGGGCCTTAATATAGTGGTTTTTTATTACACTACCTCAGGACTAGCACCCGACAGATTACCGATGCCCGATAGATTCGCCAGATGTGAAGCGATTATCGTAACCTATAGACTCTCGTTCAGCAACTCTTTCTTTACTGGTAACCTCACCAATAATCATATATACTTACAGTCTTGACCCTCTCAAAAAGCTCTCAACATTATCTCAACTGAACTCAGTGTGTCCCGATTTTGCCCAGTTAGAACTAGGGGAAATATCAGCAACTGAGGTAGTCAAATTGCTAGGCACCATCAAGTCCAAGGCTGTAGGTAACGATGACATTAGCATTAATATGTTGCATCTTATAAAAGAGGATATTGCTCCCATCCTTGCTGATATTTTAAATTGTTCCTTGTCTTCTGGTATCTTTCCTTCATTGTGGAAGGACGCTCATGTAATTCCTCTTCCAAAGAAATCAAACCCGTCATCTTTTTCAGATTATCGACCTATATCCATTTTACCCGTTCTTTCCAAGGTTTTGGAGCACTTTGTGCATCAACGCCTATCCATGCATCTTCGTCAGAACAATCTGCTGAGTGAGCACCAGTCGGGGTTTCGCGCAGGGCATAGCACTGTCTCTGCTCTTGTTAAGGTCACCGATGACATTAGGCTTCACATGGACAACAAAAAATTATCAGTCCTGGTTTTACTCGATTTCACAAATGCGTTTAATACGGTGGACTTTGACATATTGCTTGGCATGCTGCGTGCGGTTAATCCATCACCATTGGCCTTGTCCTGGTTTAGTTCATATTTACTTAATCGCCGCCAATTGGTGAAGGTTGAAGGTACCAAATCTGACTGGTGTCAGCTCAGCTCCGGTGTTCCTCAGGGAGGAGTACTTTCTCCTATTCTCTTTTCTATTTTTATTAATAATATATCTTCTTTGCTGTCTTCTTCATATCATCTTTATGCTGATGATCTCCAAATCTATGCGGCTGCTTCGCTTGATAATCTTGATGATGCTATTGGCATAATCAATAAAGATCTCTCCACCATTGCTAAATGGTCTAATGAATTTGGATTAAAGGTCAATCCTTCCAAATCGCAATCTATTATTATTGGTACACCTTATTTTATTTCAAAATTGAATAATTTGAATGTAATATGCCCCGACATTGTTTTTAATGATAAAATCATTCCTTTCTCTTCCTCCGTTAAAAACTTGGGCATAATTTTCGATCAAACTCTGTCTTGGGCCCCACACATAAGCGAAGTCAGCCGCAAGGTTTTTGCCTCTCTCCACTCCTTGAGACGACTTCAAGCATTTCTCCCTGTCAACACCAAGGCACTATTGGCACGTAGTCTTCTCCTTCCACTCATTGATTATGGGGATGTGGCTTTTTTGGATCCTTCGGAAGTATTACTTAATAAGCTAGAACGTATCCAGAATATGTGTATTAGGTTCGTCTTTGGATTGCGTAAGTCAGATCATATTTCGGAATACCGCGCGCGCCTGGATATACTACCAGTAAGGCAACGGAGAATCCTTCACATCCTTTCCTTTCTTTATCATGTTCTATTTAATCCCGCGGCTCCTTATTATCTACGTCAACGTTTTGAATTTCGCACTATTGATGATCGTCTTCGATCTTGCAACACTCCTTAATTGAATATCCCTGTCCCAAACTCCTACTCCTACACTAAATCCTTTACTGTGCAAGCAGCTCGTTTATGGAATTCGCTACCGCCTAACGTGATGATGTTGCAAAGTATCGCATCGTTCAAGCTGCACCTGAGGAAGCATTTGGGCGGTGCATGTGATTAGTGATGCTTCAGTATATACTTCATTATTATTACATTTTTCTTTTTTTGTTATTATTGTTACCATGTGATTGTGTTGTACCTTAATTCGCCATGTTACATGTTTTACCTTTGTATATTAAATGGTTGGCTGGAAGAAATCCCATGTGGGATAAGTCCGCCATTGTACATGTAGCTATCCTATTTTTCTAACATATTTGTAATCCTTGTGTACAATAAAGATTTTACAACAACAACAACAATCATATATACTTCAAGGTTTTTTAGATACCGAAATGTTGGTCTTGGTTCACAACGAAGACTAGTTGAGAAAATCTAGACAAAATTAAGCCTAAACCGCTATGTCTTGGTACTTATTGCTTGTGAGAAAAAAGGGCGTAAATAAAGCATTGCGGTACATTACAAGACAATTGATGGGAACGTAGGTAGATTAAAGCAAGCACACACGTGCGTGCAGTCGCGCGTGACCGCGGTGTTTTTGTCGCGCGATTGCTGCACGTCGCGTCGTCTTCGGGGCAATGGCGGCGCCTCGGCGGGCGTGGATGCCGCTTTCTAAGAACGCACATTATTTGCTCATCACGATACACTCGCAAATATTATGGCATTCAACAGATACCACCTAGAAATAGAGAGATATGCGTGAAACACACATTCAAGTCTATCAAATTGAAAATCATGAAAACAAAGAATTACAATTAGATAGAAAAACAGAATTAGATTGCAATCTAGTCCCAAACTAAACAAAGCTTGTATTTTGAGCAGTAGGTAAAAGTAACTGATATTTTTACGCATACTTAATACTAAAACACCCACACCAAGACAAAAAATCTTGTACGGGGTGCAAACCCGCGACCTTTGAATCAAAGTTTCGACCACCGCACCGGGCTCGTTAGTGTATGGCCTGTCGTTTTATAGTAATTATAAACGTAAGTTAACTCGTGGTGTGCATTGCGCTTTAATCACACTAATTGCAATCTCACAATCGTTACCAATTTCCGTTACTCACTCACAAAAAAAAATGACAATATTTTTGTAAAAAAACTTATGAAGGCGCAGGTCGCTCCATTTCCTTGACTCTGCCATGTGGAACGAAAGGGAACGAATCATGGGCCTGGAAGTAGATAACGACCGCCGACTTCCTCAGTGGTGATGGCTTTAATGGCGACCTGCTAATTAAGTATCTAGATGCCGCGCACAGTAAGTATATTATAGAGTAAGTACAATACACCAAAGGATTGATGATTAGCTCGTGTGCTGACCGTGTGTCGTTGCCCTAACTCTAGAATTGTTGATAATGTTTAGACCTAGATGCATAGGAACCTGTTACTACAATACGTCTAAAAAATGGGCACTTTTCCGTGTATTACCTGTTATGGTAATATGTACCAACTGCTTGAAGTCAGTGTTTACTTTTTATTGTTGATATCATATCTGCTAGGAATTAAATTGATGAGATATCTAATTTTAATTTAGCTCGTATTCTGTGAGGTGCAGGAAGCACAGCTTAAAAAATACGCTAGGTCTCTCTCCAACTCTCTTTTCGACAGAGCCTCGTTTGTCAGTCAGCAGAGTACACAACGTGCAGGTGAGATTAAATTTAGTTCAAAGATGTTAATGAACCACTTACATCCCAAATGTGTTCCAACAAGAGATATTTAATAAGATATTTGCCATTAACTTAAAAAGGAACAAAAAATCATTTCTCACAGCAAAGCCTACTAAATCTTGAGATGTCACCTGCCCAATAAATATAGCTCTTGATAATTGCAACGGTACAAAATTGAAAATAAAACCAGCGACCTGTCAGAAGTAAATACTGCAAAATGCCAATGATATTGTCGATAACAGTAAAATGGCAAGGATCGCTGGCTCGTGCGCTCGTCTACGAAATGACACGACAGCTGTACCACACAGTTCATAGTTTTCTCGAAAAGTCACGCACTGTCAGATTGTGGAATGAATTGCCTGTGAGGTTTTCCTCGAGACCAATTTGGGTAGAGTACATTTTTGATTGATAGAGTAGATTATTCATTTCCAGAGATTCCGGAGTAGTTTTCTCCCGCGTCCTATCAAACTGTGGAATGAACTGCCTGACAAGGTTTTCCCGGGAGACTATAGCATGGGGTTCTTCAAAATGGCGTCAAGACGTCCTTACAGAGTCGACAATGTGCGTGTGATTCCCCTGGTGTTACAAGCGTTAATGGGCTATGATAACTGCTTTTCATTAGGCGGGCCGTATGCTTGTTTTGCCACCTTAGTGCTATAAAAAAGTGGAGATGTAAACTGGTTGTATTTAATCAGTCAAATAATAGTAATAGTGTTGCCTAGTAGTAATAGTAATAGTAACTATACAAATAAGTCAATTTGACTGTAAATTTGGCAATAAATACACAAACAGACGTGTTTTGGACCAATTTGACAATAAATGACGGTCAGTCAATTTCAGTTACTCTGGTCATTTTCAACTGTAAACTTGGGATTCTTCGAAAATTCTTCAAGAGCTTTTTACAGAGTAGCGTCAGTGACGAACGAGTGGGTTTACAAGCATTCATAGTCTGTAATAACCGCTTAGTATCAGGCGTGTGTTTAACTGCCTTAGTAGAAGAAATATATATTATTTTCGACATTAGATTTTCATAGAATTTAAAACGTGCGCATAAGTGCTTGTGGTCAATAATTACAGCAACTATTTATATGAACTTGGTACACAGTCTCATTGTGTAAGTTAAAATAAGTTATTATAGTATCCGCTATGTGTGAAACGCTTGAAGACGATCCTTGATTGTCTATGTCTTCGCATATTTACACCGTATAATGTAACAATAACTAGTTTCGCTTACCTAACGCGTTTGTACACCTACAGAGCGTACCCTTCGGCCATTCGTCTGAAATAACACATAAGTATAATAAGTTAAACTACACGCATAAGTAGGACTCCTTGTTCTCCGTCTATTTTCGTTATTATTTGCGTGTTTGTTGGGTGCAACAAATTGGAAACAAATTGCATGTGAAGCCTACGGGGCTACTGTGAAATAGTCTTCTTGTTACGTGCCTCTTCCCATATCATTTGAAGTCGGCACTCTGAATATGTTCTCATCAGTTGGCTCTATCATTGTAGTCTACCGGAATGTTTTGGTACATTTTATTTAGGTTACTCCACCAAATGGCTTTAGGACGTTTTGAGGTTGTTTCACTGTGTCAATATTTAAGGCGATTTTAACTGGGCGCTCATTTTCCCGGCACAGCCGTACCAACGAAGTTGCTGTGAAAGAGTAGGAAAAATATGATTTATGTATTACTTTTTCAAAGTAACACTTCACTAGGAATTTGAGCATTAAATATTCCAAGTAGGCACTATTATGTTCGCTTCTACTATGCCGAGGCTTTTCATTGTAGGTATGTTTGTGGTATGTTACCATTACAATGTAATTATTAGGTAATATCACTCCCCGGCCACTCCATACAAATGTCACGTCTGTAACTATTACATAAACCATGTTGTCTGTGCTGAGCATCAATTATCGTATGCGTGCGGTATCATACAAACTGTTCCAGTTTCGTTTCGGAGGTGAGGTCGATACGACGATGCTTATCCTGTGGTAATGTACAGATTATCAGTTCCAGAGAGGGTTCTATTCGAGAACTGTCAAATTGTTGAATGAACTTCCTGTCAAGGTTTTCTCCGAAGCGCTAAAAGATAGCTAATGTCCTTCCTCGGGAATTTAATTATATTCTAATCAGCCGCTTAATCGTGAATTGGTAACAGACAGAAAGACAACCAACTTTCGCATTTATACTGTTAGTATGGGTAACCTGGAGTTGAAAAATGGGAACATAGAATACTTTCTGCCCCAGTTCTGTGTTCACTTACGACGAAGCAGCATGCTGGAGCTAGTTTATAATAATAGTAGTGATTACTCGTTTGACTCCCGCCGAACCTACCGCAAATTACCCTTATTATATACATTGTCTTGATAATTGCAAACCCTTGAGTCTAAAAATATAGATATGTAAATTGAAAACAAGCTCTTGTAATTTGTACTGCATTTATTCTACACCCTTACGTGTGCATGATGTACGATCGTTTCTTCTCGTCGACAGAGTTATTATCGCATATCGACGGTAATTTGACTATGTTCTAAATATATTTCTTGACATCTTCATTAGCAGACATTTTTATATAATTCGAGACATTTAGGATTTGAGACCGATGTCTAAATAGATGTAACTAAATAATTTTGATTTTACTTTTGATCTTAATCAATAATGATTTAAAATAAGATTATCATTGCAAATTTGCATCAATCTCAAAGTCATTTCAAAATGCATCTTTCGTAACAAGTCACCTATATATTCTTAAATATTTTTTCAAAGCTGGACTGGATTAATGACTCTTTTTAATGTAATTTAAATCGCAATTTCATTAGGTACTAACTTTATTAACCGATCAAACCGATGCACATTTCCAGCCATGAGCAAATTCAAATTACAAATTAATTATAATAATTATCTTCCGTATTTTTTTTATATCCGTTTGTATGTTATACAAAATATTTCATGAAGGTGAATTGATTTGGTTAATAAAATTTACTTAAGTTTTGCAATTAACGCTTCCTATATCTTATCAATTTTATAATCTCTTTGGCTCAATCCGCCGGCCTTGATTGAAAAATGTTATTGTTGTTGTAATCTTTATTGTACAAAATTACAGAGGCGAAAGAGAGATCCCTACTTGTAGCGTATCTATAATCTGCCCGGCTGGAGAGGTACCTCCACCTCACAGAGTATCGCAAGCAAATAACAATTCCCTTAAGTACCGCTTGTTCATGCGAGTGAGCACTCGGAAGGAAGGAGTTGCTAAGTTGGTAGCGGCACACAAAAAAAATCAACATAAAAAATGCTTTTTGAAGTGGGGTACTTCAAAAAGCATTTTTTATATTTCGCTGCCTTGTCTTCTGGGGGAAATCTCTAACTACAGGCAATTCATTCTAGAACGTGACAGCCACATTGACTTACACCAAGGTATTATTCATTATGTGACTAAACTGCATAAACTTACTTGAAGTAAATACTGCTAGGGCTGAGTTTCTTCTTACACCTGGTAAGCTCACTCACAGGAAACAATAATCCTCATTTCTTGGAGGATGACGAAGAAACGCTTTATAATGTTCGATCATAGAAAAATTGGAGCTTTTAATAGTTCAATGTGATTTTATATTTTGGTCTCAGTTGTTCTCTGGCAACCGTTATATTAAATTAATTCCAAAATAACCTTAAAGTATATTTAAAGCCCGTTGTAATTATTAAAATCAATGAACTGCGATTTTGTGTTTTCATTTGCAATAGATTTTTAAGCGGAATTTTCCGTGGCAACTAATTATGACTTCTTTTGTAACCAATGTACCTCTTGTCACCAGATGGCCAGCATCGAGGTGTCGTTGGGCGGCTCCCGGCGACGCAGTGCCAGCACGAGGGACCTCGGACGGGAGCTGGACGCGCTGCGGGCCGCGCTCACCGACAAAGACACCCTCATACAAAGGTACCACACCAACTGTCTACGCTTCAGCAAATATTTTCAGCGGGATGTTTTATTTATAACTTTAATATGTAAAGCCTTAGCAAGTCTTAGGCGATAAGAGGAATTAAAATTTTCAGTTTGAAGAAGCAGTTAAGCGCTTCACTGAGCGCGGCTCGCCTGGCGACTCAGTCGGCCAGCCCTGCAACATCCCGGGCCGGCTCTCGGAACGAGTACAGCGCGCTGTCGGCAGAGGAACGGCGAGCGTTGGAGGACCGCGCGGCCGCCGTGCGAGCAGACTTGGACACTAGGCGGGCCAACATCCAGGAGCTGAGAAAACGAATCGAGAAGACCCATGTCACTGAGTGAGTAACACTTTTAGCAGAGTATATATTAGCATTAAAATATGGCGCGGCGCGTTGCCGATGTATGATCTACACTTAAGTAGTTAAGGGGTGTAGTGGTTCATCAACATCTTTGAACCAAAGCCAACCTCACCTACACGTGGTGCGCCCTGCTGACTGACAAACGAGGCTCTGGCGAAAAGTGAGATAGGGCATAGCGTATTTTTTATGCTGCCCGACTAGGGAAGTACATCCACCTCACAGAATACCGCAGCCAAATTTCCATGAGGGTTGTTGTGTTCTTGCGAGTGAGTGAGATCGTTAGAAAGAAAGAAAGATCGGATCGGCGATCCCTTAACCCACTCTCATATTAAAAAAAACACTCCAGAAGCAATGAGTAACGATCTTCCTATTCTACCACCCACTAAGTAGATCTCTACCACTCTCTGCGACCACTCTCATTCGATCCACGTTCAGAGACAATTATTCCACTATAGCAAAAACATGCGAAGCATTACTCATTGCAACACAAGGAGTATCCCAACTATAAAGAGACCATCTACAAGTTGCAAATACTTTTATTGTAGTTGAAAAAGTTTCGGTCTAAACCTCACTGTATCGTTGAACAGGAATATCGACACACGTATCCAGCAGGCGGAGCTGCAGTACAAGCTGGGGCGGGAGGAGCTGGAACTGCTGACGCTGGGCGAGCAGGCGCGCGCGCTGGCCCACCTGATCGAGCAGGCCGACGCCGCCGCCAAGCTCAACGACCGCGCCACGCTCTACAGGTCAGTTCTATCACACATCTCCGCAGCCTGTGATCGGACACGATTGTGTTAAACCAATGGTTCCCAACCTTTTTTTGTTCGCGGGCCACTACGAGATTTTTGTTGCGTGTATGGTCCGTACATGCGTTTTCCATGACAATGACACGCGCAGCGCAGCGCCACGGAGCTCCTCACAAATGTACACATTTAGCTATAAGGGGGTTTCCACGTACACCTCGTAAGCAAAGTACAACGAGTTGTTACATTATATGAAAATAAAACTCATCTCTACCGAGCCTCGCTTCAGTGGAAACACCTCCTAACTATTCAAATTAGTTTTGCTTCTAAACCAATGAATACAAAAAGCTTTTATATGTAGTGATAAAAATGGAAATTTACTCTCGACATTAACTGGTTATATTCATTGAAATATATTGATTGGTTCACTGTAAATTGTAAATAAAGTGTAATATAGTAGATATTATGTTTATTTGAGAAAGTTTGGGAGATTAAATGAAATAATTATGTCTTTACATTATGCTAGTGCAAAAACATTAAAGATTGAACTGGAACTCGTTCTAAATTTGTAATCGATCTAGGAGAGTGAGAGTGAGTGAGTTAGAGAGTGAGTGATTCATAAGAAATGTAAGGTTTTTGAGTTTGATGATCATAAGCTGTTGCTGACGTTTCTTTCGTGCCTGATATATAATTTACTGACTTACAAAATGATGTCTTGAAAAAGAACTAAACAACAGGCGTGATGTCTAAGTAATCATGTCCAATCCATACATCAATACAAAGGTTTTTAGGGTCGGCAACAGATAAGTGATGCCTCTGATGTCGCAAGCGTCCATAGGCTGCGATAACTGCTTACCATCAGGCGGGTCGTACGCTTGTATGTCACCCTAGTCGTATAAAAAAAAACATTGCGTATATATCGACGTTAACCCTATTATTCATACTACTGCTGGGATACGGGCCGCTCCTCAATCGAAGGGGTTCAGGGAATACTCCAGCACGCTGCTCAACTGTGGATTAGCGGAGGCCAGTGTTTTCAAGCCGGCCAAAAGCTTGGCTTAACGACTGTAATATAAGGCCAACAGCCGATACCGACGGCTTAATGTGGCATCCGTACATATCGTTATTTATAAATTCAAGTACAAAATTTTCATTTCATTTCTTTATGTTTAATATAATATACCAAATACGGTACGCATAAATAAGGATTGCATTTCACGCTGTCTGGAACACGCCGCGTTTCCGCGTTCTCAAAGCGTGAACTGAAGTTATCGTTCCATTTGTTTGCTTCCACGCGAGATAAACCTCACGGCTTACGTCTGATTTTGTCTCGCTAAACGGGGAACCTCCATTGTGCTAGAGGTTTCCGTCCTTCGTGTTTGTTATCGTGATATACAATTTAGAAAACGATTATCGCTTACCTTAAACCTGCCTACACCGTCGAATGTTTACGAGAGTCGCGCGCGCGCCGATGCGCCTCACAAAAGCAATCAGGAGCGTGTAAATTGTGCCACAGTGCTCGATTTAATGGCTTATTTAAACGGAAAACCGTGGAGATGGGAGATAGCGGAGCACAAATCGTCGGTAATTGTTACGATTGTTACAACATCATCGGCCATTGTTTGGGGGGCGGCGGCGGGCCCGGCATACTTTCTAGCATGCAAATGTTGCCGGCAATCGTTGGGAAAAATCTCACTACGAAGCTCCAGGCTCGCTCCGCGTCTTTAGAAAGTGGGCACTGTCCTGAACGTGCCAATTTGGATATTTGTAAGCTGTCATTAGAGAATTTAATCGCGGACGTACTAAAAGTAACACCAGGTGAGTGCGAATGCGAAGAATATACGAGTTGCTGACAGTGTGATACAAAATCTCACGCAGTCATTTTTATTTTTTAACTATATAGTCTTATCGGATATATCATGCTCAACTGTGATAGATACTATTGTGTTTGTGTGCTGTGTCAATTTTATGTAGTTTAAGCTGCGTCTCACGGATTGAGCGCATGAACGATCAGGAACAATAGCATTGGTTCCTAGAGATTATGTATAGATTCGATTCTCTCTTATGTATCAATTTATTTTATCGATTTCTTATCTCACGGAAAAGTGTTTCGATGCAATTATAGTCTATGATGCCATAGAGACTGAATTACAATAATATGCAAATAAAATGCTTTCAATTTGCATACACGTTAAAGACGCTGTTGGTGCTTGGCCCTGGGACTGCGGGCCAGATAAGGACATTATACAGTACACTCACAGAAATCAAAAATTTCTATGAGTACGCCATTTGTCTACAGAGTAGAGTATCTACATATCTAAATATAGACATAAAAGTAAAACACCGTCAGAACTTCATATATCGTTATGATTGGAAACTTAAATGGAAGTAAAATCGAGCTTTACTGTTTGACTTCCATCTGTTACAAATTTAGCATCGATCGCTCAGTAGAACCAAAGGAACAGCTTGAGCTCTCCGGAGAAGAAGAGGAGGAAACTCATGTAATGGCTCAGTTTATATTATTGTTATTAGGGAAAGAAAATTCGAACAATATTAATTTACTAGCTGTTACCCGCGGCTTCGCCCGCGTGGTTCAGGCAAGTCTGCTGCCGTTGATTTTTGTATATTTTTCTTTTGTTGTATTTTTTTTTTACTTCGTGGGATAAAAAGTAGTACAAATTTTAATGATGATTGGCTGCAAGGCATGAAGAAATAACAAACAAACGAATTTACTTTAACACTTATAATATTTGTATGGATGGAACGCCCACACTCAAGAGAAAATAATTGTTCACCACATAAATGTTTGCCCTTCGAATAAAATATTTTTCCTGGATAAAAAGTGACCTATGTCGCTCTCCAGACCGGAAACTATCCCCTGTTAAAACATCACATCAGTACTTACGTTCCTTTCGACGTGATAGAAGGACAAATGATTACAAAGTTTATTTTTTCCCATGGGATTAAATTGTTTTTCCGGGATAAAAAGTAGCTTATGTCACTCTCTAGATTACCCTATTAAAAATTCATGTCTGTACTTAGGTTTCTTTTGATGTGAAAGAAGGACAAATGAGCTTTATTTTTTAATAACGTACGTTTACGGTATGGAGAGTGACATAGGCTACTTTTTATCCAGGAAAAACATCTTATTTCTACGGAAAAATACATCCTTTGTAATCATTTGCCCTTCTTTTATGTCGAAAGGAACCTAAGTACCGACATGTTTTTTTTTTAACGGGATAGTTACGTAGTAGAGTACGGACATGACTTTTTAAAATGGGGATAGTTTACTGTTTGGAAAGTGACATAGGCTACCTTTTATCCCGCAAAAACATGTTAATCCCATGGGAAAAAATAAACTTTGTAATCATTTGGCATTCTATCATGTCGAAAGGAACGTAAGCACCGACATGATTTTTTTAACAGGGGATAGTTTCCGATCTGGATAGTAACATAGGCTACTTTTTATCCAGGAAAAAACATTTTATTCCCACGGAAAAAATAATTCGATCCCCGCAGAGGGCAATCATTTACGTGGTGAACAATTTTTTTGTCTTGATCCATACTAATACTATAAGTGTTAAAAGTAAGTAAATTCGTTTGTTTGTTATTTCTTAACGCTCTATGTAGCGGATCATCATTAAACTTTGTACCTATTTTTCTTTTGTTGTATTTTTTTTTTTTTACACTTATAGTATTAATATGGACCAAGACAAAAAAAATTGTTCACCACGTAAATGATTGCCCTCTGCGGGGATCGAATTATTTTTTCCGTGGGAATAAAATGTTTTTTCCTGGATAAATAGTAGCCTATGTTACTATCCAGATCGGAAACTATCCCCTGTTAAAAAAATCAAAGCTACTTTTTATCCCGGAAAAACAATTTAATCCCATGGGAAAAAATAAACTTTGTAATCATTTGTCCTTCTATCACGTCGAAAGGAACGTAAGTACTGATGTGATGTTTTAACAGGGGATAGTTTCCGGTCTGGAGAGTGACATAGGTCACTTTTTATCCAGGAAAAATATTTTATTCGAAGGAAAAATAAAGAGGGCAAACATTTATGTGGTGAACAATTATTTTCTCTTGAGTGTGGGCGTTCCATCCATACAAATATTATAAGTGTTAAAGTAAATTCGTTTGTTTGTTATTTCTTCATGCCTTAACTATGCAGCCAATCATCATTAAAATTTGTACATACTGGTACTACTTTTTATCCCACGAAGTAAAAAAAAAATGCAACAAAAGAAAAATATACACAAATCAATGGCAGCAGGCTTCCCTGGACCACGCGGGCGAAGCCGCGGGTAACAGCTAGTTTTATATATAAAATTAATCTATACTATCTAATTCTATGCTAATATTATAAAGCTGAAGAGTGTTTGGTTGAACGCGCTAATCTCAGGAACTACTCTTGAAAAAATATTTTAGTGTTAGATACTTAGCCTATATTTTAAGGAAGGCTATAGGCTATATAACATCACGCTACGACCAATAGGAGCGGAGCACCGGTGAAAAATAGGAAAAAAATATTCCTTTTGAGGGCTTATGTCGCGTGCGCTGCGTAAACGGTTGAAGTTACGCATAAACCATGTATGACGGAATTGTTCCTCTTTAAAAGTTCTAAAAAAAAGTCCGCGACAGTATATGTCTATCTTTTAAGATTGACACACTATAACGTTTTTTCATCGTAATCAATAGGAGAAAGTAGGTAAAAAAAGGTTATAGTGAGTTAATCTTAAAAGATAGACATATGCTGTCGCGGACTTTTTTTTAGAACTTTTAAAGAGGAACAATTCCGTCATACATGATTTTTGCGTAACTTCAACCGTTTACGCAGCGCACGCGACGTAAGCCCTCAAAAGGAATATTTTTTTCCTATTTTTCACTTGTGCTCCGCTCCTATGAGTCGTAGCGTGATGCTACATAGCCTATAGCTTTCCTTGCAATATAGGCTACCTAACACAAAAAGAATTTTTCAATTCGAACCAGTAGTTCCTGAGATTAGCGCGTTCAAACAAACAAACAAACAAACAAACAAACAAACAAACTCTTCAGCTTTATAATATTAGTATAGATTAATAACAATGTTCAAGGCGGAGCCACATTTGTGTGTTGTGGTTTATCGTGGCACGTTATGAGATTGCGTATTCAACCATACCATGAAGGCTAGAAGGTCACAAAATATCAAATATTGTCAGCATTACAAAATTCACAATACCACACAAGAATATGATGACCTAGGTGCTGTATGATTGTTTATCAAAAGTTTATTTATTCTATATTCCATACTTAAATGCGAAAGTCAGTCTGTCTGTCTCTTTCCACGTTACGCTTAAGCCGCTGAAACGATTTAGATGAAATATTGTGACGGGCAACTCCGGTACTTTAACACTGAGTATGTTCCAACACGCACTTGGCCGGTTTTACTTATGTATTTATTGTGCGTCTATGAAGTTATAAAATACTTTTTGAAATATGAGTGTGTTTGTGGTTTCCAGCGGCCGCGAGCCGATGTCCCCTATAGGTCGTGCGGTAAGACACTGACCCACATTCCACTCCTCACATTGTCCTTGTCCACAGATCTGGTATCGACATTACTTCATTGTTATGCAAGTGTGTTTACGAACACGTAACAAGTTCGCTCATTTGTAGTTCAGGGCCGTAATAAGACAAGTTTCCGTAAATATAATACCAGTAACAAAGGAACGTAAGCTCAGTAATTTATTCCATAGGAGTATGTAAAATTTTAATGTCTGTGATCTCAAAATAAATGTCGAAATTGTTGTGGAAACCAGTAATATGCACAATATCCTTGCCGATACCTAATCAAAAATGGCCGTTTTAGATCTTTTGTCTGTCTCGAATAGGCTTCGTAACGGCTCAACGGGTTTCAATGAAAATATTTCATTTTGCAGGGTTGGTTCAGAAGATATGAAGAAGATAAGCTAGTATATGGTAACATTGTACATACATATCATGTTTTCAGTGAATCAAAGACGTATATGCAATTTATAAGCCCCCGAAATTATGTCTAATTGATCTTTTCATGAGACCTAGTAATATTGTAATCCTCAATAGAGAAGGGCAAAACTATGCGCATCACTATGTAATTGTTATCTTAAAAAATATCATGCTTTCAAATAGTTTTTTTTTTGGTGTTACAGCAAAGAGAATGGATTAGTTACAGTAAAACAGAAAAAAACGATTATTAAACAATTTCTTAAAACCAATATATTATATTGCATACATACAGCATTTGGTGGAAGGCATTAGGGAAGGCTTATATCCAGCAGTGGATAGATACAGGGGTCCTACCGCCTAAGCTGAAGCCAATTCCCAACGAATATTTGTATTGTGAAAATCAAACTTTAGCTTAGATTTAAGATACTTACGATTATCTTTAGCTTAGCTGATGAAACCCTAGAGCTCTAGCGACTAAGCTGAAGATGTTTGTCAATAACTAAAACATAAGATGTATTTTTCGATTCAAAATATTCGGCGGTGGTAAACGGCTTCAGCCTCGGCGCTAGGGCCCCTGGTTGATGAACATTGTTATTGCGATACTTCTTCTACACATAATAGCCGTGATCGTTCAGCAAGATAACAAATTTAGGCCTGTAACTGTTATATAATCAAACTTTACTTCCAAATACTGATTTTGCAATTACCGAAATGGCTATTTATCATCGGTAGTGACAGTTCCCACGACACACGAGGCAATAAACTTTGTATGCTCTTGTTAAAACTTTATTGCCTGGCGAATACATAACAATTTAATTTCTACATTGTCAGCAACTGCCAAACATAATTAAACTTTGAGAATCGCTGTTGCGTCATCTCGATTAAGATTTAGACTGAAAGGGAAATAACATTTTGCGTAAAAATGAATTTGTTAATATGGAATCTCTTTGTTCAAATAATTATATTCTAATCTTATCTGTAAGTCGGATCATAATCATCTTCAAAATATTAATTATGGGAGAAATTTGTGGGTTTAGCCATGGTAACGTGATAGTGATGCTCCTGGTATTCTAGGTGTCCATAAGCTGTAATAAACCCCTACCACCATCCATCTCTCATCTACCATCAGGCAGAACGTAGGCGTCTTTACCACCCGAGGTATGGTCCGTTTATTCATTTATTAATACTAGTGTGTTTAGTATTCAATCATCTAAAAATTAATGCCTTAAAATTAGTATGAAACATGGTTAAGTATAGTGTGCGACGACTTGACTTGGGACGGTTGAAGTGAGATGCTGTTCTGTGTGTATATTTACAGTGCTTGTGGGACGTGGGTTGTATTCGTTCACTATAACTTAATTGTCTAGTGGTTGGGAAATAATAACCTCGTGTAAAATGATAACAACAGTAAAAACAAACTATTCGCACATACATCTTGTTAGTTGACACAAACGATCCCATTTCGAAAACTAATTAATGTGCGTGTAATATTATATTATAATTTCGTTCACAGACAAGTGGGTGGTAATTTTGAACACTTTTCATTTCACCATCTGTGAGAACATGGTATTGTTCGGTTATGGACAACAGTAAAAGGTGAATCAGTGAAAGCTCGGTCACTACGAAGAGGTATGAAACAATCCCGGATGGACGTTACTGTTATGGATGAATTCGTTTTTTTTTTTATATTAGGCCGTGTGCCAAAGAGGCACATGGATTGTATAATATATAGCGATAAGAGATGCTCACGATGCAAGAAATAACAGTTATTGGTTATCACGCGTACCCACGCTGCTAACACAGCATTTTCCTGTGATATCGTTGTCTGGTGATATTTCTCGCTCCCAAGGTCACAATAATCCTCAACGGCATGTTTTTTGGCTGCGGTATTCTGTGAGATGGCAGTATTTCTCCAGACCGGCTCAGTATGCTCGCCCTCTAATTGTAAGAGCCTCTATATACCTGCTACTGCGCCACTTATACACCCCGAAAATTTCAAAGTTACACTAAAACAATTTTTAAAACTAAAATGATTACGATTTTTTTAACAGCTTCTCGTACTTATTGGATGTCATTTATGTTGTTAATGTCCATAAGCTACAATGAACGCTTATCAATACGTGGGTTGTACGATTGTTTTCCCCCCTAGTAGTATAAAAATATCCACAGAAGGTCTGTATTTACGGGACCGTTTTTAACGGATACGCAGGTAGATTTAGTGTACTCTGAAATACTGTTGTAGGTGTAAACTCGCTTGCACTTTTAAATACGCCGTCGCCAAATAAAAACCGCAACTATCTTCTATCCAAAATAAGCTCGTGTTGTAGTCCAAATACGTGACCAATCACGTGCCCTAACTGTAAAAGTAATGAGGATACTTAAGGCCGCATAAATAATATTATACCAAGCGCCAGTGCAAATAATAAACCAAATTAATCTCTTGCTTTTCAAGTAAAGATAAAAGGTTATGCGAATAAAATCGGTTCTACAAACAGCACTAACATTTCTCGGTGGGCATGTAATCGAAGTGGATCGATTACCTGCATGAATACGGCACGGCACAAAGATATGTGGCACATAGTGTTCTTTTATGGTGTCGGAGTGTGCGCCAGTCGGCCCTTAATGGCTGTATTCTACTCTATGAAGCAATAAACACTAATAAAAATTTAATTCACTGCATTGAAAAGTTGTAATGTAATTCAATAAAAATGATAATATAAATTGCTCAAGTGTGAGTTGGGCTCGCGTACTGAGAGTTCCATATGACCAAAGAAACTAAGGTCCTTCGTGTGCGTTGTTCGATGGAGTAGTAAGCGATCTTTTTTGTCGAACAAAAAAGTCCACGGACAAAAAGTTCTTCGTCTGCTTATGCCAAATATATAATGAATCGAGCCTCGCTCGCTCGGCTTTTGATGCATAAACTTAAGAAAATAACATAACAAAGAAAGAAAGAAAGGAAAGGAATGGGTGGCAATGGATCGGAGACTCCTTAGTGTTGCTAATCTCCGTGGGCGGTGGTGATTGCTTTCCATCAGGTGGTCCACATGCACGTTTGTCCCACTCTCATATAAAAAAAAAACTCAATTTATTATTTTGTATTATTGAAAGTAGTTAAGTTTTGTATTGTTGAAGAATGTTAGTAAAGAAGAGACAATTACTGCTCAGTTCTTTGAATAATTATTAGATTGCCTTTTATATCTGTCAGGGAACCCTAAAAACTAGGTACTTATATGGCTCGGAAAAACGTGTCGCATTTTCATTAACTTAGAGTAGTTGCTTCATAGTGTTTCCGAAGATGATATCTAATTTCACGCTCCATTCCAGTCCTTCCGTACTCCTTTGAATAAATACATTTCCAAAAGTGGCAAAAGCAACTAAAAAGTGGGGATTACTTACATTATGCGACTGCTAGGTTGTTGTCAGATGAAAATGCGTAAAAGGCTTTATTGTATGCATTTTTACTACCTGTACGTCGTAAGAAATAAACAGGATTAAGCGCATCAGTTGATAATGGTTCAGTATTAAAACACTAGTAGTCTTTTGTTTCTAGTAAAAAACTGATATTGTTATGCACAAACTGTTCAATATTTATTGTCTAATAAATAAATAAAAATCAGAAATTTTTATTCATCTCTACAAATTAAAATTTAGAACAATACATATTTGATGTTTTGTGTCTGCTGCGTTGGCAGCGGGAGTGGGGCGGCGCGCCAACGATATTTTATGTTGCGATCGTTAACATGGTTATGGTCACATCAGACGACCCGTATGCTTGTCTGCCACCCGAAGTGATATAAAAAAAAATATGAAACTTTTTTTTTTTTTTTATACTACGTCAGGTGGCAGACAAGCATACGGCCCGCCTGATGTGAAGCGGTTGCCGTAGCCATATTAACGCTCGCAACATAAAACATCGTTCGCGCACCGCCACCACCGCTGCCGACGCAGCATCTCCTTCCTTTCTGGTGACCTCACTCACTCGCAGGAACACAACAACCCTAAAGGGAATTGTTATTTGGCTGCGGTATTCTGTAAGGTGGAGGTACATTCCCCAGTCGGGTAGCTTACAATTACGCTCCCTACCTCTCTTTTCGCCAGAGCTTCGTTTGTCAGTCAGCAGGGTACACCGCGTGCAGGTGAAGTTGGCTTTGGTTCAAAGGTGTTGATGAACCACTTACACCCCAAAAACTTTACTTGTAACGTAAAAAAGTAATAATTGTAGTTTTATTATAAAACCCATATGTGACATTTTAATTTAATTAATGTATTTCTTTTTATTTCAATAACCAAATTGTTTCGATTGTGATAAAGAACCCTAATCGTTCTAAGTATTAACTATTACTTCATAGATAGATTAAGGGTGTTTCAAAGGCAATGCACTGACACATCACTTGTACTTGTTCATTGCAAATAAATACACAAAAAGGGTGAACACCAACTTGTCACGTCGGGACTCAATTACTTCGCCTGCGTCGAGAAATGTTTTCATAATATCACACTTTATAACGGGAGGAGCTTTTTGTGTAAGGCCGCCTTCACAACATGAAAGAGAAATACGTTTTATATACCACTAGGGTCGCAAATAAGGTCACGACTTGCCTTATGGTAAGCACTCAGCGCAGCCTATGGACGCTTAAGACACTAGAGGCGTTAATGCCTTCTGGAATTTCATGTCCTGGGAAAACCCTTGTCCATTCTACAACCTGAGAGCTCAAGGTAGAAAACTCTTCAGCAACCACGTACGCGTACATATTGTTGTAGGAACGAATTTCGGAAAACGGCTACAAAGTTCGCCGAGAATATTTAATTTGTATATCTTCTTAATTCCTTGTATGTGAACTCTGTAGAGCGCATTGGATATTCTTTTCTCTTAATCTGTAATGTTCAATAATGTGTATGAATAAATAAATAAGTAAACATGTGAGATCGCCCTAATGTAAATTTATCACTTACTTTGTAGCAGTTTGTGTAATTTATATTTGAAATTGAAATAGACTAATTGTAAGTCTACACCGTACAGAGGGTACAGGAATAGTAGCAATGCCTGTGGACCGGTTGTTCGCAGCGTCTGACGTAAACATATTAAACATAATACGAGTATATACAATTGAGATAGGCTCTTATTAACGCTTCATTTAATTTTATTTATTAGTAATTAGTAGTCGTACAGTAACAATTATTTGTACGACTAATACGCGTGTATGTGGCTTGTACGTGGTGCACACTGCTAATACCCAAAAGAGGCGTTGGTGAAAAGGGAGGTACCGACGCCTGACCGGAAATGTGCGTCCTTCTCACAGAAGGCCGCAGCCAAATAATAATATCCTTAAGTGAGGATTGTTTTGTTCTTGCGAGTAATCACTCGAGGTCACCAGACGTGAGGAGGGGTGCCAGCACGCGAGTAATACATTTTAATTGCCGGAGTCTATAGACTACGGTAAACGATTTACATCAGGCGAACCGTATGCTTGTTTGGCATCCGATGCGGTATAAAAAAATATTACAAAAAGGAAATGTTACATAAGCAAACGTTTAATACTAAATCTTTAATTGATTGATATAACAAATTTAATCTTAATTTTCAAATAATTGATTTACGGTTATTGTTATACAATTCTATGCCAATATTTTTAGTACGACATGACTCAAAAGTTCCATGGCCGCAGCTGTTTTAAGAACTAAAAGCCTGTTACTTATCAGATTTTATTTGAGTATACATTTTATTGAGTCTACGTGAGGATTATTATCATTCGATTTTCACATCGACGCTATAAAATTATCTGGGTTATTTTATTTGTCTGTTAGTTCTCTGAACGGCCATGCCGCGGATCCTCTGAGTCATGTCTACACTACTTCCCAAGTCTTAGACCACGTTGGGTAGCCGTATTAGTGGCGGTGCATCAACTCATATCTATCCCAGTGCTGGGATACCGGTCTCCCCTCGATTGAATGGGTTTAGTGCGCACGTCACCACGTTGGGGACATAATAACATCTATTTCATTTATTAAAATTTGTATTTACAAGCTCAATTGGTAGGCGGCCGGTAACATAGCTCGTAGAACCGACTACCGCTGGGGAAGATCATGGCGACCCCGTACTCGTTAACGCAGTGTGGGACGACCCCCCACTAGATGGAGCGACGACTTGAAGAAAATTGTGGGGAGACTGAAGCCGTTTCCCATCGGATTTTTTGATTGTGAAAATCAAACTTCAGCTTAGATTTATGCTACTTATGTTTACCTTAGCTAGCATTATATAATAAGTAGGTTACCTTAGAGCTCTACAGAATAAGCTGAAGATGTTTGTCAATAACTAAAACGTAAGTCCTATGTTGCAAATTGAATTATTCGATGGTAATCGGCTACAGCTTTGGTGGTAGGTCCAGGTCAGGATCGGGACATGTGGCTCTCTAATGGGGAGGCCTAAGTTCAGGCATTTGCTGTTTGTTAACCATAAAAAAATATCTTCTTTAAAATCTCCTCAGCTTGTCTGAACTCTTAACCATAAAAAAATATCTTCTTTAAAATCTCCTCAGCTTGTCTGAACTCAGCCTAATGCTAATTTCTTATCGTAGAAAACAAGTCAAGCCACGTACCTAACTCTCAAAGGAAGGGCTGACCACTTAAACGGAGATCTATTTAATTTACACATAATTACAATAATTTGTTTTTGCTATCTTAATTGGACGTAATTGCATCGTGGACTTCACTAAGTGGCTTAGAAAGCACGTAGATGCATCGGATAGATTGCTATTATGATGATACCGCAGATTGAAACCTTGGGCCGACAACTGGATAGTGATATCTACAGTCTTCTCGCTATATCGCTGCTGTGATACACTCAGAAATGTGTGTATGCGGAGAACTAAAGTAACCGACACAGCACATGTGGATGTTTTCTATTATTTATTATTTACAACAAAAATGTACAAGTATTTTTATCAACTGATCAGTTAGTACCCATACAAACTTTATACTATGAAAGTGGGAATGCAGCCCACAGAGTGCGCCGGGACGTTGTAAAACGTCTCTGCCTGCGAATCTCTTATTTCTTTTGACCTGCGATCCCACGATGCGGGCACTATGCTAATGCTCCATAGCCATCCATAACATACTAAATTACATGAGATACGGTCGGTCGACCATATATTACCACCTTTCTGGCAGCTCTCTTTGTTAAAATCGTTCCGACAAGCAGACCTCGGACGCTTCTACGTACACAGTTGGAATACCAAACTGAGATTGTATCGTTACTTTTCTGCTTCTTCCAATTGTTATTGTTGTACTTCCATTGGAACAATAAACTTATGAAACATTTCTAGTTAAATAACCATAAACGATGTCATAAAAGTCTGATTGTTATGTTTACATGTTATAATAAATACTAAACTAAAACTAATCTAAAAACATATATAATTTGTAATATAAACAAAAGAAAAAGTTATTCCATAAAAAATATAATAAACAGAAATTTACTTATAAATAAACATATGTTTATTTATAAGTAAATTTGTAAACATATGTTTATTTATAAGTAAATTTCTGTTTATTATATTTTTTCCAGCTATCGCTATCCAGCGAGGAGAATGCTGCCAGTCTTCTGGGGACACTGCCGAAAGACAACGATCTTGGGGATATCCCCAAGATCGTTGTCTTTCGGAAGTGTCAATACTAATTCTCTGAGCAAGGTAACCACCACACCACACCAGCTTTCTGCTGACTGAATAAGTTACTGCCTCTAACATAATAACCAAAAATTTGATCTTGTACCTTTGTGATAAATATTTTTCATGCCGTCAGTAACTTGGTTTGACTGATTAACTAACAAGGCAGTTCGTGTAACTTCCTCACCTTTTTGGTTTAGGTACAAAATCTTACTTAACGAGTCTATGTAAGTAAATATTGGCTAATTGTTCATTTATTTGATTCCATAAATATTATGGTCTGATGGCACAATTTTAAACAAGACTACATCACGTTCCAGTTGAGAAACATTGGTCTGAATTGGTTTAAATATAAAAATAATTGATTAGTTACAAAATTGTTAATGTACTATAATCCATCTACTAATTAATTTTGACCATTTAGTAGATCAGATTGAAACATTGGAAAAATGGACTCTCCTATAAAGTAGAAATCATTGCGAACTAACTCGGTGACGAGCTCGGTGGCGTAGCGGTCAATGACGCGGCTTCGACACCAACGCTTGTGGGTTCGATTCCCACCTATGACAAACATATGTGTGCATGAACATGTCTGTTTGTCTTGGTCTGGGTGTTTTCTATGTATCATAAGTAGGTATGTATTTACAAAAAAAAATGTTTTTACGTATGTTTATCAGTTGTCTAGTACCCATAACACAAGCTTCGCTTACTTTGGGGCTAGATGGCGCTGTGTAATTTGTCTGACATAAAAAAAAACTACGCCAAAGTAGTGGTAATATAAAGTTAATAGCAGTAATAACACAAATATTCTTATGTGATTATGTTCTTTATTTTATTATTAAAGTAAAGAAACTAAATTGAACCATCGTGTATCATGATCGGTTCAGCCTAAGCAGTAAGAACGAGAATCGTGTGGTCTCCACGCTTCACCTCTCCACAGTAGATACACAGAGCAATATATCAATATCATACAATCGTCTGAAATCGAACTACCTAGGTGCACAAGTTTCGCAATGTGTTGTTTAGCGACAGTGCTTCAGAATCGTATAGCCAGGCAACATGTGTTTTTGATATTGCAGGAAGTAGATGAGAAACAGTTTTGTTCAGGCCACTAGTTCCCACTTCACACAATCCTGAAGGGATGGAAAACTTTTTGCCACCTATCTCTACTGCCAGTGATGGATGAAAGATTTATTTACACTTATGCCTATATCGAGTAATTTTTATTAAGAATTACATTTTTGTAAGTGAGTTATGAACTCCTATACGGAAAAGATATACAGAGCAGATCTCCGGATCCTTTTCTGAAATATAATAAATAAATAATAATAAATATTGTCAGACAAATTACACAGCGCCATCTAGCCCCAAAGTAAGCGAAGCTTGTGTTATGGGTACTAGACAAATGATAAACATACGTAAATACATTTTTTTTTGTAAATACATACTTATGATACATAGAAAATACCCAGACCAAGACAAACAATATAATAATTCAATAAATAAATAAGACAAATATAATAATTCAATAGTTAATAAACAACTTGAGTATATAAATACTTGATCATGGGGATAAGCGGAAACCAATTTCTATTATTCACATTCAGTAGAGATGATACATGGAACAAGTTATAAGTTAATTAAAAAAATCAAAAACCCG
This sequence comes from Hypsopygia costalis, assembly GCA_937001555.2. Taxonomy (NCBI): domain Eukaryota; kingdom Metazoa; phylum Arthropoda; class Insecta; order Lepidoptera; family Pyralidae; genus Hypsopygia; species Hypsopygia costalis. Next base: position 1,213,004 of record OW443330.2, read on the forward strand.
ACTGCACCTACAACAGATTTATTAATGGGTATCATTTAAGCTATCACCAATTTAATTAGTTTTGTGTTTCTTAACTAATAGGGTTTGCCCGCAAAATAATAGATTTGTCACCAAAATGTAGTCACCAAACAATATAAAATCGATTCCACAATAAATCACCTAAAATCGTAGAGATATTGGGTCTAGTACCAAATAAATGTTTTTGTATGTATTATATTGTCAATTATTAATAATTAAGCTTATCTGGCACCCCATCATTCATCATCTTGGTTGACGGAACTCCGCTTCGCGGAGCTCCTATTTCCAATGACAGGACACAAGAAAACCCTAACCTAACCAAAAATCAAATCAAATCTAACCAAAACATGATTTATTACATTGACCAAGTATTGATAAGACTCGTCAGTGAATATGACGCCAATTTGGCTTCGCCCCTATTAGTCATGTTTTCATTAAATTAAGGAGCTGATCTATTTATATGGAGACAGATCTATTATTTTGGTGATCAAACGAATTAAATGATAATAGTAGTTTGTTAAGCTGATGATTTATATTTAGAGACAGTTTTGATTAAAATGATGACTAATATATTTCTTGGGGAAAGATATTTACTGCAGATTAGTGACACATCTAAAATTAGGTGACAGGAAATATTGTTCCTTTATTAATCACGCGTAACAATAATATAATTCCATACAAGCAAAGCCGCAGGCAAAAACGAATATATCAAATATATATTTGAAATCATCATATATTTGAGGTCATCGAGACCTTTATTTTGAAACCCATATCGATATATTAAGAAGAAAAAAAAATTACTGCAACGACAATTTTGCGGCTCACAGCCGCTATATTGATTTTTTTTATATTTGATGTAGCTTATGTCACTCTCACAGCAAATACGAATCTAACGACACCTCTCAAGCTAAAATCCATCCAGCCGTTCAGGCTGCAGAGCGTGCCAAACAATTATACATACATACATACTCTCGAAAAACATAACCCTCCTTCTGTCGCAGTCGGGTAAAAAATCCACTCTACAGCGTCAGGAGGGAGGCATTGTTAAAAACTATTGGCACAGCGGCACTAATTTGCATGGTATATTAATGATTAATTATAAACATCTTTCTTTAAGAAAAGAACAATCCATTGGCGACCTCTGAACTGATCAATCGGCAGTTTAAACCCTATTGAGCTACTGCCCTACCTGTGTACTGTGCCTCTGGTTGGTCCATTAGCGTCTTCTTCTACCTGCCTGCAGCCATCATAGTGGCATTAGCGTGAAAATGAGCCGTCATCTCGTCATCTATATTACACCTCGGTAATCTACACTAAACACACTCTATAATAGAGAACAACAAACTTTCCTTTTTTCTTCACTCTATATTATGAGCGTGGTTTCACTCTCGATGACTAAGTACGAATTATGTTTGCATTTGTTGCAAGTTGTTAGATAAAATGCTGACCCATTGTAGTCTAACTTGTTTACATTTCTTTTGGGTTGGATTATAGTTTTTAAGATATCTATTTATAATTTTATTTAAGTTTTTTGTAAAATTAAAATACGAGGTCTGTGCTCGCGGCGACCGACTAGGTGGTAATAATTAATTTTATTTAAGCCGACATGCATAACTATCGCTTAGAAATGGGGTTGTTGTTGTTAGAGACAAAGGGATATGTTGTGCATTTGTATTTAACAATGACAATAAATTAATTCAGATTCATCAGAGACTAGTTTTTAAATACACGAGTGACTTCTTTAATTTAATTCAGGTCTGTCCAAAGCACGGCCCGCGGCTTAAATTTACGCGGCCCGCAAAGTGTTTTAGATCTACCGCGATTTTACCGCTACATTTATAAAAAATAATGAAACTGAAAATTGGAGAGCCCTAATTTAATTATTATACTAAGTAGGGACCAAATTTAATTTAATTATTTATGGGGTGTAAGTGGTTCATCAACATCTTTGAACCAAAGCCAACTTCACCTGCACGCGGTGCACCCTGCTGACTGGCAAACGAAGCTCTGGCGAAAAGAGAGGTAGAGAGCGTAATTGTAAGCTACCTGACTGGGGAATGTACCTCCACCTCACAGAATACCGCAGCCAAATAACGGTTCCTTTGAGGGCTGTTGAGTTCCTGCGAGTGAGTGAGGTCACCAGAAAGGCAGGAGATGCTGCAATGGCTGCGGGGGTGGCGGCGCGCGAGCGATATTTTATGTTGCGAGCGTTAATATGGCTATAGTAACCGCTTCACATCAGGCAGGCCGTATGCATGTCTGCCACCCGACGTAGTAAAAAATAAAAAATAAAAATTCCTTTTTTTTTTTCCAGTTTCCGATTACAAACTTTACTTACGCCTGTCTAGTGTTTTCAAATCTTTTAATTGTGTCCCTAAAATGAAACGTATTTTCAAAGTAAAAGCGAGTTTTGCAATTATGTAATCAAGGTACCCGAGGCAACGGATCAAAGCGTGCAGTAAGTCAATGGGTTGTATTTTTTGCACTCGCCGGTCCCTACTTGGTATAATACTCCCTGGCAGGTTCGCTCCACTGCGCTCACGTTCTGGCCGCCGTGGTCCCAACCGTGGGAAACTCTACTGCGGTCACTTTGGTTATGTGGAAATCATTATCCCATCAAAATCATTAGCAGATACTATGAAAGCTAAGTTGTTAGTTAAATGTTAACCAGTATGAAATTACCTATATATTTACCTTAGAAAATTGTTCCTCTTATAAACAACCTACTATTCTATATGCGGAAATTTGTTATCAGCGTCTTCCCATGTTAATAATATTATACTACGTGATTTGTGAATCTGTTAATTTCCCGAAAATAAATAAATAAATAAATAAATTCTTCAAAATCTCAGTTCTAAGTCAGTCTTAGTTTCACTAAATTAGTTTAGGGATATGTTATAAACATTGATAAAGTAAGAAGACTTAATAGACGATAATATCCGATATCTACAGTGCGTGATCTCGTGATCTTCAGGTTTCGATTCTCGCGTCGAAACAAAATATTTTGGTAAGTAGGAATATATTTCTTACTTAGAAAAACATTTTGGTTAAGGTCAGGTCATTTAACCATAATTTATACTTAGGTGTAACATCCCCAACATTCAATATACATTACATCTTATGTAAACGTTCAGCGTGAATGCAGAATGATTATAATGCAGATAAATAAGAAACAAAATTATAATAAAAGCGTAATAATAACTAGGGGTAAAATTATAATTGGTTTGATATTGATTGAATATTGTTTCTGCAAGACCCTGTCTTGTTCAAGATCATGATATTGCAGACTGGGTCTTTCCTAGACAGTTATAACGTTTAACCATTTGATTAAAGTAATTTAACCTATATAACGTCCTGTATCCCGATTTTATAATAAACCCATAGCGACCCGACAGGCTGTCGGGTACACTGGTCCCGACGTGCGCCCTCACCCGTGACTGCCTCGTAACCAACGTCGTCGTGATGCACCCACTCTACCCATCGCATCGCACACGTGACTATACATAGATTTAACCTATCTATGTGCGGTCGCGGCGCCAGCCGTCCGTGACATACCTGAATGAGCATACTTTTGCCCTTTTTGAAATGAATTTTTCATAAATATATATTTTTTTTAAATGGAAGAAATTAGGGAAAAAAGTTGACCGGAACAACTATTTCAAATAATAATAATGATTTTTTCATTCTTTAGGCGCGCTGTGCTATTTGTGTCTAGATAATGATACTGAGAACTGTGATACTGATACTGAGCCGTGACGCTCTTGTATGTAACGCGTCATGCTCGGCTCTGTAACACACGTTTGGGTAAAGTCGGCAGGGAGGGAGCGAGACGGAGCTGGAGATGAAGGTTTCGCTTCTATCATGTGGTCAAGTATACACACATCGTTATCCTTGATTTTTTTAGTTTCGATATCCTTTTTCTGCTACATAGATTGAAAGACTGTGTTCAACTCATAATTAATAATAAATAATAATAAATCTTTTATTGAAAAAACGTAAGTAACAAAAACTTAAGTCTAAATTAACATAATGGAATAATTTGCTATGTGCCTGAACTATTAGGTACAAGTCGTTCGCTGCAAAATTAGACGTCGCGATTATTTTGTAAACCAATCATTACCATACAATAACATTCTACAGATAGTTGACCGAAGCCCATGTAGTATAAACTAAGCCTTCGCACATAACTTCGTTCGTAAGCGTATATCTCGGTATTCCGTGGGACTTCTAAAGATTTCTTTCTAATTTCCCATAGGAACACTAACTATACCATTGACAACCCCCGTGTTCGAATGGTCATGTCATATCCACTTTGACTCCGGGGTAATCCCCGGTTTGATCCCCGCACAAGAGAAATATTTGTGTGCATGAACATGTGTGTTTGTCTTGGTCTGGACGTTTTCTATGTATATATTTACAAAAAAAAAGTACGTATTTAAATAGGTATAATATCAGTTATCTAGTACCCATAGCTTTGTTTAGTTTAGGACTACATGGCAGTGTGTAATTCGTCCAAGAATATTTATTACTTATTTATTCCTAACAAATATAAAATTTACCGAACTTAACGAAGTATCCATTAAAATCATACAGCAACAAAATTATCTTGTTGAACGGTACATTGACACACGTAGTAGGATGGCGATAAAACCAAAACCAGTCCAAATAGATGTCGTACAAAAGGCATGCGTCAGTTAAATTTAGGAAGACGGATAGCCAGTCATTACGATCAGTGAGAGAATAGGCAGCAGTAAGCGTGTCAGACATTCTTGGCCTGAGCTCTTGGCAGTGTTGGCATAGGTACGGTCATGTATAATAGCTGCGATTACGGGACTTGGAAACAAAATTCAGTTTTTTTTTCACAAACATATTGCAAAAATATAATTATTATGTGCTCCCTTTTCAAGTACGAGCAGGAGATGAAGGTTTCGCTTCTATCATGTGGTCAAGTACACACACATCGTTATCCTTGATTTTTTAGTTTTAAGTAGTTATATTTTACATATTTTATATATATTTATAAGTAGTAGTAGTAGATAGTGTATAAAGGGACAAAGATTTACCTTTCGTTAGCTATACTTTCCTACTACCTAGTTAGAATATCGAGCTTTTCTCAACTTCGCCTCATCACTTCGATATGACCTTTGATATTTTGAAATATATTAGCTACATAGAAGAATTTAATTTTATTATTGCGAAAGATTTTTTAAATTCGGTTCAGCAGGTTCAGATTTTACTGATTACAAACAAATCTTTCCGTTTTATAAAAGAAGAAAAAACAAATCTTTGTTAAACAAAATTTTGTGCAAAAGCTACAGCTTTTAAATAAGTTCAAATGATTAATCAGTCGATCAGCTACTGTGTGTAGTTAGAGCAGACATCAGTCGACAATCCTTATTCATCCCACTGCCGGGATACGGGTCTCCCCTCAATTGATGGGGTTTAGAGCATACTCGTTGGCGGAGGCAAGTGTTTTCAAGCCGCCTAAACGCCACTGACTTGGCTTAACGACTATCATCTAATAACAACAGCCGGTACCTACGGCTCTCTGAGGCACGACAGCAACTAGATATTAATAAGTATTATAAGTGTAAAAGATAATTGAAATGTTAATATGTAATTCCAGCACGGTTCGCGACTGTTGCGGCAGCGCGACTCTTGTGGCGGCGGAAGCTCGCGAAGGCTCGTGGAGCGCAGCACCCCGCGGCGCTGGCATGGCCGTCGACTGGGCCGGAGACAACGCGGCGCTGAAGCCAGGAGACAGGTCGGTACACACTCTTACATTTTACTGAAGTACGAATTACACCTAATTTTTAAACTTGTGAGTGGTTCATCAACATCTTTGAACCAAAGCCAACTTCACCTGCACTGCGGTTCACCCTGCTGACTGACAAACGAAGCTCTGGCGGAAAGAGAGGCAGGGAACGTAGGCTTCCCGACTGGGGAATTTACCTCCACCTCACAGAATACCGCAGCCAAATAACAATTCTCTTGAGTTTGTTGTGTTGCTGCGAGCGAGTGAGGTCATCAGAAAGGAAGGAAATGCTGCGTTGGCAGCGGGCGAGGCGGTGATATTTTTATGTTGCGAGCGTTAATATGGCTACGGTCACCGCTACACATCAAGCGGGTCGTATGCTTGTCTGCCACCCGACGTAGTATGAAAAAAAATTTTTCATTGAAGATGTGTGGATCTCCTAAAAAGGTGGGACGTAAGGGGTTCACCAACATCTCTAGAGCCTAATACCTTAGAGTGCAAGTGGTGCACCCTGCTGACTAGCTAACGAAGCCCCGGCGATGAAATAGGACATGACGAGTTCCCTTCAGAGTTCGACTAGGGAAATACCTCCTACCTCCACCGCATACAAGACTGCAGCTAAATAAAAATATAAGGAGATGATACGTTAGCAGAGGGGTATGCGAGCTTACGTTGTAAGTGTCTATAGGCTACGTGGTGTAAGAAATAGGTATTATATCAGGGAGCCGATTAAAGGGTATGCATGACATAAAAAATCGTAGATAGGATACTCTTAACGTTAAATTGCACATGTACTTTATATACTCTGCCATCTAAAAACTAATTTGCCTGACTTCCTCCTATAATTCGAGTAGGTCATATCATAATTATCCATGAAAATGCCTAACTAAAATTATCTATACCTAATATTATAAAGAGGTAACGTTTGTGAGTTTGTCAGGTTGTATGGGGTAATCTCTGGATCTACTGAATCGATTTTGAAAATTATTTTACCAATATAAAGTCACGTTATTTGTGAGTGTCGTAGGTTATATGACTTTTTAGTAAAAGCGGGCGACGCCGCGGGTGGAAGCTAGTTTAATATAAAATGAAATCATACTTTTAATAGAAGCATCTGTTAAAAGTATGATTTCATTGAACAAATGTTGGCGGGAAGAGATCCATCTATGGGATCACACAACTATTGTACAAATTTGTGTAATAATTTTATTTCTACGGTATTCTGCAACATTTATACAATAAAGATACAACAACAACCGACCGAGAGAGGGCTTAATAACAGCTATGCAATTGAAAGTGAAGATAAGACGAGCTCGGTGGCGTAGCGGTCAATGACGCGGCTTTGACACCAACGCTTGTGGGTTCGATTCCCACATAGGACAAACATTTGTGTGCATGAACATGTCTGTTTGTCTTAGTCTGGGTGTTTTCTATGTATCCTATGTATGTATTTACAAAAAGGAAATGTATTTACGTATGTTTATCAGTTGTCTAGTACCCATAACACAAGCTTCGCTTACTTTGGGCTAGATGACGCTGTGTAATTTGTCTGACAATATTTATTTATTTATATGTACACTATAAGTAAGGCAACAAACATATAAATAAATAGGCACCTCATTATGCGCTGTAAATACCTCATGAAGATATTGAGGATGATTGCAGTACGAGAAACCAGTCGTCAAAGTGCAGTGAAGCCGTCAAAGGTCACAGTCCCACAATCTGGCACAGAATCGCAATCGTGATACTATCGGCGAGTCCATACCGGACCGGGGCGCGGCGTGGCGCCCCCTCCCACACTGTTGTAAAACTAGAATATGGTGGGAAAATGTAAACTTGAAATACAAGATGTGCATTAAAAAAATACCGTTGGAAAGTGATTCTAGAATGATTCTTGGTGTTTCAATAGCATATATCTTTTACTTTGTATTGCGTGGCACGGCGCGATTGCCTACCAGACACATAAGGATTTTATCGCTGCAATTAATAAAATCTACAATCTAAATGACTTGGGCTCTCACAAAGTAAATTTAAAAAATCCTGTGGCAACGGTCTTTAGCTATGTCCCTAACTTCTTACCCGGTAGTGCCCCTTTGTAATAGTCGCCAGAAATGGCTGTCGCCAAAGTTTCGATCCATGGAGCCTAAAATCGCCTGATTCAATTCGCGCTTCTCCTAATTCTATTTCTCGCTAAAGCCTCATTTGCTAATCTGCTGGGCGCACCACGAGCAGGATGATTGCCTTTGACCATAAAGATTTAGTGAGTCAGTCATACACGGAAAACGTCCGCCTCTCATAATTTCTGTTACAGGGGCTACTCTCAAATTTCCTGAAAAAAAAGCGAAAGCTCAGAAAGGATAACGGAAATAAATAAGCACCAGGTAGTCTATATTTTAGGAATACAGCTAGACAAACAGGCAAGAGTGACTCAATCACTCTTTAAACTTTGATACCGTTCTACATTCCCGATTCTAAGCTATCGCACGGTCGCTTTCATAGTCAAGTTAATTTTACTGAAATTGGAAATTTAAGAGACAATTATATTATCTTGGATTTTTTTTATTTATATACCTATATTATATCTAGGAATTGCTTAATTTAGTTAAAAATAAACTATAATACAGTAATCGATAAAATTACTGAAGTATAATATTTGAATTAAGTATTAAAACATATAACCTGGTTGTGTACACAAAAATGGTACAGAACTGCACACTATAAAATGGCACTCGATTTGTCAGTCGATTAAAGGTGTAATGCCATCATATAGAGCGGCGCAGTAACACGGCGTTCTTCTAGAAAAATATCTCCTCATAAATAGCAAACCTACTACAAGTTGAGCGCGATTTATATCCTCGTGCTAGATGGTAAACGATATGTTATTAAAAGGCAGCGCGGCACGGTGCGCAATTTGTCCCCGTCCCATTTCAATGCTCGTTGCGGTGATAAAACTGTGCCTTGGCACTTTTGCTGATATTAAGGTGACGTGAGTCCAGGGCTTGGCCATTTTCAAGGGGGTGAGGTGTGGGGCTTGAGAGGAGCCGGCGCGGGGTACTCGCTTACAAGCGCGCGATCGCTGCCGAGACGCCACAGTATAGCGAAGCGACTATCTACACCCGTGTAGTATTACACCTACACCCGTCAATACAATAGTTAAAAGTACTTACTGGAAATATAATTATATGAAAATAAATAAACCACATGTAAAAATACATTTTTTTTATTAATGAAGTATATTATATTCAACATGCAAACAAGTGATGTTTTGGTATATTATGAAAAAGTAAAGAATTCAAAATAAAAAGAAAACTATTCAATAATTCTTTTATATTCAATTATATTTATTATTGGTCAAACTAAAATAGGTACATACTTAGACTAACTAACTATCACGCGCCAGCATACACTATTCTTCATCCTTATAAGAATCGATATGTGCCGTACAGCACGCGTCTGTCCCTAGCTACTATGCCCGAGCATACAGCGGTATTGATATTAATAGTATTTATATTTGACAACCCCGGTGGTCCAATGGCTAACCATGTCCAGTTTGATTCCGAGGTCGTGGGTTCGATCCCCGCACAAGATACGAGTAAATATTTGTGTGCATGAACATGTCTGTTTATCTTGGTCGTTTTCTATGTGTTATCTATACTAATATTATAAAGCTGAAGAGTTTGTTTGTTTCTTTGTTCGAATTGAAAAAATATTTTAGTGTTAGCCTATATTTCAAGGAAGGCTACAGGCTATAGGCTATATAACATCACGCTAACACCAATAGAAGCGGAGCACCGATAAAAAACGGGAAAAAAATATTCCTTTTGAGGGCTTACGTTGCGTGCGCTGCGTAAATTTGCGCATATGCCTATCTTTTAAGATTAAATCACTATAGCATAATATAGGTAAAAGGTTGTTTGTCCTTCTTTCACGTCAAAAGTAACAAACGGATTTACATGTTTTTTTTTTTGATATAGTTTAAGGCCTGGAGAGTGACATAGACTACTCTTTATCCCGGAAAAACATTTTATTCCCACGGGAAAAAATAAAGTTAATCATTTGTCCTTCTTTCACGTCAAACACGAACCTAAGTACGGACGTGATTTTTTTAATGGGGATAGTTTACGATCTGGAGAGTGACATCAGCTACTTTTTATCACGGAAAAACATCTTAATCCAATGGGAAAAATAAACTCTGTAATCATTTGTCCTTCTTTTACATCGAAAGTAACTTAAGTACCGACATGATTTTTGTTAACGGGGATAGTTTACGGTCTGGAGAGTGTCATAAGCTACTTTTTATCCCATCAAGTAAAAAAATGACAACAAGAAAAAAATATACACAAATTAATGGCAGCTTCCCTGGACCACGCGGGCGAAGCCACGGGTAACAGTTAGTATGTATGTATTTACAAAAAAATATATTGATTTGATTTCATGATTGATTGAGAGAATTGTTATTTGGCTGCGGTATTCTGTGAGGTGGATGTAATTCCCCAGTCGGGTAGCTTACAATTACGCTCCCTACCTCTCTTTTCGCCAGAGCTTCGTTTGTCAGTCAGCAGGGTACACAGCGCGCAGGTGAAGTTGGCTTTTGTTTAAAGATGTTGATGAACCACTTACACCCTAAAATATTAATGATCCAACGTCCTAGCTCCTACACCAAAAAAATATTAAGCGTAAGTCGTGTCCTACACCAAAAACGTTGGTGGCGGAAGCACGCAAAGTAGTGTAGATCAAATTGCCTGTAAATTTGACTTCCGCAAAATAACACCTGAATCAATTAACTATCTACCTACTAATATTATAAATGCGAAAGTATGGATGTCTGTTTGTTCCACTATCTTTGGGGTTATCACTATATCTGGGCTGTAAGTGGTTCATCAACATCTTTGAACCAAAGCCAATTTTACCTGCACGCCGTGCACCCTGCTGACTGACAAACGAAGCGCTGGCAAAGGGAGGTAGGGAGCGTAATTGTAAGCTACCCGACTGGGGAATTTACCTCCACCTCACAGAATACCGCAGCCAAATAACAATTCCCTTGAGAGTTGTTGTGTTCCTGCGAGTGAGTGAGGTCACCAGAAAGGAAGGAGTTGCTGTGTTGGTAGCGGGAGTGGCGGTGCGCGAGCAATATTTTAAGTTGCGAGCGTTATTATAACTACGGTAACCATTTCACATCAGGCGGGCCGTATGTTTTTACGGCCCGACGAAGTATAAAAAATAAAAATTGTGACGCCTAAACGGCCAAACCGATTTCGATGATCGCGTACCTACATGTATGCGATAAACTCAATCGCTACTGAACGAATTTCAATGTGGGTTTACAGATATTCCAAGAAAGATTTATAATAAAGTTTTCCAAAGAAACATCTAGCATGAGAAAAAAAAACCGGGTCTCAGTAAAAAAATAAATGTATCATCATCATCGTTGTTTTGTTGTCTTACTGATATTCCTACACTGTGTTTATTTCAACGTGTTTATTGACAACGCGTTGAACGGACGCGCGGCACAGGTCCTACCTCGAACGCAGCTCCTAGAGCACTGACGTTGAGAGCGATCGAGAATCGGGGAGGGTGCGCGACCGCAAATCGTTATTCTTTTAATTATTTTATTTAAATTATTTTATTTTTAAAAGTAATAGCATAGTGCTCTCGTAATTAAAATTATGAAAATTTTGGTATAATTTCCTTATAAAAAAATTGTATTAAATAGTTATAATTTTTACTTAGTGCAAATTTAGAGAGTAAGTTCGCGATTTTTTTCTATCGAGCCAAAAATTATTAATTGTGTTTTCAATAGCTTTGTGCCCTGCAGAAAGGACTTAAGATTTCATAGTTAAATTTCTAGGAACCAAATTGAAATAGTTTAATAGAACTATTCTTTCAATAAGCGTGTTTCCTGGACTCACTTCACCTTTCTAGCCGGGCTCTCTTCGAGTAGTTAATGCAGATAGCTCAGAAGTTTTTAATTATTGTAATTATTTTGCGAATAACGGCAATCCAAAAGCTGATCTTCCGGTTATATAACCGGACTGAAGGTACATTATTGACGCGGCGTTGTATTTGTGGAGATAAGGGATTTTTTCTTGTCAATCTTTCATATAAATTTAATTACGAACGACGCCACACTTGAATCCATCCATCCATCAATGATCAATTTTTAATTGTATAGACCCTCATTAATTTGTCAATCAATTAGGGTTTATACGATAATGGAAGGGCACTCCAAACCATCCTCAAGAAAGTAGAGTTTTACCCGACAGTACTTGAGACACAGCGCCGTCTCTACCTGGGTTCGCTATGGTACGGTTTAACGGTACAAAGTTCTGACGCCCTTCATTCGGATTCAGATCTAATAAATGTTTTGATTCCAAAAAAAGGCCTTAGGTTAACGTTCATTCGTTCACATACGTTTTCCGCATAGCCGGTAGAGCTCCACAGTTCATACCAGCTAAGGTAAACACAGTTACCATTAACCTAAGCTAAAGTTTGATTTTTGCAATGAAAATAAAAGTTAAATACAACTCAATTGAAAAACAAATTGTATAAATGGCTAAATGAAAAAAAAATGTATCCAAGCAGTACTGAAAATCAAAAATCCGTCCTGACGTACTGGCGAAAGCGAAGGAATAGTCCGGAAGGAATTGGAGAAGTATGTCAGCCGTACAGATTATATAACCTCCAGCTATTAATTACCACTTTTCTAAAATGTATGTTTTTGTAGAAATAAAATCAATCATACTCAACCTGCGGATGTAGCCCGCTGAGCTTTTCTGAGTGGCCCGATGAATAAAAAAGTCATTAATATCTGTTATATTTTAAGAAATTTACAGAATAACGCTATGGAGCTGCAGCCTGTAAAACGAATTAAAATAATTTAGATTCTCAACTATTTCGTGTATGTAATTAGTGGGCCGGGTAAAATGGCTGTTGTGAAGTCACAGACACACAAACACATTGTGAAGGTCACATACTTATCATCTGTACCCAAGAAAAAGGTTGGGTACCAAAGGCTGAATCAGATGCTACTATTTGTCTGAACGCAATTGTTTGTTGTTTCTCAGGTTAGTGGAGGTGAACGGCACGTGCGTGGTGTCCTGCCGCAGCCAGGAGGAGCTGCAGCGGGTGGCGCGGAGCGCTTCGCCCGCGAGGCTTGTACTGCTGAGAGGACTCGCTGCCGCCCCGCAGACCACGCAGGCACCTCATCCACAAAATAATGCCTTCACACAGGTAGGGCACCTACTTCGCTCGTAATAGAGAAGCTTCTAAGTTATAGTTATCCATTACTAGCTTTCACCCGCGGCTTCGCCCGCGTTTACTTTTTTTTAGTATCCTATGTCCTTCCTAGAAAAGAATATGTGTACAAAGTTTCATGATGATGAATACACCAACCACCTTCATGTAGTACTTTTAATTGTACTAAATACGGATGCAAGAACTTTTCCGATAACTAATACACCTCGCTCCCGCCGCACCCCCCGCGATCGCATAAGCACTGATTGACGCCAAATACAAATTTAAAATCCTATTAGGATTACACAAGTCTTAATCCATCAGCTTAAAAAGGATAAATCCAACTTAAAAAAATAACACCGACTTCAAAAATCTCAGAAGGTAGGTAGTAGTTTAAAAATCTCAGAAGGTAGGTAGTAGTTTAGTTATTTTTGGCTTTTTCTTGTCAGGATTTTGTAGTTAGTTTACTTTTTTTAAGTTTATTTCTTTTTAGTAAATATTTTTTTATCTATTTATTATAATAATGGGTAAGTAGTAGTGACATGGGGCCTTCTAGACGAAAATACATTAATTTATTTAATTAAGAAGTACTCAACTCTATTGCCTAACCGTTCCTCATCAACTCAGCAGTGTCACACGATGACTTCCAAATGCAAATTATGTAACCTAATAACATCAAAAAACCATCCATGCCTATAAATTTCAACCCTTTCTCACGAATTCCCAGGGAGTCCATCATCAGATCTTGATTTGTTTAATATGCGACCACTTGAATAGTGTGCCCTTTCAACAAATAAGAATGATTAAAATTGCTGTTCAATTAACGGAGAAATCATTGAAACTATATTTAAAAAATACATACCGTCGAACATAGAACCGCCCTACAGGTACAATAAATAACAATAACTGGTAATAACCTTTCCCAGGACTCAAGGTATCTCTCAACCAAATTTCATCTAAATCGGTCCAGCGATTTAAGCGTGAAGAGGTAACCGACATTCTGTCGCATTTATAATATTAGTATGGATTGGCATTCCGTGAACCCGCAAAAATGACACATATATTGATATATAGACATTTCAACCTCATCGCACCTCAATAGAGGATAATGGTCACGTTAGCCACGTTGAATTTTAAAATCGTTGTTGTTTTCGTAATCAGCGACCCGATAAACCATAAAAACAATACCCATGACGATTTTCAGACTTTTTGACCCCATTTTACCCTTTTAAGGATTGATATTTTCAATTCGAAGCCATTTTTGTAATTGACGTCCCAGAAATCCATAGAATTAATACCTATATCGATATTATGACATCTTAACCCCACCGCACCCCCACATGGGTGATTTTATGTCATGTCGGCTATGTTGGATTATAAAACAGTTGTTGTTTTCGTAATCAGCGACCCGATAAACCGTAAAAACAATGCCCATGACGATTTTCAGACTTTTTCACCCCGTTTTACCGCTTTAGGGGTTGAATTTTGAAAAATCCTGAAACATGTGTTTACTCATCTATCTATAGAAGTTCGGTTTCGGTTAAAATAGGTTAACTAATCTTGTTCCCCCATACAAACTTTGGACCCCCGTTTCACCCCCTTAGAGGATGAATTTTGAAAAATCCTTTCTTAGTGCACCTCTAGACATCATAAGGAACCTACGTGCCAAATTTGGAATCTCTAGACCCAGTAGTTTGGGCTGTGCTTTGATATATATCAGTCAGTCACTCAGTTTCCTCTTTTATATATTTCAACCCCATCGCATCTCCACAGGGGTGATTTTATGTCACGTCGGCTATGTTAGATCATAAAATAGTTGTTGTTTTCGGAATCAGCGACCCGATAAACCATAAAAACAATACCCATGACGATTTTCAGACTTTTTTGCCCTATTTTACCGCTTTAGGGGTTGAATTTTGAAAAATCCTAAAACATTTGTTTACTCATTTATTCATAGAAGTACTCATGTAAAGTTTTGGATAAAATAGTCCAACTAATTTTCTTGCCCCATACAAACTTTGGACCCCCGTTTCACCCGCTTAGGGTTTGAATTTTGAAAAAATCTTTCTTAGTGCACCCCTAGACATCATAAAGAACTTACGTGCCAAATTTGAAATCTCTAGACCCAGTGGTTTGGGCTGTGCGTTGATTTATATATCAGTCAGTCGGTTTCTTCTTTTATATATTTCAACCCCATCGGATCCCCTCAGGGGTGATTTTATGACACGTCGGCTATGTTGGATTATAAAATAGTTGTTGTTTTCGTAAAAAGCGACCCAATAAACCATAAAAACAATACCTATGACGATTTTCAGACTTTATCGCCCCATTTTACCCCTTTAGGGGTTGAATTTTGAAAAATCCTGAAACACGTGTTTACTCATTTATCTATAGAAGTACTCATGTAAAGTTTAGGATAAAATAGTCCTACTAATCTTCTTTCCCCATACAAACTTTTGACCCCCGTTTCACCCCCCTAAGGGATGAATTTTGAAAAATCCTTTCTTAGTGCACCCCTAGACATCATAAGGAACCTACGTGCCAAATTTGGAATCTCTAGACCCAGCCGTTTAGGCTGTGCGTTGATATGTCAGTCAGTCAGTTTCTCCTTTTATATATTTAGATAAGCAGTGATCGGAATAGGTAAGAGTGATTTGTTGTACTTGCGTAATGCTGTCATAATATGGACATGCCTTTTTCGGGATTTCGGGATTTCATTAAATATTATTTAGGTCGTAATTTAGTAGCCATTGTATTTGAAATTAGAGGTTACGATAGCAAAGCATTTTTAAGTAGTACTGTATTTGCTATATGTACTTATGTGAAATTAAAAAAAAAACTTTGATTGATGAACTGAATCCTATGTTTAGACTTAGCTTTGTAAAGCACGTAAAGCTAACCAAAGCAACCGGAACCCCGGAGAATTATAGCCTCAATACTTTCGAAATCCCGAAATCCCGGAGGTATGTCCATATTAATATCAGCGTTTGAGATTATTGACCCTAAATCACTCTACCTATTCCGATCTCTGATTATAAGAATTAGAACATTAGCTGCATGACCCGGCTTCGCACGGGTAGAAAGTGGTGTTTTATTTTCCTCGCAATTTTTACGTTTTTTCTATCCATAAGAACCTTTCTTATACGTTGAATTTTGAAAAATTCTTTCTTAGTGCACCCCTAGACGTCATAAGGAACCTATGTGCCAAATTTGGAATCTCTAGACCCAGCGGTTTGGACTGTGCGTGAATATATATCAGTCAGTCAGTTTCTTTTTAGGTATATAAATATTGACATCAATATTTATACGATAGCATACTAACGTCACTCAATTGTTTTGCCTTCCCCGAACCTCTCCACTAACACTTAAACTTTGTGATATGGTATTAAAGTTCACATTGACTTTTAAGTATTATTACACATTCCGTGATTCATTTTTATATTATAGAAGATAGTATTGCTCTACCAACTTCTTCAACTACAACATTATTTGCGTGAATTGTATATGATTGTACTAATCACGTGCGTGCGGTTTGCTATCCGCTGATTAGATCAATGACGAGACTCTTGAACGGTTGCCGAGAAAAAGATTTCTAAATCAAGAAACGTTTCCATCAAATTTAGATTAAATTTAATGACATTCAAATTTACGGTGGCTCACCACACCACAATTTAGAGTCAAAGCTTACTTCACCGGCACGAGGTGCACCCTACTAAGTAACTGACTAACGAGGCTCTGGCAAAAGAGAGGCAGGGCTAACATAATTGTAAGCTGCCCGACTGGGGAAGTACCCAGCAGAAGACCGCAGCCAAATAACACAATTCCTTTGAGACTTATTGTGTTCCTGCGTGTGAATGAGGTCACCAGAAAGAAGTTGCTGCATTGGCGGCGGGGGGGGTGACGCGCAAGCGATGTTTCAAGTCTACGATCGTTAATACTTTAACATCGGGCGGGCCGTAGGTATGCTTTTCTGTCACCAAACGCACCCAGTATCAAATATATATAAATAATATTGTGAAATTATTTATGGCTTAATTTCGGATCTATAAACCAACAAGAACAATCATATTAAATGGGCATTGAAAAAAATATGTTTTATATACAATTTATTAAAACACGTTCGGGGTTCGCAACAGACTAACTTTATTCAAAGGAAGGATATCATACAAAGTAGGGTATAGCAAATTAAAAAAAAATATTTTGATACCTACATACATAATTGTAATACCTCCACTTATCAAAATAAACAAAACATTATTAAATTACATAGTAACAATACCTAGCATTTTCATAAACTTGTAATGTTTCACATGACATAGGCCTTTAGTCAGCAAGTCAGCAGGCATTTCCTCAGTAGGAGTGTATTTAATTTTTACCAACTTTTCTTTGACAACATCTCTAATAAAATGACAACGCACATCAATGTGCTTTGACCTGTTATGACTCTGGTGACTAGATGCCAACTTCAATGCACTTTGATTATCACAATGTAAATCAATTACATACAAATTTCCAGTAATTTCATGCATTAAATTTCTTAAATATACAGCCTCTCTTGAAGCTTCAGACAGAGCAGTGTACTCCGACTCAGTACTAGACAGACTGACTGTCTTTTGTTTCCTACTTTGCCAGGAAACTGCTGATCCTGACATCATGAAACAAAATCCAGTATAGGATTTCCTATCTAGGGCATCAGATGCCCAATCACTATCTACAAAACCTTGTAATTCCATATTATTATTGGAATACTTAAGACAATAGTTTTTAGTACATTGTAAGTATCTCAATATTCTCTTTGCATAGTTATAACAATTTAAACTGTAACAATTATTAAATTGGCTCAGGTAACTTACAGCATAGGCTATATCTGGCCTTGTTAATACTGCTAAATACATTAAGCTGCCAATGAGTTTTTGATAAGGAACATTAGGTAAACATTCTGTACATTTTTCTATATTTAACTTTGGTTCAATAGGAGTACTTTGCATTTTACAATCAGACATCTGAAACTTAGAAACTAACCTTTCAATATATTGCTGTTGATCTACAGTGATTACATTGTTATCTTTACTTATATTTATTCTCATACCAAGATATTGTCTTACAGGACCTAAGTCCTTCAACTTGAATTCTGAACTCAATACAGTTTTCAATTTTTCTGTTTCAGTCTCATTGTTTGAATAAATCAAAAAATCATCTACATACAATCCAATGATAATTTTAATATTACCATTAGTTTTTGCAAACAAACATGGTTCATATTGACTGTTTTTAAAACCAATTTTACAAAGACAATCTTTTACTCTCTCATACCATGCTAGAGACGACTGCTTTAAACCATAAATAGCCCGTTTTAATCTCAACACTTTTCCCCCACTTTTGTTTGCAAAACCTTCTGGTATTGTCATGTATATATTTTCCTTTAAAATGCCATTTAAAAATGCAGTAGTCACATCTAAATGTGTTATGCTCATTCCTAATTTAACACTAAGAGCAAACAATAATCTAAGAGTGGAATGACGAATCACAGGTGCAAAAGTGTCTGTATAATCTACACCAGGCTTCTGCGTAAAGCCTTTTGCCACGAGTCTGGCTCTATACCGTACATTATTGTCCACATCATACTTTTTGTTAAACACCCATCGACACTTCACAATTGATACATCACCTGGATTTTCAACGAGCTCCCACGCATCATTGTCCTTGAACGACTGCAACTCATCAGCCATGGCACGCCTCCACTGCTCCGTCTCAGGCCCTGCAAGAGCCTCTGAGACTGAGATCTCCTCCGATGCTGGAACAGTACTGGAAACACACATGTTGCTGAAACCGTATCTTTCTGGCTGTTTTCTCTGGCGCTTAGTTGTCACCTCTGGTCCTGGAATTTCAATTAGTGTGTCATCACCATCAGTGTATACTGAAGAATCTGAAGAGTTGGCCGGATTATCCTCTACATCTGTAGTACTGGATTCCCCCACTGAAACATTACTCTCCTTCACCTCACTGTCCTGTGACGTCTTCTGACACTTCTCTGAAGTATCCACACTGCTTTGTGGTGTTTCCTCATCTGGTATCCAGATAGCCTCCTCACCGGTCTCGTTGCTACCTGCCTCGTCCTCCATCACAATGACATCCCTGCTCGTGATGATAGTTTTCTTCGTTGGATTATATAATCTGTAACCTTTGACATTCTCTCCATATCCAAGTAAGATGTGCTGTGTAGCTTTCTTGTCCCACTTTAGGCGCTTCTCCTTGGGGACATGTACCATTGCTTTGCTTCCAAACAATCTAATGTGGCTTAGATCTGGTTTTGATCCATACCACAGTTCATATGGGGTCTTAGGTACTCCCGATACAATAGATCTGTTTTTGAGATAAACAGCTGTACTTGCCGCTTCGGCCCAAAATTTCTTGTCCAAGTTTGCATCGTATAATAGACATTTTCCTTTTTCTACCACAGTACGATTGGCCCTCTCACATACACCATTCTGTTCAGGCGTGTAACTATTTGTTTTTTGATGTATGATGCCAGATTGTGTTAAATAGTTCTCGAATTCTTGATTACAATACTCCAATCCGTTGTCTGTGTGAAAGATCTTTATTTTCTTATCTTGCTGTGTCTCAACCATTGATTTAAATTCTTTAAATCTACTAAAAGCTTCATTTTTCTGCTTTAGAAAATAAATGAAAGTCATTCGACTGTAATCGTCGATGAACAACATAAAGTATCTACTACCGTTCAGTGAATTGACTTCCATTGGTCCACATAAATCGCTATGTATTCGTTGACAAGTCTCTGTGCTTCGCTTGCCTATATGAGAAAAGGGTAGTCGCATTTGTTTGCCTTCGCAACAAGTTGTACAGTTTGATTTTGTGATGTCAAAAACACCTTCATATGACAATCCATCTACCATACCGTTTCTCATTTTATTCATATCTTGACAGTTAATGTGAGCTAATCTTCTGTGCCATAGTTTTCCGGTAACTGCAGGGGCTGCCAACAAACAATTTGGCTTCTGCAACCTCAACTTGTAAACACCGTCAGTTAAATCAGCTGTCGCAACCAATGTTTCATTTCTGTCATAAATATAACAATGTTTTTCTTGAAATACGACATTATTGCCATTCTTGATTAACTCGCTAACCGATAACAAGTTGGTTGTCAAACTCGGCACGCACAGGACATTCTGCACAGTTATTTCGCAATTTAGATCCGAAACAATATTTACATCTCCGGAACAATCAACTTTCACTTTAGATTCGTTAGCAACAACGATTTCGGGTAAACACGGTGATAACTTCATGTTTTTAATCCATTCTTTGTTTACGGTCATGTGTGCACTCGCACCACTGTCAACGTACCACTCACTCGGTCTTGTTAAACTTCCCATTTATAAAAACAACATTAAATACGCATTTGCTAGCGTTTTTCTTTAATAACGGACACTGATTCCTATAATGTCCACTGCTTTTGCATTTGTAACAATTTATTTCCTTTGTTGTTTCTGACAATTTCGCCATCTTCTTAGTTGATAAATGCGAACCGCCATTTTTTCTTGGTTTAGTGTTGCCAGAGTAATTTTTATTTCTCGCCGCGAATGCAGCGCCACTGACTTCCGACTCGGCAATTTCCATGTCAAGTAACTTTGACTTAATGACATCAGCAGTTATCGGAATACCTGAATGTTCAATTGCCATGATCATAGGGGAATAACGATCTGATAAACCTGCTAATAATAATGATCCCAGCCATTCATCTGTTATTGTAAATCCTGTGCCATTTAACCTTTGAGCTGTTTCGACCATTTGCGTCACGTAGGTAGCCATCGATTCACAATTATCTAGTCTAATAGATATTAAATGTCGAAGCAAGGTTATTTTTCTCGAGAAACCTGAGTCATCATACATGGTCTTCAACTTAGTCCATAATTCCGCCGAGCTCTTCGTATTCTTTATATGCACATACAATACTGGATCTATTGTCAGTACTAGCTTCGCCTTGGTTTTTGCATCTTCTGCTGGCTTTACTTCAAAACCGGCTGGTGGCCTGATGTACTTGTCCGTTCCATCCAAAACCAATAGGTTTTCTGCCGCAAAACACCACTCGTCATAGTTCTCCCTGCCTTTTAACTTTGGCACACTGGCAATATAGTTCGTAGTCATATTTCCGCGAATTTACGTGCACAATTTATCTATTTTACTTTTAAAATAACTGATAAATTGGGGATATGCCCATAACCTATTAAAACACGTTCGGGGTTCGCAACAGACTAACTTTATTCAAAGGAAGGATATCATACAAAGTAGGGTATAGCAAATTAAAAAAAAATATTTTGATACCTACATACATAATTGTAATACAATTGAATATCTATCTCTAATAATATATTTCTCCATTCGTGATAGGAATCGACAATGGAGAAATAAAATAGTATATATATATAAATAAAATAGTTGATTAGATGTTCAATAAAATTGTAACATAAGGTATATATATATATATATATATATATATATTGTAACATAAGATATATATATACCTTATGTTACAATTTTATTTAATTTAATTGAACATCTAATCAACTATTATATATATATATATATATATATATATTATATATACATATATATATATATATTTCTATACCTAGAAATAAAACTGAATGAAAGGACCTACATGAAAGTAAATCTATTATGTCCAGAACGAGGCATCGTCTTTGCGCGCGGAGCTGAACGCGCTGCGAGCTGCCTCCGAGGAGACGGAGAAGGCGAAGGAGAGCCTGCGCGCCGACAACACGCGGCTGACGCACCGCATCTCCTACCTGGAGGAGCAGGTCGCCGAGATGCTGGCCAGGCACGCACAGGTAACACGCAACGATCATTATTATTAGAATCCGTGAATCCGTTTCTACTGGAATCTCCAAAGGAAGATCGCCTGCATGAAGAGGTATTGGTAGCTGTACTGTCGCTCGCAATACAAGTATTTTTCTCGTTCCAGCTGCTACCGCAGAATCTCCTGGCTGGTCTGGTGACCTGATTCACTCGCATGAACACAACAATCCTCAAGAGCAGTCTTTTCTAATTTTTTGAATGGGCGCCTAAGAAATTCGACTATGGTGTCGCGAATGCCTTGGCATTGTTTCGTGGGCATCTGGCTGTCCGTGGTCCCCAGTTTGGAAATACTGCCCAAGGGCGTTGTTACTTGGCTTCGGTATTGTGTTGTGATAACTTATGAAGTGCTGTGGTAGTTGCTGGAGAAAAGTGCTTAGAGGACCACCAATATGTAGGTACATCTTGAATGTAGTATATGACCAGAACGTTTATTATAGCGTCTTACGACTATAACACTCGGTTGTCGCTGACCAAGCAATATGTATGACACAGTTAACCATGAAGTTACTGTTAAACACAGAAATTAACCACTATGCATTTAGCTACAAAATGATCGTAGTCGTTAAATGTGCCTCCTACCTCTCTTTCTCCATAGCCTCGTTTGCGTTATGGCAGCGTGCACCGCGTACATAATAATCCTATATTAGGTAGATTCAAAATTGCAAATTCTAACATATTTGATGAGCCTGATGGTTAAAATGGTAGCAATATCTACATTTGTCACCAAGGATCGCGGATTCGATCCCCGCATAAAACAACATTTGTGTGATTGAACATCTATGTTTATCTTGGTGTGGGTGTTTTCTATGAATATACAACGTGTAACTCCAAGTACGCAAAACCTCAAACACCCCAACTGAGTTTTATTATTATAAATTGATAATGTAAGTAATAATTTCAAAAAAATAAAATTCTCGGAGATATGAACAATTTTTGTTGTCTTCCTAATAATTCTAATAGTTTCTGAGCTCTGTGGAGCTTTCTTATCAAAAAAACGCACCAATGGCTACGATAGGCCAATATTAATATTAAAGAGCATGCATCGCGTCAATGACGCGTAAGCGCCGCTCTCTGCACGGCGCTTAAGACTTTTTGGACGCGGCGGTATTACGTTTGTTTACCTACTTCACATTTTCTCGCTTGATTGTCGAGCACAATTTGATAATAGACACGGCAATTAAAAATAATAATTATAATTTTTCAAAATCAGTTACTTTAAGAATGGATGAAAATTATGGAATTGATTCTACTCATGATTCTGAACAAACAATTTTTAGGTTTTGCGTACTTGAAGTTACACGTTATATATTGTATGTATTCAAACAAAAATGCATAGTCCAGTTCTAGCACCATTCGACACTAGAGGAAATAAACGATAGTTTATCCATAAAATGTTTAATCTGACTTTTATGGATGCCACCGATGAAAACCAATATTTTTTATAATTTTAACGAATGCCTTCATTTTAATTCCAGCTCCAACCGACCAGCAGCAACGACAGCTGCATAACAGTGAATAAAACGAAGAAGAACGTAACAAACATCAACATCACCTCCGAGCCGCACTCCAAGAGCAAGCACAGCCCGCGGTCGGAGGTGCAGCTGTTCCAGAAGGGGCCCGACATCACCGCCATCGTCGCCAAGCTGCCCGGCCTCGACGGACCCGAGGCCAACTTGCCTCTCATGAGGCCGCGCTCCAACGCCTCGGGTGCCTCTTCCAGGGTCGCCGTGTCCCCTCGAGCTTCGCCTCCTCCGAATTACAGGTCGCAGAGTTCACATAGCATGGAGCACAAAGCGGGCCGCATGCGGCATTCCCTGTCGCACCACTGCATACACGGCGGCATCGACTACAGCGCAGAAACCGACGCCGCCATCCGTATGATCGAAAGAAACCAAAGGCATATTGAGAAGCAGCGCATGAAATCGGAGATCTTGAACAGATCGAAAGGTGAAGAGTATTTCAGATCAGACAGCGACCTGGATATGAAGGATGGTCATTCTCGCGACCCTAAGCACTACGAGATAAAAAAGGCCGCCGACCGAATAGAAGAGAGCATCAAGAAAACGAACTGGGCGGAGAGGAAAACTCTGTCTATCATCGAACAACTAAAACGGTCCCAGCGCCTGCGCAAAATGAAGAAGAACGAGAGTTCAGAGGACGTCCAATTGGAATCTGAGAAACATTACATGTATCACAGAATAGACGGAAAAGTGTTGGAGAACGCGCACAAGTCCAGTCGGAGGACGTCAAAGCTGTACTCGAGAAGCGCGAAGTCCTCAGAATTCGAGTCCGAGTGTTCAGATTATCCTAACGGCGACATGTACAGTAGCTCGCCGAGGATAGACTACGGGTCGGAGAGCTGTTCGAGACTGAGCCACTACAAGAAGAACGAGGAGAGAGACGCGAAGTCGAGGCCGACGCCGCCTCGGAAGCCGCTCCGCCTGTCCCTACACAAGGCGCGGAGCGCGCACTCTCTGATGAACGGGAGCGAGTCGGAGACACCCAGCCGGCCGCCGTCGGAAGCTCAGAACGGAGACGTCCAGGAGTCGGGCAAGAGGCCGGTGAAGCGGACGCACGGCGCGGACAAGTGGGCGCGGGAGAGGATCCGCGACGCGGGCCGGGCCACGCCGCGGCCCGCGAGGAAGATCATGAATGGGCTGAGCGCGTGCGAGGCGCCCGCCGCCGACGACCTCTACCCCGATACGCACAAACCCATCAGGATGAACGGCGTGAAACAGGCGGCCGGCAAATGGTGCTAACACGTGAACACTGCCCCGTTGACTGGTGCCGGTCTGTTGACCTTACATAGACTATCGATTAAATTGTGAATGGCAATCAATTAAATTGGCATAAGAGGCTAGTTGCTCCTATATAGTGTTGTATAGAAAATGTGTGACAATACCCGACGATGTATGTAATAATTGCAATTTGAGCACTCGTGTATAAGATTCAATGTGTAAATATTAGTCGTTACGAAGCACCCACCGCGTAAATACTCACCTACTGTAGACACTAGCATTAAGGTCACTTTTGTAATACAAGAGATTATATAAATAATACAATTAAAAATGTTTGGTTTATTTTTACAACATAAAAAAAATATTACATTATTTCACACGTTAACTGAGGCACCATTTCCAAGTGTAGAGGTCCTATGGCGATACTGCGCTTGCATTAAAAAAAACAATTTTCTATACTTAGCGTTGCATAAAAAAATGGATTTTTCTATAGCTTTTTCTTTGGGTGATTCGTTGATGTGTTTGACATACTCAATTAAAAACACTTGAAAGTCAAGATGTCAAATATTTTTACTTTATTTTCCTCAGCACCTTACATTACGTCCTGAAAGAAACACTTATTGCTATGTAACAAATAAAAATAGTTTCCGATAGATACAATTTCGATAGCAATGTTAGACTATGTACAGAGACTGTTAAGGCGATTAGTGACGCTAACCATCACCACAAATGAATAAAAAAATCATGGTTCGCAAACGACTGTAGAAACGAAAAGTTATGATTGTTTCAAACATTCAATTTATCACAAAACATTATATTTATCAAAAATATTTACATAACTTACCCAACATATAAAATAATATTTTTAAAATCTTAAACAAAAGTGCCTAAAAGGCTATTTTATGGCACTTTCCTCTGAGTTAAAATGTGATGTCCGTGTAAAATAATTTTCCGTGTAGAAAAATAGTTATTCGATACTTGCGTTTTTATAATCGTTCGGACGTAGTTAGATTTTTTATTCAATAGCGTCGCTAATTAACCTCGCTAACCGCCTTAACTGTGAACATTAAAACACAACTTCAATAAAATAATATAATTACGAGCAACAACAATGACAGTATATTTACAATATAATAAAAATAAATTCATCCATTCTGAGAACAACGACACGGGCAATTTACATCTGTATTCAAATAAGATATTATTGTCAGTTATGTAGCCCGACATCCATGGTCTACTGCAGGGTCATTTTTAGGGTTCCATACCCCTTAAGCAATAAAGGAACTCATCTATTTAACTCATATTATGTCTGTCAACTGTCCGCCTGACTGTAAAGATCATTTTTTCTTTTAAAAACTCATGGAAGAACCAAACTGAAATTGACACCAAGGGATCATCATAAGGAATCGCAGACTTCTCATGTCTAAGGTTCTTAAATTGTGCGGGAATTGAACCCACAACCTCGGAGTCAAAATAACCATTCCTAGCCATTTAACCACCGCGCTACTCCCTCCGGGTTAAATAAAGGTTCCCTGACCTACTTTGTCATTCCTATACAGCCTATTCATTTCAAATTCAATTATGTATTATATTACTGTCTACAGTATTGTCAGTTTAATAAATGTTATCTCTTGAATTTACATAATAATCGCGTGGCGCTGGATTAAGACCGTTCATTCTTGTCACGCCTCCAAAGAAAAAGAACTTGTGATTGGTGAAGATAAAAAAGTAAGTATATATATATATTCTCTGTTCAAACAACACAACAAAACATTTAGACACATTTAAAATGTCTGACATTTTAATAATTAATGACGGCTTTTTTTTTTACAAAATATACATATTTAAAATATTCTCAGTCGAGCATAAACGCTCCAATACTACCTGTGTAATGCAAAATTAAAGCTTTAGGGGCAATGCGTTCCCCCGTTCCATGTATCCCTGCTGACAAATCCCAACTAGTTAGGGATACTTGGAGATTTTTAGGGCCATGCAACGGGGGAGAGCGTTCAGTGTGCGACATCGTAGTAGTAGGAGACTAGCAGGAATTAAATTAGAAACTATTGGAAAATAATAACTTTTGTGTGTACGTACGATAGTGCACTTTATCGAACCGATGCTCATCTGCCAGAGCGCAGATTTCGCTGCCAAAAGAATAATCTTGCTAACGTTGAAATAAAGTCGAGAAAAACAAACCCAACTTGCTTATGCAAGAACATATAACAAGATCTTGTTACATGTTCTTGCAAAAGCAAGTTGAAAATGTATTTTGATTTTATTTTCGGGCATAAATACTTATTTGGCGGCGGTATCTGCGCTGCGCTCCGATAGATGTACCGCCGTGTCGTTGCTAGGAGAATGGACGGAGACTAAAGTAGTTTCAATTATACATTTGCCACGACACTGTCAACTGTACGTTCAATCTGCGCCAGGGCCAGCGACGTTTTCTATGCAAATAAAGTTGAATTGTTTATTCACGTCACTATTAAGAAATAAGTGCATTTGGCAGTGTATTGGCTATAATACATACATATTATCGAGCGACGGTCCCTACGTATAAAGCGACATGTCAAAAATGGCAATTTTTTTTTATTGCTAAAATTGCTGTAGATTGCCCGTAAAAAACATTTTCTTTTTTATTTTATTGATTGTATATAATTAAAAAGTAAGAAATTAACTCATTTGTCCAATAATAGTATTCTTTAATTACTATATTGTGGTATAAGCAGAAATGTCTGAAATGACATGTCGCTTTATACGTAGGGACCGTCTAGTATTAATAAGAGTAAACGCGCACTAGTGTTGCTGGGACCTGGGACACGATCCGGCTCGCAAACATATGACACATAGAAAAAAATAATGCCAATATCAACACTCAGGGTCGCTGTGGCTGACTAGCATCTCCATACAAAATTGTGACGTATGTGGCAAGTCGGGGCGTATCTGTGGATACAGTCACACTAGTGCGCGTTGGCTCTATAGGTACTACAATAAAACAAGGTAATCTTTTCTGACATACTGCCTAGACTACATTCCGATCTGTGTTGTCCAAATCTGACACTTTTCGTACAAAATACAGAGAATGACGTAGCTTTGGTAGTTCAGGTGATCGTTTTTGATGGGAAGAATATATCTCGTTTTATTGTACCAAGGTTGGCTAAAGGTGTTCACTGACGAGACGGTACAGGGACATAACATAAATATTTCAATAGAGTTAGTATATTGTTATTTAGCACTTACATATCTGCTGCGGTGCTGTCTCATCAGTGACCGCTGACCATAAAAAAGGCATAACATCACGCGGGACATTCACCAACGTCAGGAAAACATTAGCATTGACAACTAGTCCCGACTTTATATAAACATTAAATAAAACAGTCTAATATTTCATTTAAATAATAATTATCATTTTTTATATTGTTCATTGCAGTCTCATCCTGCCAGTCCTCTGAGAGAAGCGGAGCGAACAAAACATAAACATTATCTTCTAAGGCAATCAGTCCGATGTATTGATTGACCAAACAGATCGATAGAGACAGAACATAGAGTACAAATATATTACACAAGTAGACATGGCACCGTGGTACGTTGGAGAGCGGTTCACTCCGCTCATCTCTTTACATCCAAAAACATATTCAAATCAGTCAATAATAATCCTTATCAATTATTATGAATATTCCGCGCAACGTCACACGCAATTTAACACTAGACATTACAACTAGAAGAATCGGCCCTCTCGTTTCCGAACACTACTGCCGACCGTAGATCATTTTATATTCAGTATTTACAAAACAAATTGAACAATTTATCTCTTCTAAATCTGTACCATACGACGACCGTCGATAGGTTACTTAAAACTAGTTACCGGACTAGTGATTCCACAAACATTTATCAAAATGTAGGCGAGACTCGATACATCGTCACGAGGAAATAGGGAATCACAGCACGAGCGAAGACGGTATTACTATTTTTTGTTAACAACTCCTCCAACTACATCACTGATAAATGCGAACAAGATGACATTCTCAAAAAAATTAAATATTTCACGTGACTTAAACGATTCAACCTATATCGCCGCGCAGTCGACAAAACATAATTCGAGTACCCGACACGAGCGACACAACCGGGCCCTAAACAACATTATCGGTTAGGGTCCGGCAGCGTATTTCAAAAGTCTATATGTCCCCGGAGGAAATAATCGGCAAATCAACAGACACTCAAGTCGATCCGGCTGGAATTCACATACGCCTCCGGGGACGAGAAGACTGTTTTCCGTACATGCATAAACTCCACAACCAGCCGAGCTATTCGACTCACGCTTTAGACGTTCAAAATAGTCCGACGAGCGGGTCGCCAGCGGGCCCGCCGGCTCGCGTCGCTCCGTCTAGAACTCGAAGCAGCGCTGCAGGTTGACGTACTTCTTGAGGGCGTAGGGCAGCGGCAGCTCCTTGACGGCCCTCTTCATGAGGAGCGAGAGGCGCACGCGGCGCGCGTCCCCGCCCGAGCCGGCGCGCCGCTTGCAGCGCCGGCGCGGGCCCGACGAGCGCGACGAGCCCGACCCGCCCGGCGACCAGCGCCCGCCCCCGCCCCCGCCGCCGCCCTCCTCCGCCGCGCGCCCGCGCTTCTGCCGGCGCCCACCTGCCCGCACCACATACGTCGCCGTTATTTTATATACTAAGCCGCGTATCCACTAGAGGCAGCCTCGGGTCGAGCGGCTGCCTCGCTCCGAGGCTCCGAGAGTGGAGCGCTGCCTCGACCCGAGGCACGCCGAGCAATATTTTGTGGGTTTTTGTGCGGTGCTCAAAGGAGCCACTTCTGCTTCAAGTCGAGGCTGCCTCTAGTGGATACGCGACTCTTCACTCGCTTTGTGAGTCTTGGAGACTCGCGGTGTGCCGCCACCCTGCGACTTCACAGTGGTAAAATATAATGCTTATGCAAAAATTCGCCACCGACCTCCCTGGTAGTTCAGTCGGAAGACCGACCGAACCCTTTTTGTAAACTAAAAGATTTATAAATAAAATATATTAATTCTACCTATCCGATTTGTCTCGCATATTTTGCACGAAACACTAATAAAGCTTCACGAGTGGATATTTTAAACTTTTTATATTATAATTTTAAATAAATTTAAATACCTATGTTACTTTGTGACAACGATTCATCTGCATAAAAAATTAATTTATTTGCACCTAAGCGAAAAATGTAATCAAAGATCTTTCTAAACATAATGTATGAGCCAGCTCCAAGGGATCGGTCACCTTAGCGACTAAATTATCGCGTTAAGAATAAACGCACACCTATCCGAGCCGGATCGTCCGAATCGGGAGGTGTCAGAGATTTCGTATAAAGAACGATAAAATTAGATTCGTTCGGCGTGTTCGGCTCGAATAGATGTGCGTTCACCTTAAGGCATAATAAATAGTTATAGAAATTGTATAGGACTAAATTCATGTCACACCGACGAATACCACATTTCGCATTTATACGGATGACTGAAGCGCGCAAAATAACTTTTTCTTCCAACTATGCTTTAATTTCATCACAATCACACTAAAAACTCAGTACAAAACGAGTCTTTAATGCTCTAGAGCAATAAAAATGTATGAAATTTCATTATTGCACAGTTTTTTTTAATCGCACCAAAAGGTGCCAATCTCAATGGATTAGCTCTATTCAGCCAGCCGATATCAATACTTTTTTTTTCGTACGTATTATTCGTTTCTATCCTACTTGTTCCAAATTTAAAAAATGATTGCTGCTAACTCTGAGTTAAAAATGAAAGAAATTTTAAAAAGTGATTTGGCGGGAACTTTGTTAATTTTGCTTGACAATATTTTTGGAAACGATAAAAGTGTGATACTATCTGATTTTGAGTGCTTCGGCTTCGAATTAAAATGGAATCATCTAGCGACACATTAACTCCGGAAAACATTCTAAATGAAGCCGACAGTGTTATAGAAACTTCTATTTTAACTGTTTGATATGAGTTTCTTTTATCTACTATTCCTATAGGTATTAGTTGAAAGAAAAGCAGATTATGCACCTCGCCTTAAGTAATTTATATTGCCCTCGTGCCTGTTAGATTAGAGCCCTCGCTAACGCTCGGGCTCTAAATCAGGCACTCGGTGCAATAATAAATTACTTTGTGCTCGATGCAATAATCTACTAATATATCATGTAGTATAAGAGTAAGTAAGTACGACATTATGTAGCAGTGCGTAATTTAACATTAATTTCATTTGCTATAGTTTGATATCCACTGTAACTTAGATTAGATTGTATATTTTTAGTTCATTGCTAGCCAACAATGTATTTAAAATTACAGCAAATGTAATTATATGAATGAAATGTAAGTATGTATATTATAACATATATGGCACACCCAGTACGTAGATGTGGCCAAGGTTATCATGTCCTTTCTTTAATGCACCCATATTTCACGTCGTCGTCGTCGTAGTCAACCCTCATTCATCCCACCGCTGGGATACTGGCCTCCCCTCAATTGAAGGGGTTATGTGTAATATTATATCAATACTCCACCACACTGCTCAACTGCGGGTAGGCGGAGTGTTTTCAAGCCGCCTAAAGTCCAATGACTTGTTTTAACGACTGGAACGGCGGCTTAACGTGCCGACATAAATAAACATCCACATCCATGGATAGGCTACGGTTGACGGTTGCTTAACTTGCGTGTTCATTAGACTGACACGCGTAACGACGACATCGAACTCTTCAAATTGAATTGATAAAAAATATTAATTAAAATAATTTAATAAATAAAATTAAGTGAAGTTAGTGAAATTTCCACTGAAATATGTAGATCCATCACGCAGCACTATCATTCACTTGACGTTAGACATTTATGCAGCATTACTGTCTAGGTCGTATTGAAGATATTCAGCAGTAGCGTGAACGAACTTTAGCTAAAATGATGATAAAGGAATCATGTTCGTAAAATATTTCAATCGCTAAACAAACAACAAATGATGATGAAACATACAGTTTTACCTGATGTATGTATGACCTGATTTCATAAAATAAAATAAAAATTGACATACCCGTCCTCGTGACGTCATCGCTCAAGCTGTCCGATCGCTCCGACTCATCAGTTTTCGAGTCCGATTTAACGGGCGAGGATTCGCTCGACGGCGAGTTCTCTTCCCCGATGCCGCTGTCCAGTTTCTGTCTCCTGTCGTCCTTGCTCTCGGTGTCTCCCGCCGTCTCCTCGTCGCTGGAGGCCAGCGCGGGCTCGGCTCCGGCCTCCCACTGCATGTCGTCGTTACTGGTGCCTTCTCCGGCGGGACATTCGCAAGATTTGCCCAGATAAATCTCAACTTCAGCCGGAACAGAGTCGTCGAGGTCTCGATCGGTGGGCCGATTTTCATCCCGATCCGTGCTGGTTCCCGCGCCTTTATTTTTGCTCGTTTCGGTTTCGCCTCCTAATCTATCGGAATCGGCGGGAGCGTGCGCACCGGCCGCTTCCGGAGGGCCAGCTTCGGGGTCCGCGGGCCGCTCGCGGGGAGGGGGCGAGGGCTCCCTGGTGTCGAGGTCGCGGAGCGCGCGGTGCCGCGCGGCCGCTCGCGAGAGCGTCTCCCGGGCGTCGATGATGGTGGGCGAGATGAAGTATATTCGTTTCCCTCGGCCGCCGTCGTCGTCGCTGTCGTCGTCGTCGTCGCCGTCGTCGTCGACGGTGTCGTCCTCGTCGTCGGCGTGCTCGTCGGCCGGGCGGCGGGCGGGCCGGGGGTGGCGGTCGCCGTCGTCGCGCGCGTCGTCGCCGGCCTGGCGCCGCTCGGGCGGGCGGTCGTCGTCGTCGTCGTCGTCGCTGGACTCGGAGGAGGAGTCCCCGTGGCCGACGCGCAGCGAGCCGGCGACGCGGTTGTGTCCCATGCTCAGCACTAGACTCAGAAGCGCGTTCATTTCGTTGGCACCGCTCGTCGGGTCCAGGTCGTGCAGAGCGTTCAGGCCCTCTGTCGAATTAAAGTTATACATTACAAAATATAATACTACGTGTAAGGGACAGTATTTCTATAACTTCAACCATGAACTCGGACCATCATTCTGAGCCCGTTTCCCAAATACACCAAATGAAAAATTTTTTTCGACTCTTCATATAAAAATGTCGAAAGATGACTCTCATTGACGATAAACGATTTTGTTCAGAATGATGGTCTGAGTTCTTGGTTAAAGTTAAAGGCATGCTGTCCCTTACACGCAACATAATTGTCTCGATTCCAAGTAGGTATATATTATTTGCGATTAAGTTTATTAACATTTAGCCGGTGTTTGCAACTCATGCCTTACTACTGGACGTTTACATATAATACCGTCGAATTCGGACTCATCGGACCACCGGGGCCGTCTTCACACTACAAAGTCTATGGAGGGTACAAAATAATAGATCGAACTGTAACCGCACGAAATGACCTCAAGGAGGCTTCGATTTAAACAAGCTTCGTCCATCGCGTCTAGGGAATGCAATCCTGCAAGACCATTTCAATCCAGGTATTTGCGGGACTGAACAACCTTACTCCCGCTGGATCCAGGTATTTGCGGAATCCAGCAGGGTGGATTTAGACATCTAATCAATCGAATAATAAAGACCTATTGCCTCGATCTACCAACATTGTTTTTAGAGTTTTAATTTTATACCTAATCAAACAAGTTCTTTGGAACATTTTAAAAGGTTTATTAATATACTTTTAGCTAGACATAGCTAAAGATTAAGTCATAAATCATCATAGAATAAGCCATAAATTGACATAACAACTTAAATTTAAATAAGTTCACACGACAAACAATACACTGCATCATAAACTTAAACATTATTTTGTTAACTTAAATAGCTTCGTAAAAAAGTCAAAGTAATAATTGTGTCGTCTGATAAACGGCTTCTGATATTGGACACAAGGTAGCCAGCGGCTGAACAAGCTCGCTCAGCATCCACGCTGGTTGGCACAATAGTCATTAGCGCATTGTAAGTGAATTGAAGATGTGTGCCTTTTAACCCTTTAACCGCCACGAGCGGATTAATCCGCCAAATATTTTCGTGCCCATTTCGCCAAGGACGGATTTTTACGCTCAAATACCACTACTCAGTAAATCTGCCTTTTTGTTTAATAGCTCTGTATTATATAAAAATAGTGTTCATTACTTGATAAATAGATAATGAAGTTATTATTTACAATTGATTACACTTAAGTTTCTTTATTATATGACTTAAAATTAATGTCTAAAGTTAAATAAATTACTGATAGTATTTTTAGAAAAGTGTATTGATGTCTAGCGCCACGGCCGGAAAATTCCGTTAGTAGGGATGGGGCATAAACAATGATTGACAGATACAAAAATCCACATAAATCAAACTATTTCTGTTTATACTGACTTATTTATTATAAAACAAATAAAGCAATTGTTACTGTAGAAATAAATTAGTTTATTTTATTTTGTTTTAAATGAATAAAGCCCAAAACTGTCAGTGAATGAACAAAACTGAATTGACAATTCCCATCCCTAGTCTGCATGTTTTTGAACGAATGTTATAAGTATTCCTGTAGCCACGAGCGGAGAAACACGCTCGC
This sequence comes from Hypsopygia costalis, assembly GCA_937001555.2. NCBI lineage: Eukaryota > Metazoa > Arthropoda > Insecta > Lepidoptera > Pyralidae > Hypsopygia > Hypsopygia costalis. Next base: position 1,247,218 of record OW443330.2, read on the forward strand.
TTCTGACGTCATAAAAGAGTGCCGCCTTCTGGAATTTTCCATTAGTGTTGTGCTGCATTAAACGTGTTTCATAAGTGTCATCGATACAATTTTCTTTATACGCTTTTGTTTCATTGTTTTACCAAAATACTTACTAATACAAGTAATTTTTCGAGTTATGTAGGGAAAATAGGTACCAAAATGGCTTGGAGGGACTCACTTTTTTTTTTTATAATACGTCGTGTGGCAGACAAGCATACGGCCCGCCTGATGTGAAGCAGTTACCGTAACCGTATTAACGCTCGCAACATAATATATCACTTGCGCGCCGCCACCCCCGCTGCCAACGCAGCATCTCCTTCTTTTCCGGTGACCTCACTCACTCACAGGAACACAACAACCCTCAACGGAATTGTTATTTGGCTGCGGTATTCTGTGAGGTAGAGGTACATTCCCCAGTCGGGTAGCTTACAATTACGTTCCCTACCTCTCTTTTCGCCAGAGCTTCGTTTGTCAGTCAGCAGGGTGCACCACGTGCAGGTGAAGTTTGCTTTGATTCAAAGATGTTGATAAACCACTTACACCCCAAAATTCTCAGTGATTATTTCGACTAATAGAGGGTTGAGATTTCGAGTAATGGAGGTTTTGGTGTTTGAAGGGAAGGGAACAGAGGCCCAATTCTCGTAATAAAATTCTCAACGGCATCGTAACGACTTCGCCCGCTCCCTCTCTGGCACGTTGTAAAATAGATAAACCAAAGAGGGACGAGACCAAGTCGTTCCGGTGCCGTTGGGAATTTCATTACGAGAATCGGGCCTCTGAACATTTCTTCGAGATTTAGAGGTTTTCGACTTATCGAGGTTCGACTTATAGAGGTTCTACTGTGTTATAAATAAAATTATTAAATTACAAAGTAACGCTTTCCATATGTTAAGATATTTAAATTAAACTGTAAGCGTTCGAAAGAGATGCATTTCCAATATCCATATATATACTGAACATCTCTATTAGTTGTAGGTATTTATTTATCGTTTTACTGTGCCTGGCGCTGGGGGCACGACAAGTGATATTAAGTAAAGCGTTTAAAAGGTTAATGAATGAATGAGCTTTTATTTCAAGCAATTACAAGCTCATATTTTGTTAGTAGTAAACTATGGTTAGTAATACAAACTTTATTATTAATCGCACTTTTAATTATTAATATCCAAACCGCCGCTGCGTCACATCCGCTTCAACCCACTGGATATGGCACAGCAACGATTCAGATAAGAGCTGTCCAGCCTGCTCGCGAACATGCTCAGGATGCTGTTGTTGCCGTCACGCACCCCACTCATCAGGGACGCGCATCTTTTGCGCATTGTGGCATAATAACAATCTACGCGAGCCTCTGCGAACATCCCTGATGCGCTACAGAAGCGAGGCAGCCTCAACAGCAGCCTGAGTGCATTATTGTATTGCACCCGGAGGGCGCTGCAAGCTTTTTGAGTATAATAGGCCCTCAAGCTGCACGTGTAGAATGACGTACAAAATGCAAACCACAATATTAATCCACAGGACCAAACCTCAAGGTTGCTCATATTGCCAGATCTAGTTTGTTGGGCTGTTGACCTAGAACTCTTCATACTAGTCAAAGTAAGTTCGAGTTCGTCTTGAAATGACATTGGTGCTGATGCTGCTGCGTATGCGAGACGAGTGTCGTCATCGTCATCATAAGGATCATCAGCGTCAGCAGGAGCAGTAGTTACTGCTTTGTTACCCGTGTACTCCAGCCTTTCGATTAAAGTTTTGATTGATTTGCGTATTTACTTTTTGAAGGTAGACTAGTTCTGTCTTCTACGTACTTATATGGATCATATAAGTATAATAAAATCGCTCTCTTTAATCCGGCCAGTCCAGCGGGATCCCGCAATTTGCATTGTCTAATCCCGTCCTACTATAGTAGTCGTAGTTCGCTGGGATGGCAGCACCGTCGCCTTTCCCAAGAATCCATCATCAAAAAGAGGAGGAGGAGGAAGAAGAGGAGGGAGAGGAGGAGGGAGAAGAGGAGGAAGAGGAGGAGGAGGAAGAGGAGGAGGAGGAAGAGGAGGAGGAGGAAGAAGAGGAGTAGGAAGAAGAGGAGGAGCAGGAGGAGGAGGCGCAGGAAGAGGAGGAGCAGGAGGAGGTGAAAGATGAGGACAAGGAGCAGGAGGACCAGGTGGAGAGGAGGACCAGGAGGAGGGGAGGAGGAGTAGGAGAAGAAGGACGAGTTGGAGGACGAGGAGTTGGAGGAGGTGGAGGAGTTGGAGAACTTGAAGGAGGAGGAAAATGAGTTGGAGGAGGAGTTAAAGGAGGAGGAGGTGTTGGTGGAGGAGTTGGTGGAGTTGGAGGTGTTGGAGGAGTTGGGGGTGTTGGGGGAGTCGGAGGTGTTGGAGGAGTTGGAGGTGTAGGAGGTGTTGGAGGAGTTGGAGGTGTTGGAGAAGTTGGAGGTGTAGGAGGAGTTGGAGGTGTTGGAGGTGTTGGGGGAGTAGGAGGTGTTGGAGGAATTGGAGGAGTTGGAGGAATTGGAGTTGGAGGTGTTGGAGGTGTTGGAGGAGTCGGGGGTGTTGGGGGAGTCGGAGGTGTTGGAGGAGTTGGAGGTGTAGGAGGAGTTGGAGGTGTAGGAGGTGTTGGAGGTGTTGGAGGTGTTGGGGGAGTAGGAGGTGTTGGAGGTGTTGGAGGAGTTGGAGGTGTTGGAGGAGATGGAGGTGTTGGAGGAGTTGGAAGTGTTGGGGGAGTAGGAGGTCTTGGAGGAGTTGGAGGAATTGGAGTTGGAGGTGTTGGAGGTGTAGAAGGAGTTGGAGGTGTAGGAGGAGTTGGAGGTGTTGGAGGAATTGGAGGAGTTGGAGGTGTTGGATGAGTTGGAGGTGTTGGAAGTGTTGGAGGTGTTGGAGGAGTTGGAGGTGTTGGAGGAGTTGGAGGTGTTGGAGATGTTGGAGGGGTTGGAGGTGTAGGAGGAGTTGGAGGTGTTGGAAGAGTTGGAGGTGTTGGGGGAGTTGGAGGTGTTGAGGGAGTTGGAGGTTTTGGAGGAATTGGAGGAGTTGAAGGCGTTGGAGGAGTTGGAGGTGTTGGAGGAGTTGGAGGTGTTGGGGGTGTTGGAGGTGTTGTAGGAGTTGGAGGCGTTGGAGGAGGAGGAGTCGTACCGACGTCGCTGTCGTCGTCGACGGGGATGCAGATGCGGCGCGGGCAGGCGCGCTTGGCGGGCGGCTGGCGCGGCGGCGGCTCGCGCAGCTCGGGGTGCCGGCGCCGCAGCCCGCCGCGCATGGCCGCGCGCACCGCCGCGCGGGCCAGCGCCTGCAGCCGCGCCGGCGCCTGCTCCTCTGAGACACACGCACGCACACAAAATATATTACTTGAAGCCCTAGTGAGTTGATAAAATTAACATTATGTCGCTTCAAAGGTGCTCGCGCAGGTCTGCCCCCAGGGTTCAGTGTTGAGACCGTATCTCTATCTCTATCGAAATATCGGCTTTGATGATTTTTTTTTTATACTACGGCGGGTGGCAGACGAGCATACGGCCGCATCAGGCGGGCAAACAAAAAGCGGTGGGCAAACAAAAAACTGAAGCGGTTACCGTAGCCATATTAACGCTCGCAACATAAAATATCGATCGCGCGCCTCCAACGCCGCATTTCCTTCCTTTCTGGTGACCTACTCACTCGCAGGAACACAACAACCCTCAAGGGAATTGTAATCTGGCTGCGGTATTCTGTGAGGTGGAGGTACATTCCCCAGTCAGGTAGCTAACAATTACGCTCCCTACCTCTCTTTTGGCCAAAGCTTCGTTCTGCTGTACCGCGTGCAGGTGAAGTTGGCTTAGGTTCAAAAATGTTGATGAACCTCTTACTGATGATTTTTTTAGCCCACCCTTACCGGGTGTGGGTTTAAGGGTGGTCGTTAACTGGTTACGCTGACGATGGTCTCTTAATAATCAATGTTAATTCAAGATCTGGCATAGAGAAACTAGCCAACGCTAGTAGCCAAGGTTTAATTTCAGATTGGGGTAGCATCGTAATCGTCTCGATTTTGCGCCACATAAAACATACCAACTCTTGCTTAAGGGAAATTTACAGGTTTCACCGAGATTTTTTTTTTATATACTACGTCGGGTGGTAGACAATCATACGACCCGCCTGATGTGAAGCGCTTACCGTAGCCATATGAACGCTCGCAACATAAAATATCAGCAGGGTGCACCACGTGCAGGTGAGGGTTGGCTTTGGTTCAAAGATATAAAATACCGGTATAAAATCCATAAGCAAATTGCTACCTACACTACATCGTTAAGCAATGTTGATGCCAGACTAGCGCGCGTACATATGCTGTCATGTGAATACTCTAACTGCGCGGCGACGCGCGGTACCGCGGTACCGGTGCGCGGTCATATGAACTGTGCCTAAATATCGCTCGCGCGCCATCCCAGCTGCCGAGGCTGTGACTGCTTCCTTTCCGAAGACCACCCTCCCTCGCAGACAGACCGCTTACAACGTTACTCTACCTCCCTATTCGCCAAAGCCACATTTATCAGTCGGCAAGGTCCACCACATACACACACACACACACCAGGTTGGCTTTATAATCAAAAATGTTGATAAACCACTTACACCCCAAAACACTTTACGTTTTTTTAAAGAACATGTTTAGAAAGTCGATCGATGTATTTGACTAAGGTAACAACTATCCTATTGTAGAATGAAGTTCCTTAGCGTACATTACAAACAAACCAGATGGTAACTCACCTAATTTGATGAGGTCAGCAGACTCCTCCTTAGTGGGTTCCCTCAGCGAGGCGAAGGACACGTTGAGCAGCGTACGCGAGACCCACTCCGTGTCAGACACGCGGCGCACTTGCACCAGGTTGTCGTTCAGGGGCATCACGAGCACACCATTCACCTTCACAGAAAACTCATTGTTATCATTTTCTATACTTTCCTAGCTCAGCCTGCGATTCCGTCTGCATTGATTTTTGACAGTTAACTTTTGACGTGATCGTGACGTGACGTAAAATTGCTTCCATAGGGAGGCAAATCAAAAAAACGAATGATAACGAAATCGGGGGATACAGTTTGGTTTTGCAGCTACATATCTATCATCTCCATCCAAAATTCAGTCACACCACTGGATAGATGAAGGATCAAAGAATTTATTACGCAAGTAAGGACTATGTGATGAACATCGCGTGGTGAGCGAGGGGGAAACGCTGCCATTTTGAGATAATTTTAGTGTCCATGACCATGCCACAGCAGCACCCCATTCTTTGTTTGTGCATCCATTACAGTCAAACAAACGCTAAATGTGACAGGAAGCTTGTCACAATACATCAGTGAATACCGCCTTCAAATTGGCTAAGTTGTTTCGGAGATTAGCGTGCACAAACACTCACAGACAAACAGCCAAAAATTCTAAAAATAATTGTTTGGCCTCAAAACATAAATAGTAACATAAGTGCTACTTGTACATGGCCGTGTGGTTTCCGGCAGACTAGAATAGAATCACTCCGTCTCTTCTCGTGGATGTCGTACAAGGCGACTAAGGGAAATCACTACATAGTATAAAACAAAGTCGCTTTCTCTGTCCCTATGTCCCTTTGTATGCTTAAATCTTTGAAACTACGCAACGGATTATGATGCGGTTTTTTTTAATAGATAGAGTGATTCAACTGGAAAGTTTATATGTATAATATATGCATAACATAGTAGAAAAACACTGATAATTTCGAGGTTTCTAATGTGATGTCGTAAATAAACACATTTTTTTGCTCTTTCATTGCAAACGCTGGCTGAACCCAACGAGATAGATCAAAATAATGTAGTACAGTATTGTTCACCTTAAAATGTTCTACAAAAAAGTTCGCGATGGTATATGTCTATCTCTTAGTGGTAACACACAATAACCGTTATTTTATCCTTTGCTTTTTACAAGAAATAATGCCTTATTTACGAAGCGATTTTAAGCAATACAGAATTAATCCTTATCCAATTAAGTACCTTAAATACATTGCGCATTTAATATAGATCAATATGGCCCTTCACAGCATGTAATTTAAATGAATAGTTTAGAAGATATTACACATTTAAAATGCAGGGACATAACGGCTGTGGCGGTACCGGCCGCGGAGCCGGCGGCGTGTGCCTATAACTGGGGAAGGACTGGATAGGACAAAGCGCAAAGACCTTCTGTAGTACATTTAGTATCAGCTTTGCACCCGTGCGAAGCCGGGGCGGGTCGCTAGTACGTTATAAAACATTGATCAGGCCCTCCCAACCCGTCTGGCCAGCGTGGGGAGTGTAGGCCAAATCCTCCTTCTGTCTGCGACGGACGAGAGGGTTGTGCTCCTGTAGTGGAGACTATAATGAACTTGTACATATTGTTTTTTGAAAAAAATATTTAATGTACAGAAACTGCTCGTTTACAAATTTATATGTAAGAAAATTATAGGGATATAAATGTGATGTGAATGTAAAGGAGGCCAAAATGAAACTTTAATTTACAAACTATTTTTACAGTCGCCGTCAACCCTTATTCATTCCACTGCTGAGAAACAGGCCTCCCCTCAATCAAAGGGGTTTAGAGCATACTCCACCTAGCTGCTCAACTGCGGTTTGGTGGAGTCCAGTGCTTACAAGTCGCCAAAAGGCCATTGACTTGGCTTAACGACTGCCATCTAATGACAATAGCCGGCACTGACGGCTTAACGTGGATGGCATAAGAGGAACTCGAGATAAATAAACCCATCCATGGATAGGCCACGCTCGACGTTGCTTAACTTGCGTGTTCGATTAGACTGACACGCGCAACGACGCCATCGAGCTCTTCATGCCATTGAGTACCTCACGCCACAGAGTACCTTACGCTAAGGCTCGACCGAGATCTCGGTCTCGGTCTCGGCATTCTCGGCTACAAATACAACCGAGAACTCTGTCTCGGTTCTCGGCTAAAAATCGCCGAGATTCTTGGCCACAACCGAGACAGTTTCGTCGCTTTGTTTGTTTCAGCATGAGCAGTCAGTGCGTGCGTAGCGTGAGAGAGCGATATGTCGACTGTGATTGGTTGGTCGGACGGCGGGTGGCGGCGGAAACTCTCAATGGAAATGTGGAATCAAATTCTCGTGTGACGACATGTGTTTCGTAAGCTAGCTCATCATACCTGGCTTCAACTCCAATAGATAAATCCAACTTATGGGCAGCTCATGATTCTATAGAGTTGGACGATGAGCCAATGACCAGTGACGAAAACTCAAGTTCTGTGATCTAAATAGCGCTAGATAGCTTTCTTAAAGAGCCAAGACTGCAAAGAATTTTTTGAGTACTGGTATTCATCGCCATAAATACTTAGACCCGCAGCACAAAAGTTTTTATCAGCGCCGCCTACTAGTGTAGCAAGTGAACAGCTCTTTAACATAGCTGGTCAATTATACGACGAGAGGCGACACTCGGGGGTGAAAACACCGAAAAATTGTTTTTTTTTATGTTACAATATCATATTGTTCAATTTTGATTATTAAAACTGATTAATTAAATTGATTTCTCTATTCTCGGTCTCGGCCGAAATTTTATTTTATTCTCGGTCTCGGCGTCTCGGTCTCGGCCGAGAACGAAAAACTCTCGGTACCCCTTACCTTACGCTATCGAGTACTTCACGCCATCAAACTCCACATCCTATCAAGTTCCTCACGCCATCAAGCTATTTTTACAGTAAATGTTAATTTTATACAATTTCTTTTTTCTTTTTTCAAATAAATACTTCCAATATATCTTATGATAAAGCTCCAATGAAAATGTTAAAGTCATTATATGTATTCAAAGTATTTCAAAGGAAATTACCTTGATCAGCTGTTTAAAGTAGTTCTGGAACTCCTCGGGGCAGCCAGCGCCGCAGTACACACGGTCATACGGTGTTGGAAGAGGTGCCAGGCACAATCCATTACCTGTAGGACATTTATAAATTTAAAGCATGGATTTAAAATAAAACTACCTATAGACAATTTATTTATAACAATTAAAATTCACAATACTTTTTATAATAATAATTGTACTGTAACTAGCAATAAAAGCGGCAGGAGTCCGCCCTCTTCTGTAATAGCCCGGTATTTAGTTCACCCAGATCTCATCTCCATAACCCATTTAGTTTCCATCACACTTCGCAATAGTCTCAACGCCTGCCGAGACCTGCTCATGGGTATGTCGTTCTATTTACATATCCTGGAGTGAGTCAAGGCGAGCGCACAACATTACATTAAAATTATCAAAGGGGCCTCTACGCGTTGGATCTATATCCCCGCGCACGCCTATCAAATGACCGGGCTTGACCCGTTATTAAAAAGAGATTGTACTGTCAAGCTCTGGAATGAATGGCCTGTCGAGGTTTTCTCAGGAGACTACAGCATGGGGTTCTTCAAGAAGGGCGTGAAGAAGTTTTTACAGGGTCGGCAACGCACGTGTGATGACCCTGGACTGTGTGATGGACCTGTTACAGGCGTAAGACGCCTGTAACAACAGGGTCATCACACGCGCTACGGTAACTGCTTTCCATCATTGTATTCCACTTTAGTGATATAAAAAAAAATACTTTTTAGATCTCAATGATATCTATAACATATAAAAACTACCATTTAATGCTTCAGAATTGATTTTGTAATTGGTATAATTACATATATTGGTATAGTCACACCTCGGACACTCCATGCAAATTGCCGCATAAATATTGCTTTGCTTACAACTATTACTTAATAAATTGTGTACCATGTGAATGCATGTATGAAAGTACTTATACTTTGACCTTAGTATCTATAATTGACACACAAAAAGGCCACATATTTTTTTTTTTGTTTATACTACATTGTGTGGCAGACAAGCATACAGCCCGCCTGATGTGAAGTGGTTATCGTAGCCATAATAACGCTCGCAACATAAAATATGCCCGCTGCCAATGCAACATCTCCTTTCTGGTGACCTCACTCACTCGACAACAACCCCCAAGGGAATTGTTATTTGCTGTATTCTGTGAGGTGTAGGTACATTCCCCAGTTGGGTAGCTTACAATTACGCTCTCTTTTCACCAGAGCTTCGTTTGTCAGTCAGCAGGGTGCACCGCATGCACGTGAAGTTGGCTTTGGTTCAAAGATCATGATGAACCACTTACACGCCAAAAATTATATTAATTGACACAGAAAAAAACACATCTGTTTTTAAATTGAGCTCATATCAGTATTTGTTTTTCTTTAATCATGTTTTTGTTTTATTTTACATTCACTACCTGTATATATTCTTTATTGCATAACAACAAATACAGAAATTAGTGAACAGACCTACATCATTTTTTGTTATTAATTTTAATATAACAGCGTGCAATCAGCACCCTCTACATAGAATATTAATGAATCATCTCAAAATGTCCTGTCATAAAATTATTACCAATTTTAAACTAACCAGTATAGAACTTTGGTTCGCAAAAGTCAAACTCATCCAAAGTGGCCGAGTTCTCCATGAACTGACTGAGCTTCTTATTTGCATACTCCACCACAACAGGGCGGACTTCAACACCATGGTTGATGCCACCGGACCCTAGGATCAGGCCCACCAGGGTGCTGAGGTACCCAGTGCCCGAACCAATGTTAAGGAACGACAGCCCTGGCTTCAATTCTAAACCTTCCATCACCTCACTATTGGAGAAAAGAAAATAAATAGATGAGATTTCACGAACTCTGAAAAATTAAAATCATATTTATTTATCTGTTAAGTTATAATTTCATATAAGAAAGTAATGAACATGTTGTGTACTTCATATGTATCATAATAAAAATAATTTGTATGTTTACATTAAGATATATTAGCCTTATCTATTGTTTTCTTATCTGCAGCTATTTTGCCCACCACACTGATAAATTAAGATCAAGGTTTCTAAAGATCACTTCTCATTATAACTGATCAATAAGCAAGGGCGGATCCAGGGGGAGGGTCATGGGGGTCATGACCACCCCCTCGGCTGGGTCCAGAAGGACCTAGATGGACCAGTAATTAAAATTGTTAAACTTAATGTTTTATATATATTTTTGTCCCAATATAGATAGAAGTATAGTACTTACATACATTAATAAAATACCTACTTTTTACCTGTATCTATTATTATCAAAATTTAATTATAACTTGAGTGTGACTTGACAACAAATATGTGACCTCCCCCTGGCGCCAACGCTGGATCCGCCCTTGTCAATAAGTAATGTTGTTTAACCTGCATTCCTAACTAACACCTGCTATTGTCAAGATATTTGCTATGATGAAATGAAAATAATCAAATGAACCCACAATATTTTTGTTAGCAATGTGGGTACGCATACATTATTACCTGTAAATGCATGGTGCAGACATGTGCAAAGGCCCACTCCGCCAAGCGAGGTCTTTGTATGCCTGATCACGGGAATCCGGGGTCATATATTCAGCACGATCCAGAGATCGAAATACCCGCTCCACGCTTCGTGTACGGATATAGTTGCTCCCCATCAGATTGTCTATCAACTCATCGTTATCGCGTCCCGAGCTCACCGCGCCACCCATCCTGAATGTTTGTTTTCTTCACTATCTTCTAATTCTAAACACTAAAATTCTCCTTCGCCAAAACCTCAGCTGATTGGAATTGTGACGTCACAGTTGTTTTTCAACATGCTTCAGGAAGATACACACTTATTTTTTACCAAAATTACACCACAAGATATTTGACCACGAAGAATCCAGATAATAGAAGATATAATTATGAAATTAGAAATTACGTGTTTTCCAAATCAAGACACAAGTAAAGCAAGACATACGTGAGTTTATGTGCGTCTTTCTTTCAGTTCGGAAAAAAAATGCCTTCGTTCGTTCCTTCTCACCAAAAATGTCAAATGTCAGTTTTAAGTATTGTAGGTACGTCAGTTGCCAAATTTGCACGATTTCGTTTTAAAAAGCGTAGACGAGCTGTGGAGTGAGTGGTTAATCATGTATACGGATGCCTCCAAGATCTCTGATCAAAGCTGCGTTGGAGCTGCTGTATGGATTCCATTATACAAAATTATTTTAAATTTTAAGTGTCCCCCTTTATGTTCTATTTTTACAGGTGAAGCTACCGCCATCTTGGAGGCTTTGTTATATATCGAAGCACATAATATTCCCAAAGCTGTGATCTTCACAGACTCCAGGAGCTGTTTGGATGCTATAGCCTCTAACCAGTTCCGTAGTAAGACTAAGGCCCCTGTTATATTGGCTATCAAGCAAGCGTTATATAGATGCCATGTTAAACATTTTCAAATAAACCTTGTATGGATCCCAGGACACCAGGGTATTCCAGGGAATGAAATGGCGGATAGTTGTGCTAGAGACGCGATACAATATGGCTGTTTGTCTCCTCGTTGTACGGCGTACTCGCAGGATCTCATCCCACTCGCCCAGAGCAAGTTAACTGCTGCTTGGAATAGGATATGGGTTCAATCTAGCACTGTAAAAGGGAAACATTATGCCTCCATCCAAGACTGCATACCATCCAAGCCATGGTTCTCCAAATTCCGAGATTCCAATAAACGAGCGACTTCAGTCGTCTGTCGCTTACGACTCGGTCATGTATGCACGAATGTGTTCCTGGCTAAAATCAGGGTTAAGGATAGCTCTCTGTGTGAATGTGGCCTAGAAGAAGGATCTCCAGATCATATCTTTTTTAACTGCCCTAACTATTCATCATCCCTATACGATATTCTTCCTCCTTCCATCCCCCGTCCTATTGATTTTAAATCTCTCCTTGTATACGTCAACTTCTCCCCTCTTGTATATATTATTTGTGATTACATTAACTCTAATAATATTAAACTTTAAGTTGTCTGTCATTTCTAATCAATTAACACTTTGTGCCGTTTTACATGTTGTGTTTGTCCTTTGTTTTAGGTATGTCAACAGATCGCCAAAATCATATATATACTTAATATAAATGTAGTTATTATACACTCACAAAGCCATTCTATCGCAGAGTCACGTACTAAGCATGGTCGCCTACTTGTCTATATCGACAGTTGAAACTATAAGAAACATTGACATTGGCGAGAACTTCAAGAACGCCACAAAGAAGAATTGAATTGAATTTTAAAAAGCGCATGGCCGGATGTATTGTGTGCTGCGATTCATCATCATCATCATCTCAGCCTTTGCAAGTCCGCTGCTGGACATAGGCCTCCCCTCTAGATCTCCAATAAGACCGGTTGGAACCGGCTTGCATCCAGCGCGATCCTACGGTCTTAATGAGGTTGTCTGTCCACCTTGTGGGTGCGCTTGCCGGTACGTGGTCTCCACTCGAGAACCTTTCGACTCCATCGGACATCCGTCCTCTGTGCTATGTGCACTGCCCACTGCCACTTCAACTTGCTAATCCGCTGGGCTATATCAGTAACCTTGGTTCTTCTACGGATCTCCTCAATTCTGATTCGATTACGATCAAAGCTGCGATTACGCTGTCATAAATCTTATCAGAGATTTAGGAGTCAAATAGGTATGATTTTATTGTGATATTATCACAAACATTCAATATTGAAATTGAATGTCTGTAGATATTAATCATCATAGATCATTATGTTATTATTACACAATCATAGATTTAGATATACAGTACTGATGGCCTCCTAAAAGTAGTGTAGATGGTGATATAATTCTCTTTTACCCATATGAACTAGGAAGCCAAATTAACTAATAATGAAAAGACATAGAGTATATATTTCAAATGTAATATAGAAGGAAATGTAGACTAGATTACATCAGGACAGGATCACCTCGATGTAGAAAAGTGACAAAGAGCTCGAGAATGTGCTTGGTGGCCACGAATTGCCAATAGAATACGTACTCTAGTTGAACAATGTCCTAAATGTATAGAACGCCGCCAAAACCCGGCTCTGCTTTTAATTCCTTCAGAAGTGCCCATATATCCTTGAGAAATTGTAGCGATTGATTTATTTACAGCGAAAAATGAGACTTTATGGTATGTAATAGTTGACTATTTTTCGCGATTCCCTGAATTATCTACAATGACTTCTACCTCGGTTGTATTGGTCATTACACACCTAAAGGTAATATTTGCGATATATGGTATCCCAAAGATTGTGAGAACTGACAATGGTCCTCAGTTTGATTGTTTAGAATTTAAGATATTTTTTGATCAATGGGAATTTTCACATATTGGTTTTCACATTTAGTAGTTACACAGGGTTGTTGGGGTATATGAGGTTCATCAACATCTTTGAACCAAAGCCAACTTCACTTGCACACGGTGCACGCTGCTGACTGACAAACGAAGGTCACAGAATATCGCAGACAAATAACAATTCCCTTCAGGGTTGTTGGATTCCTGCGAGTGAGTGTGATCGACAGAAAGGTAGGTGATGCTGCATTGGCAGCGAGGTGGTGGCGCGCGAGCGTTATTTTATGTTACGAGCGTTAATATGGATACGGTAACCGCTTCACATAAGCCGGGCGCTTCTCGACGTAGATAAAAAAAATGTACTTCTCATCAACTAATAGTAGTCCTCATACATCTTGTAGCAATGGAATGGCAGAAGCTGGGGTAAAGTTAACTACAAATATCATCTTAAAATCTACAGATCCTATTTTAAGAGTAATATCCTATAGAAGCACGCCCATTGAGTACCCATTGAGTAAAACAAATGTACCCATTGCCCAAGATTTATTTAATTGACGACAACGTCAAGATTACATGAAGAAAACATAATTATGTACGATATCAGGCACGGTGCGAGAGACCTTGCACAATTAATGGCGGGTTCAAGAGTTTGGGATACAATTTTACACACATAAGCGTTAGTTTTTAATAAACGACCAGAACCCGGAAGTTATGATCTAATAACAGAAAACAAGCGGTCGAAAATCCGAAGAATTATACGGCATCTAATTTTTGCTGGAGTGAAAGAAGAGGTAAGACAGAATGCGAAAGACAAATGGATATCCCAGCACCTGCAATAACTTTTGACTTTGAAGTAGATACGAATCAAAATTATTATTTTAGTCACGATTAGTTTATGTTATTGCAAACAGATAGACAACAGAGAAAGACAAGGAGTAAACAACAAACGCTGGTGTTTGTTGTTTGCTGAATGGCAAGCATGTCGACGGGCCATAAAATGGCCATAAATAAACAAGAAGCTTGAATTGAATGAATGAACTTGAATGAATTCAAAGCACATGACGTTTTGGTTTTTAATCTATGCAAATTGACAGTTGATTGACAGCTACACCCAGACAGTTCATCAACCACAGTATCGGGAATGTGATTTATTTATTTTTATTTAGAATTTCTGTGAAAATCGGCTGGATATCCTCTCTAATTAATAAGCAGTAGGTGGGATTTTTTGATAATGTTCAAAGTGTAAATCGATAACATCATATATCAAAGTGAGATTTGTCGTGTCACAGTAGACGTCACCTTGGTCTGATTACGATAAGGTTGCCAGAAGTTTAGTGTTATTGACGTAATTTTTGTTGAGTAGTGAAACAGTGTTTTGTGCAGCAGCGCGATGGCGGAGACGAGCGAAGCGCAGGCGAGCGCGTCGGCGTCGGCCCCGGGCGGAGACGCCGGTGGCGAACACGACAAGCCCGACGAACGAATGCTGGAGTGCAACATCTGCTTAGACACGGCACGCGACGCGGTCGTTAGCATGTGTGGCCACCTGTTTTGGTATGATAAATCCCCCCTGGCGTCTTATCATGAATAATATATATACTAAACATTGTTCAACAGTGCTGTGAAGACAGTAAATAAAGTACCTAATTTACTCACTATCAGCCCCATAACAAACGTATAGGGGATTAAATTCATTGTTGGTAAATCATCGTTGGTTTTTTTTTTATCTATGATTTACAGAAGTAACAACTGAGTTACTAGTGTAATCATTGTGTAAATATTTGCCACCATTGAATGTACAGTTTATGTTACTTGACTTCAAAATCACGACACAAATTTTAACTTTAATTATAACTTATTAGTCTGTGCCTGTGACTTCGCCTTGCGTGATCAGAGTACCTATTGCGTTAAAAAAGTATCTTGTGTATTAATCAGAGCACATTCAATGCAAAATTATTTATATTCATGAGTATGCCAAATATCGTTCAAATCGTTCACCTGTTTTTCTGTGAAATAGAGAAAGCAATACATTCTCACAAATTTCCATAAATTCTTACAAACACATTTATTATAATAATGTACTATCTATATTTATTAACTATCCACATGGAATTAGTTTGCTATTTGCTATATTCAAAGACATCAAACATCAACTATTCAATGGCCCCTACTTAAACATCGAAACTCATTATAAGTACTTTACAGTATAGCATTTTATAGTTAAATTATAACACTATTATTTAAGCATGAAATAACATAAAACCCTCCTACTAATAATTTAAGCATTTAATTACAATAGTACACAATTTAAAGTTTAAGTTTTAAAGGTACTATTCCGTGGATCGCGACCGTTCGCAGCCGCGCGCGGCCTACGACTGTCGTCGGTCGCTCGCGACAATAGTCAGAGTATGGAAATGTATGGCACTGCTTCCGAGGCCCGCGACAGACGGCTCACGACAATCGTCGGCCGCGCGCGGCCGTGCGTGTCTCGACATGCTCGGCGCTCAGTAACACCGTGGATTTCATGGTTCTTTCTTCTTCAAGAATGTCAATTAGCACTTCGACCATGATTTGACTTCGGTAGACACACGTCTAGAGGGAGCTGACAAACAACACCAACTGACTTCGAGACACGCACGGAATAGTATAATATAATAGTAATAATCGAAGTCAGTCGGTGTTGTTCGTCAGCTGCGAACGGTCGCGATCCACGGAATAGTACCTTAATGATTTACATGTCATCTTGTCTGTAAATGTTAATCAAAACTTCTTCAATAAAGATAATTATTATTATTACTGAACTAGAGCTAGTCGGCAGAATCCGGTATCAAATACCTTACAGATACTCAGGTGCTGGAGTACTCAAAATAAAAAGTTTGGGGCTATTTTAAACCAAAAAAGCATTATATAGACAGTCCTATCATAAAATTATTTTTATGGCTATATAAAATCCGAATTGTATTATGTAGACCCCATCATTATATACACCTAATGACATAATAATGCCTACACATTATTTATGATTAAGATTTAACTGAGATTCATCTGTAAGGAAAATTATACAAAAAAAATTAGTAGAATTCTAGTTCTTTTTCTAAAATATAAGTAACCTATTTTACTCCTTATATAATCAGATATGTACTAGTAAAGTCCTATCAAAATTGGTCTCGCCGTTTCATAAATAGACGGACAATCATTGGTTTTTTGTTCTAAGTATAATTTTTTATTATTTATTTATGATATACTTTTATATGTATTTAGTAAATGACTGATATTGTGACATTAAAATTTATATCAGATATGAAATTATTTATTCTGCAATGCCATGATATGAAATTATTTATTCTGTCACTGGGCCCTTGTGGGCACGTAGACACATTATTTATTTATCTACTATCATTTCGGTATTGACCATTTATGAAGAAGAAATGCTTGAATTTGACAATATGGGTCTTTTTAACCCAATTCAAAAAATATTTGTGTTATACACCCAAAACCATTTTAATTGTAGTGTTGTACATAAAGGATAATAATAAAATACATTTCTTTTGTTTTCTACAAACAAACAAATTAGTTACACAGTTGTAATACCAAACTAACTTTAGTTTGGTATTACACTACATACTTTTCGACCAGTCTTTAGTCATATAATAATATGAGAGGGGGGAAAACAAGGATGTGACTCACTTGATGGAAAGCAATCACTACCACCCATGGAGATCAGCACCAAGGGGTCGCCGATCCATTGCCAGCCTAAACCCTACCTTTCTTTCTTTCTGGTGACCTCACTCACTTGCAAGAACACAACAACCCTCAAGGGAATTGTGGAATGCAAAAAATACTCGAATATCAAAAATAGGTGACTCAACATCACTAGTGCAGTTAACAATTCCCTTGAGGGCTGCTGCATTCCTACGAGTGAGTGAGGCTACTATGTTTTTATAACCAACTAGCTGGCCCGGCGAACTTCGTATCGCCTTTACATATTTTTACGTTAATTTTTCCGATGAGTTATAAACTATCTCTCAAGTCGGATCAAACTGCACAAATTTTATTAAAATCAGTCCAGTCGTTTAGGATTCTATCCCGGACAAACAATGTGACACGAAATTTTTATATATTAAGATGTGTATATGGCTGTGGTAAGTGTTGTAACTGCTTCACGTTAGCCATATGCTTGTTTGGCACCCGATGTAGTATAAGAAAAAAAGCGGTCATTGTGCAGTTAGTTAAGTACTCAGTTGTTTTAACTATTATATTTTTTCCTCAGCTGGCCATGCCTACACCAGTGGCTGGAAACTCGTCCAAGTCGGCAAGTCTGTCCGGTGTGTAAAGCTGCTATCAGTCGGGACAAAGTAATCCCACTGTACGGCAGGGGCAACACCAAACAGGAAGATCCTAGGAATAAGGTAGTTGTACACCATAATTCAACAAATTTTGAAAAATGTATGTACTTACGAGGCTAGTCTACGCTAAAATTAATTGTTAATGCATGTTGCATTCACAATTAATTTTAGCAATTCAATTCTTTTGCATAGCGATTGTGATGTTCTCACCAATAACAGTGCTTTTTAGGGTTCCGTACCCAAAGGGTAAAACGAACCCTATTAGACTGAGACTCCGCTGTCCGTCCGTCCGTCCGTCGGTCTGTCAGGCTGTATCTCACGAACCGTGATAGTATGGTGATAGTTAAACAATTGAAATTTTGACAGATGATGTATTTCTGTTGCCATGATTTTTTGCCGTTTTTATACATAATGGTACGGAACCCTTCGTGCGCGAGTCCGACTCCCACTTGGCAGGTTTTTAATCTTTAGCGTAATTTTACCTTCCTTATGCTTTTTGTTTCTATCTAGTTATCAGTTTTCTCGTAGTGCAAGTCACTTGACATGTATTTTATTCGTTTAGTTTTGTATGCAACGATGTCAACACATCGTCTCCTTCCGGGCGGGACGAGACGATGTCTTGAAAACACATTGCGTATGCTGACACCTGGGGCATACCGCCTAAGCTGATTCCAAAAATAGGCCTTAACCTTTCGCGTGCCACAGTCCCATCATGGGTACAGCGTTAGTAAAGCGCTTGGTATAGCGAAAAAAAATGCCGCATAGGAGGGGTTAAGTTAAAGTTGATGACAAACATCTTCAGCTAGGTCGGTAGACCTGTAGTGTCTCTACCGGCTAAGCTAAACGCAATTACCACCAATCAGAGCTTTAATTGGGGTGTATGTGGTTCTTCAACATCTTTGAACCAAAGCCAACTTCACCGGCACGCGGTGCACCCTGCTGACTGACAAACGAAGCTCTGGCGAGAAGAGAGGTAGGGAGCGTGATTGTAAGCTACCCGACTGGGGAATGTACCTCCACCTCACAGAATACCGCAGCCAAATAACAATTCCCTTGAGGGTTATTGTGTTCCTGCGAGTGAGTGAGATCACCAGAAAGGAAGGGAGATACTGAGTTGACAGCGGACGTAGCGGCGCGCAAGCGATATTTTATGTTGCGAGCGTTAATATGGCTACGGTAGCCGCTTCACATTAGGCGGGCTGTATGTATATCTGCCACCCAACGAATTATAAAAAAAGCTGAAGCTTGATTTTTGCAATACAAAATTCCGATGGTAATCGGCTTCAACTTCGGCGGTAGGGCCCTGTACTGTGGCACAATTTATTATACCACCAGAGTGGCAAACAAGCATACGGCCCGCCTGATAGAAAGCAGTTACCTTAGCCTATGAACGCCTGTAACACCAGGGGCATCACACGCGCGTTGCCGACCCTGTAAAAACCTCTTCACGCCCTTTTTGAAGAACCCCACGCTATAGACACCTGAGAAAACCTCGACAGGCAGTTCATTCCACAGCTTGACAGTACGCGGGAGAAAACTTCTGGCACCGCACAGTACGCGACCACTAGGCTCCAATGTAATAGACGTATGTTGTAATAACGCAGGTGCCGCCGCGGCCCGCCGGCCAGCGCACGGAGCCAGAGAACAACACGGGATTCCCGGGCTTTGGCTTTGGCGAAGGTTTCCACATGTCATTTGGCATTGGAGCATTTCCCTTTGGTGTGTTCACGTCAACGTTCAACTTTGGAGATCCACGGCCTAGTGCAGGTAAATAAATCTATAAATAAATAATTCTTCATCCTCATCATCATGTCCATTTTAGTCTCCACTACAGGACCCTCTCTCGTCCGTCCTAGACGGAAGGAGGATTTGGCCTACACTCCCCACGCTGGCCAGACGGGTTGGGGAGGCCTGATCGATATTTGATGATGTATTTCCCTTAGTCGCCTTGTACGACATCCACGGGAAGAAACGGAGTGATTCTATTCTAGTCTGCTGGAAACGACACGGCAAATAAATAATAAATAATTAATTAATTAATATTCCTGGACAAATTACACACTGCCAAACTAAGCAACGCTTATTCTATGGGTACTAGACAACTGATATTATACTTAAATACATTTGTTTTTAGTCAATGCATACATATAATACATATAAAACACCCAGACCAAGACAAACACACATGTTCATGCGCACAAATATTTGTCTTTTGCGGGTATCGAACCCGCGAACTTGGAGTAGAAGTGGCCACCGAGAAATTCGACCACCGAGCTCGTCAAAAATAAAAAGAAATGCTAGTACATTGAAATAATAATGAGTGTGTAAAACTAAAACATGAAAGGAAGAAAAAAAGTCATCGTCCGATATCCCGATGTTCTCTTCCATACGACAGAAAGAGACCTACAATACTGTATCTACAGTATTGTTGTGAAAGTTTCCGACGGTACAGGAAGTGCAGCTCTGCGTAATGAATGACAGGAACTGTGGCTCGCCTTTGCAACAGGCATGAGTTGCTCTCCTTCCACGCGACCTCATTTATTTCTCGTATTAGGCTGACAAATTCACGTGGACCATAGCCTAATCGGATCCATTCTGATATGCGTAGAATAATCTAGTCTAGCTTAATGAAAACTAGTTTGGCCAGTTGTCGAATTTGCCTCAAATACCGAAATTCCAGTACATAAAAAATTTACTAGAAATAAGAATCCTATGTATGAAAAGTGAGTCTTAAGTACCCGCAAGGGCCCAATAGCTGAATAAATAATTTCATTTCATTTAAAAGAAGTTGAGTAATAATATTTTAAATTTATATTGAGAAATTCTGGTTTGTATTAATGCATAATTACATCCAATTTAGAAGGCATTAAGGAAGGCCTATATCCAGCAGTGGATAGATATGAGGACGAGCTCGGTGGTGGGCACTTTGACTCCGAGGTCGCGGGTTCGATTCCCGCACAACACAAATATTTTTGTCCATGAATATGTCTGTTTGTCTTGGTCTGACTGTTTTTTACGTATATATTGTATGTATTTAAAAAAAATGTGTTTAAATATTATATCAGTTATCTAGTACCCATAGTACAAGCTTTGCTTTGCTGGGGCTAGATAGCCTTGAGTAATTTGTCCAGGTAAACTTATATCTATACAGGCTAACGATGATGACGTTCAATTTATTGTGAAACCTTCATTTCTAGCTCCCCATGGCACTGCCCAATATGAAGAAGAACAGTTCCTGTCAAAAATATTTTTGTGGGTGGCCATATTGTTCGTGCTGTGGTTAATATTCGCATGACCGCCGGAAATGACATCGTTCGAAGACCCCCAGCCCTAAACCCTCGACTGCTCGGTACTCCTCCGAATCGGCTGGTCAACTTCACCCTGTGGCAGGTCGGGCTCCATCGAGACATTATAAAACTCTTGGTCTGAATCTAAAGGTCATGTTGTATATTTACTATTGTCTTGTTTTAAATTGGTTATTAAGTTTCTAAAATTATACCAGTTATTGATTTAAAATTTCTATAAACTAATATATATAGTATGTAATTTATTATGTAATAATTTTATGGAACTACACGCAAATGGCATACCATATCATAAACACTACATTGTTATGACAAAACTTTTCTTTATTCGTAGTTGTCAACAAGGTCATTAGTAAAAGTCTATATATATACCGCTAAGATTGAAATGGTAGATATAATATCGCACCAACGCTAGACATGTTTTGCAAGTATTAGCGAACTGTTGCATAATAAATTATATACAAAGTCGATTCATAAATAGCGATTTAATTAAGCGAGAATTGTTTCCTTCAAGGTGATGTTTGCACGAAATAACAGATTATATTTTTATACATAAAACCAGTAATTGGGTGCGACGAAGGTCGAGAAGCCTGCCAAGTGTCCTTTTATTCGTGTCTCGATGAGTCCCCTAAATATATTTTTTATTCTGCCACAGTACAGTAATTTGATTTGTTATGTAGCTTTGTGCACGTGAATGCCTATTACGCGAAGCCTACGCAGGCGCTTATTTGATTTATTCCTAAATTTTAAGTGAGGTGGAAATTATTTATACTGTGACTACTGATTCAGCAATTTTCTGTGCGATATGTCAGTGATCTGTGGAAAAATAATCGATTAGAACTGTTTTAAAAGTCTACGTGATAGTAAATTCGCAATAAAATTAAAAAAATAGCAACTTTTGAAAGAGAAATTTAAAAATCTGCAATGTGATAAAAATGTTTCAACTTTCTCTCCCACGTGTATACTAAATTAGATTCATGATCAGCATTAATATAACAACCGCGAGTCCGTTGGCTGTATGTAACCCGCCGCGGTTTTTGGAGTTCCTTGTATATAAAAAGTGTCCAGAGAATTTAAATTTTGAATAGTCAACAAGGTAACATCGAGTACCAAGCACCTGAAAGCCTTTTGTATTGACGTTTGAGTGACCTCGTTTGACCAATAAGGATACGAAACATTTGCACCTAAAGTGAAAGTTTTGACCACAAAGTTTTAGGTTCTTTCTTAAATGGCTAAGTAAGATTTGTTTTTGCTGAGAAACGGAATAAATTTAAAAATCTATTTTACTATAAATCTGCCAAATTTGTTATAAATCTGGCCTTTATGTTGTAAATAATTATTTTATTAACAGAATCCTGAAATGCCTTTCGAACATTTCATGCTAACTGGCAAATATCTAAATTATATCTAACATACGCCTTAATTAGTTATGAAACGTGATCAAGCATCAGCACCGAGGATTTCGAGACTCACCCGTAGAATAAATACCGATCTGTATATTTGGTAGTTCACTTTCGTGCGTTTTATGGGGAGACTAATGTCAGATTGAACGTTATTTGATTCTAAATATCAGAAGAAAAATGAGGAAAGAAAATTCTAAAAAACGTATGTCTTTAGAATTCATATTCCTTATCTAGTCCAGCTAGCTTAATACGTTTTTGTTCCATGATCACATCGGACGGATCGGATCGTAGAATGTTTTGAACGGATGGGTCGATTTAACTGTGCAGCAAAGAATCGAAAACTTTGAAATTATTTCACTCCAAAAAGTATTTTTACTGGGATCTGGGTAGAATGAGGGGAAACGACAATACCGGCAACATGCAGCTAAGTCTTTCTGTACTAGTCTATAGCAAATGTTAGGCGGAATATGCAACAGCTTGCGGGCTGAAATGTGTTGACTGTTTGCAATAGAAATTTAAAATGCAGCTGAATGATGATCTACATCGTTACAAGAATTTCAATTCATGATTATCAAAATGCTGGGTCTTCATAGGAAGTCTTCTTCATGATGTATAAAATCGGATTTTTGTATTGTACATATATCGACAAAAATCCATATAAACTTGATTGGTGATTGAATATTGCTTAAATTAATGTATGCGACCAATAGGAGTAAAAGTGTAGCAATAAAATATCGAAGCGGCTTTTTAAAAGAACTCGCCCACTGTACATTCCCACTGCTGTATCTCCTATGTGATCAGGGTTAACAGCGACAACTACCAAAATGGTAAAGAACAGTGAAGTCCATTGCAGTATTTGCAGTCCCAGTGATAAAACCACAGCTGCCTTAGAATGGAAACGGATGCAACAGTAAAATTTCACTATCGGCTTTGCTGTTATTTCAAGAAATTTAAGAACGGGCTGGTTCCCGTATTTCTTTTCTCGTGCCCTTAAAGTTGGAGTAAAGATAAAATAGAAACGTCATTAAAGGACTAGTATCCAGAAGTAAACTCTTCATATTCTTCATTACTGAAGGTAGTGTTCTTGGAAAGTTGGGTTGGGTTTGTATGTTACATCCTTCTATCATGTCTGGTTTCGGCTTGTCTTAAGGCATTCGTTACAAAGAAGCCAGTGAGAGCGGTGGCTCGGTCACACTAACGGTTACGTGAACTACCACGCGAACTTTTACCTTGGACTTTGACTACTACAACTAATTTGTCCAGTCCAGATTATCTGGCTACCAGCGGGCAATATGACCGGCCTAGTAACATACGGCAGATAATCCAAATTCTAAGTTGTTCTGGACTGGACCTGGGGGCTCACTCCGAAGTAAAAATCCATAGTTTCGGAATTTTTCGAATTTGAATTTCGGTCGGTCGGGCTTTTTATTTGGCATGGCTAAATATACTGTATAAATGATACAACAAACATTAATTAATGTTTTGTGTAGATTCTTTTGTTCTAGACTTAACAGAACTAATTAGAAACAATCTAAACTTTATCCCAAAACTTCTGATTTACTACGGAGTAAATCTCCTGTTAGTTCGTTTGGCGGCCCATGGTATTTGGGACATCCTTCGCCAATATCACATTTCGACACCGTCTATTTTTTCTTTCTATCCCAATCTTGGTATTTTCTCTAATTGTTATAAAGAATGGGAGACGGAATACTGTCCTGCTCACTCACTGAATACTCACTCTTGTAATAATTAAACTAGAATCTATTAAAAAGTAAATAAGAGACGATCAGTAACGACATCTGAAATGAATAATCGCCGATTTAAGCTAGTAGAAAGCACCAATGCAGAGTTATCAGTTATCTGCTAGTACCTTGCTAGGTAATGGGACACCGATTTATGGGTTTTGTGGGAGTAAGGAAAATCGTTATGTGGAAGTTTGTTATTGCATTTTGCAGTGCATTTTGTTGTAAAGGTTAACATGTCTCCAGACCTGCTCAATCGGCAACGAATGCCCATGATTATAAAGCAGGCCTGTATCTGTATGGATAGGTCAAATAGACTGGATCGATTAGAGGCTCATCGGACAGGTCTGGATGTATTTATTTTATAATAGCTGCGTTTATTTCGGAAACTAGTAGTCCAAGTGTTAGGGCTCAGACCCACTAGGTGACTGCGACCGCATCAATGGTCGCAGCAACCAACCATTTATAGTCGCATAATCTATATGTAGCTGGACCTTTTTTATGATCTTGAATTCTTTCAATTGTTGGGTTTGTCTCCATGCTGAACAGCAAAATAGCTATTCATGTATCCGAAAAATTAAAAAAAGAAATGAAATTGTCAGAGCAACATTTGTATAAGAAATCCACAGGAATAAGATGGGAACGGGAAGATTGAGCCACAGATCGTGGGCGGGGCGCTAGTGTTGAACATAACATAATGTAAAGATTGGTCACAGTGACCAGACGACTGCAGTGGTAGTCCAGTGCGTTTGAGCTCTAAGATCACTGGCTGCATTAGACCAGAATCATTAAAGCTTGCCTCCATGAACTTGCATTTGGAATACATGTGCGCGAGATGCCTAATATGTACTTTTTCATTTTTATTGTTGGCTCACTTCATGTTGTTGTTTTGTTTGATGAAGTTAAACTCCCAGGACAGAAGTGCAATTCTCCTAATTACAATGTAGTAGATTCAGTTTTGATCCAGTCACAATCTCACAAATGTCAAGTTTGGTATTCTCATATCACAATATGAAACTTCAAAGTCTTATTTAAGTGGGATTATTAACGAAATTGCCCGAAAATTAAACACACTAAGAATGTTATTATCCCAACAATAAGAATTGATAATAATTAAATCAAGTATATAATTTTCAGTCAATCCACAATTCAATCCCTATCCGGTCAACTTTCATTTATATGTGATGTTATGGTATGATCGTAAAATAATTATGAGAATTGGGCCTCTGACATTTATGCCTTGTATTGTGGGTTACTGTGTGACAGGCGGCACGGCCGGGTCTGTACCGACAGCTCAGTAAGACTTATTTACAAAACGAGCGACTATTAATTATAAGCTACCGACAAAAAATATTTATATATTTAGTAGTTTCTGTATAGCATATAAAACAAGCAATATGTTGGTGCTTCTGCATGCGATATGACGTATGGTGTCCGGAAAAAACAAAAAGTTTTTGGAATCTTAGAATAGCAAGTCCACTTGTGGCATCACTGAAATTCGTGACGCGCTTTTAAGAATAATCGCTATGGGTTTAACAATAAAAACCAACTAGCCGTTGAGACCTAGAGCCCTACCGACGAAGCTGAAACCGATTGCCATTGAATATTTTGATTCGAAAAATAGGTCTTACGTTTTAGTTATTGACAGATATCTTCAACTTCGTCGGTAGAGCTCCGAGTTTCTATCAGCTAAGCTAAACTCAGGTACCATAAATGTAAGCTGAAGTTTGATATTTGAAATTAAAAAACCAATGGTAATCGGCTACAGCTTCGGCGGTAGTGCGCTGCTCACATGTCTCAGTCAACGATGGCAAAGGCCCTGTAGGTTTGAAAGTAATATTTTGTCGTCGGATGTAACAAGATCTCATAGTGATCGTCTCGATTTCGTCGCACTGAACGTTGAATACGGAAATACACAATGTTATTGTAACACAAACAATTCCCAACTATTTGCAAAGTGTCATGTAATCCAGGGTTTCCCAAATGATGGGTCGCGCGCGACCCCGCACCGGCCCACTTAAGTATACCTACCAGGCCTCGCAATATTTTCCACTTCGATCTCGTATATATTTTTTGTGTATCTATAATTTTTGTTTGGTATAGGAAACATATTAACAGTGTCAGTAATAAAATGTTTGTGAACCCTGTAATAATGTAATGTAATATAGATAAGTCTCAGCAATAAATAAAATAGTAAAATTCGATAAGCACCTTTATCGTTACATATTGTCTCATTCAGTTCGAAATTAATATTATGGTCTAGCCTAAGTCGATTATTACGTCACACACGACGCTATGTAAACTAATAAAATCATTGTTATCTCACTGTAAATATATAGAACATAGTGCAAGTCAGCGAAACAAATGACTTTCCATTTCAGCATAAAATAGCCCATACATAAGCCTCTTGGACACGGGTAAAGTAAATCTTGGTGAGTAGCATTACACTGATGGTTTCATTGTTACTATTAAGCTTCCTGGTCTAGTAGCTCCGCAATGTACTCCTACTCGCCCGATTGTTTCCCATGTACGTTAGACTTTGTGTGAGACGGCATGTTATCTTACGACATAGTAGCAACGTGTGTGACGAGCTTTATAAGGCCGTTAGGGACAAGGCTATAACAGATCTGCCCCCTTACCACCATCTCTTATTGCGATTCAATAACTGGATAGAATGCTTATTCATACCAATGAATAAGCGACTCTATTTCAAATGGAATAGAGTCGCTTATTCATTGGTATGAATAAGCATTCTATTCAGTTATTGAGTCGCAATAAGAGATGGTGGTAAGGGGGCTGTATCACCTACCTCAGGTACCTTAGGGATAATCGCCATAATAATAAAAGATACATTCTTGGTGACCATCAAACATTTACAATTACACAAATAACGACAGTTAGACAATTTGTCGCGTTACCGTCATTCCCAAGTTTCCATTTATCGAAATGGAATAATATCGATTTATTTTGGCTCCGAAGAGAAGGCTATGGTCAGCGCTGTGTTATTTCCGATTTTTCATAATCTTAAATGTATACCGGAGAATATTTTACTAATATAAATAAAATACATTCTCGGGCGCCTCGGCCATTTTTATAAGTAATCGATACAACGCCGCTATGTATGCTAAATTATATATATATTTTTTATGCTATTTAAATAAATACTGAGTAAACATATATGTTTCAATACTATTGGCTTTAGTATATTTTTCATCGCGGATAATGTAATAAACTGGCATATGTATGAATGTGTACCTATTGTATTGAAGGCAAGCCGTACGCAACAGAAATGTACTTAGTAACCGACCCAACGGCATGTATGTATTGTCGAACGAAAAGACCACTGTATGAAATATATTGGTAGATAGGTTTATGTTAATATTTCTGTAAGTTAAGTGTATATATTTAATTATTGCTGTTGTATTCAGGAACATGATGTGAAGGGAGGGAATTTTGTTTAAATGTAAATTATAAAAATAAAGATGCTATCAAATATTATTTTTCTTTTAAATGTATTCATATTATATGTAACGAAAAAAGAAGGATTAAATTCCTTACGCTGATAGCAACATAATCACTGGATTTGATATCCAAAAAGTATGTCTTTTTTGGCCGACAGAGAAATCCCTCGTAGACAAATTGTTTCTTCTGCATATCAATGATTGCTGCATGTACGTAAAATCCATTGCTATGTAGATGACAGTACCGAGGACGCAAAATACACTGGTCTAAGTAATGTTTCTCGAGATTGTGTGTACCGAACAAAACTTGTGTCCGAGATTGAGACGTCTCTTGGACACGTCTCGTATTGCGCTACATTAAATTTGGTCCAGCTGAATCCGTCAAAGACATGAGCTTGCGCGTTTACCGCACAAAAGTCGCCATTTGTTGTAATTCCTAGATTTAAAGATAAACCCCTTAGTATTAACTCCAACATAGGTATCTTGACTGTTGACAAATTGAGTGTTGTTCAATTTCAGTCACTTGGAGTGCAAAGCAAAATTAAAACATACCTAATTGAATACGTGTGAAGTCGGGACGGCAGGCTAGTATTTGGTAAAGTTCTTTCCGCCCTTCAACTTTCAGCATACTTACTATTACATATACTGTGTCCATGCTGACACTGTATTTACATCACTGGTGCTGCCATCTATAGTTAATTTAATATATTTATCTACTCTCATACTGAAATTTAGAGATTAAAAAACTAAACAGAATCTAAATGTCAGTCTTTTACGCACAAGCCATCAAAATAAATTTAACTTTTCGATACAGCTCTTTATGGACAACTATATCGAAAAATATTGCTCAGCTATATTGAGGTTGCAAATCTTTCTACATAATCTGTGAACGCGCATCACGCATGCTCAATCTGCTAATGGATTTATAAGTAAGAAATAAAGCTGTTAAATTAACTTTATGTTTTTGTTTAAAATATTATTATCATCTATTTCATGAGATAAAGTAGTGTATGAAACTGCACATAATTAGGTCTTAAAATACTCGTGTGATGCTATTATCACATTCGCCTTCGGCTCGGATAAACTCACACTCGTATTTTAAAACCCTTATTATGCAACAGTTTCATAAACTACTATTATATAGGTATGTATGAAATAGATTGGCGTGTACATTATAAATCTAGATCATTGTAAAATTACTCATTAGACTATATTGTAATAGTATTGACGCCTGAAATTATATTTAATGTATGATAAGAATAAAAAAATGATACAAATGAATACACAAAATTATGTTTCAATAGTTTATTGATCGAGTAGTTCTGTATATAATGTACATAACAATTACTACAGTTCACAAAACCAATATCTCTATTCAGTTTGACTTAGAATAACGAGCGGGCATAAAAATAATCCTTAGTAAGTATATATTTGTTACATATTTATAGCGTGCGCAGACGGCAATGTTGCCAGAATTATTTTTATCATATCACTAATTTGGCAAATACGCATATGGCTCGTCGGTTTTTTGGTTTGTACCGATTTTAATTAAATAATACGCCTTTAAATTCCGTCTTGATAAAGCGAGTGAAACTGGGTATATAAATGCTATAAAAAATTAAATTGCTCATTTTGGCGCCAAAATGTACGTCCTGAATGCTTAGTGCGAGTTTTTTGTTCGCGTTCGATCGATGTCAACGTAAACAAACCAACCAAATAGAGAACTCTCACATTGTGAATTTATAAGACTCGTGTTACATATCAAAATTATGTGGCTTCTTGCTCACATTTTGAAGTAAGTAACTCGGCTAATTTGGGCATACCCAAATTAGCCGAGTTGCTTCATAATGTGAATTTACCAGACACATTTTGGGGTGTAAGTGGTTCATCAAGATCTTTGAACCAAAGCCAACTTCACCTGCACGCGGTTCACCCTGCTGACTGACAAACGAAGCTCTGGCGAAAAGAGAGGTAGGGAGCGTAATTGTAAGCTACCCGACTGGGGAATGTACCTCCACCTCACAGAATACCGCAGCCAAATAACAATTCCCTTGAGGGTGAGTGAGTGAGTGAGTGAGTGAGTGAGTGAGTGAGTGAGTGAGTGAGTGAGGTCACCAGAAAGAAAGGAAGATGATGCTGCGTTGGCAGCGGGGGTGGCGGCGCGCGAGCAATATTTTATGTTGCAAGCGTTAATATGGCTACGGTAACCGCTTCACATCAGGCGGGCCGTATGCTTGTCTGCTACCCAACGTAGTATAAAAAAAAAAAAAAAAAAAAAAAAAACATGTTACATATAACATGTGTCTGGTAAATTCACATTATGAAACTTTTTCTCAATTTGGCCAGCTTGTAATTATTGTTGTTGTTCGAATGTGACCAAAAACTATTAGCACAGTTTATCTATGTGCTTGTTAAATTTTTTTGTATTGATGGCGCTAGTATTTTTCTTCGTGTTTAACGTAAACAAAACCATATTCCGCGCTCACGCGTTAAATATGTAACCTACATAGCTTATTATATTAACATTTAATTAATCTAATCATTAACACATATAACATAAACGGTAAACTAAAAATACACGTAAGGCTGACTCGTTAAGGCGCCCCCTGCGGTAACGCTAGCGTCACTCGAGTAAAAAAAATTGTTGAAGCCACATCTTACACGACGGTTTAAGGTCTCAACATATGTAACGGAGACTCGAACAGGTCGGGGTGAGCGCGCCAAGCAGTTAGCGATTTAAAGTGACGGCAATAGGGTATTTATCAGGCCATCACGTCCCGTCCCTGTCTCGTCCAGGACGGGGCGTGATGTAACATAGTGATTGAAAAAATACTTTATCACCGTTGCTTTAGGTCGTTATCTGACTTCCGTCACCACCGCTTTAGTACGGCACTAGGTTTTTTGGCATTTATTTTTAATCATCTATAAACTATAAAAAAGCCGTACATTAATAATTAGTCGTAATTCCTCACTTGTACCTGGGAAATTCCATTTACTCACGTACTCACCTGTACCGCTCAGAAATGACGGCATAGTGCTCAGAGTTATTTTCTGATATAGTAACAGCCTTCTAAGCGTTATTCACGTTGGTTCATTTCACAGGTAATTTTTTTCCATGGGCTTGTAGTCTAATACCAATGAATAAGCGACTCTATTCCATTTGAAATAGAGTCGCTTAATCGATTCAATAACCGAATATACTGCTTATTCATACCAATGAAAAAGCGACTCTATTCAATTTGAAATAGAGTCGCTTATTCATTGGTATGAATAAGCATTCTATCCAGTTATTGAATCGCAATAAGATGGTGGTAAGGGGGCTGTACCATTTTTAGCGTCTAAGTTAACCTCACCTGCACCCGAGGCACCTAATGAAACCCTGAAGATCGCCGCTAACTGTTGCAACTCGAGGGCATTACTCCCTAATGAATGTTCACCCGTATGGCGCTATTGTTACATTGAGGAGCCCCTTAAACTTTTATATGTTAGTAGTTACTTAAATAAAATTAAAACTAAACGGTTATCAAAAACAAAAATACATTTTAAGAGACCGGCCCATTACGGTTTTTTGCAGGAACACTTTGTACACGGTGTTTTCTTTAAATAATTTAACCAACAGGTTATTATACTGCAATTCAAGAATTAATGTATGTATAATTTTAATTTAATATAATTGTCGTATTTCGAGATAAGACCTTTCATGTATTGTCACATTATAAGTAATAGCACTACGTACAGTATGGCCACTCCCTGCCGCTCTCTCGTGTCAACCTCACCTCCCCTCTGAGACAAATCTGGAACAGTTTGTATGGCACCGCACGCACACACGCATATTCACGCTCTGCACAGACGTCATTGTTTATGTAGTAGTAAACGACGGACATTTGTATGGTGTGGCCGGGGAAGTGACATATTCTACCCTAAACCGCTCGCGACGCAAATTAAGATGCTTATTAATCAACCGATACTATTTTATGGGGAATTCTATACTTTCTGAGTACCTCAATAACGATTTACTTAATACCTTAAATTATATATAGTTGCATACAAAATTTTATTTACACTTATTACATAAATCCTAAATAATGTTCGCAATAACCATAGGACGGCATCATGATAACTGAATGAAAAACAAACAATGGCGATATTGCCTCAGAATCTACGCGCGCGTAACATCTGTATCGCGCCTGTCGCCTTGACAATAGTAAAGTTCATTATAAAACAGTTTTCAGTTTCATAATGAAATTTTTTAACAACGAGGTAATGCAGATATTAATTGTTTTTACTGTAGACAAAGAAAACTATAGGCAAATCAAATTTTATAGTTTTCATCGCCTTCACACAAGAAAAAGAGTAACTTACTCCATCATCATGTACGGAAATGAAACAGAATGATTTTTTGTTTCGCGTCACGTGCTGTATTGTTTAAAGGAAACGACAATAATGTGCAAAACAGTTAAATGGCAATGCTATATAAAATCTTGATATCACGACACGCATTACAGGCGTCTATATAATGTAACGTACTATAAGTATGATTTTTACAGACATTACAGAGGATTTATGATATGAGCGTGCATAAATATGTATTCAGTCTGTAATACAAAATTATCGCAACAGTTTTTTTTTTTAAAATCATCCCCTTAACTAGATAAATTTGAATATCACTTTAGGTAGTCAAATCCTTATAATAATAATATATAAACAAGAGGTTACTCTATACCGTAGAGCTTGAGCGTCCGGTCCATGCTGGTGGAGGCGATGTACTGCGCGTTCTTCCCGAAGCGCACGCCGGTGGCGGCGGCCGTGTGGTCGTTGAACAGCTTCAGCTCCTGCCACTGGCGGCACAGGTACACGCGCACGTCCGTGCCCGCGATGGCCAGGTACGTGCCGCTCTGGTCGAAGCACAGCTCCTTGATGGCGTATCCCTCCTCCAGCTGGATGGTCTTGAAGTTCTTCAGCTTCCTCAGATCCCAGAGCTTCACGCAGGCGTCCTCGGCCGCCGTCGCCAGATAGTACCCGTTCTCCGAGAACGATATGGACGTGACCGGCCCCACGTGTCCGGGGAAGTTGGCCACGTTGCTCTGCTCCTTCAAGTCCCAAATTTTCACTTGAGAATTTTCCGTTCCCGTTCCGAAGATAAGGCCGTCGGGATGGAACTGCGCAGTGGTGAGGCTGACTCCGGAGGCCTCGCTGACCTTGGTGAGGAGCGCGCCGGTGCGTATGTCGGAGAAGGCCCAGTGCTGGTCGGTGGACGTGGACAGCACGTAGTCGCCCGTGGGGTGCAGCGACAGCCCCGTCACCGGGCCCTCGTGCGACCGCAGGATCACCGTCGTCTGCGACCTGCCACCGAATATATACACTTACTGGCTGCCCGGCTAACATTGTTCTACCGTATCAAATATACTTTACGACCTATTCTTATACCTATCGAATATATACAAAAAATCTTGAAAATCCGTCGAGCCATTTCGGAGGAGTGTGACCACAAACACCGTGACACGAGATATTTATATTCGTCGTCAGCCCACTGCTGGGATACGGGTCTCCCTTCAATCGAAGGGGTTTAGAGCATACTGCACCATGCTACTCACGACTGCGACGACGGCTTGACGTGCCCTCCGAAGGATGGAGGAGCTCGAGTAAATAAATCCATCCATTGACAGGCTCGACGTTGCTTAACTTGCGTGTTCGTGTTGACTGACACGCAATATGACACAAAATATGGAAAGTAATTAAGTCAACACAAAGCAGGCTTTTTTTTTAAATATCCCTCAATTACTAACCACGTAGCGACAACCCTAAAATACACAATAGCCATACTGGTAACAATATGTATAGTGAAATAACTAACGTGGGCACGTTCCACACTCTGATGGTGTGGTCTGGCGAGGCGGTGATGACGGTGTCCTCGTCGGGGTGGTAGATGACGCGCGTCACCTTCTTGGTGTGGCCCTTGAGGATGGCCACCACCTGCTCCGTGTCCTTGTTGAACACCGTCGCGTTGCGGTCGTTGCCGCCCGTCAGCAGCTTGCTGTGGTCCACCGGATTGATGTCCAGCGAGAGAATGCCGGGGACACTGGCCGAGTGGAGACCCTGCAACGAGTTCCGTTTGGGTTATACTCTTTACTTTAACAGCTACAGGCAGCCACCGATAGGATATCTGGTACGTAGATGGCACCACCAGATTTTTTATTTTGAATTAATTTTACTGATTAGTGGTATTATTAATTCCCATACCATGTCTCGTCAGCAAAAACTGCAGTCTTTTTTAACATTTAAAAAAAGCGTGAGGAAGGCTCTGATCTGGCACGGTGCTCCCTACAACGCAAGCGTCCATGTACTCACGGGATGGCTGGCGAGCGTGAGGAAGGCTCTGATCTGGTCGGGCTGCAGCAGGCCCTCGGGCACGGTGCTCCCTACAACGCAAGCGTCCATGTACTCACGGGATGGCTGGCGAGCGTGAGGAAGGCTCTGATCTGGTCGGGCTGCAGCAGGCCCTCGGGCACGGTGCTCCCTACAACGCAAGCGACCATGTACTCACGGGATGGCTGGCGAGCGTGAGGAAGGCTCTGATCTGGTCGGGCTGCAGCAGGCCCTCGGGCACGGTGCTCCCTACAACGCAAGCGTCCATGTACTCACGGGATGGCTGGCGAGCGTGAGGAAGGCTCTGATCTGGTCGGGCTGCAGCAGCCCCTCGGTCCTACAACGCAAGCGTCCATGTACTCACGGGATGGCTGGCGAGCGTGAGGAAGGCTCTGATCTGGTCGGGCTGCAGCAGCCCCTCGGGCACGGTGCTCCCTACAACGCAAGCGTCCATGTACTCACGGGATGGCTGGCGAGCGTGAGGAAGGCTCTGATCTGGTCGGGCTGCAGCAGCCCCTCGGTCCTACAACGCAAGCGTCCATGTACTCACGGGATGGCTGGCGAGCGTGAGGAAGGCTCTGATCTGGTCGGGCTGCAGCAGGCCCTCGGGCACGGTGCTCCCTACAACGCAAGCGTCCATGTACTCACGGGATGGCTGGCGAGCGTGAGGAAGGCTCTGATCTGGTCGGGCTGCAGCAGCCCCTCGGTCCTACAACGCAAGCGTCCATGTACTCACGGGATGGCTGGCGAGCGTGAGGAAGGCTCTGATCTGGTCGGGCTGCATCAGGCCCTCGGGCACGGTGCTCCCTACAACGCAAGCGTCCATGTACTCACGGGATGGCTGGCGAGCGTGAGGAAGGCTCTGATCTGGTCGGGCTGCAGCAGCCCCTCGGGCACGGTCCGGCCGCGCCGCTTCCGCTCCTGCGTGAGCGCGGTGGCGCGCTCCTGCAGACGGGCCACCACCTCGGCCGACATGCCCACGGGCGCCGCGCCGCCGCCCGCCTCCGCCTGCACACCACACACATGTACCGTCAGAACAACACATACCGACGAGAGAAACATATACACTTAGTAAAGCAGAGAATTCTTGTTTTTAATCGTACATCTCGGGAAAATAGCTGCAGCTGTGTAGCCAGGATTAACAGCGGCGACCACCAAAAAAGGCAATGAACAGTGAAGTCCATTGCAGTCCCGGAGATTCTACGGCTGCCTTGGAACTCACAACGAATTTAATCAGAAGAAATTAGTAGGAGTAAGAAGCATGATACATTGTATTCATCGAAACACGAGCATTCGATTTTTTATTAATCAATATTGAAAGAATAGAACTTAATACAGCATATCATTAGCGATGCTACTGCATCGGACACGTACCTGGTGCGTCGGCTGCGGCGCGACGATGCCGGCCTGCGGCTTCAGAGTGGCGAGGGCCTCACGAGCGGCGGTCACCTCCTTTGTGAGTCGGGCGATCACTCGACACGCTGCGTCGTGCTGGTAGAGCGCATGGCTGAGTTCCTAAATGTCACATTACACACTTGTTGAAAAAAATTCGACTGACGGGATGTGTTCTTTATAACTGTTGATGTATATAAATCAAACTGAATTTATTTATTTCGACATCCAGTTGGAATGATGTTCCTTTCGTTAATGTATTAATCCGAAAACTAAAATAAAACTAAACTTTTAGGCCAATTAAAAATAGTGTGTTCAGAATACCAGGCATAATGAAAATTTTCATTATCTTTAGCCCCCAAGAATTTCTGTAAAATAGCAAAAATGTTATATCTTGAAATTTGTTACTTTTTAGATCTAGCTCTTATTCTATTTCTTCTTTCTATTTCTGTCTCTGTAGAATACAAAACAATGCCATATTTCATATCTTCATGACTGTCTAGCTTTTTGGCACAGTACTGCACTTATTGTGTTCTTTGCTACAATTCTATGATATACCACAGTATAAGTACGTAATATTACTTTGTGTGTGAGAGCGGCAAGGAATGACCATACTGTGGCCACTCTCTGCTGCTCTCACAAGGCGATCTCACCTCCCCACTGTTTCTAATCTTTACTACAGGTGTTACGCTTGCATAAATATATTACTAAATGACCCCTGTATTTAGTTACCTGTCTAGCAGTTTGCAGCTGTTGCCGTTGTGTGAATGTATGCAGCATCAGCGCATCCCATTCGTCTTGCATACTCTTCAAGGTAGCCGGAATAGAAGTTGCACTTGGCGGTTTTGGCTTGACTATTGCTGGAGCTATAACAAATATTAACAATAAATTGACAATCAAATAATTTTCTAGAATATTGCTAAATTATATAAATTATAACTGAGACGATGAAATGGACATTATGTAGTTTATATTTTTGAAATGATGATTTAGTTGATGATTTAATACATATTTGCATACCTGCATCCAATCAGGTTGAATACCTTAACCGAATTAACAATTAAGAACCTTGTATGTGTATTCTGGCAAATAGAAAATTTGAATTGAATTGAATTGAAGTAAACCATGGACTGATTATACTGCGTGCCAATGTGCATTTTGTGAAAACTTGCATATTAAATATAAATAAATATTCCTAGACAAATTACACAGCACCATCTGATCCCAAACTAAGCAAAGCTTGTAATATAGCACAGTTAACATAATTCTATTGTAATCATGGATACTAGATAACTGATATATATACCTACTAGTTTTTGTAAATACAACATAATGATGAAATTACTCAGCCTACTTATTCATTATAATATAAAATTCAAAAACTTTCATACAAAATTTAGGAGATATTGTCATTTTAATGCAACGATGTGGTATCGTATCGTATAAAGCGACATGTCATTTCAGACATGTCTGCTTATACTATGATATAGTAATTAAAGAATATTATTATTGGACAAATGAGTTAATTTCTTACTTTTTAATTATACAGGGAGCTTTTGATTTATCTGCCAGGATTGAAAAGGGTAGTAGTATTACATATGCCGATTTCGATAGTAAATGAAATTTGTGCCCCACGTGTTATTTTTTTTCTCTTAGGAAATAAAATCGCATCATGAAAAGATTAGTTTACTTTGTATGAACCATCCCTCTGTGTCGCAGTCTAGACGGCGTGGTCAATGCGCTCGGGTATGACCCGTGCCGAAAGGCTACGTCACGAGCTGCCAAACGCTTTCCGAACACGGATAACCGTGGTAAAGTCAAAGTTTACTCAAACGTTGGGCCGCCCTTTGTGAACGCCGCCGCTTCGCAGCGATGTCTGTCGCTTGATCTCCTGCCGCCCACCCCCGCACGGGCGGCGCGGCAACAGCGCTCGCGCCGCGAGAAAGAAGGAAGAAAGGATCCAAGGAAACGAAAACAGTGTTAACCGTGATTCGTCCGTGTGTTGACCTAATCATGCCTATACGCCGCAGTTTTATGAAATGTACAAATTTCTCGAAATGGTATGGTAAGGTTTCTTGTCGCGAGTGTAAATGCGCACGCAGAATATCTGTACGAAATTCAGTACAGATAGACCTCGATCAGTTACAGAAAGCGGTAGTGGACTTTTTCCGCAGACATTCCATGGCAAAAAAGTGGTAAAACATGTATGTAGACGTGGATAAATTAGTGGCTAATTGTGATTTTGTGTAAATAATTTGAATGAGCTTTTAAACACGCCAAGTTATTGTAGAACATGTTATGTGACTGCGTTATTTTTGAAAACTAACATCGTAACTAAGTGTTTTTATGATGTTTCCATAAACAAACACATACATTATTCGACGAGCTCGGTGGCGTAGCGGTCAATGACGCGGCTTCGACACCAACGCTCGTGGGGTTGATTCCCACATAGGACAAACATTTGTGTGCATGAACATGTCTGTTTGTCTTGGTCTGGGTATTTTCTATGTATCATAAGTATGTATTTACAAAAAAAAACTGTATTTACGTATGTTTATCAGTTGTCTAGTACCCATAACACAAGCTTCGCTTACTTTGGGGCTAGATGGCGCTGTGTAATTTGTCTGACAATATTTATTATTTATTTATTATGATATTAATTTGACAGTTCAAAACCTGTGATAATAAGTGTGATGAAAAGTTCAATGACCTTGATAAGGACAATCATCTGCCCTCCTGTAAGTGTATGTTATTATTACCTATCAGTTTTACATTTGATTACATTTTTTTTACCTATCCTATTTTGATTACAACGCATTTTAAAGGAAATATGCAATTGGGACGACACTACCTACGTACAGCTGTTATTGTTATTATCGACTTCATCTGATAGCGCGGAATGTATTAAGCACTATGAAACCAGTTCATTGACTACGTTATTTATTTTTTCAAAGCTTATTAATGATATTGGGACGCCATATTTCTTCACTAATGTAACAAGTAGGCTTAATACTATCTGCCATTAAATTCCTGGCTAATACAAAAAAAGCACCTTATATACAATCAATAAAATAAAAAAGAAAATGTTTTTTAGGGGCAATCTATAGCAATTTATGGAATAAAAAAATTTGCAATTTTTGACATGTTGCTTTATACGTAGGGACCGTCGATCTGATAGTCAATTTTGTGGTTTGAAATTAGACACATAGGATATATACTGCCCCAATCCTCATATAAACAAGCTTCAATTATTTTTAAAAGAAAAGTGGTAGTCCATCTTTACAATACTCTTGAGAATTGTGTTCCTATGAGCGAGGTTACGAAATGTTATGCTGCGTTAGCAGCGGAAGTGGGTGCCAGTATGTGAGGCATACTCCTTGCCTTGCTAGGATATATATGACTACAGGAACCGCTTTAAATCAGTGAGGCTGTATGCGTGTGTACACCTGACATTGAATAAACATATTACTTATTTGTCGAATGCTCCTAATGAAGGGGTCTCATCTGGCACGAGTAACAACATCATGACAATAGAGATAAACAGTTTTTAACTTACTTTTAATTTCAATAAGGTCCTCCACACGTAATTCTTTGCCATTAATTGGATCCACACCATTTTCTATGATGTATTTCTCAATAATTCGCTTTTCAAACACTGCGCCCGACGTTGGAGACACCACGGCTACTTCAGGCACTTCATTTGATACTGGCAAAAGAGGCAAAAGAAAAGTTAGGTTAGATTTCACAAAACAAAAATAACATAAATATTACATTTGGCCCGGAAGATATAGTTACATATATACGAGTTACACTGGATTTGTTATTAATAATATTAAAATTACAAGCATCATCAGAACGACAAATTTATATAGAGCGACATTTTCATTTTGTTATCACCGCCGGGTAAGCGCGGCAATAGAAAATGTTGGAATTTGTACAAATGAAAGCTATACTTACTTGCACAGAAAAGAGCCATTTTATATCCACTTTTTACTTATTGTATTTAATACAGCACAAATTATAAAAAGAGTAGTAAACAAAAAGCTTTTCTTCTGCAATAGAATAAATTTACAATACAATCGAATTCAGTGTTGCCAGTCGGGTCATGTCAGAAACTACCTGAAATATAAAAAAATGTACATAACCTTTTTGTTTATATATAACCATTCATTTTTTTTTTACTGGAAAGGTAATATAAGTTGATGGATAGTTGTATTGACTTACAGAAACATCGATGAGTATTTGAGCACTTGCCCGCATTTCTTGATTTATTCATATTGATCCTATATAATAAAATTGATGCATTAAGAATTGTTAAGAAGTTAAACGAGTCTACACTACCATACTATTTTTGACATTCGATTCACTCGCTTTTTGTTCAATATATGGTTGGAGAGAACCAACTTGTAGAAAAAAAATAACTGCCCCAGTTATTGGCAAAGTACTCATACTCCTATGATTGTTCCACGGACATTCAATTATATTAAGTAATCACTTACCATAATTGAATGTCTGTGGATTGTTCATATCTAAAAGCAAACCCGGCCACTCTATACAAATGTCGCGTCATTTACTACTACATAAATAATGACGTCTGTGCAGAACGCGAGCGAATGAGCGGGTATGCGTGCGGTGCCATACAAACTGTTCCTGATTTATCTCAGAGGGAGGTGAGGTCGACACGAGGGAGTGACAGGAAGTGGCCATACTGTACGTAGTACTATTACTTATACCGTGATAATAAAGGTATATCTACTACTGCCAACGAAGCTTACCAACATGAAAAATTCTAAAACGACTTCCCTTTCACGTTGCTTTTATGTAAAAAAATTAAATGTTAATTTAATAAATTCCGTAAAATCACCTAAAAGTATGTATGTAACCTTTTCATTAGTGTAACAAAGTAACCAATGTAGTTCAAAAATCACATAAAAGGTTACAAAAGTAACCTTCTGGCAAGGCAAGGCAAGCTGACTAACGAATGAACCAGAATGAACCGAATAGTGATGTGCGTACTGTTTTTCTTTTTTTATTATCAAATAGCTTAACGGCTCTGGACTCAATGCGTCTTTTAGTGCCCGTTTTTGTATTATTTCTTTATCTTAATCCTGGCTTCAGGGATATGCTGAAAAATATCATCAGGAATGTACTTTTTCCTCCATTACTTGTAATATTTCAACAGTAAAACCGATAGTGCAATTTTTCTGCTGTTTTGCACGACTACTTGGAATGATTCGACAGTGAATCATTCCAAGAAGTCGTGCATCACTTATAATCAGATTCTTCTGATTTTATGCACTCAAATGATTACTTGCCCCGTAATACAATGAATCAATATCAATATAAATTATGAAAATTTGTTTAGAAGCAGAACCACGCTCATCAAGCCCAAAATGTCCCTGTTTTTCTTCTTCGTTTGATATAATGTAGAGAAGTTAGATTTCTATCGAAATAGAAAAAATCAACATTAAATACGATCAAAAATAATAACTACTAAATCTTAACGATGACGGCAAGACATAATTACACTGCACATCATACATCCTAGGGGTGCAATTATTATGGTTTTTTATACGCGGGGTACCCCTCGAAGCATACAGCCCGATTAATGTAAAGCGGTTATCACAACGTCAGTGCTCCTTGATTTATTTTCTTGTTTGCATTGCACAATAATGAAGTATCCTATTCATATAACATCGATATTTCATCAATAATTAGTACATCTCTCATCACGTGTTTTTTGGCAGTGCTTTTACGGTACTGGACAGAAGTTCTTTAGACCACCTTGTGATAATATCCCCTTTTGATACATGCTAAGGAGACTGATGATTCATTGGCGAGATTTCCCGATAACTATGGTAGAGTACCCACATTGTAAATTACACTAACGTACTGGTTTAATTATTACTATTGTTAGCACGCCGCATAGCTTCGCAATGTAGTAGTAGGCAACCTTTAATCATCCCACTACTGGTGGGATACGGATCTCTCCTCAATCGAAAGGGCTTATAGCATACTTCACCGCGTAGACATTTCACGTTAAATCAATGGCTGTGTGCCCCGAGACGATCTCACCCATTTTTTGACGTGAGACTTGATTGTATTAGCAATAACCAAGAAAACAAATGTAAAATAAAAAAAGCACGAAATCAATTTCCAATTTTATTATATTACAGAACAACAGTTTAGAATAATCTGTGCCAATTAAAATGGCACTCTTAAAACTAGCAGCGTCATGTAAAAACTTAAGTATACAAGTACCTATCATTATCTCACTTTGTACATGGCCACTGTGAAATATAAGTAGCCTGTATGAACAGATTTATTTACAATTCTAAATAAAACATAACAACTCACCAGCAGTGAGCCTGTACAGAAATATAACGAAATATAG
This sequence comes from Hypsopygia costalis, assembly GCA_937001555.2. NCBI lineage: Eukaryota > Metazoa > Arthropoda > Insecta > Lepidoptera > Pyralidae > Hypsopygia > Hypsopygia costalis. The sequence goes on from OW443330.2 coordinate 1,288,767, forward strand.
TTTTTAACGCACGAGCTTGTTACTTGTCACAGCAATCATAAAAATATATTTTTATTTAAATTAAATTTCAACTACACTGATGAACATAGAAATTGCATATGAATATGACTTTGTTAGCTGATAGAAATATTAAATGGGACGTGATCCAGTTTCTTTTCTAATACAGCATATATTATTGTTTAGCAGCATGTTTCAAATGTTTATGTACAACTATACACATTGTTAACTAGCAACAGAGTGAGCACATAGTTTAATATATATTTCCATCCCACTTTGAACACAGAATTGTGGACTGTTGCAAAATGTATACTATGTGAATTGTACACAGAAGAATCATCCATTTAGACGAGCTCGGTGGCGTAGCGGTCAATGACGCGGCTTCGACACCAACGCTCGTGGGTTCGATTCCCACCCAGGACAAACATTTGTGTGCATGAACATGTCTTGGTCTGGGTGTTTTCTATGTATCATAAGTATGTATTTACAAAAAAAATGTATTTACATATGTTTATCAGTTGTCTAGTACCCATAACACAAGCTTCGCTTACTTTGGGGCTAGATGGCGCTGTGTAATTTGTCTGACAATATTTATTTATTTATTTAAACAATTAAATAAACTTTTTTGATATTGCATTAACACATGTTTCATTTCTTGGATTCATTATTTTAGTCTTGGGCCAATGTGCTTATGTACAAAAAAAGGTACAAGTTGAATATAATAAAGTGTAAAAATGTTAAGCACAGTGATTCTGTGTCAACTAATTGTCTACATTATATATATTTTCTATATTATGTATAAAGAAATATTATGAATGTGTTTGATTGCCGATTATGAAATCCATAATACTTCAATTTTGATATTTTGTTTCATTTATTAACTAATACATTATCATTGTACAAAACAAAAAATAGAAAATAAGATTAAATTACATACAGAGTCCATAATATGTACTCATAATTTCGGGCCTGAGCTACTTTTAAGTAAGTAGCTACTTCGATATGTAAAATTTGCAAATAAAAATGCATAAATAAATTCAACTACAGCAAATAGTGGCCATGCGGGAACCAAACTAGATCTTGTCTTATATAAAATGTTTTCATTATTTACTTCTGTCTTTTGTTTGGCCTTGTCTGAAATATATAAATTATTATAGACACATTTTTATTTGCAACTAACAAAAAATACAATGATATTTGTTATTTAAAGATATTACAGTATTGAAATATTTATATTTTTTGATTGGATACTTTTATGTACTTTTGAATTAAACGTCCAAAAATCTTTTCATACATGCAAGCATCATCAATATTTCTGATTGAAATCAAGGAAATATTTACAGAGTGAAAAAATAAAATTTATAGCATCTAAATATTACTCCATAGTGAAAGAAACAAAAATTCCATGCTTACGCTTGACTACAAAAGCAAATTCACAAAAAAAAACTCATTGAACTTTGATCATTAATCAATGAGCCAAGTCATTTAACAATTAAAACCTGTGGTCACAATTATACTAAATTGCACTATGAACCCTATTGTTAAATAAGTATTTACAAAATTATGTAGTTGTCGAAAGAGATCTGTCTTCGAACTACATTTTAAATTCATCATAAAGGCTTGCGCAGAGGGATTTAGTCGGCGGCCTTCCTGTTTGGCAAAATAGATGGATTACAACTGCACCGAATAACAAGATAAAGAGAATATCACACAAACCTGAGATCTTTTGTGTGCATTATTCGATACAATTGTAAGCAATCTATTTTGCCGCAAAAAGTCCGCGGAAAAAAGTAACTTGTCTACACAAGCCTTCACTACACTAAACACCGAGAATAGACTGGCACTGTATTGCATAGTGTGAAATAAAGATGAATATAGAAAATTATCTTTTGGTTTTCATTCTTATTAGTTTCTGTATTTGTTACAAATCAAGCTTTTTGGTCAAAATAGCAATTAACAGTAAAAAATAATGGACTGGGACAGTCCTATAGAAGGCTAACTATAATCAACTCTTTTAAAATCTGTCTGGAACTAAAATAATTATACCATTCAAGAGTCCATTGGTATTGTTTTGAGACTGATTTTCATTACTTTTTGTGGTAAAAGAACAAAAAGCAAGTTACAGAAAGAAATTTATGGAAATCATGCATTATCATCAATTAGTATCCAAAATTGCTTTCCGTTTGGTGATAGTCTATTATCATGTAAATAAAAATAAAATGACAACTAACTTTGGCAGTGTCTATTTACAAGTTTAATCTTCAATTGCACCAAGAGATATCTGTAGGGGCTCAAATCACCACAACATCGAAAGTGACAATTTGAGTAACACCTATAACGATATATGGGTAGTGCGGTCAAGGCTGACTGGTCAATGGTATGATTCTATGTTTATAATCAAATAAACCCTCAAGATATAATTTTGATATAATTTATACCAAATACATCAGAGCTGGGTTCCAAAAATTTACAATACATTAAGTTTTTAACAATATGAAACAAACTATACTCGGGACCTAAATTATTGCAGTACCTCTGTCTGATTGCAATAAGAGAGCGTGCGATAGCTTCATTCTCAAGTATAGTTTTGTCATAATCACAACCTCAGCGTTTAAAGCATGATTTTCTCCATTTTTCCAATTTAATTCATTTTGTGCTAATTTCAATATTGCCCGATGCAAATTATAATTTAGTTTATAAATATTGTCAACATTAAATTGACATATATTTTTTTATAAACGTAGAAAATATATTAACATAGATATTCACACGTCCGTAAATACCACTGTATTTTTGTAACACAAACACTAAAATAGTCACAATAAAAAATACTAATGACTGATAGTTAACCGAACTCCGCATACACGACACAACACTTCTGTCACCGGAACCGTACCAAGAAACAGCTGACGTCTCGGCAGTTTTCTTATTCAACGGGCACTAAAAGACCGGGTGTATTTCGTCAACATAAGTTTAGATGTGGAAGTCCATCTCAGAGCAGCAGCGCCAGCGCGCGCGCCCTCCGGTCCCGCAATCACGTGAAGGAGTCCCGCAGCTGGCGCACGGCGGCGTACACCTTGACGGCGGGCCCGAGGCGCAGGCGCAGCCCCGACACCAGCTCCTCGCACGACGCCATCAGCAGCTCGGCGCCGGCCAGCCGCGCGCCGCGCGCCGCCGCGCCCGCGCCACTCCCGCCCAGCCGCGACACCAGCCGACACACCTCCTCCTGCAACACCCACGTTGTCTACACCACCCGATACACGCTCTGTCCGCCTCATTCTCCAGTTGACATAACGATTATTTTTATACAGGAACCCAAAATATTCTATGTGTCCAATCCTATCCACCGGCCGATTTCTTTATTTTACCAAAAACGATAGCTTTGCGATTTGAAAAATTAATAAAAATGAATGAAAAGGACACACAGTTTCATTAATTTTTATTGACTCTTTAAAATGTTAAACATAATATTCTCAACAACAGTAAATACCTCTTATAACTCACATGTAAATTGTTTAATTACGAGTCACGAAAAACTTTCAGTGTAAGGATCCGGGGACTCCAGCAAAACTAGGGCTTCCAAACCAAAAAAGGGCTTTTTCTGGTGGTAGCTAATCTCTAAAATACGGAATAGATGATAGATATCGTTCACAAATATTTTCAACTAACAATAAATAAAAATACGCTGTTATCCCTAAGGCCTTTTTTCTTATAATCAAAATTGGATCATTTATTTATGTCCCTATCTTAAAAAACGTTTATGGTATGTTTTTGTTATAATTTCTGTGATCATTATTAAAGTGCAATAATCTTATTCATCTCTGTATATCTAAATAAATATAAAACCTTAGTAAATGTAACTCGCAAGTAGCGGGATCCTGCGAGATTGAAAATGTTCAGGTCCACAAATACAGAGATCGAAGACATACTGCGGGATTGGAAACCCTAGGCAAAACTCCGCGTGTTAAAATTGTAAATCTCAAAAGACTGTGATTCCAGGGGGCGTCCGTGTAGAGAAGGAATGGTACGTACCTGCGACCATGTGGTGGGGTCGGGCGGCAGCGCCAGCTCGGCGATGTGCGTGGCGACGTGCGCCAGCGTGCGCGGCGGCGCGGAGGGCGCGGAGGGGGCGGAGGGCGCGGAGGCGGGCGCCGCGGCCGAGGCCCGCGAGTACGTGCGCAGCGTGCAGGGCTCCGGGCGCGCTGACGCCGAGCCGCTCCGCCACCGCTTCCAGCCGCCGCTCGACACTGACTCCTCGTCCGACGCCTGACGAACGTGCAACTCACATCAAACTATCCGCTGTTTGTATCTTTTCGAAGTGAAAACTTCTTTAGGCACGCTGAGCATTTATTTTGAGTGAGACTGAGCGAACGTGATTGGCTACGTAACGCTCGTTCGTAAAGAGAAAGGTAAAGGGTGCACGAGTTCGTTAAGGGAGTGAGAGATGAAATGTTCACTTGTCATTTTGATTTTCCTTTAGCCGGCTGTTGACATGGCGACTCGTCACACGCTTGTAATGGAGCGACTCGATCCCCACTCGACTCGGCCATATTCTCTCTCGCTCAGAAATATTTTGTATACAGAATAGTTTCGCATACCGCAACAGCTTATTTGTATCACGCCGAGTGTCAAAAACACATACAATTAATGTAAAGCAATCACCGTAACCCATATACGCTTGCAATATACGAGATATTGATGCCGGCCCCATCGCTAACGCAGAATGGTAACTGGAGCTAAATTGAACGAGCATACAAAAACAATCAGCCTGTAAAGGACTAGTATTCAGGGCTGTAAAACTTACAACTTCTTTAGGAAAAAAAAAAGAAAACTGTTTCGAGTGCCGAAATATCCGATGTAAACAAATTGGTATTTGGAGTATGTAAATATAATCCTATTAAAGTTTAATTACATGAAGAGGGGAAACAAAACAAAACTCACCGGTTCATTTTTGGTAACTTCTTCTACTCTCTTGTGTTTCGGTGGTCTTCCTCGTTGTGCTCTAAAATGAAAAAAAGGATTTTATTAATAAAAAAAATCTACAGGATATCCACATTACACAATTAATAAATATAAATTGTACTTACTTCTCTTTGGTGTCGCTCGTAGGTGTACTTGTATGTATAGACTTCGTTGATTTTGAGAGTACCCTAGAATGGAAATAAAAATAGTTATAAATGTTATAATAGTTTGCTAGAAACAGCGACAGAGAAGGGTGGCGACGCGCGAGCGATCCTTTATAATGCAAGTGTCTGTTGGTTACCACTTCATGACAGGCAGACCGTTAGCCTGTTTGCTAGCAGATACCAATAGAGTATCAAGAGGACTCGGGCAGCGAAAAGGTCGTAGTTTGTTTGTTACAATAGTGTCCCTGCGGACTTAGGGTCCGTTCACACAGACCGGCTCGGAGGGGTGAGCAGATTTTGGTGGCGTCTAAAATTGAGTTTTAGGTCATTGGTATTAGGTTTATTTTTTAAATTCGCTTCTTTTGTTATATGAGAATGCACGAGAGCCGATGTGAATTTTTAAAGTAAACCTTATACCAATGACACAAAGCTCTATTTTAAACGCATTCGAAAATCTGCTCTCCTCTCCGAGTCGGTTTGTTTGAACGGACCCTTAGACAGCCAGAGGTGGTTGACTTTTTCGGTTTGATATGTATGGACGTCTCCATAATATAACCATAGGTGAAATAATTACTTCGATAGCACAAAAATCTCTCGAGATATGTTAATTTAAAAATCACAATTTAGGACTTTACCGAAAACACTCCATACAAAAGTATGGAGTGTTTAACTAAAGGTAAAGGCTACTGAGTTACGACGTCACAGATTTGTATTTTGTATGCATCAAATCAGTAATTTGTACGACAGCTATGTTAAATATTACGTTTGTGTAATTAGTATCATATTAAAAGTTATAGTATTTTTATTGCTTCTCCAATGGAAATATATTTTTTTTATAATTTCTTTAAAAATGGACTTTCCCGCCAAATTTTGATCGACTCTAAAATAAGTCGGACGGAAGATATTAGAATGAAAGTTTGCAGAAATTTTTGAACATTGTCAAATAACCTATTGTGTATTGGCGGTAGGGGCAGGTGTGTGAGTGTGTACTAGTGTGTACCTGCGAGACTTGGGCAGCGCGATGTCCGCGGCGGCGGCGGCGGGCGCCAGCCGGTCGGGCGGCGGCGCGGCGCGGCGCGGGCGGTAGGGGCAGGCGGAGGCGGCGTTGTGCTGCTTGTGCGCGCCGCCGCGCACCGAGCCCAGCCCGCGGCAGCCGCCCACGCCGCACGGCCCGCTGATGCGGAGCTCTTCCTCCGCTGTTCATAAGAAAATCAATGTTAACGGCGGAACAGGATGACTCGGCTACTCGCGGTATTTTGGCAGCATTTTTTATGAATGTGAACAATGTAGCCGGACTTTTAACTTTACTGTAAATCGAAATTATTAAAATTATAAACATGTGATGCATTTGCAAGTTTCTTATATTTTGGAGTGTAAGTGGCTCATCGCGATCTGTAGAGCCTGCCTGTGGTGCACCCTGCCGACTCTCTCCCTGAAGGCTCTCGCAAAAGAGGTACGGCAGAGCGTTCTTGTAAGCTGCCTAACTGGGGAAGTACCATCCCTTCACTCACAGAATACCGCAGCCAAATAACAATTCCCTTGAAGGATGTTGTGTTGTGTTCCTGCCAGTGAGTAAGGTCACCAGAATATAAAATACAAAAATAAAAGTTTTTCTTCCGGATTAAATTGAAATTTCGTTTAAAGTCGTTCACCAATATGATCAATTTATAAAGTTGAGACATACGAAGCGTATGAATTACAATATAATAAGCAGTAATTAATTTTATCGTAAATGACAGTGATGGTTTGATCAAATAGTGATGCAAATAACTCTGGAAAAGAACCTAAGAAATTATTGAGGATCCTCTCGATAGTAGGTATGTCTGTGCAATTATTTTTTTTTAATTTTTTTGCAAGTGTAATATAAAGTAGTACACATCATCGGGGGCAAGCTCTAATTACATCACTCGTGGCCGTTTGGTGGACGAGCCGCAGGCGAGACTAGAAGTAGAAGAAGAAGAAAGACTAGAAGTCTGGCCTGCGGCTCGTCCACCAAATACTCACTCGTGATGTAATTTGTACCGCACACACGTTGGTGTGTCAACTACCATTACCTATTGCTTTTATCAATTGTTTTTGTAACTATTGTAAGTTAAGCGAATGTTTAAAATATTTGCCGATGTCCTATTTACTAATAAATATTTCTAGACAATTTACACAGCGCCATCTAGTCCCAAATTAAGCGCAAAGCTTGTACTATGGGTTAGTAGACAACTGATAAATGTACTTAAACAGATTTTTTAAAATACATACATGTGATGCATAGAAACACCCAGACCAAGACAAACAGACATGTTCATGCACACAAATATTTCTCTTTTGCTTTTACCTCTTATTTATTTTATTATACATTAGTATCAATATCTAGTGATTCTAGTGTATGCTTACTTAGCGGTGGTTCGAGAGGGTGTCCAGTCTTGAGGCACCATCCCACCGGATGTAGTTCCGGCGAGTCGTCGTCCATCCAACTCGAGAGATCCTCGGGCCACCCATCAAACGAGACGCGGACTTGATGGCCCTTAACCTCGTTTATTGTGGCCACGCGGATTAAGAAAGGTACCTGAAGAAAATTTTATTATTTCTAAAAAGAACTAAGTTACTTAAAATCTACGGTAAACTGCAACCTTGTAACCATAACAAAATGAATTTTCATTGACAAGTTATACAGCGCCCTCTAGTCACAAATTAAGCAAAAGTGTAAGTGGCTCTTCACTATCTATAGAGCTAAAGCCAACCTCGCCTGCGCGCGGTGCACCCTGCGGACTAGCGGAAGCTGCTCTGACGAAAAACGTAGGGCAGCGTATTTAAGCCTAGACAATTCACCGAGTTCATCATAAAAAAAGTTGCTGCGTTTGCAGCGGAGGTGGCAGCGCGCAAGCTATATTTCATGTGGCGAGCGTTTATATGGTTATGGTAACCACTTAACATAAGGCGGGCCGTGTGCTTGATTTCCATCCGACATTGTACTTAAAAATGTAGGTGAAATACATGTACTTCCACCCCAAGAAAGCACTTACCCTGGGATCAACCACTTCCAGCTTCATCCCCGGTTTGAATCCCTGCGGCGGGCGCGTTTTGAAAGCGCGCGGGGGCGCTGCTGCCGCACCCGTCTCCGACAGGTAGTTCTCCCACGAAAACTGGTCCGGGTCCTTGTAGACTGGGTGAAAAGAAACACGAATCAGTATCAAGGTTCCGCTTAGTTGTTAATGTTGTTGTTGTCGATAATTCATACTACGTGCGTTAATATGGATATGGTAACCGCTTCGCATCAGGCGGCCCGTATGCTTGTTTGCCGTCCGACGTAGTATAAGAAAAAATTGTAAATAAAGTCACTGGCAGAGATCTGAGTTACTACCTACACCAAATAGGACCAACGATAACGTGCCATCCGAATCTCATAGAACCACATGAAGGTATGATACAACATAAGCAATAACCTCATTCTGAGGTATTTTTGACTGCACACACAAGGTCAGCTAGGCCGACGCAATGGTACAAGATAATATTACATTAAAAATATAAAAGAAAAGAAACTACAGTCACGTGTAGAATGAGGTAACAATGCCGGCCTTGCCCCCAGCAGACTAAATATTTATGATTTCGGAATATGATAATATGTTTATGGGCAGAACCTAGTCTCCGTTTTTAAATTTAAATAAAAAGAAACCGTATACTTCTTCAGCCGTTTACATAAAAATGTCACATACATACAATATATTAAGGTCAAACCATGGTCAAACGCATATATACTATCTCCAGTCTGTCAAATATAAATATTCGAATGCGACTGATAAGTCGACACCTGCAAGGAACAATGTAGAAACTCAGCAAAAGCAATTTTGAGTTACCAAATACAAGGGGAAAAAATGGTTTTTGTTTTAATCGTCCTCCGTACGTTTTCTATTCGCTTCTATTGTATTTTCAATGAAAAAGGATCGCAAATTATGATTGCACTGCGATGACTGTATCTTACAAATCTTTAGTTATACAAAAAAATATACAACAGTTTGAACATTACAAGAATAAAGTTACATTTTGGGTTGTACTCAAAATCATCATTATTAGTTTTAAAATTAAATATTTTATATTTTATTGGATTGCAAGTTAAGTTGTCATATTCTTTCTTCTGTTTGATTTGATACCTGCCGCTGAATTCCACTATCGTACAACTCGCCATAAATTAAAATTCCATCCATATCATCTTGATAATTGGCGATCTACTACAGTACGTTTCCTAAGACATTTCATACCACGAACAGTGAAACTGTGGAATCAACTTCCCTCAGCGGTATTTCCGAACAACTACGACATGGGTGCCTTCAAGAACAGAGTTTTCATTTTCCTTAAAAGGCTGGCAACGGATCGGCGACCCCTTGGTGTCGCTGGTCTCCATGGGCGGTGGTGATTGCTTTCCACCAGGTGACCCACATGCTCGTTTGCCCCCCTCTCACATAAAAAAAAAAAAAAATTCATAATGTCAATAAAAAAATTGTAAACTTAAAACGTAATTGTATTATATACGAGAACATTTGTTTTTACCGTATAAGTAACTCTACATTATGTAGTCTAGGTAATTCGACAACCTAAAACAGACTTGTCTGGTGCTTGAATCCTCTGGCACTATCGGTCCACTTATCCAAAAAGTGGAGAATGTACTCCATTGGTGCATGAAGACCCAGAAAGCAGACACCGAAAAGAAAAACAAAAATCATTGGTAAAAAGTTTACAGAACCAAAATGTTTGCGTCTAAATCAATTTATTATAATTTGTGATTACAATTTTTTTTTTCGATATTTTATAGAGACTATAATAGACTTTCACGAAACGTTTGCAACTTGAGCGTGCTCTTCTGGAAAGTTACCAAACATGAGTTACAACTATATTCATTGCAGATGTCGAAATATGCAAATTGTAAAGTATGAAATAAAGGTCAAGAGATATAATTACTACATAACAAAAAGAACAAGACAAATTAACATATTGAAAGTGTATTATAAATATAATAAACTTGATACTAGCTATGTCTGTACATGGGAGATTGTGAAATGAAAAAGTATTTTTTCCATTAATTCCCCATGACACCCATGGGGAATCGTTATTGCCCATGACATACATGCAGTAATTTAACTGGTCAAAGTTACAAAAAACAACACCTGTACTATTGTGGCATCAATCAGTAGGTCAATTAAAAAAAAGGAAAACCACCACCACAAGATAAAGCACTTCTACTCAAGGGTCCATCGGATTACTTATGTCAGAAATTTACTTATCCAATTCGAAGATCCAGCTGCTAGATTTCTAACAACAAATTTATGCCGTTCAATTACAATAATAATAGTTCAATGACGAGCTCGGTGGTCGAATGGTTAGGAATGGCCACTTTGACTCCGAGGTCGCGGGTTCGATTCCCGCACAACACAAACATTTGTGTGTATGAACATGTCTGTTTGTCTGGGTCTGGGTGTTTACTATGTATTATAAGTATGTATTTACAAAAAAAAAATGTATTAAGTACATTTATCAGTTGTGTAGTACCCATAACTGTGTAAATTGTCCAGAAATATTTATTTATAAGTTTCATGGTTTACATATATTTATTCAAACCATCCAAAAACAAACCCTAAATCTCAAAAGCATCTATTACAGAATACTAAAGTTACTATGCAACTATTATTACTGTAGATATTAGCTAATATTAATAAATGAGACATCACTACGAGAGTCATTGGCAGTAATTGACCATGACATAAAAATAGTATTATTAGAAAAACACGTAAATTTTATAATGAAAATCTGTTCCAAATCGATTTCTTTGCAAGTTGTTTTTTGGCTTCATTTAAGGCCTCTCTGGTTTAGTTGCTGAAATAAACCAATGTTTGTATCAGCAACTGAACGAGGTAGCTAGTGTAGCTAGTGTAGATCTGTAGCCTGCAGTTTGGAAAAAAAATAAAAGGATTTTACTTCTAGATAGATACCCTTGATGATAAAACTATATATTTGGATAAGGGTAAATATCTTGAGAGGAATTTGACCCACTTTTGTTTTTGTTGGAACATTAATTGAAAAATAGAACACAAAACCTCTTATTGTGGCTTAAATATAGGTCTTGGATAAATAGTCCTGCGAATTTATTTGTAGATTTTATTAAGGCCTATAAATACTTAATACATTGTTTTGTTATAACATCAACAGTTTTCACATCGCACGTCAAGAAAGATTTTTGTTCTCTACCTTGTGTTACAATATTGCAATTTTCTTACGGATCCCTAATTTTTTCGAAATTAATATATAGCCTATATTACTCCCTTATAATGTAGCTTTCTATTGGTGAAAGAATTTTTGAAATCGGTCCAGTAGTTTCGTATTCATTACAAACAATAACAGTTTAGATGTTGTTTAAGAAACTAAAGGTCTGATATTATCCATGCATTTAATAATACTAGTGGTACCACTGGTCGCAATTCGACCATAAAAAGAGTACATATTTGGAGTGTAAGTGATTCATCAACATCTTTGAGCCAAGGCCAACTTCGCCTGCACGCGGTGCACCCTACTGACTGACAAACGAAGCTGGCGAAAAGAGAGGTAGGGAGCGTAATTGTAAGCTACCCGACAGGGAAATGAACCTCCACCTCACTAAATAACACAGAATACCACAGCCAAATAACAATTCATTTAAGGGTTATTGTGTTCCTGCGAGTGAGTGAGGTCACCAGAAAGGAGTGATATGCTGCGTTGGCAGTGGGGGTGGCGGCGCGCGAGCGTTAATATGGCTACGGCAACCGCTTCACATCAGGTGGGCCGTATGCTTGTCTGCCACCCGATGTACTTGTAGTATATATATATATATATATATATATATCGATGCCTTACAGCCGAAAAGGGATAAGCGACATATTTCAAACTTTACAGGAGAGTGATTTAAAGTTAAAATTTTATGAAAAAAATTCATAAAAACTATAGTTTAGTTCCCGAGAGGCTGGAAATTTGTTTATGTTGTATTTAACATATTATCTATTGAATTACAGTGTTATTTTTTTATAATTCAACTTGCAACCCCTATTTACTGTCGGTAATCCTCAAATGATCTCATTTCACAAACAGGCAAAATGTCGTAAATGAAAATACAAGAATTATTCGCTTCCAGCAAAAATGATATAACTACACCTCATCTTTCATTATAATTGAACTAAAATAGCACAAGTGTGTGATTATTGGAAATAAAATTGAGGAAATATGGTATAACCAGCTATCAAATGAAAATTTACTGAATGCGAAATTGTATTAAGTAGATTTTTTTAATAGAATTTGCATATTAGAATACTCTTTCGATGTGTTTCTTCTTAAAAAATATTTTTTCGTGTAGAAAAGATTTCAGGTTCGCCCTAGGGGTATACTAAAATGAAAAAAAAAATCAAATCAGTCTTTAATTGACACAGAAATGAATGCCACATACTAAAATGTAATAGGTAATATTTAATAACAATTGTTTGTAATAAACGCTCTTATTACGGTCATAAGTACCCGAGATCAAATCAACTTAGAATTATCACAATTGAAATATCTAGTCGAAATCAATTTTCATTTATCTATCTAAATCTATAAAAGAAGCAACTGACTGACTGACTTATATATCAACGCACAGCCCAAGCCGCTGGGTCTAGAGATTCCAAATTTGACAAGTAGGTTCCTTATGACGTCTAGGGGTGCACTAAGAAAGGATTTTTAGGGTTCCGAACCTCAAAAGGAAAAACGGAACCCTTATAAGATCACTTTGTTGTCCGTCTGTCTGTCTGTCTGTCTGTCTGTCTGTCTGTCTGTCTGTCTGTCTGTCTGTCTGTCTGTCTGTCTGTCTGTCTGTCTGTCTGTCTGTCTGTCAAGAATTTCTATGTCGAGAATGCGTGGAGGTATCAAGCTGAAATTTGAACTGTATACTCAGGTCTACGGTCCCATGAAGTTAAAAAAAAATCAAACTGCTAAGTTTACGTAGAAAAAAGTTACGGCCGTTTATTCAGCAAAAAACGCATATTTCGACACACTCAAGGGAATCAAAACCTATAGGGTATTTCCCGTTGACCTAGAACTATGAAATTTGGCAAGTAACATCGTTATAGACTACAAGTACAGGAATAAATCTCAAAACTATACATTTGTAAATAGATCTTAAAAAATAGGGGGTCTATATTTTTTATAGGGTGTCGAAATTTCAAATTGAAACTACTAGTTCGAATGGTGTATCATATGAAAGGGCTTGATGTACACATTGCAAAATATATTTTATTTATTTTTTTCGACGCATTATTTCCTATTTATAATGAAAAATATCAAATTTAATAATGATACTACGTACCTACGGAACCCTCGGTGGGCGAGTCCGACTCGCACTTGTCCGGTTTTTCAAAATTCTACCCCTAAGGGGGTGAAACGAGGTTCCAAAGCTTGTATGGGGAAACAAGATTAGTTGGACTATTTTATCCGAAACTTTACATGAGTACTTCTATTGAGAAATAAGTAAATACGTGTTTCAGGATTTTTCAAAATTCAACCCCTAAAAGGGTAAAAAGGGTTGTATGAGTCTGAAAATCATCAGTGGTAGTTTTTATGGTTTAAAGGGTCGCTGATTACGAAAACAACAACTATTTTATGATGTAACATAGCCGACGTGACATAAAATCACTCCTGTGGGGATGCGATGGGGTTGAAATATGTAAAAGAAGAAACTGAGTGACTGATGATATATATCAACGCACAGCCCAAACTGCTGGGTCTAGAGCTTCCAAATTTGGCACGTAGGTTCCTTATGATGTCTAGGGGTGCACTAAGAAAAGATTTTTCAAAATTCATCCCCTAAGGGGGTCCAAAGTTTGTATGGGGAAACAAGATTAGTTGGACTATTTTATCCGAAACTTTACACGAGTACTTCTATTTATAAATTAGTAAATACATGTTTCAGGATTTTTCAAAATTCAACCCCTAAAGCGGTAAAACAGGGTGAAAAAGACTGAAAATCGTCATGGGTATTGTTTTTATGGTTTATCGGGTCGCTGATTACGAAAACAACAACTATTTTATAATCCAACATAGCCGACATGACTTAAAATCACCCCTGTGGGGGGTACGGTGGGGTTAAAATGTCATAATTATATTGATATACCCATATTGATGGGTATTGATTCTATGGTTTTCTGGGAAGTCAATTACAAAAATGGCATCGATTTGAAAATATCTACCCCTAAAAGGGTAAAATGGGGGTCAAAAAGTCTGAAAATTTTCATGGGTATTGTATGGTTCTGTTGATTAATGAGTAAACATGTGTTTGCCCCGAATGTCACGCGAGCGAAGTCGCGGGCGAAAACTAGTTAATTATGAAATTGAAGTTTACAACGTTCATTTAAGTATATACAAGTATTCTTAAGATTAGTACACTGTTAATATCACAATTGTTTGTCTCAAGTCTTTGTTTTATTCATAAAATATCTTAAAGTATCAACTATAGGAGTGAAACAAAAATATAACTTGATCTTTATAGAATTATCATAATTGAAGGTTCGTCTTGTTGTCGCTTGGACCCGTAGTTTCAATAAAACGATACCGATAACTGACATTTGAAAATTATTATTGAACAGGTAAACGACAAAGACGTTGAGAATGGACTGGTATAAGGATAACTTTTAGTTCTACCTTTTTATCTAACCGCCGGAATCGTTTAGTTATTGGGAGGGAAAAAAAAGGATAAGCGACAAACTAATTCTAAATATTTACAGGGGCTAATGTAATAACCTCCTTTTTGCTTTCTATTTATGAAACGGGAAAAATATACTAAACACCAAATAAAGTCTCAAAAATGTGACCTAATTACAATAAACGACCAATATATTTTATAAAGGAACAGGCATAAAATACTAACCCGAATTTAACAAATAATTATTTATAAGCAAAATATCATAAACGTATGTTTCTGAATGTTTGCTTCCAGCAAAAATAGGTTAAGGTTCTAGTGATTGAATATCACAGAGAGCCCAAAAAGCATAAGTTATTTTGTTTTCAAATATTCTTTGATCAACCACCAAAAAAAAAAAAACTTCAAAATTTCTGTCGTTTACAGCGAATAAATTTAGCTCATGACCCTATTATTACTACCGCCTAAGCGACATAAAGTGTCAGTTAGAAACATGTAACCCAGACCAAACGACGCAGAAAAAAAAGACGATTCTGGCCATATATATAAGTCCATTTTCCAAAAAATGGCGCTTATCCCTTTTCGGCTGTAAGGCATCGATATATATATATATATATATATATATATATATATATATATATGCGTGTGTGTGTCAAATACCTGGGAAGTGTGTGTAATGTTTTCTTTATTGATTTAATGTATTTTTTACGTAACATTTTAAAAAAATGTTATAAAATATAAGCGTGCGAATTTTGTAAAAGGGGTACAAAAGTTTTCGCTTCACGTATTAATATATAGATAATTTATAATATTGTTTATTCTAAATAAATAAATATACATCCCTGGTGTCATTTTAAGGATGTCATAGGCAAAGAACGATTTTTTCAAAACCGTCCGGTAATTCAAGAGATTAGCACCGTTCAAACAAACAAGGAAACTCTTCAGCTATATATTAGTGTAGAAATAGTATTGATTTTATGGATTTATTTTGGGGTAAGTCGTTCATCAACAGTTTTCAATCTTTGAACCAAAGCCAACCTCACCTGCTGACTGACAAACGAGGCTCTGGCGAAAAGAGAGGTAGGGCATACCGTATTTTTTAAGCTGCTCAACTGGGGAAGTACCTCTACCGCACAGAATACCGTAGCCAAATAACAATTGCCTTGAGGGTTGTTGTCTTCCTGCGAGTGAGTGAGATTACCAGAAAGAAAGACAGGACGGAGTATAGGCTTGACTCCTTGGTGTTGCTGATCTCCATGGGCGGTGATGAATGCTTTCGATCAGGTGACCCACATGCTCGTTTACCCCTCTCCCGCTCTCATATAAAAAAATACATAATTATCTTTTAACAATGACATAACGTTTAATGCATAATTAAGAATGCACAGTATATTAATGACTTGCAGCTCACATACACATGTATTGTGCAACTTGGTGTCAGGTCATTATTATTAATACTTGTCCTCATTTACAAGGAGACCAGGATAACACAGCGAGAACTAATAGGTATATTGAATATCGGACGTGCCTAAATGTCAATACATATTACGCTGAACTACTTTTTAGTAAATACCAACGCCAGGCCAGCATCGTACGGGGTACGTGGTGAAGGTTTAACTGACTAATATCGATACAGATAAATAAAATTGGAGTGTTGTTTGTAATATTAAAATAACCGCGTACATATACCAAAATAACATTTTTTTTTAATTTTTGTCTATCTGTCTGTTTGTTCCGGCTAATCTCTGAAACGGCTGCACCGATTTTGACGGGACTGTCACTGGCAGATAGCTGATGTAATAAGAAGTAACTTAGGCTACTTTTTTTTTTGGAAATTTAATTTTTATTAATGTAAATTATAAGAAAAAAAAAGATTCCGATCGATTCCGCGCGGGCGATGTCACGGCTACAGCTAGTAAATAAGTATAATTATTGAAGTTAGTAATAACTTCTTAGATAATCCTTCTTTTATCTCTTTGTTAACAGAGAAGAACCTATAAAAAAAGGGGTTCTCGAGTCCACTTGTATTAAATGGTCAATTTCAAAACCATGACTCATAAATAAGTGCAAAACGTGTCTAAGTGCTCGCAAGGGCTCTATGGAAGAATAAAGTGTTTGATTCCTTACGTATTACTAGCTTACGCTTGCAGCTTCGCCCGCGTTTACAAAACGGATTTTAATTTTTCGGGTTAATATAATAATATAGCCTATGACACTCACAAATAACCAATGGCGTAACTACAGGGTGGCAGATCGGGAAAAATACCACGGGCCCCGGACCAAGGAGGCCCCAGGCTCGAGAGCTAGTACAAAAGTATTTTTTTTAAAGTTAGACATTATCATATTTCTTGAAAATCAGATGTAGAAAATACTTCATTAGTGTTGGTTTTAAATGATTTATTAGACAGAGCCCCATCCTCTGAGGGCCCATCTGATGAATTTTCCACGGGCCCCTGATGGTAGTTACGCCACTGCAAATAACGTGCTTTCTATTGATAAGAGAATTTTCAAAATCGGCTCAGTAGATCCAGAGTTTACCCCTACAACTTCACAAACAGCTGCGGCAGTGACAGCCGCATGTTATCTTATACTTATTACAAGCATGCATAAGCTACGTTAACCGCTTAACAACAGGCGCGCTGTTAACTTCACACCTAGCAAAATAAAATAAAAAATAGCACGTGCTGTTTTCTCATAGGTATTTATAACTTGATCACACACATTACTTATTAAAAACCAAGAAAACAAATTAAATGAACTAATAAAATTTTAACAAGGTAACGCAAATACACTAGCTCAAATCACGTACTAACTAAAAACGTACATAAACAATAACAATGAGCATGTAATCGCCACAGTAATTACTAACCTTTAATCGAAGCACATTTAACGTAAACCATGTTATATCTCTGACACAAAAACACTAATAGATTGTTATTTACGAAGCGAATAAATAATAGAGAGGCGGCGCGGCGTCATCCGTCGGCCGCCGATAGCTATTGTGACACGGAATTGACTAAATTGGAAGTCGAACTTACGACTGTTTATGAATCATGTAGAGATAATGATATTTGTGGGCAAACAGTGCCATCTACACTCAAAAATTCAGTACTAATACAGATTGTGTGCTCGAACTTTATTTCACTTCTACATGTATTTACAAGTTTGTAACTAATTATGCTGAAGCTGAACTGATTAGCGTTTCTTATTAAATATTATGTCGTATGGCAGACCAGCATACGACCCACCAAACGTGATGCGGTCACCGTAGCTTTAGACGACAGTAACGTAAACTATTAAATGGGACGAGCTCGGTGGTCGAATGGTTAGCAATGGTCACTTTGACTCCCGAGGTTTCGGATTCGATCCCCGCACAAGACAAACATTTTATGTGCATGAACATGTTGAACATGTAGTATAAGTAGGTACGTATTTACAAAAAAAAAATGTATTTAAGTACATTTATCAGTTGTCTAGTACCCATAGTACAAGCTTTGCGCTTAATTTGGGACTAGATGGCGGTGTGGAAATCGTTCAGAAATATTTATTTAAATATATTTTTAAATATTATAACGTGTGGCAGACCAGCATACGACCCACCAAATGTGACGCGGTCACCGTACTTTTAGACGACAGTAACATAAACTATTACATGGGACGAGCCCGGTGATCAAATGGCTAGCAATGGTCACTTTAACTCCGAGGTTTCAGGTTCTACAACACAAGACAAATATTTGTGTGAATGAACATGTCTGTTTTTCTTGGTCTGGGTGTTTTCTATGTATTATATGTATTAACAAAAAAAATGTATTTAAGTATAATATCAGTTATCTAGTACCCATAGTACAAGCTTTGCTTAGTTTGGAACTAGATGACCGTGTGTAATTTGTCCAGGAATATTTATTTATATAGTACCGCTAACTCCCTAACATCGTATTTGCAAGTTCTTTTCTGATAATCTCATTCACTCGCACACTCACACACAACAACCCTCTAGGCCACTCGGAATTTTTTATTTGGCGACCTTCTGTAAGGCGGGAGTACTTCTCCAGTTGGACTGAACATTGCATTGAGCTCTACTTCCATTTTGCCAAAGACTTAGTTAATCAACAGGGTGCACTACGTGCAGGGGTACGTTGGTTTCGGTCAAAGATGATGCCGAGCTATATACAGCTCAAACTCAACATGTACTCAACTGTAACATTAACGTTGTGGAGAGCTGGTGCCCGCATTGTGTTTCTCAGGTATTGAGGGTCACCAGGTCTATTCCCCTAATGACACAATTACACAACTAGCTTCTACCCGCGGATTTGCCGCGCGTGAACATGTATGTGTTAATCCAGAACATCGGGAAGGGGGCTCACCACTGTGTTTCCTGTGTAGCCAGGATTAACAGCGGCGACGATCAAAAAAGGCAATGAACAGTGAATTCCAATGCAGTTCTTGGGGTAAAACTACGGCTGCCTTAGACCTCACAACGAATTTAATCAGAAGAAATTGGTAGGAGTAAGAAGCTTCAGGAATTTGACTTCCTTTCTTAGCAATATGGCAAATAAGGCATTAAAAGCCTAAAGAGATGGCTAGTCAAATGAAGCTCAACTGCCGTGCATCACGGATTTTAAGTATCTAACACCTTTATTATTCGTTACCTAACACATCGATTCCAATAATATGAATTGCAAAATCCAGAACATATACTGCATGTTATGTTGTATATGCAAATTTAATCAATATTCTTTCACCCGTAAAAGAGTAACAAACATCCGTTCATATATCGCCACTAACATTCCTATTTATAATATTAATATTAGTAGGGAGGAAGTAAAATACAAGTTACAGGCTAGTACGACAGCGTAGCGAAGAATCCACTACGAGTACAAGTCGTCAATGATATTCGTAAGGGCGACATTAAGTGCGTCCATACAGCAAAAGTTGCGGCTTTCGAGTAAAAAGCTATCAACATTAAATATCGACATTTATCGAGCCGACAAAAAATATATGTTATAGTTCAACCCTTTACCAAGGGCTTTGGTAAAGGGCAACACGTTTGGTTAACCTTAACTTAATAAAATAAAATTACAAAGGCGGCACTAAATAAAATTTCTCATCCGATTTCATTGGCGTATTTGCCACTTTCTAAAAACAAAAATATATGACTTATCTGGATAAAAAATACTTAAGAGCCCTATTACATTTGCACGCTCACGAGCTCTCGCGCAGTACTAAACCCGCGACGGCCGCCGGTGCATCGTTTTTTGTAGTAATTTTGAAGTTATATTTATCGTTTTTATTGAAATAAGATAATAAATTCATGCTACAAAGTTTATTCATCATGAAGTAACAATTATTCCCGTATTTTGTTTGTTTGCTCAATAATATTATCGTTAATTCGAGAAATGAACAGTTTACATAAAGCGATTTTCGAAGTTTTTTTGATTAAAAGAATGTTTTTTTTCTATATAAAATCAATGATATTTCAAAATTCCGAGGCCGCTATGTACTATACGACTATATAACAAATAACATTCTATTTTTTTTATTTCATTTGTTTGGAACAGTAGTACAATCCAGGAGCTCAAAATAGTGAATTTTACGAAATTTACGAAAATCTTTCTCTGCAATTTTGGGTTTATTTAAAATGTTAAGCAAAATTTACAAAAAGCGAGGCCGCTATGTACTATGCCAATAGCTATTCTGTACTATTCAACAAGTCAACATTGTTAATGTATTTTTGTTTCCGAGATCAAGAACGCCAAAATTGGCCATTTTACGCAAAAATCACAATCAAAATGTAATATGGCTCTTAACCCTAATTTATTTTGTTAATAAATTTCCCCTAAAATCAACGTTTCACTAGGACTCGATGCTCGCGGCCAGCCCGCCCGCTCACTCTGAATGAATTGTTGACCGTTGATCAGTTTGTATAGCGTCGTAATAGTGACGGTTTCTCGTATCATATTTCGCTTGATGTGCTTTCGACTATTCATAAACATGTTTCAAAATAATTTGATTATATTCAGATTTGTTAATATAGCAATGATGATTTAATAAATATCTCATTGACATATGGGTAGTATCTTTTTTAAAGAATAAATAATTAAATAATACAGAATATCAAAGAACTAATACAATTAGTCATTTTGTATGGAAATACGAAAAACCTTTGACTCGATCGATTGGTCTGGAATACTTACAGAGTGAATCAAGTATTGCTCTTATATTGAGCTGTTGAGAGTTTGAGACAGCGTTGCCAGATTTTTTTTTTTGCCAAGTCGGTATTTTGGAACTTTTTGAGTGAAGAAAGCGGGATTCTTTCGTCGAAAGCGGGACATAGTAAAAAAACGTATACAATAAGAAGCTTTAAAATTTTTATTTGAGTTAAAATTACGTTTACCTGACAATAGATAGCAAAAACAGTAATAGAAAATGTATTTTAATAAAAATATGATATTTTAAATCAGATTTTTTAAATTCATATTTTAAATCAGAATCGACGAGTTCGGTGGCGTAGCGGTCAATGACGCGGCTTCGACACCAACGCTCGTGGGTTCGATTCCCACATAGTACAAACATTTGTGTGCATGAACATGTCTGTTTGTCTTAGTCTGGGTGTTTTCTATGTATCATAAGTATGTATTTACAAAAAAAAAAAAAAAAAAATATTTACGTATGTTTATCAGTTGTCTAGTACCCATAACACAAGCTTCGCTTACTTTGGGGCTAGATGGCACTGTGTAATTTGTCTGACAATATTTATTTATTTATATTTATTATTTACCCTATCGTTAAATAGTTGAGTCTGATTCGTCTTCTGAATAAAAAAAATAGAAATCAAAATCAAGAAAGTTTTATTCATTAGAAAAATATGGCGTTTTAAACAGTACTCTGAGGAGTGAGTGTTACAAATTGCAACCTACAATAAGAGAATAATTATTTATAAGAATTACTTATTCATGATATTTCTGTGAAGATTTAACTTCTTTTAAAGTTTCCTTTTTTCTTTAATAAAAATGAAGAACTCTTCACAGGATAGCTGTAAATTAATTTTTTTTTCGCTTTCTCAGTACGCTGCACGCACGGTCGAGTTATACCCGAAAAGCGGGACTGAGCCTGTCCCGCGCGGGACATTAAATTTTGATTTAAAAATCGGGACGTCGCGCCAAAATCGGGACGTCTGGCAACGCTGGTTTGAGACGACTTGAAAGTGCCAAGGCAATGACTGTTGCTGTCCAAAATCAGCCGCCTAAACCTGTTCAGCTGCAGCTGGAAATACGACTGAGAGATATAATCTCCTCAAAACTGTTTACCACTGTACTGGAAAACGTATTCAAGACGTTAGACACTGGACATCAATTTAAACGGAGAGAAGATCTTCTATGTGCAGCTTAGCTGATAGCTTGCTCATAATGGTTAAATCGCTGAAGGATCTCAGTAGGATGTTAAACGACCTTAATGCGACTTCACGAGTCGATGGGCTTGGGGATGAATGTGAAGAAGATGAAAGACGTGCACAACGAATTCATTGGCCCTTGTTCGGTGCTATTGTCGCGAATGCTTCAACAAAGAAATCGATAGATATATTTTGGGCGGCAGTCGTACAAACTGGTCACGGGCAGCATTCGGGAAACTTCGCTACATCTTCACAATGCAAATACGAAATTTTTTAAATTTATTTAAACAGTGCTTTCTCCCCTCCATGGCCTACAATGTAGAAACTGGGGACCCGCTATTGGGTGGGGTAAACAGAAAATCGCACAGCGACCGATGGACTTTATTAAATTAACTTCTTGTACTATGTAACGATACTATAGAGAAATTAGCAAGCGTCTATAGTCTATAGTAACCGCTTTATATCAAGCAGGCCGTATGTTTGTTTACTCGGCGTGATATAAAAGTCTTACTCGCAAATAATCTAAATCACATTCAGATTGAATAACACTTGACTGTTTAATACCGGGAAGGCGCGACAAACAAAAAAGATAATATTATTTATTTCACTGATGTTCTGTGAACACCGGTCAGTGACTTTACATACTTCTTTTTATTGTTCCACGTCTACTGGCTGGGATGGGATACAGTCGATCCCAATGCAATGGGCACATGGAAATTTTTACTTCTTCTAAAAGTTATTTTGATATAAACGCAGGGGCGTAGCTTACACCGTATTTTTTTTTTTTTTTTTTTATACCACGTCGGGTGGCAGACAAGCATACGGCCCGCCTGATGTGAAGCGTTTGCCGTAACCATATTAACGCTCGCAACATAAAATATCGCTCGCGCGCCGCTACCCCCGCATCTCCTTCCTTTCTGGTGACCTCACTCACTCGCAGGAACACAACAACCCTCAAGGAAATTGTTATTTGGCTGCGGTATTCTGTAAGGAGGTACATTCCCCAGTCGGGTAGCTAACAATTACGCTCCCTACCTCTCTTTTCGCCAGAGCTTCGTTTGTCAGTCAGCAGGGTGCACCGCGTGCAGGTGAAGTTGGCTTTGGTTCAAAGGTGTTGATGAACCACTTACACCCCAGTATAAGCCGTATTAATGATATGGGGCCCTCGAGATACACGGGCGCCGCCGCCGTGTTGGGTTCAAGTAGATAGAAGATTCCCCGGCCCCGACGTGTTTGACTAGAAAGGCTTGAGACAAATTTTGATGCAGGATCCGTCTAGCGTAAGGTACGCCATTGTATAAATGATTAGGTATCAATAATAGGGGTTTAAATATGAAATTGCCTTTTCAAGATACTGGCCACTTTGTATTAAAATCAAACATACAGAGATTGCATAGTGAAACTTTTTTAAATTTCAATAAAACTGTAACATTTTAAATTTTAAAAAATGTACATCATTCGGTTGTTTGGCGTTCAATTGTTTTTCATTTAATTTTTAAAGTAAAGATTTTTTTAATTTTTTATTTCTTGGTATCTCGTACTTATGTCGGAATATAGGTATAATAAATCAGTTTTTTTTCTGCTTCGCCGGATGACATACAAGCTCACGGCCCGCCTGATGTGAAGCGGTTACCGTAGCCATATTAACGCTCGCAACATAAAATATTGCTCGCGCGCCGCCATCCCCGCTGCCAACGCAGCATCTCCTTCATTCCTTTCTGGTGACCTCACTCACTCGCAGGAACACAACAAGCCTCAAGGGAATTGTTATCTGGCTTCGGTATTCTGTGAGGTGGAGGTACATTCCCCTGTAATTGTAAGCTCGGGTAGCTTACAATTACGCTCCCTACCTCTCTTTTCGCCAGAGCTTCGTTTGTCAGTCAGCAGGGTGCACCGCGTGCAGGTAAGTTGGCTTTGGTTCAAAGATGTTGATGAGCCACTTACACCCCATATTTGCGGTGTAAGTGGCTCATCAACATCTGGATATATTTTCTATGTAGACATTGAGACAATTTTATCCATATATACCATACATAATTAATATAATAAATAAATGTGTATATGTGATAATATCGTAAATGTGAAAGTGTGTTTGTTTGTTTATCCTTCTTTCCCGTCGAAAGGAACCAATGGATTGACATATTAGAGGATTTACAGGGATAGGTTAAGGTCTGGAGAGTGACAAAGGCTACTTTTCATCCCGAAAAAACAATAACCACGCGGGCGAAGCCGCGGATAACAGCTAGTTAACTGCCTATATAGACTTCACGATTTACTTCGAAGATACATCGTGAATTGTTCGAGAAGTAATCGAGATGTTCGAAAATATCACTATCAAAAGCAGTAAAAAAAGGTTCAAGTAAATAAAATATATCAAATAAATAACTAACTAATAAATCAAAGGGCGAACATTGCTCTTCATCAGGTCATTTTAGTCTCCACTACAGGAGCACGACCCTCTCTCGTCCGTCACAGACAGGATTTGGCCTACACTCCCCACGCTGGCCAGACGGGTCAACAGAACATTGCTCACTCATCAATAAAATAAAGCATTTATTTAACATCACCCTTCGATCATCAACCACAATAGTCGCCTGGCACACGGCCGCAAAGTCGTTGCATGTTCATTGACCGATAAAACCACAATGGCGTTAGATTTTAAATCGTAAACATCTTATGGTATAAATAAAATTGTATTAACACAGATATTTCGTCTATTTACTTTAAATGATCAAGCTCGTCTACCGCTTTATGTCGAAACACAAACGGAAATAATTAGATGTCACCCTAAACCCAGTATACGTAATAGTACTACGTCCAGTGTGGCCACTCCCTGCCGCTCTCTCGTGTCGACCTCACCTCCCCTCTGAGACAAACATGGAACAGTTTGTATGGTATTTGACGAGCTCGGTGGCGTAGCGGTAGCGGACACCAACGCTCGTGGGTTCGATTCCCACACAGGACAAATATTTGTGTGCATGAACATGTCTGTTTGTCTTGGTCTGGGTGTTTTCTATGTATCATAAGTATGTATTTACAAAAAAAAAAATGTATTTACGTATGTTTATCAGTTGTCTAGTACCCATAAAACAAGCTTCGCTTACTTTGGGGCTAGATGGCGCTGTGTAATTTGTCTGACAATATTTATTTATTTATTTATGGTGTCGCTTGCACTTGCACATGCTTATTTACGCTCTGCACAGGCGGTATTGTTTATGTAGTGTTTACCGACGCAATACTTGTATGGAGAGGCCAGGGCGAGTCAAACCAAGAAATTAATAAAATGAAATGACACAGTAGAATTGGGCGTTAAAAGTTATAACAACTAAATTATTATGTTAATTAAATTTAACGTATAACACTGTTAAAACATACGACACGATACTGTTATTTTTAACGTTCTGTTAATTTTACATTCATTCATTCATTACTGCCTGCCATCAAGTCAAATACGAAGGAAACTTCATTGATTGTTTTTTTATTCAACCTAATGATTTGTTTATTTTAACATAGCGTTAATACGCTATAATAGCTGAAATACTCTTTTTGATGAAAAGTTAATAGATAACACAACAAAATAAAGAGTTAATTTGAATGTACCTGAATAAATATCATGTTACGTTAATTAACAGTGTTATTTATTTTTAACGAGTTAAAAAGTTAATGCTAAAAAAATAATATGTTAAGGATATTATTTTTTTAGCATTAACTTTTAACTCGTTAAAAATAAATAACACTTAACCACACCTCTATTACACAACACTTAGTACAACTTCATTTTTATTCAGATGGGGAGTAACAAAAGAGAACAAGCATCAAAAAATTTTTTTAAAGCTATTACTAATTGTTAATCACAAAAAGGAACTAAAAAGTTTACTTACTGTGTTTCGCTCTTTCATTTGATACCCATATTTATAGGTGTTAAAATGGAAATTATAAATCGCCATTTTGTGGCGGCCGCCATCTCGTAAAATGGCGGTATTTAGGTAATCGTGCAATGTCACAAAAACTGGGAAGTGGGTCAATTTAATTTGCAAAATTTGATCACAGACACAGCAGTGAAACTAAATAAAAGCTTGTACAAAAACTTACAGTTGGGTGGTGTCAGCGAGATGCCGTTCTCCTCCGCCCAGCCCACGGGGTGTATGTACGGCGAGGTGGGGTCGACCCAGTAGTCGTACATCTCGTCCCAGCTGTCGAAGTTGATCAGCATGCGGTTGTCCATCATATCAGCGATGCTCGCCACACACACCAGCTCGTTCTTGCGATCTTCCGCCTCCAACTTCATGCCGATACGGAAGCAGTTTGGCTTGAAAATCTGTACAACAACACAATAAGTTTGAGTAATGATAAAATATACCTTTTAATTTTTAGGGCGTTACGGTCACCTAGATATATAGATATATATCGTTTTATTTGCACACTACAATACAAAATACATTATATACATTTCAATATATACAGTTACACAAACACTAGGCAAGTAATAATAATAAAAACACACACTGTTAGTGTTCTACTACAATTCGATACATTTAATTCGGTGCACAGATAAATTAATACTAATAAAATATTAACTCGGCGGTACAATTTGTTGCATGTTACAAAAACAACTCCTGCATAAACAAACTGTACCTACCTAGCTGATACATTAAAACGCCAAACTGTGCAAATGCATGTATGTACCTAGATGACGATACTGCAATAGCAGTAGGGATGGCGATGCGCAATACGATAAGATACTTCTAGTATTAGAAGGGGATGAAAGCATATCATATGCACAACTGTTTCACTTTAAGAGAATCGTATGCTTTTTGACACCAAAAAAGAAGTATTTCAGCTTTCTGGATTTTTATACTTATAAAAAACTAAAACTAAAAATATTTAAAGTAGAAATACTTACCGTATTTGTGATATGTGGAAAAAGGTGTTTTGGTGCTGCGATCGCCCTCATTTGTTTCAAATACAACGGCCAAGAGAAACTGGCGGCACTGCAGTTGGCCGGCGGCTTCAGCGAGCGGCCATTCTTGTCGCACCAGCCTGGCGGAAAGATGTCGATCGAGTCCGCGTTCACCCAATAGTCGTAAACATCCGGATACCCATCAAAATGCAATCTCATGCGGTACCCCTGCACTTCAGCGACAGATACTACGCAAAACATCGAGGAATGCTGCGGATCTATCGCCTCCAATCGCATCCCCACTTTAAATCCATTCCGATGCTGATAGGGAAATGGATCTTTGAACAGCTTTACTGGCGCCGCTTTCGCTTTGCAAATGTCGAGATACCGCATCCAAGAGAAGCCGTTCTTCCCACACATCCACGGGTACTTTTCGTTTACTACCATATCTTCAATTTTAAGAGCATCATCACTCTGGCTCTCGGCCGGTGTGGAGTCATAGTGCTTCAGTGGAACTTTGTCATCTTTGTCCGGCATTATATCAGAATCTGATAAATGTTTTCTCATAAATAATTTCTTCATTTTATTTCTCTTTTTCGACAATTCAGCTCTTTCTTTATCTCTCTTCTTTTGCAGTGTCTTCTGAACATCATTTTGGCAAGTGGAACTACAGAAATTTGGCGTAATAAATTCGGCAGCCATGCCGTGGCACCCGCAACCGTCACATCGATACATATCTTCTGGAGATGTTCGTTTCTTTTCCCTATTGTTCCTCTCAATGCGCTGCTTCAGCGGCGTGTGGTACTTAGTGCCGGGGTTAACTAAAATCTCCTCGTGGTCACTAGTATCAATTAAATCAATCATTCCAAATTCATTGGTTTGGAATTGCAAATTACTACCCTGTAACAATGCTATGCCGTTATTCCATATCAATCCAGGAGGATCTTCTTCCAGTGTATTCTCCAACTTTTCTTTTACTGCCTGAATATTGAAATTATCCTCTTTTTTAATAAAACTGTCCATCTTTCGATAATATGAATCGTGATTATTGCGTTCAGGAGTTGTCTCAGATTTAATTTCTTTGAAGTCTTCATGATCTGAATCGCCCAGATTAACTTTACTTTCTAAATCTTTGTCTAACTTCTCATCGCAAAACAGGGATGGTACGCGATGGTCGTCATTATTGTCGCAGTCTTGGTCATCTGATTTTTCAATCTTGTGCTGAGGTAAAGTCAACTTTATATTTTTACTCGTCAAATTTTCATTACAAAGGGAAATGCGTCTTTTCATATTGGCATTAGTCGTTTTTCTATCACTATTATCTGAATTAGAACGCCTTAAAATTGCTGGCGCGGCAATAGTGACGGATCCCATGTCATTGCGCTCGTGCATATGGTGCATATTTCTATTCAATAAACTTTTTCCTTTTTCTGGAATTGCTAAAGTGAAGGATTTTTCCCGGGTTTGTCCCCCTTCGTCATCAGCTATAGAAACTGTATAAATATCGTCATTCATTGACGCATTTGTCTCTGGTATTGATAAAGTATATTCCCCTTGTTCACCAGTAGGCTCGGCTCTAGAGCCTGATATTGAAAAAAAGGATTTCTCTCCCTTGGGACTTTGTGGTACCGAAGTATCTTTGCCATTGTTACTAATAGCTTTAGCTAATGGCTGTAATGGAGGCATATCCGCCGCCTCCATAGGTGTGGTATCCCTCATTACAGTGATACTACCTTGCGGATCATTTTGTATCTGTCCATTAGATATTTGTAGGTTTATAAAAGGACCCTTGGAAGCCATAGTGGCTGGCAAAGTCACAGGCAAGATAAACTTAGTGTTCTGTATTTTGGGCACATTCATTGGAGTTAAAAACAGTTTCTGGTTGTTGGCGGACACATTTGACTGGTTGTTAGAGATTAAAATTGATTGATTGTCTGACATATTTTTGGAGTTAGGTTTTTTGACTGAGCCAAGATAAGCAATGGCTTGCTTGCCTTGATTCCCCGGTGCTATACTGACTGGAACTATCATTTTGTCATTTGACTTTGGTTTTTGTATAACAATAGGCTGTGTAGGATTAACGGGAGCTAGAATGGAAGACTTGTTCACTGGCATTTTTGGTGCAATATTTGGCTTGTTCCCAACGTTGGATATTAAGATATTTGAATTGCTAGTTACCTGAAAAAGAAAATAATGTTATTTTTTTATTGATTAAGGCCAATTAGTAAGATATATATATATTTTTTATCATATCAGGTCAGTGTGGCGTGGGGCGCTCCCTTTATATACAGGCGGATGACCTCAAAAAAACTGAGCATCATATATAGGGGAAAAGCATTTGGGGAAGTCCTATATCCAGCAGTAGGTATATATACACTGATAATGATGATGAGATTTATGTAATCTCACAAATATTGTCTCCTTTGTTATATTGATAATTTGTTTATAATATAACAATTATGTAGATATGTCTTGGAAGCCTGTAATATCCTGCATGTAATTCAATCAATTATAAATACTGTAGAGCCTGCAATTATATAAACCGTCTAAACAGATATTATATGTACTGTACATATTATTAGGTAATATTATATTTAATAATCAACTTTTTTGCACATGGATATTTTTGCTCAAAGCTAAGAATAACAACTGAATAAATAAGACTGACTTAGAAAGACGCAAGCAATGTCTTTGCAATGCAATTGCAATCGAAATGGGCGAAAAATATTTTTGTTGTATGTAGGTTTGTGTCATAGAGTTACTGCACTCTAGTACCAGTGCCTCTCTATGGCTGGTGGTGATTGCTTACAGGAGACCCACATGCTCCTTTGCCCCCCTCTCATGTATAAAAAAAAATTGAGCCCAATCAGACACTCCGAAATGGGTAAAATTTTACTTGCAAGATTTGATTACAGACACGCACAAAACCCAAAAAAAAAAACTTATAAAAATAAGTCATAATAAGCGACATATCATAAATTATTCCACAGTAATATTTTTTTTTTTTTTTATTTATATCACAATCTACAGACCTGGGGTCCGTACCTTTTATTAACAATGTTCTATTTTTTTATCTTACAATATTCTTACAATATAAATTGTGCACAGTAATATTTCATAGTGACTTTATTATTGAAACATATGGATTTGTTTGTTTTGTATATATTATAAGTATGTATTTACAAAAAAAAATGTATTTAAGTACATTTACCAGTTGTCTAGTACCCATAACACAAGCTTAATTTGGGACTAGATGGCGCTGTGTAAATTGTCCAGGAATATTTATTTTATTTATTTATTTATTATAAAGAATTTTATATGTTACTAGTAGACCCGGCAAAGTTGTATGGCCATATAAATTTAAGGGTTGATGGTAGAAGAGTGAAAATTTGAAGTTGTATGTATTCATCATAATAAAATAAAAAATAAAAAAAATTGTCTATAAAATAAAATAAAATATTTAGGGGTGGGTCACCCTTATCATTTAGGGATATAAAAAATTGATGTTGGCCGATTCTCAGACCTACCCGATATTTCATAAAAATCGGTCCAGCCGTTTCTGAGGAGTTTGGTAACAAACACTGCGACATGAGAATTTTATATATTAGATGCACTGTAATTACTTCACATTAAGATTGGTCAATATGAGATTGGCAGAGTTATAATAAACGGATTCTACTGTAAATATAATTATTGCAAGTATCACATTTATTGAACAGAAGAGTTAATTTGATA
This sequence comes from Hypsopygia costalis, assembly GCA_937001555.2. Classification (NCBI taxonomy): domain Eukaryota; kingdom Metazoa; phylum Arthropoda; class Insecta; order Lepidoptera; family Pyralidae; genus Hypsopygia; species Hypsopygia costalis. The sequence continues at coordinate 1,319,594 of OW443330.2, forward strand.
TGTGAATATGATTTAGCGTTAATATGAGTGTTAATAATATTATTAATAAAAATGTGTAAGACGTGTCTAAGTGCGCACAAGGGCCCAATGACTGAATAAATAATTTCATTTCATATGAAATGAAATTATTCATATGAAATGATTTATTCATTAGGCTATTTCTTCCACTGACATAGTATAAAATGTGAATTTTTGGGAAAATGAGTATCTTTGTTACTCTTCCATGCATAACTGGTTGAATGGATTTTGACACACATCCAGAATATTATGGGGATTGAAACATATGGATTTGTTTACATGGACATCAGAAAGACAGCGGGGGTGGCGGCGCGCGAGCCATATTCCATATTGCAAGCGTTAATATGGCTGTGATAACTGTTTCACATCAGGCAGGCCATATGCTTGTTTGTGACCCAACATAGTATAAAAAAAAACTGCCTGATTTAGTATTATCATACATTTCAAATATCATGTTTAAGTATTTGTTGTGTTTAAGTGTTTGTTGTTTATGGAAGAGTGAGACCATGTGATATGGCTATTTCATATTAACAAGGATCACAGGAATTGAACTACAGTTCAATCAAGCATTATAGTAAATACAAATTTTCTTTACAAAAGAACTTGGTTCATAATTAAAATTGCTTAATCTATTGTGTGATTAGGTATGTAGCACAAAGACTTGATTAGATTTTTTTAAATGGACGAATATTATTAGGTATGTAGCACAAAGACTTAAATTAGATTTTTTTAAATGGACGAATATTAAAACTATGTTATATTAAGTACTTACAGGTCTCCTTACTATAATCTGTGGTGGGTTCCCACTCGTACTGGCCTGGCTGATAACTTCAGAGCTGGTTACAGGCTTCAAACCAGTTGGCGTCTGGATGTATACAACATGGGGCACTGGCCTAGTGGCACCACGCAACTGTACTGTACCAGAGTTTGTGTTTGGCAGAGTCAGCTGTATAGAGTTGTTTGATGAACACGGGATTTGCATTCCCGTTGCGCCTAGTTGTACTTGAGACATACTTGGTGGGTTATTCAACTTCATTTGAACTGATGAATCAGGTATTTGTAATTGAGATGAACTGGTCACTGTCATGTCAGAAGTACCATCCATGTTGCTAGCTCTGGGATTTGTACCCATGTGTACGTGAAATATTGAACTATGAAGAGGCTGGCTAGTATTTTGTAAAATAGGCATGGAGGGAAGAGGTGCTCCAGTTAATTGGATATTTTGAGTAGCTGGAATTTGCAACGGAACATTAATAGTCTCGCCCGCAGGTAGCTGGACAGGAACGCTCGCCGTGCCCGAGACTTGAAGCGGGAGACTGACTGGAGCTATCTGCAGTGGAACAGTGTTAGTCGGTCCCGATAGCTGAACGGGGACATTTATGTTAGAGTTGGATCCAGGTATTTGTACTGGAACATGTACTGTGGACAACTGCAACGGATAAGCTGCATTGTTGGCATGAATTTTCATAGGGGCTATGGAGTGTGTGACCAAATTATGAGTTATAGGCATAGAGCTTTGAGGGGCCTGCACGGAGGACACGATCATGCTGCTCGATATCGGCGCCTGAAATGCCCAAGACATTGTCAAGATGAGTTGCACAACACCTACACAATAATATTGCAGAGTTTAATAACCCTCAAGAAAACTCACGCGTAAAGTATTCAGCAGCACATTGTGCTGCGAACTATTCAGCGAGAGATTGGTCGTAACAGGACCATTCGCACATTTTAATAATCTTTTTTTCAAAATTTCTGTTTTAGGCTCATCAAAGTTTTGAAGTGAATTAAACTGCTGTCTCTCCATTTCTCGCTCTCGAAAGCACTATTAAACTCATTACAGAAACTCGATTTATCTTTTACAATTCATTACTGATGACCTGTAATGAAATGCATACAAAAATAAAATATTGCGAAGTGAAAAATCATCTGGAGTTACTTTTGTCGGAAAATATTTCACATTCGTGGCGATCATAAGTTTATTATATCGAATTGTAATTTATTGTAAACTAACACATTATTAAACACGCGAAAAATAATACAATAAGTAATGTTCGTTATAGTTCTCTTTCGCGAGAATCGCACTCTATCAATTTGTGCAGCTACTTTTACAGAACCACAACCTTCTACCAAAAAGTTAAAGAAACATAAAAATAGAATTTCATTACCTGCATTACGCGCTTTCAATGTGAAGATGACTTCTTGGAGGATCAAATTTAATATTACAACTATATCATCATATTGAAAACCACTAAAGAAAAATAAATTCATTCAGCAAAGCGACGATATTTACCTGCCTAGCACAACTGGTAATAATTTTGACAACATTACCAAAACGTTATTGGTTTTTATTTAGTTGGTACATCCGTAACTTTCAGCCAATCATGACCAAGTCTTTACGTGACGAAGCTTTCGCGCCGTTTTTGTTCCTATGATTTATTTTACAGGGCTACAACTTTTATAATAAAATTATATCGCAGAGCGTACTTTTATATATTCATAATTTGATAGAATATAATTATTTCACTCGATAATCCGTTTTATAGATCATAAATAAGGAAAGGTTATCGAATATGATAGTAAAACTCGAAATAACCAGTCTTGTGATTAATTTGACTATAGGTAGTAACTTTGTGATCAATAAAATTTAATCTATTAATATTATTTTTGTTTTACGTCCAGTATAAACTGAGAAAAGAGGCCAATATTATATTTTTGAGATTTTTATTTTAAATAATAAATAAATAAATAAATCTTTCATTGAAAAAACATAAGTATGTAACAAAAAATTAACAGTCTAAATTAACATAATGTAATAATTTGCCATGTGCCTGAACTAGGAGTATTCCTGTGTTTCAGGCGAAATTTTATAAATACTCCGTGATAACTGCGGCTTCAAGTTCTGCACACTTGCCGGGTATTATAATGAGCGTTTTAATCCCATCATGGGAATTATTAAGAATGGGAAAAAAGAAGAGAGAGAGAGAAATTTGCAATAATTCTCACGCTAGAAAACGTCTAGAACTATACACTGAGATTTAGAATGATTTTAACTCTGTGATCGGTACATTATATAAATCACAGACAAAACAAACATGCATGATTCAGTAGTGTTAGGGTGTACTCCGGTCGGCAATATTACTTTACAGATGCTTTAGAGCTCTAAAAAAATCTCACCTAGATTCTAATGCTTCATTTTTATATATATGTTAGCCAGACAACTATTTTAAAACGTTTTACAACCAGACCGACCAATCCAAGAGATCAAAAGTCGTGCAAAATAGCAAAATTATTACGTTATCGGTTTTACTCCGACGATATTTTGTCGCATGTCCTTGAAGCCGGGATTAAGACATAGATTTAATACAAAAGAGGGCTGAAAAAGGTAATGATTCCAGAGCCGTAAAGTTATTTGTTATAAATTGTCAAATAAATAGATTCGATTCTTTTCTTTCATAATGTCAACAATGTCAATAACACATCGCAGCAGCGTTACCAACTTAGGGGTTTTCCCCCCAAATTTAGGGGGTAAATAAGTAGCATGGGATTTTTTTAGGGGCGTTCTACTTTTAGGGGTATTTTTAGGGATTTTTCCTTCTAATATATTTTCGAATATTCTATAAAAAAAAATAATCGCAAAAGCAAAGGTTTAAAAAATATTGGACCTGGTGTAACCCAATCGAGCCAACCATAATAATTGTTTGTTGATTTAGCGGCTTTGCGACATCTAGTACGGCTCCTTGTTACTAAGAATGATGACATTATTATATATTTTGAAGTAGGTATTAGATAATGTATGTATAAAGAATATTAAATATATATTATTTATTTGTTTAATAAAAAAATATATTTATTTTAAAAAAACATTATCCATTTAGCCAATTGCTAGAACACTTGATATTATTAGAGTATTCCTATCTGGAAGTGCTTTCATAGTGTTATAATTCATTATTTATTTTTAGGGGGATTTCCAAGTAATTGTGGTGATTTTAGGGGTTTTTAGCTAAGCTTTAGGGATAAATATTTTTGAGAGTTGGTAACACTGCATCGCAGATTGTAGTGTTTTGCTTGCTGCTTGCTGACTGAAATAAATAATTCGCCATCGTGTCGTGTACTCGTTCTTTCTTTCTAGGATAGAAATATTTTGTTTCAAGATAATCATTAATTTTATTGCATTCGAGTAATTGGGCTTGTCATTTTCAACCAGGTAATCTATTTGTATGTTATTTTTATTTACATATTTCGAATGCCCTTCTGAAAGGATTTTCACAACACATAATGTGGAATTATTTTGAAAATAAGCTTTGTAAACAACGATTTGTGAAAAGTTTATATAACTATCATTGCGCCATCCTACTACTATTAGTCTATCTTTGTTATTTCGTCTCTTCAAGAGAAATTAGATTCAGTTCACAGTTCAAGGAATGTTGTCAAAATTATAGTTAATAAATTTGAGTCTACGCAATCATCTTCTAGTGAATTGACTGCTTGATCAAATCAAATAGTATTAACAAATTCAAGATAGTACAGTTACAAGTTACAAATTACAAGTACAAATTACAAGTTACAAATGTATATTGATTCTGCCTACCTATAGTTTGTATGGTTTACTAATTGTGCAAACGACGTCGCCCGCATGAATGTTATCGAGCCAAAAGGTCGCATATGTTTTTCCTCGGGATATAGTCTATGTCCATAGCAAATTTCATTCAAATCGGTGAGCTAGTTAGTCCTGAAAAGGTAAAAAATGAACACATAGGTATATTTCATAGTTATAAATTAGTATAAGCAAATATAGATATAAATATATTGTCATTTGCATGATTTTTAGAGCCAAAGTAAATTTCACCTGTACATTAGCAGAAATGCAGATGAAATTGGCTAAGTAGTAAAAATAATTTGGTCTAGAGGTAGGATACATTAAAAATTAGCATCCTTTGGAGGGTTGTTGAGTGAGTAAAAGATGTTACTAGTAAACTTTTGTGAAATAGCAATGTTGGTACAATAGTAGTGATAATCATTGTACTACAAACATTTTTGTGATAATAACTTTTAAAATTTCGTATTGCACAATTAAAATTATAATAACCATATATAGGGTATGTAGAATACCTTACATGCATGATCATGTTAATTCCCATGGTTATTATAATTCTGCACACGTAATGCCACAAACAGAGAGAGATGGAGGCGTCTCGCAGAGGCCGCAACCAAATTGTCAGGCGACCCATGACCTTGACCGCTCCGCCAGGAGCGTACAACTAAGAAAAAGATTATTATTTTAAGCATTTTCAATTGGTCAAAGTCTAAATGAATATTATAGAGGGGCTGAAGAAGGCTGTTTGTACTCATGTGTTATATTTGTTGTTCCATAGGCACCCAACATTATTTGATGTCCAGAACAGAAGATGAGTAGCCAACACCAGTATATGAGTGTGAACAATACCCCAAATTCGAGAGTTGGAGATATTGAGCACATTAGTAAGTTTAATTATGAACTAGGTAACTGTCAACTGCAACTTTGTCCACATCCCGATGGTCCCCGCGTAAATCATTGAGACATAAACTCTAAAGTATTAAAATTAGTGAAGATATTTTAACACTAATGCCTATTTTTAGTATATAATACCTATTATTTATCTAAGCTACGTTTTTGTCACTTATGTTTCTCAATAAAGATTATTAAATTATTTGTATCTCTTTATAATCACGGGTCAAGCCCGGTCATTTGATAGGCGTGCGCGGAAATATGGAACCAATGCATAGAGGCTCGTTTGAGAAGTTTGATGTAATGTTGTACGCCCGCCGTGACCTCCTCCAGGATATATCTTATTTATTATTATTAATTTGCGAAAAAATAAAACTGGTTATACTTTGAAAAAATCTAATTTGAAATATAAAATAATATAACGGAAAAAGAAATAAAATTGGCTATTTGGCATGATCTATTAATAAAATGAATATTTTTTTGTACAGATCATCTCTCAGAAAAAATAGGTTCCCTGTGCCTTTCATCGGAGTATTCCGATGTGACTCTCATAGTGGAGGGGCAGCGGATCCCCTCGCACAAGGTGATCCTGGCCGCCAGCAGTGATTACTTCAGGGCTCTGCTTTATGGCGGCATGAGGGAAGCTAACCAAGTGAGTGATCTAAAAATTCTTGATCTAAAAAGTTGTGAGTGAGTGAGTGTTCTAAAAAGCCATTCATTCATTCATTCTTCCAAGCCATTCATTCATTCATAAAAATTCTTTGGAGTTTTTTTTTTGCATGTTATTTGAAGATTCGTAAGCTCAATATTATAGTTTGTCAGCATGCAATCATAGATGCTAATGATGCAAATAAAGTAATCCAGAAATAGTTATTGCAAGCATTAGTAATGATAACATTGTAGAAGTATCAATACATATTTTGAGGTGTAAGTGGCTCACCACGATCTTTAGAGCTAGAGCAAACTTCACTGAACGTGGTGCACCCTACCGACTAGTGAAAGAGGCTCGGGCAAAACAGAGGTAGGGTAGAGCGTATTTGTAAGCTGCACGACTGGGGAAGTGCCTCCACCTCACAGAATACCACACCCAAATATCAATTCCCTTGAGAGCTGTTGTGTTTCTGCGAGCGAGTGAGGTAGGTCACCAGACAGAAAAGAAGCAATTGCTGCGCTGAAGGCGGGGGTGGCGGTGCGCGAGCGATGTTTCATGTTGCGAGCGTTACTATGGCTACGGTTACGCTCAGGCGGGCCGTATGCGTGCCTGCCACCTGACATAGTACCTATAAAAGAAATGCCATCAATATGCCATATCCATGGGTATAGCTGATCGAAAGTTAAAAAAAACTTATTTTTTTATTTTATTTTAGGCCGAAGTAGAGCTCCAGGCGCCATTGCAAGCCTTTAAGGCACTGCTACGATATGTATATTCAGGTAAGTAATTAGTAAATTTAATAATGGCATATAAACAGATTCGATCTTAACCTTGCAACCTTTACACCACAAATATAATTAAAAAAAAATATGTATGTATGTACATGTAGGTCACATGGGATTGTCATTGCTGCGTGAAGACACCGTCTTGGACATGCTGGGTTTGGCGCACCAGTTCAACTTCCAAGAGCTGGAGGCAGCTATCTCGGACTACCTACGGCAAGTGCTGGCTCTGCGGAATGTCTGCGCAGTGCTCGATGCAGCCAGGTAAATGTTACTTGTGTATCAAGAACTACATATACAAACACTGATGGAATTAAAAAGATAAGCCTTCTAGATACAGTTGATGAATGTCTGACAATAATGTTAGGCATTTGTCCTTATTATTGTGCAAAAGGCGACCCCTTTATCCTCAAAATAAAAAACACGTGCTGTGCCCCTTTTTTAACCGACTTCAAAATAGGAGGAGGTTATCAATTCGACTGAATTTTTTTATTGTATGTTTGTTATTCGATATCTTCGCGAATTGTGAACCGATTTTCAAAATTCTTTTTTTATTTGAAAGGGTATGCTTGCAAGGTGGTCCCATATTCACCAAGTCAGGATCTGATGATGGGATCCTAGAGAAATCAAGGGAAACCCATGAACTTTATAAGCATGTATGGTCAAATTCTCTTTTTTTATTTGAAAGGGTATGATTGCGAGGTGGTTCTATATTCACCAAGTCAGGGTCTGATGATGGGATGTGGTTGCTGGTAGAATAGAATTGCGCCACTCTATTGCTCTGCGCTGGACAAGGCGACTAAGGAATCTTGTATAACGCATTAACTTTTTTCCCCGAAGACGGGCAGCAGCGACTCCCGGGGTATTCCACCAATAAGCTGCACTTGCCAACTGAAGTCGGTTTTTTTTTTTTTTTCAAAAATCATTATTGAATGTTTCCTTCAATTCAAACTGAGCCTAACACATAAAAATTACAACTTACAATTATATTAAGTTCAAATGCCAAAAAAAGCGGTGGAACCCGCCGCCCCAAGGTTTCATTTCAAAGGCACTAAATTAATATTATTTTCAGGTTGTACGGCCTGGACGCGCTGATGGATTACTGCTACAACTTCCTGGATAAAAACGCGACTGAAGTTCTACAACACGACACGTTCCTGCAATTATCTGTAGTAAGTTAAAAAAATAATAAAAATCATAGAAATTAAATGATCTTGTTGTAAACTTGGAAGTTTGTGACGATAGGTGGATGTTTATTACTCTTATATCGTAGTGTAGATTATACGCGCGTCATGCGGGCCCAAGCAACCTATTCATCATCAACCCACACACATCCCACTGTTGGGATATGGATTTCCCCTCAATCGAAGAGGTTTAGAGCACACAGAATTCGCCACTATCACAAACCTTCCTGGTAGCTCAGTTGGAAGAGTCGACCGGTTATCGAGAGGTTGTGGGTTCAAATGCTGCCTAGGCGGGGGAGGTGAATTTTTCCATTTTAAATAAAAATAAAACCGGCCAAGTGCGTGTCTGACTATCGCACTAAGGGTTCCGTACCATTATCTATAAAAATGGCAAAAAAATTGCGTTTGTTATATATAAGTGAATATATAGCTAAATATGTGAGTATTTCAAGCATTTACCTATTACCGTTTGTTTGTTTGTTTGTTTGTATTATCTTTATTGTACATAACGAACATAAAATACATGTACATAAGAACACTTAAAAATAGAGATGTACAAAGGCGGGCTTATCTCTATAAGAGATCTCTTCCAGCCAACCTTTGAGTGTTGGATATAAACTGTGAGTGGCGAGGGCCCTCAAATATAAAGTTTAGAACACAAGAAATGATAAGGGAAGAAGTAGCATTAAATACAGCAATTAAATATAGATGAAGCAAACAACAATTATAAATAAGTATTGCATCTAAGAATACCTTTAAATATAGTTATATTTAAATTTATATACATATACAAATACAAACATAAATACATTATACACAAACAAACATATATACCTATATACTCGTGCTATAAGCTCAACGTCACACGTTCAAGAACTTGTCAATACGGTCTTTAAAGGAGTCCACAGAGGTTGCCATTCTCACATGGGTGGGAAGTGAGTTCCAGAGCATTGCCGCCTTAACCGTGAAAGAGTTAGTATAAGTGTTAGAGTTATGCATCGGTATGTCGAGTCGCAGATTACCACAAGACCGAAGTCGTTTATCAACTACCCGAATTTGAAGCCTCTCGTGTAAGTATGAAGGAGCACCTGTATAAAACAAGATTTTATAAAGAAATGCCAGAATATGAACATTCCTGCGGATTCTGATAGGGTGCCATCCAAGTTGTTGACGAAATTCTGTAATATGGTCAAATTTGCGAAGGCCAAAAATAAAGCGGATGCACATATTTTGGAGGCGCTCCAACTTGTCGAGTAATTCTTCCGAAAGGTCCAGCCATGCTACATCGCCATAATCCATAATAGGTAGAAGGAGAGATTGAGCCAATGTTATCTTTGTGGCCATTGGGAGAAAATTTTGGAGCCGTTTAAGCGAATGAAGAGACCCAAATATCTTTCTGCTAACCTCATTAACCTGTGGGGCCCAGGAAAGCGTTTCGTCGATGGTAACACCCAAATTGGTAACAGTAGAAGTGAAAGGAATAATGTTACCATCATAAACAATGTTGGGGTGGTTGATAGCCTGAAGTTTTGAGATAAAATGTGGACTACCCACAATGATAGCTTGAGACTTAGCGGCATTAATTGAAAGTCCAAAGTTAAGAGACCACTTAGCAATAGTGGCAAGATCATTATTGATGCCGCTTACTGCGTTTGAAAAGTTTTCTAGAGAAGCCGCTGTGTATATTTGTAAGTCATCGGCGTAAAGATGATAGGAAGAGGTTATTGAAGAAACTATGTTATTGATGAATGCAGAAAAAAGGATAGGGGATAAAATTCCTCCTTGAGGCACTCCAGTCAGTGTCTCACACCAATTCGAACGCATATCATCCACCCGCACCAATTGATGCCTATCAACCAAATAGGAACGGAACCAAGTCAAAGCTGACGACGAAAAGTTAAGTGATTGTAAAATACCAAGTAAAATATCAAAGTCGACTGAATTGAAGGCACTGGTGAAATCAAGTAAAACTAAAATTGAAAGTTGTTTATTATCAATATTGTGCCTGATGTCATCGGTAACCTTAATCAAAGCTGAGACAGTGCCATGACCGCTACGAAATCCGGATTGGTACGGAGATAAAAGACCGAATTCCCTCAGGTAACCCGCGACACGCCGATGGACATAATGCTCTAACACCTTTGAAAGTACAGGAAGAATAGATATTGGACGATAGTTGGAGAAGGAGGTAGGATTGGGATTCTTAGGGAAAGGGATAACGTGAGCCAATTTCCACAGGAGCGGGAAGACACCTGTTACAAGAGAACAGTTCAGAATATTACATATTATAGGGGCTAATATTTTTATAACCGGGGTAATCATACTGAGGCAAATTCCATCCTCTCCCACAGCTCTAGATTTCAATGTGCCAGTAATTTTAATTACATCTGCCTCCGATATCACTCCTAGATCAAGTTCAGCATGATTTGAACCGTTATCAATTGCAAGCAAAAACGAGCAAAAAAATCACGTTTGTTGTATAGGAGCCCCCTTAAATATTTATTTTATTCTATTTTTTAGTATTTGTTGTTATAGTGGCAACAGAAATACATCATCTGTGAAAATTTCAACTGTCTAACTATCACGGTTTATGAGATACAGCCTGGTGACAGACGGACGGACGGACGGACGGACGGACAGCGAAGCTTTAGTAATAGGGTTCCTTTTTACCCTTTGGGTACGGAACCCTAAAAAAAGACTTTAGTCTTCAAGCATTGGGGTATCTGTGCGGCCAAGATGTACCGAAGCTTTCCAAAAGCTGCCCAGCCAAGTCGAATGCGTCTATCGATCTCTTTGTTGAAATTACCCCGTCCAAGCTGTATTTTATAAAATAATGGTTTAGTTTAGGGTAGAGAGAAAAGAGAAGATAGAAATGGAGCCTAATGAGAGTGAAAGATTAAGGAGAACAAGGGAAATATGAAATTTCATACAGCATGGTTGGAGGAATAGGCAAGAACCTTAGCTGATTATGTTATATGTTGTTAACAGGAGGCTCTACAAGGCCTGTTGGAGCGGGACTCGTTCTTCGCGCCTGAAGTGGACATCTTCAAGGCCGTGTGCAACTGGTTCACTGCCAACCAAGCGTGGGTCAAGTCGGAGGGCGGGCAGGCTCAGGTGGTGAGTGATGATATTGTTAGACGAGCCCGATGGTAGAATGGAAAGCAATTGCCACTTTGACTACGAGGTGGCGGGTTCGATACACATCACAAACATTTTGTGTGCATGAACATGTCTCTATGTCTTGGTCTGGATATACTTGGGACTAGATGGCAGTGTGTAGTTTGTACGTAAAAATAGTGACACAAAATGGCTATAGCTCAGCTACATTCTTTGCTATAGCCGCAATAGGCTATTTTCCAATGTTTAAAAATTGTATAAATTATTTAACAATATCGTAAAATACACAAAACTATAAAGATCTGCAAACTTTCATTCTAATATCTTCAGTCAGACTTTTTTTAGTGTCGATCAAAGTTTGGCGGGAAAGTCCATTTTAAAAGTATGAAATTATTAAAAAATAATATTCCCATTGGAGAAGCAATAAAAAATGGTATAACTTTTATTATGATACTAATCACATAAACGTAATATTTAACATAGCTGTCGTACAAACTTCTGATTTGATGCATACAAAATACAAACCTGTGACGTCATAATACGGTAGTCTTTTGTATGGAGCGTTTTGGGGCAGTCTAAAAATTGTGATTTTCAAATTACCATATCTCGAGAGATTTTTGTGCTATCGAAGTAATTCTTTCACCTATGGTTATATTATGGAGACGTCCCTACATATCAAACAGAAAAAAATGTTAGTCAAATAGAATATTCTAGTAAATATGAGCGAAAACTCGATATTGTATCGTGTATAATTTGTGAATGGATGACGACGAGTGGGGCAATTCTCGTAATTAAAATGTAGTCAAAATTCAATTTCGATCCACAAATAATACATTTGGTATTTTCGTATCACCGTAAGAAATTTCCAAGTTTATTTAAAGTGTGATTATATCGAAATGTTATCGAAAATTAAACAAACTAAGAATGGTATTCTGATGGCAATAAGAATTGATATTAATTAATGAACGAAATCAAGTATGTATAGTAGATTATTGCATCGAGCACAAAGTAATTTATTATTGCAGCGAGTGCCTGATTTAGAGCCCGAGCGCTAGCGAGGGCTCTAATCTAACAGGCACGAGGGCAACATAAATTACTTTAGGCGAGGTGCATAATCTGCTTTTCTTTCAACTAATACCTATAGGAATAGTAGATAAAAGAAACTCATATCAAACAGTTAAAATAGAAGTTTAATTATTGAAATTAAAAGTTATGTTTGAGCAATTATTAAACGTAAGGTGAAGAGTTTTGTTGGGCAAATTTATATTCTATAACACTGTCGGCTTCATTTAGAATGTTTTCCGGAGTTAATGTGTCGCTAGATGATTCCATTTTAATTCGAAGCCGAAGCACTCAAAATCAGATAGTATCACACTTTTATCGTTTCCAAAAATATTGTCAAGCAAAATTAACAAAGTTCCCGCCAAATCACTATTATAAATCTCTTTCATTTTTAACTCAGAGTTAGCAGCAATCATTTTTTAAATTTGGAACAAGTAGGATAGAAACGAATAATACGTACGAAAAAAAAAGTATTGATATCGGCTGGCTGAATAGAGCTAATCCATTGAGATTGGCACCTTTTGGTGCGATTAAAAAAAACTGTGCAATAATGAAATTTCATACATTTTTATTGCTCTAGAGCGTTAAAGACTCGTTTTGTACTGAGTTTTTAGTGTGATTGTGATGAAATTAAAGCATAGTTGGAAGAAAAAAAATTTTTAGTCAATTCAAAATTCATTCTCGATTCGGTCAACTTTCGTTCTGTGATCGTAAAATTATTACGAGAAATGGCTTTCTGAATGTTGTGCGTGTGTGGCAGGAGAAGATCCTGAAATGCGTGCGGCTGACGCTGATGAGCCTGGAGGAGCTGCTGACGGTGGTGCGGCCGTTCTCGCTGGTGACGCCCGACATGCTGCTGGACGCCATCCAGGAGAAGACGCAGACCAAGAGCACCGAGCTGCGCCACCGCGGCCTGCTGCGTGAGTCGCCGTCACCCACTATTATAATAGTCTAGTACTCATGCTAGCTGACTCGACAGACATTGTTCCGTCATATACTTTTTCTGGTGAATTTCTGGATGGTCTCCCTAATAACTTATGAAATACTTTTATGACCTATTCTTGAAAATTTACGACATATTCTCATACCTACTAAATATACATAATAAATTAAAATCAGCAAAATTCATAGTATGTATAACTAATCAATTTTTTTTAATTGTTTTCATCCACCATCGATTTATCCATATACTGAACTTAAAACGAACGCGCCGCACTAGCCGCATTCACTGGGCCCGCCAGAAACGTAGTCCCCATCTGGCGAATTTATATAATACCGAAATTTATATAAAAAAATGGGGTGTGATGGACACTGTCGTGTGTTGTACGTAAATACGATATATGCACTAAAATTGTCTCAAAATGGCAGCGCTTCCCCCTCCACGTCAAAAAAAGAAGCTTCCGATCGCGACAAAGGAGTGTAGGTTGTAGAGTGAGACGTATACTCGTGTGGCAGTGCCGGAGGAGAACGTGGCGAGCGCGAAGCGCGGCGCGCGCGTGCTGTCGGGCGACATGCGGTCGGCGCTGCTGGACGGAGACACCGACAACTACGACATGGAGCGCGGCTACACGCGGCACACCATCAGCGACGCGCCCGACAACCCCGGCATCCTCGTGCGCCTCGCCGCGCCCACCATCGTCAACCACGTGCGCCTGCTGCTGTGGGACCGCGACAACAGGTGAGACACCGGCGACTACGACATGGAGCGCGGTAACAGGTGACCTTCACATTGACAATCGTTTGTGCTTTTCAAATTCAGTTTCATAGTGCGGTCACATTCGAATTTGTTAACGTTTACAAATCGACAAAATTGAGAAAATGTTTCATATTAGGTATTTACCAGACGCGTGTTACATATCCAAATTAGCCGAGTTGCTCACTTCAAAATGTGAGCAAGTAAGCCACATAATTTTGATATGTTACACGCGTCATATAAATTCACAACATGAGAGTTCTTCTCTATTTGGTTGGTTTGTTTACGTTGACGTGACCGACCGCAAACAAAAATTCGGGTGGGGCTGTGTCAAACGCCGTTAACGTGAAACGTCTATATCAGCGAGTCGCTTTTAGTGTTGTTTTCGTTATTCTACCATTATTTTACCCCTCCCCCACCGCCCCGCCTGCCCCCGATGCAAACTTAAGGTCTTGGCAGCGAGCTGACTATATACGCTAAATAATGACATGCGATTCATGTTTCTATGACTTATAGTTTTGTAATTATTAAGGTAAGACGATATAGGCCAATTCGTTACAGTCCAGTTTTCCGACCTCGT